>CATKUM010000009.1:10000000-11200000 GCA_949786405.1 Onychomys arenicola | reverse complement strand
AGACACAGATCCTGTGGTTTAACTCCGTTTTTGAAGGGAAATTCAGAACTGTGTTCTCATCCAGGAAACACACTCTGTTTTAAAGCAAGAAGCGTGCTCTTCTTTCCAGAGTCTCCAATACAGCAATAAAAATGAGCAAGCCCAGAAAAAAAGAACTGTGTTTTCTACTCATAAGGACCATATCTAGTTAAACACTGCTCATGAAACTGATACAAACCATAGCACTTCTTACATAAATGCTCTTTAGTATTTGTTAGAAACGCGTTGGTTTCGTGAACTGTGTAAATTCATTTGAGGTACAAATTCAATGGGTTGAGCAGAAATGACCTCTTGCTTGTAGGAAGACACATATCCTGTGGTTTCACTCCGTTTCTGGAGGGAAATTCAGACCAGTGACCGCTTCCATGAAACACACTCCGTTTTAACGCAAGAAGCATGCTCTTCTTTCCAGCGTCTACAATACAGCAAGAAACATGAGCAAGCCCCAAAAAAAGAACTGTGTTTCATACTCAGAGGCATCATATCAAGTTCAACTCTGCTTATGAAACTGATACAAATCACAGGTCCTGTTAAATAAATGCTCTTTAGTTAATAGTGAGATACTAGTTGGGTGTCTGTTCTGTATAAATTCATTTGAGCCACAAATTCTCTAGGGTTACCAGAAATGACCTCTTGCTTGTAGGAAGACACAGATCCTGTGGTTTCACTCCGTTTCTGAAGGGAAATTCAGACCAGTGTTCTCATTCATGAAACACACTCTGGTTTAACGCAAGAAGCATGAACTTCTTTCAAGAATCTACAAGAGAGCAAGAAACCTGAGCAAGCCCAGAAAAAAAGAACTGTGTTTCCTTTCATACAGATCATATCTAGTTCAACTGTGCTTATGAAACTGATACAAAACACAGCTCATGTTAAATAAATGCTCTTTAGTTAATAGTGAGAAACACGTTGCGTTTGTGAACTGTGGAAATTCATTTGAGCCCATACTTCAGTTGGTTTACCAGAAATGACCTCTGGCTTGTAGGAAGACACAGATCCCATGGTTTAACTCAGTTTCTGAAAGGAAATTAAGACCAGTGTTCACATCCATGAAACACACTTTTTTTTTTAACGCAAGAAGCATGCTCTTCTTTCAAGTGTCTCCAATAGTGCAAGAAAACTGAGCAAGCCCAGAAAAAAAGAAATGTGTTTCCTACTCATATGGAATATATCTAGTTCAAATCTGCCTATGAAACTGATACAAACCACAGCTCCTGTTAAATAAATGCTCTTTAGTTAATTGTTAGAAACGCATTGGGTTTGTAAACTATGTAAATTCATTTGAGCCCAAAATAGGGTGGGTTTACCACAAATGACCCCTTCCTTGCAGGAAGACACAGATACTGGACATTAAATCCATTTCAGAAGGGAATTCAGACCTGTGTCCTATTCCATGAAACACACTCTGTTTTAACGCAAGAAGCATGCTCTACTTTCCAGAGTCTACAATACAGCAAGAAACATGACAAAGCCCAGAAAAAAAGAACTGTGTTTCCTACTCATACTTACCATATCTAGTTCAACTCTGCTCATGATACTGATATAAACCACAGCTGCTCTTACATAAATGCTCTTTAGTTAATAGTGATAAACGCGTTGCTTTCGTGAACTGTGAAAATTCATTTGAGACACAAATTCAATGAGTTGACCAGAAATGACCTCTTGCTTGTAGGAAGACACATATCCTGTGGTTTCACTCCGTTTCTGAAGGGAAATTCAGACCAGTGACCACTTCCATGAAACACACTCTGTTTTAACGCAAGAAACATGCTCTTGTTTCCAGCGTCTACAATACAGCAAGAAATGTGAGCAAGCCCCAAAAAGAGAACTATGTTTCCTACTCATAGACATCATATCCAGTTCATCTCTGATTATGAAACTGATACAAAACACAGTTCATGTTAAATAAATTCTCTTTAGTTGCTAGTGAGAAACACGTTGAGTTTGTGAACTGTGTAAATTCATTTGAAAGCAAAATTCAGTGGGTTTGCCAGAAATGACCTCTTGCTTGTAGGAAGACACAGATCCTGTGGTTTAACTCCGTTTTTGAAGGGAAATTCAGAACTGTGTTCTCATCCAGGAAACACACTCTGTTTTAAAGCAAGAAGCGTGCTCTTCTTTCCAGAGTCTCCAATACAGCAATAAAAATGAGCAAGCCCAGAAAAAAAGAACTGTGTTTTCTACTCATAAGGACCATATCTAGTTAAACACTGCTCATGAAACTGATACAAACCATAGCACTTCTTACATAAATGCTCTTTAGTATTTGTTAGAAACGCGTTGGTTTCGTGAACTGTGTAAATTCATTTGAGGTACAAATTCAATGGGTTGAGCAGAAATGACCTCTTGCTTGTAGGAAGACACATATCCTGTGGTTTCACTCCGTTTCTGGAGGGAAATTCAGACCAGTGACCGCTTCCATGAAACACACTCCGTTTTAACGCAAGAAGCATGCTCTTCTTTCCAGCGTCTACAATACAGCAAGAAACATGAGCAAGCCCCAAAAAAAGAACTGTGTTTCATACTCAGAGGCATCATATCAAGTTCAACTCTGCTTATGAAACTGATACAAATCACAGGTCCTGTTAAATAAATGCTCTTTAGTTAATAGTGAGATACTAGTTGGGTGTCTGTTCTGTATAAATTCATTTGAGCCACAAATTCGCTAGGGTTACCAGAAATGACCTCTTGCTTGTAGGAAGACACAGATCCTGTGGTTTCACTCCGTTTCTGAAGGGAAATTCAGACCAGTGTTCTCATTCATGAAACACACTCTGGTTTAACGCAAGAAGCATGAACTTCTTTCAAGAATCTACAAGAGAGCAAGAAACCTGAGCAAGCCCAGAAAAAAAGAACTGTGTTTCCTTTCATACAGATCATATCTAGTTCAACTGTGCTTATGAAACTGATACAAAACACAGCTCATGTTAAATAAATGCTCTTTAGTTAATAGTGAGAAACACGTTGCGTTTGTGAACTGTGGAAATTCATTTGAGCCCATACTTCAGTTGGTTTACCAGAAATGACCTCTGGCTTGTAGGAAGACACAGATCCCATGGTTTAACTCAGTTTCTGAAAGGAAATTAAGACCAGTGTTCACATCCATGAAACACACTTTTTTTTTTAACGCAAGAAGCATGCTCTTCTTTCAAGTGTCTCCAATAGTGCAAGAAAACTGAGCAAGCCCAGAAAAAAAGAAATGTGTTTCCTACTCATATGGAATATATCTAGTTCAAATCTGCCTATGAAACTGATACAAACCACAGCTCCTGTTAAATAAATGCTCTTTAGTTAATTGTTAGAAACGCATTGGGTTTGTAAACTATGTAAATTCATTTGAGCCCAAAATAGGGTGGGTTTACCACAAATGACCCCTTCCTTGCAGGAAGACACAGATACTGGACATTAAATCCATTTCAGAAGGGAATTCAGACCTGTGTCCTATTCCATGAAACACACTCTGTTTTAACGCAAGAAGCATGCTCTACTTTCCAGAGTCTACAATACAGCAAGAAACATGACAAAGCCCAGAAAAAAAGAACTGTGTTTCCTACTCATACTTACCATATCTAGTTCAACTCTGCTCATGATACTGATATAAACCACAGCTGCTCTTACATAAATGCTCTTTAGTTAATAGTGATAAACGCGTTGCTTTCGTGAACTGTGAAAATTCATTTGAGACACAAATTCAATGAGTTGACCAGAAATGACCTCTTGCTTGTAGGAAGACACATATCCTGTGGTTTCACTCCGTTTCTGAAGGGAAATTCAGACCAGTGACCACTTCCATGAAACACACTCTGTTTTAACGCAAGAAACATGCTCTTGTTTCCAGCGTCTACAATACAGCAAGAAATGTGAGCAAGCCCCAAAAAGAGAACTATGTTTCCTACTCATAGACATCATATCCAGTTCATCTCTGATTATGAAACTGATACAAAACACAGTTCATGTTAAATAAATTCTCTTTAGTTGCTAGTGAGAAACACGTTGAGTTTGTGAACTGTGTAAATTCATTTGAAAGCAAAATTCAGTGGGTTTGCCAGAAATGACCTCTTGCTTGTAGGAAGACACAGATCCTGTGGTTTAACTCCGTTTTTGAAGGGAAATTCAGAACTGTGTTCTCATCCAGGAAACACACTCTGTTTTAAAGCAAGAAGCGTGCTCTTCTTTCCAGAGTCTCCAATACAGCAATAAAAATGAGCAAGCCCAGAAAAAAAGAACTGTGTTTTCTACTCATAAGGACCATATCTAGTTAAACACTGCTCATGAAACTGATACAAACCATAGCACTTCTTACATAAATGCTCTTTAGTATTTGTTAGAAACGCGTTGGTTTCGTGAACTGTGTAAATTCATTTGAGGTACAAATTCAATGGGTTGAGCAGAAATGACCTCTTGCTTGTAGGAAGACACATATCCTGTGGTTTCACTCCGTTTCTGGAGGGAAATTCAGACCAGTGACCGCTTCCATGAAACACACTCCGTTTTAACGCAAGAAGCATGCTCTTCTTTCCAGCGTCTACAATACAGCAAGAAACATGAGCAAGCCCCAAAAAAAGAACTGTGTTTCATACTCAGAGGCATCATATCAAGTTCAACTCTGCTTATGAAACTGATACAAATCACAGGTCCTGTTAAATAAATGCTCTTTAGTTAATAGTGAGATACTAGTTGGGTGTCTGTTCTGTATAAATTCATTTGAGCCACAAATTCGCTAGGGTTACCAGAAATGACCTCTTGCTTGTAGGAAGACACAGATCCTGTGGTTTCACTCCGTTTCTGAAGGGAAATTCAGACCAGTGTTCTCATTCATGAAACACACTCTGGTTTAACGCAAGAAGCATGAACTTCTTTCAAGAATCTACAAGAGAGCAAGAAACCTGAGCAAGCCCAGAAAAAAAGAACTGTGTTTCCTTTCATACAGATCATATCTAGTTCAACTGTGCTTATGAAACTGATACAAAACACAGCTCATGTTAAATAAATGCTCTTTAGTTAATAGTGAGAAACACGTTGCGTTTGTGAACTGTGGAAATTCATTTGAGCCCATACTTCAGTTGGTTTACCAGAAATGACCTCTGGCTTGTAGGAAGACACAGATCCCATGGTTTAACTCAGTTTCTGAAAGGAAATTAAGACCAGTGTTCACATCCATGAAACACACTTTTTTTTTTAACGCAAGAAGCATGCTCTTCTTTCAAGTGTCTCCAATAGTGCAAGAAAACTGAGCAAGCCCAGAAAAAAAGAAATGTGTTTCCTACTCATATGGAATATATCTAGTTCAAATCTGCCTATGAAACTGATACAAACCACAGCTCCTGTTAAATAAATGCTCTTTAGTTAATTGTTAGAAACGCATTGGGTTTGTAAACTATGTAAATTCATTTGAGCCCAAAATAGGGTGGGTTTACCACAAATGACCCCTTCCTTGCAGGAAGACACAGATACTGGACATTAAATCCATTTCAGAAGGGAATTCAGACCTGTGTCCTATTCCATGAAACACACTCTGTTTTAACGCAAGAAGCATGCTCTACTTTCCAGAGTCTACAATACAGCAAGAAACATGACAAAGCCCAGAAAAAAAGAACTGTGTTTCCTACTCATACTTACCATATCTAGTTCAACTCTGCTCATGATACTGATATAAACCACAGCTGCTCTTACATAAATGCTCTTTAGTTAATAGTGATAAACGCGTTGCTTTCGTGAACTGTGAAAATTCATTTGAGACACAAATTCAATGAGTTGACCAGAAATGACCTCTTGCTTGTAGGAAGACACATATCCTGTGGTTTCACTCCGTTTCTGAAGGGAAATTCAGACCAGTGACCACTTCCATGAAACACACTCTGTTTTAACGCAAGAAACATGCTCTTGTTTCCAGCGTCTACAATACAGCAAGAAATGTGAGCAAGCCCCAAAAAGAGAACTATGTTTCCTACTCATAGACATCATATCCAGTTCATCTCTGATTATGAAACTGATACAAAACACAGTTCATGTTAAATAAATTCTCTTTAGTTGCTAGTGAGAAACACGTTGAGTTTGTGAACTGTGTAAATTCATTTGAAAGCAAAATTCAGTGGGTTTGCCAGAAATGACCTCTTGCTTGTAGGAAGACACAGATCCTGTGGTTTAACTCCGTTTTTGAAGGGAAATTCAGAACTGTGTTCTCATCCAGGAAACACACTCTGTTTTAAAGCAAGAAGCGTGCTCTTCTTTCCAGAGTCTCCAATACAGCAATAAAAATGAGCAAGCCCAGAAAAAAAGAACTGTGTTTTCTACTCATAAGGACCATATCTAGTTAAACACTGCTCATGAAACTGATACAAACCATAGCACTTCTTACATAAATGCTCTTTAGTATTTGTTAGAAACGCGTTGGTTTCGTGAACTGTGTAAATTCATTTGAGGTACAAATTCAATGGGTTGAGCAGAAATGACCTCTTGCTTGTAGGAAGACACATATCCTGTGGTTTCACTCCGTTTCTGGAGGGAAATTCAGACCAGTGACCGCTTCCATGAAACACACTCCGTTTTAACGCAAGAAGCATGCTCTTCTTTCCAGCGTCTACAATACAGCAAGAAACATGAGCAAGCCCCAAAAAAAGAACTGTGTTTCATACTCAGAGGCATCATATCAAGTTCAACTCTGCTTATGAAACTGATACAAATCACAGGTCCTGTTAAATAAATGCTCTTTAGTTAATAGTGAGATACTAGTTGGGTGTCTGTTCTGTATAAATTCATTTGAGCCACAAATTCGCTAGGGTTACCAGAAATGACCTCTTGCTTGTAGGAAGACACAGATCCTGTGGTTTCACTCCGTTTCTGAAGGGAAATTCAGACCAGTGTTCTCATTCATGAAACACACTCTGGTTTAACGCAAGAAGCATGAACTTCTTTCAAGAATCTACAAGAGAGCAAGAAACCTGAGCAAGCCCAGAAAAAAAGAACTGTGTTTCCTTTCATACAGATCATATCTAGTTCAACTGTGTTTATGAAACTGATACAAAACACAGCTCATGTTAAATAAATGCTCTTTAGTTAATAGTGAGAAACTCGTTGGGTGTGTGTTCGGTATAAATTCATTTGAGCCACAAATTCGCTGGGTTTACCAGAAATGACCTCTTGCTTGTAGGAAGACACAGATCCTGTGGTTTAACTCCATTTCTAAAGCGAATTTCAGACCAGTGTTCTCATCCATGAAACACACTCTGTTTTAACGCAATAAGCATGCACTTCTTTTAAGCATCAACAAGAGAGCAAAAACCTGAGCAAGCGCAGAAAAAAAGAACTGAGTTTCCTATGAAAGATTCCCGGGGGGGATCTTCCTTCAGGAGAGACCCCGAACCCAAGGAACACACCAAAACCATCCATCAGATGCAAACAGCAAGAGGGTTTATTTGAATACACAGGTACCTGGGGCGACAAGTCTCTTGGAGGACTTGCGCGCCTTCCTAGGGAAAGGGGGACTTCTTATAGAGTCCTGGGGGCAGAAGCACAGTTACAGAAGCGAGAAGCATAGTTACAGGGTCCCCATTGGTTGATTCAAATAAGGCCAGGGTGAACTTGGGGACATCTCGGAATTTGGATGTGTGTGACTGACTTGGCCTTGTCTAGGGCATAGTGAGTGTTTTCCTAGCCCAACTGTCTATTCCCCAAGGCCAGGTGGCCCATCATAGATATCCTGCTTTGACTCAACAGTTTCTCTCCCAAGGCCGGGTGGCTGACTATAGTTATGAACTCCTGTTTGGCCTTCTTCCCCTGAACTGCAGATATCCTGTTCTTTATGTTTAAGCCTTGCAAAATGGCTTTACAGCAGTCAAGCTAAAGCTATTGTAGGGGATCTTTCACCTACTCATACGGACCATATCAAGTTCAACTGTGTTTATGAAACTGAGAAAACAAAGCTCATGTTAAATGAATGCTCTTCAGTTAATAGTGAGAAACACGTTGGGTTTGTGAAATCTGTAAATTCATTTGAGCCCAAAATTCAGTGGGTTGACCAGAAATGACCTCATGCTTGTAGGGAGACACAGATCCTGTGGTTGAACTCCGTTTCTCATGGGAAATTCAGACCAGTGTTCTCATCCATGGTACAAAATCTGTTTTAACGCAAGAAGCATGCTCTTCTTTCAGGCGTCTCCAATTTAATAAGAAAACTGAGCAAGACCAGAAAAAACAAATGTGTTTCCTACTCATATGGAACATATCTAGTTCAACTCTGCTTACAAAACTGATACAAACCACAGCTCCTGTTAAATAAACGCCCTTTAGTTAATAGTGAGAAACGCGTTTGGTTTGTGAACTGTGTAAATTCATTTGAGCCCAAAATTCAGCGAATTTCAGACCAGTGTTCTCATCCATGAAACACTCTCTGTTTTAACGCAAGAAGCATGTTCTTCTTTCCAGCGTCTACAATACAGCATGAAACATGAGCAAGCCCCGAAAAAAGAACTGTGTTTCATACTCATAGGCATCATATCAAGTTCAACTCTGCTTATGATACTGATACAAACAACAGCTCCTGTTAAATAAATGCTCTTTATTTAATAGTGAGAAATGCGTTAGGTTTGTGAACTCTGTAAATTCATTTGAGCCCAAACTTCAGTGGGTTTACCAGAAATGACCTCTTGCTTGTAGGAAGACACAGATCCCATGATTTAACTCCATTTCAGAAAGGAAATTAAGACCAGTGTTCTCATCCATGAAACAAACTTTTTTTTAACACAAGAAGTATGCTCTTCTTTCAAGTGTCTCCAATAGAGCAAGAAAACTGAGCAAGCCCAGAAAAAAGAAATTTGTTTCCTACTCATATGGAACATATCTAGTTCAACTCTGCTTATGAAACTGATACAAACCACAGCTCCTGTTAAATAAATGCTCTTTAGTTAATTGTTAGAAACGCATTGGGTTTCTAAACTATGCAAATTCATTTGAGCCCAAAATACAGAGGGTTTACCACAAATGACCTCTGCCTTGTAGGAAGACACAGATCATGGACATTAATTCCTTTTCAGAAGGGAATTCAGACCTGTGTCCTCTTCCATGAAACACACTCTGTTTTAACACAAGAAGCATGCTCTTCTTTCCAGCGTCTACAATACAGCAAGAAACATGAGCAAGCCCCGAAAAGAGAACTATGTTTCATACTCATAGACATCATATCCAGTTCAACTCTGATTGTGAAACTGATACAAACCATAGCTCCTTTTAAATAAATGCTCTTTAATTAATAGTGAGAAACGCGTTGGGTTTGTGAACAGTGTAATTTCATTTGAGCCCAAAATTCAGTGGGTTTAAAAGAAATCACCTCCTGACTGTAGGAAGACTTAGATCCTGGACGTTAAATCCATTTGAGAAGGGAAATTCAGACCAGTGTCCTCTTCTATGAAACACACTCTGTTTTACGCAAGAAGCTTGCATGCTCTTATTTACAGCGTCTCCAATACATCAAGAAACATGAGCAAGCCCCGAAAAAAGAACTGTGTTTTCTACTCATAGGCATCATATCTAGTTCAACTCTGATTATGAAACTGATACAAACTACAGCTCCTTTTAAATAAATGCTCTTTAGTTAATAGTGAGAAACGCATTGGGTTTGTGAACTGTGTAAATTCATTTGAGTCCAAAATTCAGTGGGTTTACCAGAAATGACCTCTTGCTTGTAGGAAGACACATATCCTGTGGTTTCACTCCGTTTTTGAATGGAAATACAGACCAGTGTCCTCTTCCATGAAACACACTCTAATTTAATGCAAGAAGCATGCATTCTTTCCATCGTCTGCAATACAGCAAGAAAAATGAGCAAGCCTCCAAAAAAGGACTGTATTTCCTACTCATATGCAACATATGTAGTTCAACTCTTCTTATGAACCTGATACAAAGCACCACTCCTCTTAAATAAATGCTCTTTAGTTAATAGTGAGAAACGTGTTGGGTTTTTGTTCTGTGTAAATTCATTTGAGCCGCAAATTGACTGTGTTTACCAGAAATGACCTCTTGCTTGTAGGAAGACAAAGATCCTGTGGTTTAACTAGGTTTCTGAAGGGAAATTGGGACAGTGTTCTCATTCATGAAACACTCTCTCTTTTAACACAAGAAGCATGCTCTTCTTTCCAGAGTCTACAATATTGCAAGTAACATGAGGAAGCCCAGAAAATAAGTACTGTGTTTCCTACTCATACCGACAATATCTAGTTCAACTCTGCTCATGAAACTGATACAAACCACAGCACCTCTTACATAAATGCTCTTTAGTTAATTATGAGAAACGTGTTGCGTTCGTGAACTGTGTAATTTCATTTGAGCCGAAAATTTACTGGGTTTCCCAGAAATGACCTCTTGCTTGTAGGAAGACGGAGATCCTGTATTTTAACTCCGTTTCTGAAGGGAAATTCAGAACAGTGTTCTCTTCCATGAAACACACTCTGTTTTAACGCAAGAAGCATGCACTTCTTTCCACCGTCTAAATACAGCAAGAAACATGAGTAAGCCCAGAATAAAAGAAATGTGTTTCCGACTCATACAGATCATATCTAGTTCAACTCTGATCATGTAACTGATACAAACTACAGCTCCTCTTACATAAATGCTCTTTAGTTAATTATGAGAAACATGTTGGGTTCGTGAACTGTGTAATTTCATTTGAGCCGAAAATTTACTGGGTTTCCCAGAAATGACCTCTTGCTTGTAGGAAGACAGAGATCCTGTATTTTAACTCCGTTTCTGAATGGAAATTCAGAACAGTGTTCTGTTCCATGAAACACACTCAGTTTTAACTCAAGAAGCATGCTCTACATTCCAGCATCTCTAATACAGAAAGAAACATGAGCAAGCCCAGAAAGAAAGGAATGTATTTCCTACTCATACGGATCATATCTAGTTCAACTGTGCTTATGAAACTGATACTAAACACAGTTCATGTTAAATAAATGACCTTTAGTTAATAGTGAGAAACACGTTGGCATTGTGAACTGTGTAAATTCATTTTAGCCCAAAATAAAGTGGGTTTACCAGAAATGACCTCTTGCTTGTAGGAAGACACATATCCTGTGGTTTCACTCCGTTTTTGAAGGATATTTCAGACCAGTGTCCTCTTCCATGAAATGCAGTCTGTTTTAACGCAAGAAGCAAGCTCTTCTTTCCAGCATCTCCAATACAGCAAGAAACATGAGCAAGCCCAGAAAAAAAGAACTGTGTTTCCTACTCATAGGCATCATATCTAGTTCAACTCTGTTTATGAAAATGATACAAACCACAGCTCCTGTTATATAAATGATCTTTAGGTAATAGTGAGAAACGCGTTGGGTTTGTGTTCTGTGTAAATTCATTTGAGCCGCAAATTGACTGGGTTTAACCAGAAAGGACCTCTTGCTTGTAGGAAGACACAGATCCTGTGGTTTAACTCCGTTTCTGAAGGGAAATTGGGACAGTGATTTCATCCATGAAACACACTCTCTTTTAACACAAGAAGCATGCTTTTCTTTCCAGAGTCTCCAATATAGCAAGTAACATGAGGAAGCCCAGAAAATAAAAACTGTGTTTCCTACTCATATGGACCATATCTAGTTCAACTCAGACAATGAAACTGATACAAACTACAGCTCCTCTTACATAAATGCTCTTTAGTTAATTATGAGAATCATGTTGGGTTCGTGAACTGTGTAATTTCATTTGAGCAGAAAATTCACTTGGTTTACCAGAAATGAACTCTTGCTTGTAGGAAGACAGAGATCCTGTATTTTAACTCCGTTTCTGAAGGGAAATTCAGACCAGAGCTCTCATCCATGAAACACACTCTGTTTTAATACATGAAGCAAGCTCTTCCTTCCAGAGTCACTAATACAGCAAGAACCATGAGAATGCCCAGAAACAAAGAACTGTGCTTCCTACTCATACAGACCATATGTAGTTCAACTCTGCTTATGAAACTGAAACAAACCACAGCTCCTCTTACATAAATGCTCTTTAGTTAATAGTGAGAATCGGTTGGGGTTGGTGAAATGGGAAAATTATTTGAGCCCAAAATTCACTTGGTTTACCAGAAATGAACTCTTGCTTGAAGGAAGACACTGATCCTTGGGTTTAACTCCGTTTCTGAAGGCAAATTCAGACCAGAGTTCTCTTCCCTGAAAAACACTCTGTTTTAAGGCAAGAATCATCCTCTTCTTTCCAGCGTCACCAATATAGTAAGAAACATGAGTATGCCCAGAAAAAAAGAACTGTTTTTCCTACTCATACAGACCATATGTAGTTCAACTCTGCTTATGAAACTGATACAGACCACACCTCCTCTTACATAAATGCTCTTAGGTTAATAGTGAGAACAGCGTTGGATTCCTGAACTACGAAAAATCGTTTGAGCACAAAATACACTGGGTTTACCAGAATTCAACTCTTGCTTGTAGGAAGACACAGATCCTTGGGTGTAACTCTGTTTCTGAAGGGAAATTCAGATCAGGGTTCTCATCCATGAAACACACCCTGTTTTAATGCAAGAAGCAAGCTCTTTCCAGCGTCTCTAATACAGCAATAACGATGAGCATTCCCAGAAAAAAAGAACTGTGTTTCCTACTCATACAGACCATATCTAGTTCAACTCTGCTGATGAAACTGATACAAACCACAGCTCCTCTTACATAAACGCTCTTTAGTTAATTGTGAGAATCGTGTTGGGTTTGTGAACTGTGAAAAATCATTTGAGACCAAAATTCACTGGGTTAACCAGAATTGAACTCTTGCTTGTAGGAAGACACAGATCCTGGGGTTTCACTCCATTAATGAAGGGAAATTCAGACCAGAGTTCTCATCCTTGAAACACACTCTGTTTTAACGCAAGAAGCAAGCTCTTCTTTCCAGGCTCTAAAATTCAGCAAGAAGCATGAGCATACACTGAGAAAAAGAACTGTATTTCCTACTCATACGGACCATATGTAGTTCAGCTCTGCTTATGAAACTGATAGAAACCACAGTTCCTCTTACATAAATGCTCTTTAGTTAATAGAGAGAATCAAGTTGGGTTGGAAAACTTGGAAAAATCATTTAAGCCCAAAATTCCTTGGGTTTCCCGGAAATAAAATCTTCCATGTGGGAAGACACTGATCCTGGGGTTTAACTCCATTCTGAAGACAAATTCAGATCAGAGTTCTCATAACTGAAAAACACTCTTTTTTAAGGCAAGAATCATCCTCTTCTTTCCAGCGTCTCCAATATAGTAAGAAACATGAGCATGCCCGGAAAAAAAAGAAGTGTGTTTTCTACTCATACAGACGATATGTAGTTCAAATCTGCTTATGAAACTGATACAGAACACCGCTCCTCTTACATAAATGCTCTTTAGTTAATAGTGATAATCGCGTTGGGTTCTAGAAGTGTGTAAAATCATTTCAGCCGAAAATTCAATTGGTTTCCGAGAAATGAAATCTTGCTTATAGGAAGACACAGATCATGGGGTTTAACTCCGTTTCTGAAGGGAAAATCAGACTAGAGTTCTCATCCATGAAACATTCTCTGTTTTAATACATGAAGCAAGCTCTTCTTTCCAGCGTCTCCAATACAGCAAGAACCATGACAATGCCCAAAAAATGAACTGTGTTTCCTACTCATACGGACCATATGTAGTTCAACTCTTCTTATGAAACTGAAACAAAACACAGCTCCTCTTACATATATTCTCTTTAGTTAATAGTGAGAATCGGTGGGGGTTGTTGAAATGGGAAAATTATTTAAGCCCAAAATTCACTTGGTTTACCTGAAATGAACTCTTGCTTGTAGGAAGACACTGATCCTGGGGTTTAAAACCGTTTTTTGAAGGCAAATTCAGACCAGAGTTCTCCTCCCTGAAAAACACTCTGTTTTAATGCAAGAATCATCCTCTTCTTTCCCGCGTCTCCAATATAGTAAGAAACATTAGCATGCCCAGCAAAAAAGAACTGTGTTTCCTACTCATACAGACCATATGTAGTTCAACTCTGCTTATGAAACTGATACAGACCACAGCTCCTCTTACATAAATGCTCTTTGGTTAATAGTGAGAATAGCATTGGGTTCCTGAACTTCGAAAAATCATTTGAGCCCAAAATTCACTGGGTTTACCAGAAATGAACTCTTGCTTGTAGGAAGACACAGATCCTTGGGTTTAACTCCGTTTCTGAAGGCATATTCAGACCAGAGTTCTCATCACTGAAACACACTCTGTTTTAACACAGGAAGCAAGCTCTTCTTTCCAGAATCTAAAATACAGCAAGTACCATGAGCATTCCCTGAAAAAAGGAACTGTGTTTCCTATTCATATGGTCCATATTTAGTCCAACTCTGCTTATGAAACTGATACAGACCACATCACCGTTTACATTATTGCTCTTTATTTAATAGTGGGAATAGCGTTGCGTTCCTGAACTGCAAAAAATCATTTGAGCCCAAAATTCACAGGGTTTACCAGAACTGAACTCTTGCTTGTAGAAAGACACAGATCCTGGGGATTAACTCCGTTTCTGAAGACAAATTCAGACCAGAATTCTCAAACCTGAAAAACACTGTGTTTTAAGGCAAGAAGCGAGCTCTTCTTTCCAGCTTCTCTAATACAACAAGAACAATGAGCATGCCCTGAAAAAAGAACTGTGTTTCCTACTCATACAGACCATATGTAGTTCAACTCTGCTTATGAAACTGATACAAACCACAGCTCCTCTTACATAAATGCTCTTTAGTTAATAGTGAGAATCGCGTTTGGTTAGTGAACTGCGAAATATCATTTGAGGCCAAAATTGACTGGGTTAACCAGAAATGTACTCTTGCTTGTAGGAAGACACAGATCCTGGGGTTTAACTCCTTTTCTGAAGGGAAAATTCTGACCAGAGTTCTCATCCCTAAAACACACTCTGTTATAACGCAAGAAGCAAGTACTTCTTTCCAGAGTCTAAAATACAGCAAGAACCATGAGCATGCCCTGAAAAAAAGAAATGTGTTTCCTCCTCATAAGGACCATATGTAGTTCAAGTCTGCTTATGAAACTGGTACAAACCACAGTTCCTCTTACAAAAATGCTCTTTAGTTAATAGTGAGAATCTCGTTGTGTTCGTTAACTGCGAAAAATCACTTGAGCCCAAAATTCACTGGGTTAACCAGAAAGGAACTCTTGCTTGCAGGAAGACACAGATCCTGGGGTTTCACTCCGTTTATGAAGGGAAATTCAGACCAGAGTTCTCATCCTTGAAACACACTCTGTTTTAACGCAAGAAGCAAGCTCTTCTTTCCAGGTTCTAAAATACAGCAAGAACAATGAGCATTCCCTGAAAAAAAAAGAACTGTGTTACCTACTCTTACGGACCATATGTAGTTCAGCACTGCTTATGAAACTGATACAAACCACTGCTCCTCTTACATAAATGCTCTTTAGTTAATAGTGAGAATCATGTTGTGTTGGTGAACTGCGAAAAATCATTTGAGCCCAAAATTCATTGGATTTATCGGAAATGAACTCTTACTTGTAGGAAAACACTGATCCTGGGGTTTAACTCCATTCTGAAGACAAATTCAGATCAGAGTTCTCATCCCAGAAAAACACTCTGTTTTAAGGCAAGAAGCAACCTCTTCATTCCAGCGTCACCAATACAGCAAGAACCATGATCATGCCCTGAAAAAAAGAACTGTGTTTCCTACTCAAAAGGACCATATGGAGTTCAACTCTGCTTATGAAACGATACAGACCACAGCTCCTCTTACATAAAGGCTCTTTGGTTAATAGTGAGAATAGCATTGGGTTCCTGAACTTCGAAAAATCATTTGAGCCCAAAATTCACTGGGTTTACCAGAAATGAACTCTTGCTTGTAGGAAGACACAGATCCTTGGGTTTAACTCCGTTTCTGAAGGCATATTCAGACCAGAGTTCTCATCCCTGAAACACACTCTGTTTTAACACAGGAAGCAAGCTCTTCTTTCCAGAATCTAAAATACAGCAAGTACCATGAGCATTCCCTGAAAAAAGGAACTGTGTTTCCTATTCATATGGTCCATATTTAGTCCAACTCTGCTTATGAAACTGATACAGACCACATCACCGTTTACATTATTGCTCTTTATTTAATAGTGGGAATAGCGTTGCGTTCCTGAACTGCAAAAAATCATTTGAGCCCAAAATTCACAGGGTTTACCAGAACTGAACTCTTGCTTGTAGAAAGACACAGATCCTGGGGATTAACTCCGTTTCTGAAGACAAATTCAGACCAGAATTCTCAAACCTGAAAAACACTGTGTTTTAAGGCAAGAAGCGAGCTCTTCTTTCCAGCTTCTCTAATACAACAAGAACCATGAGCATGCCCTGAAAAAAGAACTGTGTTTCCTACTCATACAGACCATATGTAGTTCAACTCTGCTTATGAAACTGATACAAACCACAGCTCCTCTTACATAAATGCTCTTTAGTTAATAGTGAGAATCGCGTTTGGTTAGTGAACTGCGAAATATCATTTGAGGCCAAAATTGACTGGGTTAACCAGAAATGTACTCTTGCTTGTAGGAAGACACAGATCCTGGGGTTTAACTCCTTTTCTGAAGGGAAAATTCTGACCAGAGTTCTCATCCCTAAAACACACTCTGTTATAACGCAAGAAGCAAGTACTTCTTTCCAGAGTCTAAAATACAGCAAGAACCATGAGCATGCCCTGAAAAAAAGAAATGTGTTTCCTCCTCATAAGGACCATATGTAGTTCAAGTCTGCTTATGAAACTGGTACAAACCACAGTTCCTCTTACAAAAATGCTCTTTAGTTAATAGTGAGAATCTTGTTGTGTTCGTTAACTGCGAAAAATCACTTGAGCCCAAAATTCACTGGGTTAACCAGAAAGGAACTCTTGCTTGCAGGAAGACACAGATCCTGGGGTTTCACTCCGTTTATGAAGGGAAATTCAGACCAGAGTTCTCATCCTTGAAACACACTCTGTTTTAACGCAAGAAGCAAGCTCTTCTTTCCAGGTTCTAAAATACAGCAAGAACAATGAGCATTCCCTGAAAAAAAAAGAACTGTGTTACCTACTCTTACGGACCATATGTAGTTCAGCACTGCTTATGAAACTGATACAAACCACTGCTCCTCTTACATAAATGCTCTTTAGTTAATAGTGAGAATCATGTTGTGTTGGTGAACTGCGAAAAATCATTTGAGCCCAAAATTCATTGGATTTATCGGAAATGAACTCTTACTTGTAGGAAAACACTGATCCTGGGGTTTAACTCCATTCTGAAGACAAATTCAGATCAGAGTTCTCATCCCAGAAAAACACTCTGTTTTAAGGCAAGAAGCAACCTCTTCATTCCAGCGTCACCAATACAGCAAGAACCATGATCATGCCCTGAAAAAAAGAACTGTGTTTCCTACTCAAAAGGACCATATGGAGTTCAACTCTGCTTATGAAACGATACAGACCACAGCTCCTCTCACATAAATGCTCTTTGGTTAATAGTGAGAATAGCGTTGGGTTCCTGAATTGCGAAAAATCATTTAAGCCTAAAATTCACTGGGTTTACCAGAAATGAACTCTTGCTTGTAGGAAGACACAGATCCTTGGGTTTAACTCCGTTTCTGAAGGCATATTCAGACCAGAGTTTTCATCCCTGAAACACACTCTGTTTTAACGCAGGAAGCAAGCTCTTCTTTCTAGAATCTAAAATACAGCAAGAACCATGAGCATTCCCTGAAAAAAGGAATTGTGTTTCCTATTCATATGGTCCATATTTAGTTCAACTCTGCTTATGAAAGTGAGACAGACCACATCTCTGTTTACAATATTGCTCTTTATTTAATAGTGGGAATAGCGTTGCGTTCCTGAACTGCAAAAAATCATTTGAGCCCAAAATTCACTGGGTTTACCAGAACTGAACACTTGCTTGTAGGAAGACACAGATCCTGGGGATTAACTCCGTTTCTGCAGACCAATACAGACCAGAATTCTCAAACCTGAAAAACACTCTGTTTTAAGGCAAGAAGCAAGCTCTTCTTTCCAGCTTCTCTAATACAACAAGAACCATGAGCATGCCCTGAAAAAAGAACAGTGTTTCCTACTCATACGAACCATATGTAGTTCAACTCTGCTTATGAAACTGATACAAACCACAGCTCCTCTTACATAAATGCTCTTTAGTTAATAGTGAGAATCGCGTTGGATTTGTGAACTGCGAAATATCATTTGAGCCCAAAATTCACTGGGTTAGCAGAACTGAACTCTTGCTTGTAGGAGACACAGATCCTGGGGATGAACTCCGTTTCTGAAGACAAATTCAGACCAGAATTCTCAAACCTGAAAAACACTCTGTTTTAATGCAAGAAGCAACCTCTTCTTTCCAGGATCACCAATACAGCAAGAACCATGATCATGCCCTGAAAAAATGAACTGTGTTTCCTACTCAAAAGGACCATATGTAGTTCAACTCTCCTTATGAAACTGATACAGACCACAGCTCCTCTTACATAAATGCTCTTGGGTTAATAGTGAGAATAGCGTTGGGTTCCTGAACTTTGAAAAATCATTTGAGCCCAAAATTCACTGGGTTTACCAGAAATGAACTCTTGCTTGTAGGAAGACACAGATCCTTCGGTTTAACTCCGTTTCTTAAGGCATATTCAGACCAAGGTTCTCATCCCTGAAACACACTCTGTTTTAACGCAGGAAGCAAGCTCTTCTTTCCAGAATCTAAAATACAGCAAGTACCATGAGCATTCCCTGAAAAAAGGAACTGTGTTTCCTATTCATATGGTCCATATTTAGTTCAACTCTGCTTATGAAACTGATACAGACCACATCACCGTTTACATTATTGCTCTTCATTTAATAGTGGGAATAGCGTTGCGTTCCTGAACTGCAAAAAATCATTTGAGCCCAAAATTCACTGGGTTTACCAGAACTGAACTCTTGCTTGTAGGAAGACACAGATCCTAGGGATTAACTCCGTTTCTGAAGACAAATTCTGACCAGAATTCTCAAACCTGAAAAACACTCTGTTTTAAGGCAAGAAGCGAGCTCTTCTTTCCAGCTTCTCTAATACAACAAGAACCATGAGCATGCCCTGAAAAAAGAACTGTGTTTCCTACTCATACGGACCATATGTAGTTCAACTCTGCTTATGAAACTGATACAAACCACAGCTCCTCTTACATAAATGGTCTTTAGTTAATAGTGAGAATCGCGTTTGGTTAGTGAACTGCGAAATATCATTTGAGCCCAAAATTTACTGGGTTAACCAGAAATGTACTCTTCCTTGTAGGAAGACACAGATCCTGGGGTTTAACTCCGTTTCTGAAGGGTAAATTCTGACCAGAGTTCTCATCCCTAAAACACACTCTGTTATAACGCAAGAAGCAAGCACTTCTTTCCAGATTCTAAAATACAGCAAGAACCATGAGCATGCACTGAAAAAAAGAACTGTGTTTCCTCCTCATAAGGACCATATGTAGTGCAAGTCTGCTTATGAAACTGATACAAACCACGGCTCCTCTTACATAATTGCACTTTAGTTAATAGTGAGAATCATGTTGTGTTGGTGAACTCTGAAATATCACTTGACCCCAAAATTCACTGCGTTTACCAGAAATGAACTCTTGCTTGTGGGAAGACACTGATCCTGGGATTTAACTCCGTATCTGAAGGCAAATTCCGACCAGGGTTCTTATCCATGAAACATACCCTGTTTTAATGCAAGAAGCAAGCTCTTCTTTCCAGCATCACCAATACAGCAAGAACCATGACCATGCCCTGAAAAAAAGAACTGTGTTTCTTACACAAAAGGACCATATGTAGTTCAACTATGCTTATGAAACTGATACAAACCACAGTTCCTCTTACAAAAATGCTCTTTAGTTAATAGTGAGAATCTCGTTGTGTTCGTTAACTGCGAAAAATCATTTGAGCCCAAAATTCACTGGGTTAACCAGAAAGGAACTCTTGCTTGCAGGAAGACACAGATCCTGGGATTTCACTCCGTGAATGAAGGCAAATTCAGACCAGAGTTCTCCTCCCTGAAAAACACTCTGTTTTAAGGCAAGAATCATCCTCTTCTTTCCAGCGTCTCCAATATAGTAAGAAACATGAGCATGCCCAGAAAAAAAGAACTGTGTTTCCTACTCATACAGACCATGTGTAGTTCAACTCTGCTTATGAAACTGATACAGACCACAGCTCCTCTTACATAAATGCTCTTAAGTTAATAGTGAGAATCACGTTGGATTCGTGAACTGCTAAAATCAATTGAGCCCAAAATTCACTGGGTTAACCAGAAATGTACTCTTGCTTGTAGGAAGACACAGATCCTGTAGTTTAACTCCGTTTCTGAAGGGAAATTCAGACCAGAGTTCTCATCCCTAAAACACACTCTGTTATAACGCAAAAATCAAGCTCTTCTTTCCAGATTCTAAAATACAGCAAGAACCATGAGCATGCACTGAAAAAAAGAACTGTGTTTCCTCCTCATAAGGACCATATGTAGTGCAAGTCTGCTTATGAAACTGATACAAACCACGGCTCCTCTTACATAATTGCACTTTAGTTAATAGTGAGAATCATGTTGTGTTGGTGAACTGGGAAATATCATTTGAGCCCAAAATTCACTGGGATTACCAGAAATGAACTCTTTCTTGTGGGAAGACACTGATCCTGTGGTTTCACTCCGTTAATTAAGGGAAATTCAGACCAGAGTTCTCATCCTTGAAACAAACTCTGTTTTAACGCAAGAAGCAAGCTCTTCTTTCTAGGGTCTAAAATACAGCAAGAACCATGAGCATACCCTGCAAAAAAGAACTGTGTTTCCTACTCATACGGACCATATGTAGTTCAGCTCTGCTTATGAAACTGTTACAAACCACAGCTCCTCTTACATAAATGCTCTTTAGTTAAAAGTGAGAATCATGTTGGGTTGGTGAACTGCGAAAAAAGCATTTGAGCCCAAAATTCATTGCGTTTACCAGAAATGAACTCTTCCTTGTAGGAAGACACTGATCCTGGGGTTTAACTCCATTCTGAAGGCAAATTCAGATCAGAGTTCTCATCCCTGAAAAACACTCTGTTTTAAGGCAAGAATCATCCTCTTCTTTCCAGCGTCTCCAATATAGTAAGAAACAAGAGCATGCCCGGAAAAAAAGGAACTGTGTTTCTACTCATAAAGACCATATGTAGTTCAAATCTGCTTATGAAACTGATACAGACAACAGCTCCTCTTACATAAATGCTCTTTAGTTAATAGTGAGAATTGCGTTGGATTCGTGAACTGCTAAAAATCATTTGAGCCCAAAATTCACTGGGTTAACCAGAAATGAACTCTTGCTTGTAGGAAGACACAGATCCTGGGGTTTAACTCCGTTTCTGAAGGGAAATTCAGACCAGAGTTCTCATCCCTGAAACACACTCTGTTTTAATACATGAAGCAAGCTCTTCTTTCCAGCGTCTCCAATACAGCAAGAACCATGAGAATGCCCGGAAAAAAAGAACTGTGTTTCCTAGTCATATGGACCATATGTAGTTCAACTCTGCTAATGAAACTGAAACAAACCACAGCTCCTCTTACATAAATGCCCTTTAGTTAATAGTGAGAATCTCGTTGTGTTCGTTAACTGCGAAAAATCATTTGAGCCCAAAATTCACTGGGTTAACCAGAAAGGAACTCTTGCTTGCAGGAAGACACAGATCCTGGGATTTCACTCAGTGAATGAAGGCAAATTCAGACCAGAGTTCTCCTCCCTGAAAATCACTCTGTTTTAAGGCAAGAATAATCCTCTTCTTTCCAGCGTCTCCAATATAGTAAGAAACATGAGCATGCCCAGAAAAAAAGAACTGTGTTTCCTACTCATACAGACCATGTGTAGTTCAACTCTGCTTATGAAACTGATCCAGACCACAGCTCCTCTTACATAAATGCTCTTTGGTTAATAGTGAGAATAGCGTTGGGTTCCTGAACTGCACAAAATCATTTGAGCCCAAAATTCACTGGGTTTACCAGAAATGAACTCTTGCTTGTATGAAGACACTGATACTGGGGTTTAATTCTGTTTTTTTGAAGGATAATTCAGACCAGAGTTCTCCTCCCTGAAAAACACTCTGTTTTAAGGCAAGAATCATCCTCTTCTTTACAGCGTCTCCAATATAGTAAGAAACATGAGCATGCCCAGAAAAAAAGAACTGTGTTTCCTACTCATACAGACCATATGTAGTTCAACTATGCTTATGAAACAGATACAGACCACAGCTCCTCTTACATAAATGCTCTTTGGTTAAGAGTGAGAATAGCGTTGGGTTCCTGAACTGCGAAAAATCATTTGAGCCCAAAATTCACTGGGTTTACCAGAAATGAACTCTTGCTTGTAGGAAGACACAGATCCTTGGGTTTAACTCCGTTTCTGAAGGCATATTCAGACCAGAGTTCTCATCCCTGAAACACACTCTGTTTTAACGCAGGAAGCAAGCTCTTTTTTTTAGAATCTAAAATACAGCAAGAACCATGAGCATTCCCTGAAAAAAGGAATTGTGTTTCCTATTCATATGGTCCATATTTAGTTCAACTCTGCTTATGAAACTGATACAGACCACATAACCGTTTACATTATTGCTCTTTATTTAATAGTGGGAATAGCGTTGCGTTCCTGAACTGCAAAAAATCATTTGAGCCCAAAATTCACTGGGTTTACCAGAACTGAATTCTTGCTTGTAGGAAGACACAGATCCTGGGGATTAACTCCGTTTCTGAAGACAAATTCAGACCAGAATTCTCAAACCTGAAAAACACTCTGTTTCAAGGAAAGAAGTGAGCTCTTCTTTCCAGCTTCTCTAATACAACAAGAACCATGAGCATGCCCTGAAAAAAGAACTGTGTTTCCTACTCATAGGGACCATATGTAGTTCAACTCTGCTTATGAAACTGATACAAACCACAGCTCGTCTTACATAAATGCTCTTTAGTTAATAGTGAGAATCACGTTGGATTCATGAACTGCTAAAATCAATTGAGCCCAAAATTCACTCTGTTAACCAGAAATGTACTCTTGATTGTAGGAAAACACAGATCCTGGGGTTTAACTCCGTTTCTGAAGGGAAATTCAGACCAGAGTTCTCATCCCTAAAACACACTCTGTTTTAAGGCATGAATCATGCTCTTCTGTCCAGGGTCTCCAATACAGAAAGAATCATGAGCATGCCAAGGAAAAAGAACTGGGTTTCCTACTCATCAGGACCATTTGTAGCTCAACTCTGCTCATGAAACTGATACAAACCACAACTCCTCTTACGTAAATGCTCTTTAGTTAATAGTGAGAATAACGTTGGGTTTTTGGACTGCGAAAAATCATTTGAGCTCAAAATTCACTGGGTTTACCAGAAATGATCTCTTGCTTGTAGGAAGACACAGATCCTGTGGTTTAACTCCGTGACTGAAGGGAAATTCAGACCAGAGTTCTCATCCCTGAAACACACTCTGTTATAACGCAAGAAGCAAGTTCTTCTTTCCAGAGTCTAAAATATAGTAAGAACCATGAGCATGGCCTGAATAAAAGAACTATGTTTCCTATTCTTAAGGACCATATGTATTTCAACTCTGCTTATGAAACTGATACAGACCACACTTCCTCTTAGTTAAATGCTGTTTAGTTAATAGTGATAATCGCGTTGGGTTCTAGGACTGTGTAAAGTCATTTGAGCCAAAAATTCACTTTGTTTACCAGAAAGGAAATCTTGCTGCTAGGAAGACACAGATCCTGGAGTTTAACTCCCTTTCTGAAGGGCAATTCAGACCAGAGTTCACTTCCCTAAAACACACTCTGTTTTAACTAAGAAGCAAGCTCTTCTTTCAAGAGTCTAAAATACAGCAAGAACAGTGAGCATGCCCAGAAGAAAGAAATGTGTTTCCTACTCATACGGACCATATGTAGTTCAACTCTGCTTATGAAACTGATACAAACCCCAGCACCTCTTACATAAATGCTCTTTAGTTAATAGTGAGAATAGAGTTGGGTTCCTGAACTTGGAAAAATCATTTGAGCCCAAAATTCACTGCGTTAACCAGAAATGAACTCTTGCTTGTAGGAAGACACAGATCCTGGGGTTTAACTCCGTTTCTGAAGGGAAATTCAGACCAGAGTTCTGATCCCTGAAACACACTCTGTTTTAACGCAAGAAGCAAGCTCCTCTTTCCAGAGTCTAAAATACAGCAAGAACCATGAGCATGCCCTGAAAAAATATAACTGTGTTTCCTACTCATACCGATCATATGTTGTTCAACTCTGCTCATGAAACTGATACAAACCACAGCTCCTCTAAGATAAATCCTCTTTAGTTAATAGTTTGAATAGCGTTGGGTTGGTGAACTGCGAAAAATCATTTGAGCCCAAAATTCACTGGGGTTATCACAAGTGAACTCTTGCTTGGAGGAAGTCACAGATCCTGGCTTTTAACTCCATTTCTGAGGGGAAATTCAGACCAGTGTTCTCATCCCTGAAACACATTCTGTTTTAAGGCAAGAATCATCCTCTTCTTTCCAGAATCTAAAGTACAGCAAGAACCATGAGAATGGCCTGAAAAAAAGAACTGTGTTTCCTATTCAAACTGACAATAAGTAGTTCAACTTTGCTAATGAAATTGATACAGACCACACCTCCTCTTAGATAAATGCTCTTTAGTTAATAGTGAGAATAGCGTTGGGTTCGTAAACTGTGAATAATCATTTGAGCCCATAATTCACTGGGTTTACCATAACTGAACTCTTGCTTGTAGGAAGACACAGATCCTGGGGTTTAACTCCGTTTCTGGAGGCAAATTCAGACCAGAATTCACATCCATCTAACATACCCTGTTTTAATGCAAGAATCAAGCTGTTCTTTCCAGCGTTACCAATACAGCAAGAACCATGAGCATGCCCTGAAAAAAATAACTGTGTTTCCTACTCATAAGGACCATATGTAATTCAACTCTGCTTATGAAACTGATACAGACCACAGCTCCTCTTACTTAAATGCTCTTCAGTTAATAGTGATAATAGCGTTGGGTTATAGTACTATGTAAAGTCATTTGAGACAAAAATTCACTTGGATTACCAGAAATGAACTCTTGCTGGTAGGAAGACACAGATCCTGGGGTTTAACTCCGTTTCTGAAGGGAAATTCAGAAGAGTTCTCATCCCTGAAACACACTCTGTTTTAACGCAAGAAGCAAGCTCTTCTTTCCAGTGTCACCAATACAGAAAGAACCATGAGCATGCCCTGAAAAAAAGAACTGTGTTTCCTACTCATACGGACCATATGTAGTTCAACTCTGCTTATGAAACAGATACACAACACACCTCCTCTTACATAAATGCTCTTTAGTTAATAGTGAGAATCATGTTGGGTTCGTGAACTGCGAAAAATCATTTGTGCCCAAAAATCACTGGGTTTATCAGAAATGAACTCTTGCTTGTAGGAAGACACTGATCCTGGGGTTTAACTCTGTTTCTGAACACAAATTCAGACCAGAGCTCTCATCCCTGATAAACACTTTGTTTTAAGGCAAGAATCATCCTCTTCTTTCCAGCGTCTCCAATATAGTAAGAAACATGAGCATGCCCAGAAATAAAGAACTGTATTTCCTTTTCATACAGACCATATTTAGTTCAACTCTGCTCATGAAGCTGATAGAAAGCACAGCTACTCTTACATAAATGCTCGTTAGTTAATACTGAAAATAGCGTTGGGTTCCTGAACTGCGAGAAATCATTTGAGCCCAAAATTCACTGAGTTTACCAGAACTGAACTGTTGCTTGTAGGAAGACACAGATCCTGTGGTTTAACTCCGTTTCTGCAGGGAAATTCAGACCTTGTTCTAATCCCTGAAAGATACTCTGTTTTAATGCAAGCGGCAAGATCTTCTTTCCAGAGTCTAAAATACAGCAAGAAACATGACCATGGCCTCAAAAAAAGAACTGTGTTTCATATTCATACGGACCATATGTAGTTCAACTCTACTTATGAAACTGATACAGACCACACCTCAACTTACATTATCGCTCTTTATTTAATAGTGGGAATAGCATTGGGTTCCTGGACTGCGAAAAATCATTTTAGCCCAAAATTCACTGGGTTTACAAGAACTGAACACTTGCTTGTAGGAAGACACAGATACAGGGGTTTAACTCCGTTTCTGAAGGGAAATTCAGACCAGAGTTCTCATCCCTGAAACACACTCTGTTTTAACGCAAGAAGCAAGCTCTTCTTTCCAGCGTCACCAATACAACAAGAACCATGAGCATGCCCTGAAAAAAAGAACTGTGTTTCCTACTCATAGGGACCATATGTAGTTCAACTCTGCTTATGAAACAGATACACACCACACCTCCTCTTAGTTAAATGCTGTTTAGTTAATAGTGATAATCGCGTTGGGTTCTAGAACTGTGTAAAGTCATTTGAGCCGAAAATTCACTTTGTTTACCAGAAAGGAACTCTTGCTGATAGGAAGACACAGATCCTGGGGTTTAACTCCCTTTCTGAAGGGCAATTCAGACCAAAGTTTACTTCCCTAAAACACACTCTGTTTTAAATAAGAAGCAAGCTCTTCTTTCAAGAGTCTAAAATACAGCAAGTACAATGAGCATGCCCAGAATAAAGAAATGTGTTTCATACTCATACAAACCATATGTAGTTCAACTCTGCTTATGAAACTGATACAAACCACAGCTCCTCTTACATAAATGCTCTTTAGTTAATAGTGATAATCGCGTTTGGTTCATGAACAGCGAAAAATCATATGAGCCCAAAATTCACTGGGTTAACCAGAATTGAACACTTGCTTGTAGGAAGACACAGATCCTGGGGTTTAACACCGTTTCTGAAGGGAAATTCAGACCAGAGTTCTGATCCGTGAAACACACTCTGTTTTAACGCAAGAAGCAAGCTCTTCTTTCCAGAGTCTAAAATACAGCAAGAACCATGAGCATGCCCTGAAAAAAAGAACTGTGTTTCCTACTCATACCGATCATATGTTGTTCAACTCTGCTCATGAAACTGACAAAAACCACACCTCCTCCTACATAAATGCTCTTTAGTTAATAGTGAGAATAACGTTGGGTTTTTGGACTGCGAAAAATCATTTGAGCTCAAAATTCACTGGGGTTACCAGAAATGATCTCTTGCTTGTAGGAAGACAGAGATCCAGGGTTTTAACTCCGTTTCTGAAGGGAAATTTAGACCAGAGTTCTCATCCCTGTAACACACTCTGTTTTAATACATGAAGCAAGCTCTTCTTTCCAGAGTCTAAAATATAGTAAGAACCATGAGCATGGCCTGAATAAAAGAACTATGTTTCCTATTCTTAAGGACCATATGTAGTTCAACTCTGCTTATGAAACTGATACAAACCACAGCTCCTCTAAGATAAATCCTCTTTAGTTAATAGTGTGAATAGCGTTGGGTTCGTGAACTGCGAAAAATCATTTGAGCCTAAAATTCATTGGGGTTATCACAAATGAACTCTTGCTTGGAGGAAGACACAGATCCTGGCTTTTAACTCCATTTCTGAGGGGAAATTCAGACCAGTGTTCTCATCCATGAAACACACTCAGTTTTCACGCAAGAAGCAAGCTCTTCTTTCCAGCGGCTCCAATACAGTAAGAACCATGAGCATGCCAAGAAATAAAGAACTGTGTTTCCTACTCATAGGGACAATATGTAGTCCAACTCTGCTTATGAAACTGATACAGACCACAGCTCCTCTAACATAAATGCTCTTTAGTTAATACTTTTAATCGCGTTGTGTTCTAGAACTGTGTAAAAATATTTGAGACGAAAATTCACTTGGTTTACCAGAAATGAACTCTTGCTTGGAGGAAGACACAGATCTTGGCTTTTAACTCCATTTCTGAGGGGAAATTCAGACCAGTGTTCTCATCCCTGAAACACATTCTGTTTAAACGAAGAAGCAAGCTCTTTTTGCCAGAGTCTACAATACAGCAAGAAACAAGAGCATGGCCTGAAAAAAAGAACTGTGTTTCTATTTCATACGAATCATATGTAGTTAAACTCTTCTTATGAAACTGATACAAACCACAGCTCCTCTTTCATAAATGCTCTTTATTTAATAGTGAAAATAGCGCAGGGTTCATGAACTGCGAAAAATCATTTGAGCCCAAAATTCACTGTGTTTACCAGAAATGAACTCTTGCTTGTAGCAAGACAAGATCCTGGGGTTTAACTCCATTTCTGAAGGGAAATTCAAACGAGATTTCTCATCCCTGAAACACACTCGGTTTTAATGAAATAGCAAGCTCTTCTTTCCTGAATCTAAAGTACAGCAAGAACCATGAGAAAGGCCTGAAAAAAAGAACTGTGTTTCCTATTCAAACTGACAATAAGTAGTTCAACTTTGCTAATGAAACTGATACAGACCACACCTCCTCTTAGATAAATGCTCTTTAGTTAATAGTGAGAATAGCGTTGGGTTCATGAACTGTGAATAATCATTTGAGCCCATAATTCACTGGGTTTACCATAACTGAAATCTTGCTTGTAGGAAGACACAGATCCTGGGGTTTAACTCCGTTTCTGGAGGCAAATTCAGACCAGAATTCACATCCATCTTACATATCCTGTTTTAATGCAAGAATCAAGCTGTTCTTTCCAGCGTTACCAATACAGCAAGAACCATGAGCATGCCCTGAAAAAAATAACTGTGTTTCCTACTCATAAGGACCATATGTAGTTCAACTCTGCTTATGAAACTGATACAGACCACAGCTCCTCTTACTTAAATGCTCTTCAGTTAATAGTGATAATAGCATTGGGTTATAGTACTATGTAAAGTCATTTGAGATGAAAATTCACTTGGTTTACCAGAAACGAACTCTTGCTGGTAGGAAGACACAGATCCTGGGGTTTAACTCCGTTTCTGAAGGGAAATTCAGAAGAGTTCTCATCCCTGAAACACACTCTGTTTTAACGCAAGAAGCAAGCTCTTCTTTCCAGTGTCACCAATACAGAAAGAACCATGAGAATGCCCTGAAAAAAAGAACTGTGTTTCCTACTCATACGGACCATATGTAGTTCAACTCTGCTTATGAAACAGATACACACCACACCTCCTCTTACATAAATGCTCTTTAGTTAATAGTGAGAATCATGTTGGGTTCGTGAACTGCGAAAAATCATTTGTGCCCCAAAATCACTGGGTTTATCAGAAATGAACTCTTGCTTGTAGAAAGACACTGATCCTGGGGTTTAACTCCGTTTCTGAACACAAATTCAACCAGAGCTCTCATCCCTGATAAACACTTTGTTTTAAGGCAAGAATCATCCTCTTCTTTCCAGCGTCTCCAATATAGTAAGAAACATGAGCATGCCCAGAAAAAAAGAACTGTATTTCCTATTCATACAGACCATATTTAGTTCAACTCAGCTCATGAAGCTGATAGAAACCACAGCTACTCTTACATAAATGCTCGTTAGTTAATACTGAAAATAGCGTTGGGTTCCTGAACTGCGAGAAATCATTTGAGCCCAAAATTCACTTGGTTAACCAGAAATGAATTCTTGCTTGTAGGAAGACAGAGATCCTGAGGTTTAACTCCGTTTCTGAGGGGAAATTCAGACCAGAGTTCTCATCCCTGAAACACACTCTGTTTTAACGCAAGAAGCAAGCTCTTCTTTCCAGAGTCTAAAATACAGCAAGTACCATGAGCATACCCTGAATAAAAGAACTGTGTTTCCTACTCATAGGGACCATATGTAGTTCAACTCTGCTTATGAAACACATACAAACCACAGCTCCTCTTACATAAATGCTCTTTAGTTACTAGTGAGAATCATGTTGGGTTCGTTAACTGCGAAAAACCATTTGGGCCCAAAATTCATTGGGTTTACCAGAAATGAACTCTTGGTTATAGGAAGACACCAATCCTGGGGTTTAACTCTGCATTTGAAGGCAAATTCAAACCAGAGTTCTCATCCTTGAAACACACTCTGTTTAAACGAAGTAGCAAGCTCTTCTTTCCAGAGTCTACAATACAGCAAGAAACATGAGCATGGCCTGAAAAAAAGAACTGTGTTTCCTATTCATACGGACCATTTGTAGTTCAACTCTGCTTAGGAAACTGATACAAACCACAGCTCCTCTTACATAAACGCTCTTTAGTTAATAGTTTGAATAGCGTTAGGTTCGTTAACTGCGAAAAAACATTTGAGCCCAAAATTCACTGGGTTTACCAGAAATGAACCCTTGCTTGTACGAAGACACAGATCCTGGAGTTTCACTCCTTTTCTGAGGGAAATTCAGAGCAGACTTCTCTTCCTTGAATCATACCCTGTTTTAATGCAAGAAGCAAGCTCTTCTTTCCAACGTCTCCAATACACCAAGAACCATGAGCATTCCCAGAAAAAAAGAACTGTGATTCCTACTCATACAGACCATATCTAGTTCAACTCTGCTTATGAAACTGATACAAACCACAGCTCCTATTACATAAACACTCGTTAGTTAATAGTGAGAATCGCGTTGGGTTCGTGAACTGCGAAAAATCATTTGAGCCCAAAATTCACTGGGTTAACCAGAAATGAACGCTTGCTTGTTGGAAGACACAGATCCTGGGGTTCAACTCCGTTTCTGAAGGGAAATTCAGACCAGAATTCTCATCCCTGAAAAACACTCTGTTTTAACGCAAGAATCATCCTCTTCTCACTAGGGACTCCAGTACAGTAAGAAGCATGAGCATGACAAGAAAAAAAGAACTGTGTTTCCTACTCATACGGACCATATGTAGTCCAACTCTTCTTATGAAACTGATACAGGCCACACTTCCTTTAGATAAATGCTCTTTAGTTAATAGTGATAATCGCGTTGGGTTCTAGAACTGTTTAACGAAATTTGAGCTGATAATTCACTTTGTTTCCCAGAAATGAACTCTTGCTGGTAGGAAGACACAGATCCTGGGGTTTAACTCTGTTTCTGAAGGGAAATTCAGACCAGAGTTCTCATCGCTGAAACACACTCTGTTTTAACCCAAGAAGCAAGCTCTTCTTTCCTGCGTCTCCAATATATCAAGAACCATGAGAATGCTCAGGAAAAAAGAACTGTGTTTCCTACTCATATGGACCATATGTAGCTCAACTCTGCTTATTAAACTGATAAAAACCACAGCTTCTCTTACATAAATGCTCTTTAGTTAATAGTGAGAACAGCATTGAGTTCGTGAACTGCGAAAAATCATTTGAGCCCAAAATTCACTGGGTTTACCAGAAATGAACTCTTGATTGTAGAAAGACACAGATCCTGGGGTTTAACTCCGTTTCCGAAGGGAAATTCAGACCAGAGTTCTCATCACTGAAAATCACTCTGTTTTAAGGCAAGATTCATCCTCTTCTTTCCAACGTCTTCAGTATAGTAAGAAACATGAGCATGCCCGGAATAAATGAACTGTGTTTCCTATTCATACAGACTATATGTAGTTCAACTCTGCTTATGAAACTGATACAAACCACAGCTCCTCTTACATAAATCCTCTTTAGTTAATAGTGAGAATAGCGTAGGGTTCCTGAACTGTAAAAAATCATTTGAGCCCAAAATTAGCTGGGTTTATCACAAATGAACTCTTGCTTGTAGGAAGACACAGATCCTGGGTTTTAACTCCATTTCTAAGGGGAAATTCAGACCAGTGTTCTCATCCATGAAACACATTCAGTTTTAAGGCAAGAAGCAAGCTCTTCTTTCCAGCGGCTCCAATATAAAGAACCATGAGCATGCCCCCCCCCCAAAAAAAGAAGTGTGTTCCTACTGATACGGACCATATGTAGTTCAACTCCGCATATGAAAGTGATACAAACCATAGCTCCTCTTACATAAATGCTCTTTAGTTAAAAGTGAGAATAGTGTAGGGTTCCTGAACTGCAAAAAATCATTTGAGCACAAAATTCACTGGGTTTACCAGAAATGGACTCTTGCTTGTAGGAAGACAGAGATCATGGGTTTTAACTCTGTTTCTGAAGGGAAATTCAGACCAGAGTTCTCATCCCTGAAACACACTCTGTTTTAACGCAAGAAGCAAGCTCTTCTTTCCAGCGTCAACAATACAGCAAGAACCATGAGAATGCCCAGGAAAAAAGAACTGTGTTTCCTACTCATATGGACCATATGTAGCTCAACTCTGCTTATGAAACTGATACAAACCACAGCTCCTCTTACATAAATCCTCTTTAGTTAATAGTGAGAATAGCGTAGGGTTCGTGAACTGTAAAAAATCATTTGAGCCCAAAATTCGCTGGGTTTATCACAAATGAACTCTTGCTTGTAGGAAGACACAGATCCTGGTTTTAACTCCATTTCTGAGGGGAAATTCAGACCAGTGTTCTCATCCATGAAACACACTCACTTTTCACGCAAGAAGCAAGCTCTTCTTTCCAGTATCTAAAATACAGCAAGAACCATGAGCATACCCTGAAAAAAAGAACTGTGTTTCCTACTCATATGGACCATATGTAGTTCAACTCTGCTTATGAAACACATACAAACCACAGCTCCTCTTACATAAATGCTCTTTAGTTACTAGTGAGAATCATGTTGGGTTCGTTAACTGCGAAAAACCATTTGGGCCCAAAATTCATTGGGTTTACCAGAAATGAACTCTTGGTTATAGGAAGACACCAATCCTGGGGTTTAACTCTGCATTTGAAGGCAAATTCAAACCAGAGTTCTCATCCTTGAAACACACTCTGTTTAAACGAAGTAGCAAGCTCTTCTTTCCAGAGTCTACAATACAGCAAGAAACATGAGCATGGCCTGAAAAAAGGAACTGTGTTTCCTATTCATACGGACCATTTGTAGTTCAACTCTGCTTAGGAAACTGATACAAACCACAGCTCCTCTTACATAAACGCTCTTTAGTTAATAGTTTGAATAGCGTTAGGTTCGTTAACTGCGAAAAAACATTTGAGCCCAAAATTCACTGGGTTTACCAGAAATGAACCCTTGCTTGTACGAAGACACATCCTGGAGTTTCACTCCTTTTCTGAGGGAAATTCAGAGCAGACTTCTCTTCCTTGAATCATACCCTGTTTTAATGCAAGAAGCAAGCTCTTCTTTCCAACGTCTCCAATACACCAAGAACCATGAGCATTCCCAGAAAAAAAGAACTGTGATTCCTACTCATACAGACCATATCTAGTTCAACTCTGCTTATGAAACTGATACAAACCACAGCTCCTATTACATAAACACTCGTTAGTTAATAGTGAGAATCGCGTTGGGTTCGTGAACTGCGAAAAATCATTTGAGCCCAAAATTCACTGGGTTAACCAGAAATGAACGCTTGCTTGTTGGAAGACACAGATCCTGGGGTTCAACTCCGTTTCTGAAGGGAAATTCAGACCAGAATTTTCATCCCTGAAAAACACTCTGTTTTAACGCAAGAATCATCCTCTTCTCACTAGGGACTCCAGTACAGTAAGAAGCATGAGCATGACAAGAAAAAAAGAACTGTGTTTCCTACTCATACGGACCATATGTAGTCCAACTCTTCTTATGAAACTGATACAGGCCACACTTCCTTTAGATAAATGCTCTTTAGTTAATAGTGATAATCGCGTTGGGTTCTAGAACTGTTTAAAGAAATTTGAGCCGATAATTCACTTTGTTTCCCAGAAATGAACTCTTGCTGGTAGGAAGACACAGATCCTGGGGTTTAACTCTGTTTCTGAAGGGAAATTCAGACCAGAGTTCTCTTCCCTAAAACACACTCTCTTTTAACGAAGAAGCAAGCTCTTCTTTCCATCGTCTATAATACAGCAAGAACCATGACCATGGTCAGAAAAAAAAGAACTGTGTTTCCTGTTCATATGGATCATATGTAGTTCTACTCTGCTGATGAAACTGATACAGACCACACCTCCTCTTACATAAATGCTCTTCAGTTAATAGTGAAAATCATGTTGGGTGTGAGCTGCGAAAAATCATTTGAGCCCAAAATTCACATGGTTTACCAGAAATGGACCCTTGCTTGTAGGAAGACAGAGATCATGGGGTTTAACTCCGTTTCTGAAGGGAAATTCAGACCAGAGTTCTCATTGCTGAAACATACTTTGTTTTAACCCAAGAAGAAAGCTCTTCTTTCCTGCGTCTCCAATACATCAAGAACCATGAGAATGCCCAGGAAAAAAGAACTGTGTTTCCTACTCATATGGACCATATGTAGCTCAACTCTGCTTATTAAACTGATAAAAACCACAGCTTCTCTTACATAAATGCTCTTTAGTTAATAGTGAGAATAGCGTTGAGTTCGTGAACTGCGAAAAATCATTTGAGCACAAAATTCACTGGGTTTACCAGAAATGAACTCTTGATTGTAGAAAGACACAGATCCTGGGGTTTAACTCCGTTTCCGAAGGGAAATTCAGACCAGAGTTCTCATCCCTGAAAAACACTCTGTTTTAAGGCAAGATTCATCCTCTTCTTTCCAACGTCTTCAGTATAGTAAGAAACATGAGCATGCCCGGAATAAATGAACTGTGTTTCCTATTCATACAGACTATACGTAGTTCAACTCTGCTTATGAAACTGATACAAACCACAGCTCCTCTTACATAAATCCTCTTTAGTTAATAGTGAGAATAGCATAGGGTTCCTGAACTGTAAAAAATCATTTGAGCCCAAAATTCACTGGGTTTACCAGAACTGAACTCTTGCTTGTAGGAAGAAACAGATACTTGGGTTTAAATTTTTTCTAAAGTCAAATTCAGACCAGAATTCTCAACCCTGAAAAACACACTGTTATAAGGCAAAAAGCAAGCTCTTCTTTCCAGCCTCTCCAATATAGTAAGAAACATGAGCATGCCCTGAAAAAAAGAACTGTGTTTCCTACTCATACGGACCATATGTAGTTCAACTCTGCTTATGAAACTGATACAAACAACAGCTCCTCTTACATTAAAGCTCTTTAGTTAATAGTGAGAATAGCATAGGGTTTTTGAACTGCAAAAAATCATTTGAGCCCAAAATGCACTGGGTTTTTGAGAAATGAACTCTTGATTGTAGGAAGACACAGATCCTGGGGTTTAACTCTGTTTCTGCAGGGAAATTCCGACCAGATTTCTCATCCCTGAAACACACTCTGTTTAAACGAAGAAGGAAGCTCTTCTTTCCAGTGTCTAAAATACAGCAAGATCCATGAGCATGTCCTGAAAAAAAGAACTGTGTTTCCTATACATACGGACCATATGTAGTTCAACTCTGCTTATGAAACTGATACAGACCACACCTCCTCTTACATAAATGCTCTTTAGTTAATAGTGAGAATAGCGTTAGGTTCCTGAACTGCGAAAAATCATTTGAGCACACAATTCACTGGGTTAACCAGAAATGAAGTCTTGCTTGTAGGAAGACACAGATGCTGGGGTTTAACTCCGTTTCTGAAGGGAAATTTACACCAGAGTTCTCATCCCTGAAACACACTCTGTATTAACGTAGAAGCAAGCTCTTCTTTCCAGAGTCTAAAATACAACAATAACCATGATCATGGCCTGAAAAAAAGAACAGTGTTTCCTAATGATACAGACCATATGTATTTCAACTCTGCTTATGAAACTGATACAAACCACACCTCCTCTTACATAAATGATCTTTAATTAATATTTAGAATAGTGCTGGGTTCGTGAACTGCAAAAAATCATTTGAGCACAAAATTCACTGGGTTTACCAGAAATGAACTCTTGCTTGTAGGAAGACACAGATCCTGGGATTTATCTCTGCTTCAGAAGGGAAATTCAGACAGGAGTTCTCATCCCTAAAACACTCTCTGCTATAATGCAAGAAGCAAGCTCTTCCTTCCAGAGTCTAAAATACAGCAAGAACCATGAGCATGCCCTGAAAAAAAGAACTGTGTTTCCTACTCATAAGGACCATATGTAGTTCAACTCTGCTTATGAAACTGATACAAACCACGGCAACTCTTACATAAATGCACTTTAGTTAATAGTGAGAATCATGTTTGTTTCGTGAACTGCGAAAAATCATTTGTGCCCAAAATTCTCTAGGTTTACCAGAAATGAATTCTTGCTTGGAGGAAGACACTGATCCTGGGGTTTAAGTACGTTTCTGAAGGCAAATTCAGACCAGAGTTCTCATCCCTGAAAACCATTCTGTTTTAAGGCAAGAATCATCCTCTTCTTTCCAGCGTCTCAATGTAGTAAAAAACATGAGCATGCCCAAAAAAAAGAACAGTGTTTCCTACTCATACAGACCACATGTAATTCAACTCTGTTATGAAACTGATACAAACAACAGCTATTCTTACATAAATCCTCTTTAGTTAATAGGGAGAATAGCATAGGGTTGAAGAACTGCAAAAAATCATTTGAGCCCAAAATTCACGGGGATTTCGAGAAATGAACTCTTGCTTGTAGGAAGACACAGATCCTGGGGTTTAACTCCGTTTCTCAGGGAAATTCCGACCAGATTTCTCATCCCTGAAACACACTAAGTTTAAACGAAGAAGGAAGTTCTTATTTCCAGAGTCTAAAATACAGCAAGAACCATGAGCATGCCATGAAAAAAAGAACTGTGTTTCCTACTCAAACGGACCATATGTAGTTCAACTCTGCTTATGAAACTGATACAAACCACGGCTCCTCTTACATAAATGTTCTATAGTTAATAGTGGGAATCATGTTTGGTTCGTGAACTGTGAAAAATCATTTGATCCAAAATTCACAGGGTTTACCAGAAGTGAACTCTTGCTTGTAGGAAGACACTGATCCTGAGGTTTAACTCTGTTTCTGAAGGCAAATTCAGATCAGAGTTCTCATCCCTGAAAAAAACTCTGTATTAAGGCAAGCATCATCCTCTTCTTTCAAGCCTCTCCAATAAAGTAAGAACCATGAGCATGCCCAGAAAAAAGAACTGTGTTTCCTACTCATACGGACCATATGTAGTTCAACTCTGCTTATGAAATGATACAGACCCCAACTCCTCTTACATAAATGCTCTTTAGTTAATAGTGAGAATTGCGTAGGGTTCCTGAGCTGCGAAAAATCATTTGAGCCCAATATTCACTGGGTTAACCAGAAATGAACTCTTGCTTGTAGGAAGACACAGATGCTGGGGTTTAACTCCATTTCTGAAGGGAAATTCACACCAGAGTTCTCATCCCTGAAACACTCTGTGTTAACGTAGAAGCAAGCTCTTCTTTCCAGAGTATAAAGTACAGCAATAACCATGATCATGGCCTGAAAAAAAGAACTGTGTTTCCTATTCATACCGACCATATGTAGTTCAACTCTGCTTATGAAACTGATACAAACAACAGCTCCTCTTACATAAATCCTCTGTAGTTAATAGTGAGAATAGCATAGGGTTCTTGAACTGCGAAAAATCATTTGTGCCCAAAATTCTCTGGGTTTACCAGAAATGAACTCTTGCTTGTAGGAAGACACCAATCCTGGGGTTTAACTCTGCATTTGAAGGCAAATTCAAACCAGAGTTCTCATCCTTGAAACACACTCTGTTTAAACGAAGTAGCAAGCTCTTCTTTCCAGAGTCTACAATACAGCAAGAAACATGAGCATGGCCTGAAAAAAGGAACTGTGTTTCCTATTCATACGGACCATTTGTAGTTCAACTCTGCTTAGGAAACTGATACAAACCACAGCTCCTCTTACATAAACGCTCTTTAGTTAATAGTTTGAATAGCGTTAGGTTCGTTAACTGCGAAAAAACATTTGAGCCCAAAATTCACTGGGTTTACCAGAAATGAACCCTTGCTTGTACGAAGACACAGATCCTGGAGTTTCACTCCTTTTCTGAGGGAAATTCAGAGCAGACTTCTCTTCCTTGAATCATACCCTGTTTTAATGCAAGAAGCAAGCTCTTCTTTCCAACGTCTCCAATACACCAAGAACCATGAGCATTCCCAGAAAAAAAGAACTGTGATTCCTATTCATACAGACCATATCTAGTTCAACTCTGCTTATGAAACTGATACAAACCACAGCTCCTATTACATAAACACTCGTTAGTTAATAGTGAGAATCGCGTTGGGTTCGTGAACTGCGAAAAATCATTTGAGCCCAAAATTCACTGGGTTAACCAGAAATGAACGCTTGCTTGTTGGAAGACACAGATCCTGGGGTTCAACTCCGTTTCTGAAGGGAAATTCAGACCAGAATTTTCATCCCTGAAAAACACTCTGTTTTAACGCAAGAATCATCCTCTTCTCACTAGGGACTCCAGTACAGTAAGAAGCATGAGCATGACAAGAAAAAAAGAACTGTGTTTCCTACTCATACGGACCATATGTAGTCCAACTCTTCTTATGAAACTGATACAGGCCACACTTCCTTTAGATAAATGCTCTTTAGTTAATAGTGATAATCGCGTTGGGTTCTAGAACTGTTTAAAGAAATTTGAGCCGATAATTCACTTTGTTTCCCAGAAATGAACTCTTGCTGGTAGGAAGACACAGATCCTGGGGTTTAACTCTGTTTCTGAAGGGAAATTCAGACCAGAGTTCTCTTCCCTAAAACACACTCTCTTTTAACGAAGAAGCAAGCTCTTCTTTCCATCGTCTATAATACAGCAAGAACCATGACCATGGTCAGAAAAAAAAGAACTGTGTTTCCTGTTCATATGGATCATATGTAGTTCTACTCTGCTGATGAAACTGATACAGACCACACCTCCTCTTACATAAATGCTCTTCAGTTAATAGTGAAAATCATGTTGGGTGTGAGCTGCGAAAAATCATTTGAGCCCAAAATTCACATGGTTTACCAGAAATGGACCCTTGCTTGTAGGAAGACAGAGATCATGGGGTTTAACTCCGTTTCTGAAGGGAAATTCAGACCAGAGTTCTCATTGCTGAAACATACTTTGTTTTAACCCAAGAAGAAAGCTCTTCTTTCCTGCGTCTCCAATACATCAAGAACCATGAGAATGCCCAGGAAAAAAGAACTGTGTTTCCTACTCATATGGACCATATGTAGCTCAACTCTGCTTATTAAACTGATAAAAACCACAGCTTCTCTTACATAAATGCTCTTTAGTTAATAGTGAGAATAGCGTTGAGTTCGTGAACTGCGAAAAATCATTTGAGCACAAAATTCACTGGGTTTACCAGAAATGAACTCTTGATTGTAGAAAGACACAGATCCTGGGGTTTAACTCCGTTTCCGAAGGGAAATTCAGACCAGAGTTCTCATCCCTGAAAAACACTCTGTTTTAAGGCAAGATTCATCCTCTTCTTTCCAACGTCTTCAGTATAGTAAGAAACATGAGCATGCCCGGAATAAATGAACTGTGTTTCCTATTCATACAGACTATACGTAGTTCAACTCTGCTTATGAAACTGATACAAACCACAGCTCCTCTTACATAAATCCTCTTTAGTTAATAGTGAGAATAGCATAGGGTTCCTGAACTGTAAAAAATCATTTGAGCCCAAAATTCACTGGGTTTACCAGAACTGAACTCTTGCTTGTAGGAAGAAACAGATACTTGGGTTTAAATTTTTTCTAAAGTCAAATTCAGACCAGAATTCTCAACCCTGAAAAACACACTGTTATAAGGCAAAAAGCAAGCTCTTCTTTCCAGCCTCTCCAATATAGTAAGAAACATGAGCATGCCCTGAAAAAAAGAACTGTGTTTCCTACTCATACGGACCATATGTAGTTCAACTCTGCTTATGAAACTGATACAAACAACAGCTCCTCTTACATTAAAGCTCTTTAGTTAATAGTGAGAATAGCATAGGGTTTTTGAACTGCAAAAAATCATTTGAGCCCAAAATGCACTGGGTTTTTGAGAAATGAACTCTTGATTGTAGGAAGACACAGATCCTGGGGTTTAACTCTGTTTCTGCAGGGAAATTCCGACCAGATTTCTCATCCCTGAAACACACTCTGTTTAAACGAAGAAGGAAGCTCTTCTTTCCAGTGTCTAAAATACAGCAAGATCCATGAGCATGTCCTGAAAAAAAGAACTGTGTTTCCTATACATACGGACCATATGTAGTTCAACTCTGCTTATGAAACTGATACAGACCACACCTCCTCTTACATAAATGCTCTTTAGTTAATAGTGAGAATAGCGTTAGGTTCCTGAACTGCGAAAAATCATTTGAGCACACAATTCACTGGGTTAACCAGAAATGAAGTCTTGCTTGTAGGAAGACACAGATGCTGGGGTTTAACTCCGTTTCTGAAGGGAAATTTACACCAGAGTTCTCATCCCTGAAACACACTCTGTATTAACGTAGAAGCAAGCTCTTCTTTCCAGAGTCTAAAATACAACAATAACCATGATCATGGCCTGAAAAAAAGAACAGTGTTTCCTAATGATACAGACCATATGTATTTCAACTCTGCTTATGAAACTGATACAAACCACACCTCCTCTTACATAAATGATCTTTAATTAATATTTAGAATAGTGCTGGGTTCGTGAACTGCAAAAAATCATTTGAGCACAAAATTCACTGGGTTTACCAGAAATGAACTCTTGCTTGTAGGAAGACACAGATCCTGGGATTTATCTCTGCTTCAGAAGGGAAATTCAGACAGGAGTTCTCATCCCTAAAACACTCTCTGCTATAATGCAAGAAGCAAGCTCTTCCTTCCAGAGTCTAAAATACAGCAAGAACCATGAGCATGCCCTGAAAAAAAGAACTGTGTTTCCTACTCATAAGGACCATATGTAGTTCAACTCTGCTTATGAAACTGATACAAACCACGGCAACTCTTACATAAATGCACTTTAGTTAATAGTGAGAATCATGTTTGTTTCGTGAACTGCGAAAAATCATTTGTGCCCAAAATTCTCTAGGTTTACCAGAAATGAATTCTTGCTTGGAGGAAGACACTGATCCTGGGGTTTAAGTCCGTTTCTGAAGGCAAATTCAGACCAGAGTTCTCATCCCTGAAAACCATTCTGTTTTAAGGCAAGAATCATCCTCTTCTTTCCAGCGTCTCAATGTAGTAAAAAACATGAGCATGCCCAAAAAAAAGAACAGTGTTTCCTACTCATACAGACCACATGTAATTCAACTCTGTTATGAAACTGATACAAACAACAGCTATTCTTACATAAATCCTCTTTAGTTAATAGGGAGAATAGCATAGGGTTGAAGAACTGCAAAAAATCATTTGAGCCCAAAATTCACGGGGATTTCGAGAAATGAACTCTTGCTTGTAGGAAGACACAGATCCTGGGGTTTAACTCCGTTTCTCAGGGAAATTCCGACCAGATTTCTCATCCCTGAAACACACTAAGTTTAAACGAAGAAGGAAGTTCTTATTTCCAGAGTCTAAAATACAGCAAGAACCATGAGCATGCCATGAAAAAAAGAACTGTGTTTCCTACTCAAACGGACCATATGTAGTTCAACTCTGCTTATGAAACTGATACAAACCACGGCTCCTCTTACATAAATGTTCTATAGTTAATAGTGGGAATCATGTTTGGTTCGTGAACTGTGAAAAATCATTTGATCCAAAATTCACAGGGTTTACCAGAAGTGAACTCTTGCTTGTAGGAAGACACTGATCCTGAGGTTTAACTCTGTTTCTGAAGGCAAATTCAGATCAGAGTTCTCATCCCTGAAAAAAACTCTGTATTAAGGCAAGCATCATCCTCTTCTTTCAAGCCTCTCCAATAAAGTAAGAACCATGAGCATGCCCAGAAAAAAGAACTGTGTTTCCTACTCATACGGACCATATGTAGTTCAACTCTGCTTATGAAATGATACAGACCCCAACTCCTCTTACATAAATGCTCTTTAGTTAATAGTGAGAATTGCGTAGGGTTCCTGAGCTGCGAAAAATCATTTGAGCCCAATATTCACTGGGTTAACCAGAAATGAACTCTTGCTTGTAGGAAGACACAGATGCTGGGGTTTATCTCCATTTCTGAAGGGAAATTCACACCAGAGTTCTCATCCCTGAAACACTCTGTGTTAACGTAGAAGCAAGCTCTTCTTTTCAGAGTATAAAGTACAGCAATAACCATGATCATGGCCTGAAAAAAAGAACTGTGTTTCCTATTCATACCGACCATATGTAGTTCAACTCTGCTTATGAAACTGATACAAACAACAGCTCCTCTTACATAAATCCTCTGTAGTTAATAGTGAGAATAGCATAGGGTTCTTGAACTGCGAAAAATCATTTGTGCCCAAAATTCTCTGGGTTTATCAGAAATGAACTCTTGCTTGTAGGAAGACACTGATCCTGGGGTTTAAGTCCGTTTCTGAAGGCAAATTCAGACCAGAGTTCTCATCCCTGAAAACCATTCATTTTTATGGCAAGAATCATCCTCTTCTTTCCAGCGTCTCCAATGTAGTAAGAAACATGAGCATGCCCAGAAAAAAGAACAGTGTTTCCTACCCATACAGACCATATGTAGTTCAACTCTGCTTATGAAACTGACACAAACAACAGCTCCTCTTACATAAATCCTCTTTAGTTAATAGTGAGAATAGCATAGGGTTCTTAAACTGCAAAAAATCATTTGAGCCCAAAATTCACTGGGTTTACGAGAAATGAACTCTTGCTTGTAGGAAGACACAGATCCTGGGGTTTAACTCCGTTTCTGCAGGGAAATTCAGACCAGATTTCTCATCCCTGAAACACACTCTGTTTAAACGAAGAAGGAAGCTCCTCTTTCCAGAGTCTAATTTACTGCAAGAACCATGAGCATGGCCTGAAGAAAGAACTGGGTTTCCTATTCATAAGGACCATATGTGGTTCAACTCTGCTTATGAAACTGATACAGACCTCACCTCTGCTTACATAAATGCTCTTTAGTTAATAGTGAGAATAGCTTTGGGTTCCTGAACTGCGAAAAATCATATGAGCACACAATTCACTGGGTTAACCAGTAATTCAGTCTTGCTTGTAGGAAGACACAGATGCTGGGGTTTAACTCTAGTTCTGAAGGGAAATTCACACCAGAGTTTTCATCCCTGAAACACACTCTGTATTAAAGTAGAAGCAAGCTCTTCTTTCCAGAGTCTAAAATACAGCAATAACCATGATAATGGCCTAAAAAAAGAACTGTGTTTCCTACTCATAGGGACCATATGTAGTTCAACTCTGCTTATGAAACAGATACAAACCACACCTCCTCTTACATAAATGATCTTTAATTTATATTTAGAATAGTGTTGGGTTCGTGAACTGCAAAAAATCATTTGAGCACAAAATTCATCTGGGTTTACCAGAAATGAACTCTTGCTTGTAGGAAGACACATATCCTGGTTTTCAACTCCGTTTCTGAAGGGAAATGCAGACCAGAATTCTCATCCCTGAAAAACACTCTGTTTTATGGCATGAATCATCCTCTTCTTTCCAGGGTCTAATACAGTAAGAAACATGAGCATGCCAAGAAAAAGAACTGTGTTTCCTACTCATACAGACCATATGTAGTCCAACTATGCTTATAAAACTGATACTGTCCACATCTCCTCTTGCATAAATACTCGTTAGTTAATAGTGATAATCGTGTTCAGTTCTAGAACTGTGTAAAAATATTTGAGCGCAAAATTCACGTGGTTTAAAAGAAATGAACTCTTGCTTGTAGGAAGACACAGATCCTTGGGTTTAACTCCGTTTCTAAAGACAAATTCAGACCAGAATTCTCAACCATGAAAAACACTCTGTTTTAAGGCAAAAAGCAAGCTCTTCTTTCCAGCCTCTCCAATATAGTAAAAAATATGAGCATGCCTAGAGAAAAAGAACTTTGTTTCCTACTCATACGGACCATATGTAGTTCAACTCTGCTTATGAAATGATACACACCACAGCTCCTCTTACTTAAAAGATCTTTAGTTAATAGCGAGAATCGCATTGGGTTCGTGAACTGTGAAAAATCATTTGAGCCCAAAATTCACTGTGTTAACCTGAAATGAACTCTTGCTTGTAGGAAGACACACATCCTGGGGTTTATCTCCGCTTCAGAAGGGAAATTCATACCAGAGTTCTCATCCCTAAAACACTCTCTGCTATAATGCAAGAAGCAAGCTCTTCTTTCCAGAGTCTAAAGTACAGCAAGAACCATGAGCATGCCCTGAAAAAAAGAACTGTGTTTCCTACTTATACGGACCATATGTAGTTCAACTCTGCTAATGAAACTGATACAAACAACAGCTCCTCTTACATAAATGCTCTATAGTTAATAGTGAGAATCATGTTTGGTTCGTGAACTGTGAAATATCATTTGATCCAAAATTCACAGGGTTTACCAGAAATGAACTCTTACTTGTAGGAAGACACTGTTACTGATGTTTAACTCTGTTTCTGAAGGCAAATTCAGATCAGAGTTCTCATCCCTGAAAAAAACTCTGTATTAAGGCGAGCATCATCCTCTTCATTCCAGCCTCTCCAATAAAGTAAGAACCATGAGCATGCCCAGAAAAATGAACTGTGTTTCCTACTCATACGGACCATATGTAGTTCAACTCTGCTTATGAAATGATACAGACCCCAGCTCCTCTTACATAAATGCTCTTTAGATAATAGTGAGAATTGCGTAGGGTTCCTGAGCTGTGAAAAATCATTTGACCCAATATTCACTTGGTTAACCAGAAATGAACTCTTGCTTGTAGGAAGACACAGATGCTGGGGTTTAACTCCGTTTCTGAAGGGAAATTCACACCAGAGTTCTCATCCCTGAAACACACTCGGTATTAACATAGAAGCAAGCTCTTCTTTCCAGAGTATAAAGTACAGCTATAACCATGATCATGGCCTGAAAAAAAGAACTGTGTTTCCTATTCATACGGACCATATGTAGTTCAACTCTGCTTATGAAACTGATACAAACAACAGCTCCTCTTACATAAATCCTCTTTAGTTAATAGTGAGAATAGCATAGGGTTCTTGAAATGCGAAAAATCATTTCTGCCCAAAATTCTCTGGGTTTACCAGAAATGAACTCTTGCTTGCAGGAAGACACTGATCCTGGGGTTTAAGTCCGTTGCTGAAGGCAAATTCAGACCTGAGTTCTCATCCCTGAAAAACATTCTGTTTTAAGGCAAGAATCATCCTCTTCTTTCCAGCGTCTCCAAGGTAGTAAGAAACATGAGCAAGCCCAGAAAAAAAGAACAGTGTTCCCTACTCATACAGACCATATGTAGTTCAACTCTGCTTATGAAACTGATACAAACAACAGCTCCTCTTACTTAAAAGATCTTTAGTTAATAGGAGAATCGCGTTGGGTTCGTGAACTGTGAAAAATCATTTGAGCCCAAAATTCACTGTGTTAACCTGAAATGAACTCTTGCTTGTAGGAAGACACAGATCCTGGGGTTTATCTCCGCTTCAGAAGGGAAATTCAGACCAGAGTTCTCATCAGTAAAACACTCTCTGCTATAATGCAAGAAGAAAGCTCTTCTTTCCAGAGTCTAAAATACAGCAAGAACCATGAACATGCCCTGAAAAAAAGAACTGTGTTTCCTACTCATACGGACCATATGTAGTTCAACTCTGCTTATGAAACTGATACAAACCACAGCTCCTCTTACATAAATGCACTTTAGTTAATAGTGAGAATCATGTTTGGTTCGTGAACTGCGAAAAATCATTTGTGCCCAAAATTCTCTAGGTTTACCAGAAATGAACTCTTGCTTGTAGGAAGACACTGATCCTGGGGTTTAACTCCGTTTCTGAATGGAAATTCAGACCAGAGTTCTCATACCGGAAACACACTCTATTTTAATGCAAGAAGCAAGCTCTTCTTTACAGAGTCTAAAATACAGCAAGAAGCATCAGCATGCCCTGAATAAAAGAACTGTGTTTCTTACTTATACGGACCATATGGAGTTCAACTCTACTTATGAAACTGATACAAACCACAGCTCCTATTACATAAATCCTCTTTAGTTAATACTGAGAATCATGTTGGGTTCGTGAACGGTGAAAAATAATTGGAGCCCAAAATTAACTGGTTTTACCAGAAATGAACTCTTGCTTGTAGGAAGACACAGATCCTGGGGTTTAACTCCGTTTCGGAAGGCAAATTCAGACCAGAGTTCTAATCCCTGAAAAAAACTCTGTTTTAAGTCAAGAATCATCCTCTTCTATCCAGCGTCTCCAATAGAGTAAGAAATATGAGCATTCCCAGAAAAACAGAACTGTGTTTACTACTCATACAAACCATATGTAGTTCAACTCTGCTTATGAAACTGAGTCAAACCATAGCTCCTCTTACATAAATCCTCTTTAGTTAATAGTGAGAATCTCGTTTGGTTCGTGAACTGCGAAAAATCATTTGAGCCCAAAATTCACTGGATTTACCAGAAATGAACTCTTGAATGTAGGAAAACACAGATCCTGGGTTTAACTCCGTTTCTGAAGGCAAATTCAGACCAGAATTCTCAACTCTGAAAAACACTCTGTTTTTAGGCAAGAATCATCCTCTTTTTTCCAGCGTCTCCAATACAGTAAGAACCATGAGCATGCCCAGAATAAAAGAACTGTGTTTCCTACTCATAAGGACCATATGTAGTTCAACTCTGCTTATGAAACTGATACAAACCACACCTCCTCTTACATAAATGCTCTTCAGTTAATAGTGAGAATAGCGTTATTTCGTGAACTTCGAAAAATCATTTGAGCCCAAAATTCACTGGGTTTGCAGTAACTGAACTCTTGCTTGTAGGAAGACACAGATTCTGGGGTTTAACTCCATTTCTCTAGGGAAATTCAGACCAGAATTCTCATCCCTGAAAAACACTCTGTTTTAAGGTATGAATCATCCTCTACTTGCCAGGGTCTCCAATACAGCAAGAACCATGAGCATGTCCAGAAAAAAGAACTGTGTTTTCTACTTGTACCTTCCATATGTAGTTCAACTCTGCTTATGAAACCGATACAAACCACAGCTCCTCTTACATAAATGCTCTTTAGTTAATAGTGAGAATCATGTTGGGTTCGTGAACTGCGAAAAATCATTTGAGCCCAAAATACACTGGGTTTACAAGAAATGAACTCTAGCTTGTAGAAAGACACAGATCCTGGGGTTTAACTCTGTTTCTGAAGGCAAATTCACACCAGAGTTCTCATCCCTGAAACACACTTTGCTTTAACGCAAGAAGCAAGCGCTTCTTTCCAGGGTCTAAAATACAGCAAGAACGATGAGCATGGCCTGAAAAAAAGAACTGTGTTTCCTATTCATACGGACCCAATGTAGTTCAACTCTGCTTATGAAACTCATACAGACCACACCTCCTCTTACATAAATGCTCTTTAGTTAATAGTGAGAATAGCGTTGTGTTCGTGCATGGCAAAAAAAACCATTTGAGCCCAAAATTCACTGGGTTTACCAGAAATGAACACTTTCTTGTAGGAACACACAGATCCTGGGGTTTAACTCCGTTTCTGTAGGGAAATTCAGACCAGTATTCTCATCCCTGAAAAACACTCTGTTTTAAGGCATGAATCATCCTCTTCTTTCCAGGGTCTCCAGTACAGTAAGAACCATGAGCATGCCAAGAAAAAAAGAACTGTATTTCCTACTCATACAGACCATATGTATTCCAACTCTGCTTATGAAACTGATACAGACCACAGATCCCCTTACATAAAAGCTCTTTAGTTAATAGTTATAATCACGTTGGGATCTAGGACTGGGTAAAATCATTTTAGCGGAAAATTCAATTGGTTTACCAGAAATGAACTCTTGCTGGTAGGAAGATACAGATCATGGGGTTTAACTCCGTTTTCGAAGGGAAATTCAGACTAGAGTTCTCATGCATGAAACTCAGCCTGTTTTAATGCAAGAAGCAAGCTCTTCTTTCCAGAGTCTCCAATACAGCAAGAACCATGAGCATGCCCTGAAAAATAGAACTGTGTTTCCTACTCATACAGACCATATATAGTTCAACTCTGCTTATGAAACTGATACAAACCACAGCTCCTCTTACATAAATGCTCTTTAGTTAATAGTGAGAATCGCGTTGGGTTCGTGAACTGCGAAAAATCATTTGAGCCCAAAATTCACTGGGTTTACAGGAACTGAACTCTTGCATGTAGGAAGACACAGATTCTGGGGTTTAACTCCATTTCTGTAGGGAAATTCAGACCAGAATTCTCATCCCTGAAAAACTCTCTGTTTTAAGGTATGAATCATCCTCTACTTGCCATGGTCTCCAATACAGCAAGAACCATGAGCATGTCCAGAAAAAAGAACTGTGTTTTCTACTTGTACCTTCCATATGTAGTTCAACTCTGCTTATGAAACCGATACAAACCACAGCTCCTCTTACATAAATGCTCTTTAGTTAATAGTGAAAATCATGTTGGGTTCGTGAACTGGGAAAAATCATTTGAGCCCAAAATACACTGGGTTTACAAGAAATGAACTCTAGCTTGTAGAAAGACACAGATCCTGGGGTTTAACTCCGTTTCTGAAGGCAAATTCTCACCAGAGTTCTCATCCCTGAAACACACTTGGCTTTAACGCAAGAAGCAAGCGCTTCTTTCCAGGGTCTAAAATACAGCAAGAACGATGAGCATGGCCTGAAAAAAAGAACTGTGTTTCCTGTTCATACGGACCCAATGTAGTTCAACTCTGCTTATGAAACTCATACAGACCACACCTCCTCTTACATAAATGCTCTTTAGTTAATAGTGAGAATAGCGTTGTGTTCGTGCATGGCAAAAAAAACCATTTGAGCCCAAAATTCACTGGGTTTACCAGAAATGAACACTTTCTTGTAGGAACACACAGATCCTGGGGTTTAACTCCGTTTCTGTAGGAAAATTCAGACCAGAATTCTCATCCCTGAAAAACACTCTGTTTTAAGGCATGAATCATCCTCTTCTTTCCAGGGTCTCCAGTACAGTAAGAACCATGAGCATGCCAAGAAAAAAAGAACTGTATTTCCTACTCATACGGACCATACGTATTCCAACTCTGCTAATGAAACTGATACAGACCACAGATCCCGTTACATAAAAGCTCTTTAGTTAATAGTGATAATCACGTTGGGATCTAGGACTGGGTAAAATCATTTTAGCGGAAAATTCACTAGGTTTACCAGAAATGAACTCTTGCTGGTAGGAAGATACAGATCATGGGGTTTAACTCCGTTTTTGAAGGGAAATTCAGACTAGAGTTCTCATGCATGAAACACAGCCTGTTTTAATGCAAGAAGCAAGCTCTTCTTTCCAGAGTCTCCAATACAGCAAGAACCATGAGCATGCCCTGAAAAATAGAACTGTGTTTCCTACTCATACAGACCATATGTAGTTCAACTCTGCTTATGAAACTGATACAAACCACAGCTCCTCTTACATAAATGCTGTTTAGTTATTAGTGAGAATCGCGTTGGGTTCGTGAACTGCGAAAAATCATTTGAGCCCAAAATTCACTGGGTTTACAGGAACTGAACTCTTGCTTGTACGAAGACACAGATTCTGGGGTTTAACTCCATTTCTCTAGGGAAATTCAGACCAGAATTCTCATCCCTGAAAAACACTCTGTTTTAAGGTATGAATCATCCTCTACTTGCCAGGGTCTCCAATACAGCAAGAACCATGAGCATGTCCAGAAAAAAGAACTGTGTTTTCTACTTGTACCTTCCATATGTAGTTCAACTCTGCTTATGAAACCGATACAAACCACAGCTCCTCTTACATAAATGCTCTTTAGTTAATAGTGAGAATCATGTTGGGTTGGTGAACTGGGAAAAATCATTTGAGCCCAAAATACACTGGGTTTACAAGAAATGAACTCTAGCTTGTAGAAAGACACAGATCCTGGGGTTTAACTCCGTTTCTGAAGGCAAATTCACACCAGAGTTCTCATCCCTGAAACACACTTGAATTTAAGGCAAGAAGCAAGCGCTTCTTTCCAGGGTCTAAAATACAGCAAGAACGATGAGCATGGCCTGAAAAAAAGAACTGTGTTTCCTATTCATACGGACCCAATGTAGTTCAACTCTGCTTATGAAACTCATACAGACCACACCTCCTCTTACATAAATGCTCTTTAGTTAATAGTGAGAATAGCGTTGTGTTCGTGCATGGCAAAAAAAACCATTTGAGCCCAAAATTCACTGGGTTTACCAGAAATGAACACTTTCTTGTAGGAAGACACAGATCCTGGGGTTTAACTCCGTTTCTGTAGGAAAATTCAGACCAGAATTCTCATCCCTGAAAAACACTCTGTTTTAAGGCATGAATCATCCTCTTCTTTCCAGGGTCTCCAGTACAGTAAGAACCATGAGCATGCCAAGAAAAAAAGAACTGTATTTCCTACTCATACGGACCATACGTATTCCAACTCTGCTAATGAAACTGATACAGACCACAGATCCCGTTACATAAAAGCTCTTTAGTTAATAGTGATAATCACGTTGGGATCTAGGACTGGGTAAAATCATTTTAGCGGAAAATTCACTAGGTTTACCAGAAATGAACTCTTGCTGGTAGGAAGATACAGATCATAGGGTTTAACTCCGTTTTTGAAGGAAAATTCAGACTAGAGTTCTCATGCATGAAACACAGCCTGTTTTAATGCAAGAAGCAAGCTCTTCTTTCCAGAGTCTCCAATACAGCAAGAACCATGAGCATGCCCTGAAAAATAGAACTGTGTTTCCTACTCATACAGACCATATGTAGTTCAACTCTGCTTATGAAACTGATACAAACCACAGCTCCTCTTACATAAATGCTGTTTAGTTATTAGTGAGAATCGCGTTGGGTTCGTGAACTGCGAAAAATCATTTGAGCCCAAAATTCACTGGGTTTACAGGAACTGAACTCTTGCTTGTACGAAGACACAGATTCTGGGGTTTAACTCCATTTCTCTAGGGAAATTCAGACCAGAATTCTCATCCCTGAAAAACACTCTGTTTTAAGGTATGAATCATCCTCTACTTGCCAGGGTCTCCAATACAGCAAGAACCATGAGCATGTCCAGAAAAAAGAACTGTGTTTTCTACTTGTACCTTCCATATGTAGTTCAACTCTGCTTATGAAACCGATACAAACCACAGCTCCTCTTACATAAATGCTCTTTAGTTAATAGTGAGAATCATGTTGGGTTCGTGAACTGGGAAAAATCATTTGAGCCCAAAATACACTGGGTTTACAAGAAATGAACTCTAGCTTGTAGAAAGACACAGATCCTGGGGTTTAACTCCGTTTCTGAAGGCAAATTCTCACCAGAGTTCTCATCCCTGAAACACACTTGGCTTTAACGCAAGAAGCAAGCGCTTCTTTCCAGGGTCTAAAATACAGCAAGAACGATGAGCATGGCCTGAAAAAAAGAACTGTGTTTCCTGTTCATACGGACCCAATGTAGTTCAACTCTGCTTATGAAACTCATACAGACCACACCTCCTCTTACATAAATGCTCTTTAGTTAATAGTGAGAATAGCGTTGTGTTCGTGCATGGCAAAAAAAACCATTTGAGCCCAAAATTCACTGGGTTTACCAGAAATGAACACTTTCTTGTAGGAACACACAGATCCTGGGGTTTAACTCCGTTTCTGTAGGAAAATTCAGACCAGAATTCTCATCCCTGAAAAACACTCTGTTTTAAGGCATGAATCATCCTCTTCTTTCCAGGGTCTCCAGTACAGTAAGAACCATGAGCATGCCAAGAAAAAAAGAACTGTATTTCCTACTCATACGGACCATACGTATTCCAACTCTGCTAATGAAACTGATACAGACCACAGATCCCGTTACATAAAAGCTCTTTAGTTAATAGTGATAATCACGTTGGGATCTAGGACTGGGTAAAATCATTTTAGCGGAAAATTCACTAGGTTTACCAGAAATGAACTCTTGCTGGTAGGAAGATACAGATCATGGGGTTTAACTCCGTTTTTGAAGGGAAATTCAGACTAGAGTTCTCATGCATGAAACACAGCCTGTTTTAATGCAAGAAGCAAGCTCTTCTTTCCAGAGTCTCCAATACAGCAAGAACCATGAGCATGCCCTGAAAAATAGAACTGTGTTTCCTACTCATACAGACCATATGTAGTTCAACTCTGCTTATGAAACTGATACAAACCACAGCTCCTCTTACATAAATGCTGTTTAGTTATTAGTGAGAATCGCGTTGGGTTCGTGAACTGCGAAAAATCATTTGAGCCCAAAATTCACTGGGTTTACAGGAACTGAACTCTTGCTTGTACGAAGACACAGATTCTGGGGTTTAACTCCATTTCTCTAGGGAAATTCAGACCAGAATTCTCATCCCTGAAAAACACTCTGTTTTAAGGTATGAATCATCCTCTACTTGCCAGGGTCTCCAATACAGCAAGAACCATGAGCATGTCCAGAAAAAAGAACTGTGTTTTCTACTTGTACCTTCCATATGTAGTTCAACTCTGCTTATGAAACCGATACAAACCACAGCTCCTCTTACATAAATGCTCTTTAGTTAATAGTGAGAATCATGTTGGGTTGGTGAACTGGGAAAAATCATTTGAGCCCAAAATACACTGGGTTTACAAGAAATGAACTCTAGCTTGTAGAAAGACACAGATCCTGGGGTTTAACTCCGTTTCTGAAGGCAAATTCACACCAGAGTTCTCATCCCTGAAACACACTTGAATTTAAGGCAAGAAGCAAGCGCTTCTTTCCAGGGTCTAAAATACAGCAAGAACGATGAGCATGGCCTGAAAAAAAGAACTGTGTTTCCTATTCATACGGACCCAATGTAGTTCAACTCTGCTTATGAAACTCATACAGACCACACCTCCTCTTACATAAATGCTCTTTAGTTAATAGTGAGAATAGCGTTGTGTTCGTGCATGGCAAAAAAAACCATTTGAGCCCAAAATTCACTGGGTTTACCAGAAATGAACACTTTCTTGTAGGAAGACACAGATCCTGGGGTTTAACTCCGTTTCTGTAGGAAAATTCAGACCAGAATTCTCATCCCTGAAAAACACTCTGTTTTAAGGCATGAATCATCCTCTTCTTTCCAGGGTCTCCAGTACAGTAAGAACCATGAGCATGCCAAGAAAAAAAGAACTGTATTTCCTACTCATACGGACCATACGTATTCCAACTCTGCTAATGAAACTGATACAGACCACAGATCCCGTTACATAAAAGCTCTTTAGTTAATAGTGATAATCACGTTGGGATCTAGGACTGGGTAAAATCATTTTAGCGGAAAATTCACTAGGTTTACCAGAAATGAACTCTTGCTGGTAGGAAGATACAGATCATAGGGTTTAACTCCGTTTTTGAAGGAAAATTCAGACTAGAGTTCTCATGCATGAAACACAGCCTGTTTTAATGCAAGAAGCAAGCTCTTCTTTCCAGAGTCTCCAATACAGCAAGAACCATGAGCATGCCCTGAAAAATAGAACTGTGTTTCCTACTCATACAGACCATATGTAGTTCAACTCTGCTTATGAAACTGATACAAACCACAGCTCCTCTTACATAAATGCTGTTTAGTTATTAGTGAGAATCGCGTTGGGTTCGTGAACTGCGAAAAATCATTTGAGCCCAAAATTCACTGGGTTTACAGGAACTGAACTCTTGCTTGTACGAAGACACAGATTCTGGGGTTTAACTCCATTTCTCTAGGGAAATTCAGACCAGAATTCTCATCCCTGAAAAACACTCTGTTTTAAGGTATGAATCATCCTCTACTTGCCAGGGTCTCCAATACAGCAAGAACCATGAGCATGTCCAGAAAAAAGAACTGTGTTTTCTACTTGTACCTTCCATATGTAGTTCAACTCTGCTTATGAAACCGATACAAACCACAGCTCCTCTTACATAAATGCTCTTTAGTTAATAGTGAGAATCATGTTGGGTTGGTGAACTGGGAAAAATCATTTGAGCCCAAAATACACTGGGTTTACAAGAAATGAACTCTAGCTTGTAGAAAGACACAGATCCTGGGGTTTAACTCCGTTTCTGAAGGCAAATTCACACCAGAGTTCTCATCCCTGAAACACACTTGGCTTTAACGCAAGAAGCAAGCGCTTCTTTACAGGGTCTAAAATACAGCAAGAACGATGAGCATGGCCTGAAAAAAAGAACTGTGTTTCCTATTCATACGGACCCAATGTAGTTCAACTCTGCTTATGAAACTCATACAGACCACACCTCCTCTTACATAAATGCTCTTTAGTTAATAGTGAGAATAGCGTTGTGTTCGTGCATGGCAAAAAAAACCATTTGAGCCCAAAATTCACTGGGTTTACCAGAAATGAACACTTTCTTGTAGGAAGACACAGATCCTGGGGTTTAACTCCGTTTCTGTAGGAAAATTCAGACCAGAATTCTCATCCCTGAAAAACACTCTGTTTTAAGGCATGAATCATCCTCTTCTTTCCAGGGTCTCCAGTACAGTAAGAACCATGAGCATGCCAAGAAAAAAAGAACTGTATTTCCTACTCATACGGACCATACGTATTCCAACTCTGCTAATGAAACTGATACAGACCACAGATCCCCTTCATAAAAGCTCTTTAGTTAATAGTGATAATCACGTTGGGATCTAGGACTGGGTAAAATCATTTTAGCGGAAAATTCACTTGGTTTACCAGAAATGAACTCTTCCTGGTAGGAAGATACAGATCATGGGGTTTAACTCCGTTTTTGAAGGGAAATTCAGACTAGAGTTCTCATGCATGAAACACAGCCTGTTTTAATGCAAGAAGCAAGCTCTTCTTTCCAGATTCTCCAATACAGCAAGAACCATGAGCATGCCCTGAAAAATAGAACTGTGTTTCCTACTCATACAGACCATATGTAGTTCAACTCTGCTTATGAAACTGATACAAACCACAGCTCCTCTTACATAAATGCTGTTTAGTTATTAGTGAGAATCGCGTTGGGTTCGTGAACTGCGAAAAATCATTTAGCCCAAAATTCACTGGGTTTACAGGAACTGAACTCTTGCTTGTACGAAGACACAGATTCTGGGGTTTAACTCCATTTCTCTAGGGAAATTCAGACCAGAATTCTCATCCCTGAAAAACACTCTGTTTTAAGGTATGAATCATCCTCTACTTGCCAGGGTCTCCAATACAGCAAGAACCATGAGCATGTCCAGAAAAAAGAACTGTGTTTTCTACTTGTACCTTCCATATGTAGTTCAACTCTGCTTATGAAACCGATACAAACCACAGCTCCTCTTACATAAATGCTCTTTAGTTAATAGTGAGAATCATGTTGGGTTGGTGAACTGGGAAAAATCATTTGAGCCCAAAATACACTGGGTTTACAAGAAATGAACTCTAGCTTGTAGAAAGACACAGATCCTGGGGTTTAACTCCGTTTCTGAAGGCAAATTCACACCAGAGTTCTCATCCCTGAAACACACTTGGCTTTAACGCAAGAAGCAAGCGCTTCTTTACAGGGTCTAAAATACAGCAAGAACGATGAGCATGGCCTGAAAAAAAGAACTGTGTTTCCTATTCATACGGACCCAATGTAGTTCAACTCTGCTTATGAAACTCATACAGACCACACCTCCTCTTACATAAATGCTCTTTAGTTAATAGTGAGAATAGCGTTGTGTTCGTGCATGGCAAAAAAAACCATTTGAGCCCAAAATTCACTGGGTTTACCAGAAATGAACACTTTCTTGTAGGAAGACACAGATCCTGGGGTTTAACTCCGTTTCTGTAGGAAAATTCAGACCAGAATTCTCATCCCTGAAAAACACTCTGTTTTAAGGCATGAATCATCCTCTTCTTTCCAGGGTCTCCAGTACAGTAAGAACCATGAGCATGCCAAGAAAAAAAGAACTGTATTTCCTACTCATACGGACCATACGTATTCCAACTCTGCTAATGAAACTGATACAGACCACAGATCCCCTTCATAAAAGCTCTTTAGTTAATAGTGATAATCACGTTGGGATCTAGGACTGGGTAAAATCATTTTAGCGGAAAATTCACTTGGTTTACCAGAAATGAACTCTTCCTGGTAGGAAGATACAGATCATGGGGTTTAACTCCGTTTTTGAAGGGAAATTCAGACTAGAGTTCTCATGCATGAAACACAGCCTGTTTTAATGCAAGAAGCAAGCTCTTCTTTCCAGATTCTCCAATACAGCAAGAACCATGAGCATGCCCTGAAAAATAGAACTGTGTTTCCTACTCATACAGACCATATGTAGTTCAACTCTGCTTATGAAACTGATACAAACCACAGCTCCTCTTACATAAATGCTGTTTAGTTATTAGTGAGAATCGCGTTGGGTTCGTGAACTGCGAAAAATCATTTAGCCCAAAATTCACTGGGTTTACAGGAACTGAACTCTTGCTTGTACGAAGACACAGATTCTGGGGTTTAACTCCATTTCTCTAGGGAAATTCAGACCAGAATTCTCATCCCTGAAAAACACTCTGTTTTAAGGTATGAATCATCCTCTACTTGCCAGGGTCTCCAATACAGCAAGAACCATGAGCATGTCCAGAAAAAAGAACTGTGTTTTCTACTTGTACCTTCCATATGTAGTTCAACTCTGCTTATGAAACCGATACAAACCACAGCTCCTCTTACATAAATGCTCTTTAGTTAATAGTGAGAATCATGTTGGGTTGGTGAACTGGGAAAAATCATTTGAGCCCAAAATACACTGGGTTTACAAGAAATGAACTCTAGCTTGTAGAAAGACACAGATCCTGGGGTTTAACTCCGTTTCTGAAGGCAAATTCACACCAGAGTTCTCATCCCTGAAACACACTTGGCTTTAACGCAAGAAGCAAGCGCTTCTTTCCAGGGTCTAAAATACAGCAAGAACGATGAGCATGGCCTGAAAAAAAGAACTGTGTTTCCTATTCATACGGACCCAATGTAGTTCAACTCTGCTTATGAAACTCATACAGACCACACCTCCTCTTACATAAATGCTCTTTAGTTAATAGTGAGAATAGCGTTGTGTTCGTGCATGGCAAAAAAAACCATTTGAGCCCAAAATTCACTGGGTTTACCAGAAATGAACACTTTCTTGTAGGAAGACACAGATCCTGGGGTTTAACTCCGTTTCTGTAGGAAAATTCAGACCAGAATTCTCATCCCTGAAAAACACTCTGTTTTAAGGCATGAATCATCCTCTTCTTTCCAGGGTCTCCAGTACAGTAAGAACCATGAGCATGCCAAGAAAAAAAGAACTGTATTTCCTACTCATACGGACCATACGTATTCCAACTCTGCTAATGAAACTGATACAGACCACAGATCCCGTTACATAAAAGCTCTTTAGTTAATAGTGATAATCACGTTGGGATCTAGGACTGGGTAAAATCATTTTAGCGGAAAATTCACTAGGTTTACCAGAAATGAACTCTTGCTGGTAGGAAGATACAGATCATGGGGTTTAACTCCGTTTTTGAAGGAAAATTCAGACTAGAGTTCTCATGCATGAAACACAGCCTGTTTTAATGCAAGAAGCAAGCTCTTCTTTCCAGAGTCTCCAATACAGCAAGAACCATGAGCATGCCCTGAAAAATAGAACTGTGTTTCCTACTCATACAGACCATATGTAGTTCAACTCTGCTTATGAAACTGATACAAACCACAGCTCCTCTTACATAAATGCTGTTTAGTTATTAGTGAGAATCGCGTTGGGTTCGTGAACTGCGAAAAATCATTTGAGCCCAAAATTCACTGGGTTTACAGGAACTGAACTCTTGCTTGTACGAAGACACAGATTCTGGGGTTTAACTCCATTTCTCTAGGGAAATTCAGACCAGAATTCTCATCCCTGAAAAACTCTCTGTTTTAAGGTATGAATCATCCTCTACTTGCCAGGGTCTCCAATACAGCAAGAACCATGAGCATGTCCAGAAAAAAGAACTGTGTTTTCTACTTGTACCTTCCATATGTAGTTCAACTCTGCTTATGAAACCGATACAAACCACAGCTCCTCTTACATAAATGCTCTTTAGTTAATAGTGAGAATCATGTTGGGTTCGTGAACTGGGAAAAATCATTTGAGCCCAAAATACACTGGGTTTACAAGAAATGAACTCTAGCTTGTAGAAAGACACAGATCCTGGGGTTTAACTCCGTTTCTGAAGGCAAATTCACACCAGAGTTCTCATCCCTGAAACACACTTGGCTTTAACGCAAGAAGCAAGCGCTTCTTTCCAGGGTCTAAAATACAGCAAGAACGATGAGCATGGCCTGAAAAAAAGAACTGTGTTTCCTATTCATACGGACCCAATGTAGTTCAACTCTGCTTATGAAACTCATACAGACCACACCTCCTCTTACATAAATGCTCTTTAGTTAATAGTGAGAATAGCGTTGTGTTCGTGCATGGCAAAAAAAACCATTTGAGCCCAAAATTCACTGGGTTTACCAGAAATGAACACTTTCTTGTAGGAAGACACAGATCCTGGGGTTTAACTCCGTTTCTGTAGGAAAATTCAGACCAGAATTCTCATCCCTGAAAAACACTCTGTTTTAAGGCATGAATCATCCTCTTCTTTCCAGGGTCTCCAGTACAGTAAGAACCATGAGCATGCCAAGAAAAAAAGAACTGTATTTCCTACTCATACGGACCATACGTATTCCAACTCTGCTAATGAAACTGATACAGACCACAGATCCCCTTCATAAAAGCTCTTTAGTTAATAGTGATAATCACGTTGGGATCTAGGACTGGGTAAAATCATTTTAGCGGAAAATTCACTTGGTTTACCAGAAATGAACTCTTCCTGGTAGGAAGATACAGATCATGGGGTTTAACTCTGTTTTTGAAGGGAAATTCAGACTAGAGTTCTCATGCATGAAACACAGCCTGTTTTAATGCAAGAAGCAAGCTCTTCTTTCCAGATTCTCCAATACAGCAAGAACCATGAGCATGCCCTGAAAAATAGAACTGTGTTTCCTACTCATACAGACCATATGTAGTTCAACTCTGCTTATGAAACTGATACAAACCACAGCTCCTCTTACATAAATGCTGTTTAGTTATTAGTGAGAATCGCGTTGGGTTCGTGAACTGCGAAAAATCATTTAGCCCAAAATTCACTGGGTTTACAGGAACTGAACTCTTGCTTGTACGAAGACACAGATTCTGGGGTTTAACTCCATTTCTCTAGGGAAATTCAGACCAGAATTCTCATCCCTGAAAAACACTCTGTTTTAAGGTATGAATCATCCTCTACTTGCCAGGGTCTCCAATACAGCAAGAACCATGAGCATGTCCAGAAAAAAGAACTGTGTTTTCTACTTGTACCTTCCATATGTAGTTCAACTCTGCTTATGAAACCGACACAAACCACAGCTCCTCTTACATAAATGCTCTTTAGTTAATAGTGAGAATCATGTTGGGTTCGTGAACTGCGAAAAATCATTTGAGCCCAAAATACACTGGGTTTACAAGAAATGAACTCTAGCTTGTAGAAAGACACAGATCCTGGGGTTTAACTCCGTTTCTGAAGGCAAATTCACACCAGAGTTCTCATCCCTGAAACACACTTGGCTTTAACGCAAGAAGCAAGCGCTTCTTTCCAGGGTCTAAAATACAGCAAGAACGATGAGCATGGCCTGAAAAAAAGAACTGTGTTTCCTATTCATACGGACCCAATGTAGTTCAACTCTGCTTATGAAACTCATACAGACCACACCTCCTCTTACATAAATGCTCTTTAGTTAATAGTGAGAATAGCGTTGTGTTCGTGCATGGCAAAAAAAACCATTTGAGCCCAAAATTCACTTGGTTTACCAGAAATGAACACTTTCTTGTAGGAAGACACAAATCCTGGGGTTTAACTCCGTTTCTGTAGGGAAATTCAGACCAGTATTCTCATCCCTGAAAAACACTCTGTTTTAAGGCATGAATCATCCTCTTCTTTCCAGGGTCTCCAGTACAGTAAGAACCATGAGCATGCCAAGAAAAAAAGAACTGTATTTCCTACTCATACAGACCATATGTATTCCAACTCTGCTTATGAAACTGATACAGACCACAGATCCCCTTACATAAAAGCTCTTTAGTTAATAGTTATAATCACGTTGGGATCTAAGACTGGGTAAAATCATTTTAGCGGAAAATTCAATTGGTTTACCAGAAATGAACTCTTGCTGGTAGGAAGATACAGATCATGGGGTTTAACTCCGTTTTTGAAGGGAAATTCAGACTAGAGTTCTCATGCATGAAACACAGCCTGTTTTAATGCAAGAAGCAAGCTCTTCTTTCCAGATTCTCCAATACAGCAAGGACCATGAGCATGCCCTGAAAAATAGAACTGTGTTTCCTACTCATACAGACCATATATAGTTCAACTCTGCTTATGAAACTGATACAAACCACAGCTCTGCTTACATAAATGCTCTTTAGTTAATAGCGAGAATCGCATTGGGTTCGTGAACTGGGAAAAATCATTTGAGCCCAAAATTCACTGGGTTTACAGGAACTGAACTCTTGCATGTAGGAAGACACAGATTCTGGGGTTTAACTCCATTTCTGTAGGGAAATTCAGACCAGAATTCTCATCCCTGAAAAACTCTCTGTTTTAAGGTATGAATCATCCTCTACTTGCCAGGGTCTCCAATACCGCAAGAACCATGAGCATGTCCAGAAAAAAGAACTGTGTTTTCTACTTGTACCTTCCATATGTAGTTCAACTCTGCTTATGAAACCGATACAAACCACAGCTCCTCTTACATAAATGCTCTTTAGTTAATAGTGAGAATCATGTTGGGTTCGTGAACTGGGAAAAATCATTTGAGCCCAAAATACACTGGGTTTACAAGAAATGAACTCTAGCTTGTAGAAAGACACAGATCCTGGGGTTTAACTCCGTTTCTGAAGGCAAATTCACACCAGAGTTCTCATCCCTGAAACACACTTGGCTTTAACGCAAGAAGCAAGCGCTTCTTTCCAGGGTCTAAAATACAGCAAGAACGATGAGCATGGCCTGAAAAAAAGAACTGTGTTTCCTGTTCATACGGACCCAATGTAGTTCAACTCTGCTTATGAAACTCATACAGACCACACCTCCTCTTACATAAATGCTCTTTAGTTAATAGTGAGAATAGCGTTGTGTTCGTGCATGGCAAAAAAAACCATTTGAGCCCAAAATTCACTGGGTCTACCAGAAATGAACACTTTCTTGTAGGAAGACACAGATCCTGGGGTTTAACTCCGTTTCTGTAGGAAAATTCAGACCAGAATTCTCATCCCTGAAAAACACTCTGTTTTAAGGCATGAATCATCCTCTTCTTTCCAGCGTCTCCAAGGTAGTAAGAAACATGAGCAAGCCCAGAAAAAAAGAACAGTGTTCCCTACTCATACAGACCATATGTAGTTCAACTCTGCTTATGAAACTGATACAAACAACAGCTCCTCTTACTTAAAAGATCTTTAGTTAATAGGAGAATCACGTTGGGTTCGTGAACTGTGAAAAATCATTTGAGCCCAAAATTCACTGTGTTAACCTGAAATGAACTCTTGCTTGTAGGAAGACACAGATCCTGGGGTTTATCTCCGCTTCAGAAGGGAAATTCAGACCAGAGTTCTCATCAGTAAAACACTCTCTGCTATAATGCAAGAAGAAAGCTCTTCTTTCCAGAGTCTAAAATACAGCAAGAACCATGAACATGCCCTGAAAAAAAGAACTGTGTTTCCTACTCATACGGACCATATGTAGTTCAACTCTGCTTATGAAACTGATACAAACCACGGCTCCTCTTACATAAATGCACTTTAGTTAATAGTGAGAATCATGTTTGGTTCGTGAACTGCGAAAAATCATTTGTGCCCAAAATTCTCTAGGTTTACCAGAAATGAACTCTTGCTTGTAGGAAGACACTGATCCTGGGGTTTAACTCCGTTTCTGAATGGAAATTCAGACCAGAGTTCTCATACCGGAAACACACTCTATTTTAATGCAAGAAGCAAGCTCTTCTTTACAGAGTCTAAAATACAGCAAGAAGCATCAGCATGCCCTGAATAAAAGAACTGTGTTTCTTACTTATACGGACCATATGGAGTTCAACTCTACTTATGAAACTGATACAAACCACAGCTCCTATTACATAAATCCTCTTTAGTTAATACTGAGAATCATGTTGGGTTCGTGAACGGTGAAAAATAATTGGAGCCCAAAATTAACTGGTTTTACCAGAAATGAACTCTTGCTTGTAGGAAGACACAGATCCTGGGGTTTAACTCCGTTTCGGAAGGCAAATTCTGACCAGAGTTCTAATCCCTGAAAAAAACTCTGTTTTAAGTCAAGAATCATCCTCTTCTATCCAGCGTCTCCAATAGAGTAAGAAATATGAGCATTCCCAGAAAAACAGAACTGTGTTTACTACTCATACAAACCATATGTAGTTCAACTCTGCTTATGAAACTGAGTCAAACCATAGCTCCTCTTACATAAATCCTCTTTAGTTAATAGTGAGAATCTCCTTTGGTTCGTGAACTGCGAAAAATCATTTGAGCCCAAAATTCACTGGATTTACCAGAAATGAACTCTTGAATGTAGGAAAACACAGATCCTGGGTTTAACTCCGTTTCTGAAGGCAAATTCAGACCAGAATTCTCAACTCTGAAAAACACTCTGTTTTTAGGCAAGAATCATCCTCTTTTTTCCAGCGTCTCCAATACAGTAAGAACCATGAGCATGCCCAGAATAAAAGAACTGTGTTTCCTACTCATAAGGACCATATGTAGTTCAACTCTGCTTATGAAACTGATACAAACCACACCTCCACTTACATAAATGCTCTTCAGTTAATAGTGAGAATAGCGTTATTTCGTGAACTTCGAAAAATCATTTGAGCCCAAAATTCACTGGGTTTGCAGTAACTGAACTCTTGCTTGTAGGAAGACACAGATTCTGGGGTTTAACTCCATTTCTCTAGGGAAATTCAGACCAGAATTCTCATCCCTGAAAAACACTCTGTTTTAAGGTATGAATCATCCTCTACTTGCCAGGGTCTCCAATACAGCAAGAACCATGAGCATGTCCAGAAAAAAGAACTGTGTTTTCTACTTGTACCTTCCATATGTAGTTCAACTCTGCTTATGAAACCGATACAAACCACAGCTCCTCTTACATAAATGCTCTTTAGTTAATAGTGAGAATCATGTTGGGTTCGTGAACTGGGAAAAATCATTTGAGCCCAAAATACACTGGGTTTACAAGAAATGAACTCTAGCTTGTAGAAAGACACAGATCCTGGGGTTTAACTCTGTTTCTGAAGGCAAATTCACACCAGAGTTCTCATCCCTGAAACACACTTTGCTTTAACGCAAGAAGCAAGCGCTTCTTTCCAGGGTCTAAAATACAGCAAGAACGATGAGCATGGCCTGAAAAAAAGAACTGTGTTTCCTATTCATACGGACCCAATGTAGTTCAACTCTGCTTATGAAACTCATACAGACCACACCTCCTCTTACATAAATGCTCTTTAGTTAATAGTGAGAATAGCGTTGTGTTCGTGCATGGCAAAAAAAACCATTTGAGCCCAAAATTCACTGGGTTTACCAGAAATGAACACTTTCTTGTAGGAAGACACAGATCCTGGGGTTTAACTCCGTTTCTGTAGGGAAATTCAGACCAGTATTCTCATCCCTGAAAAACACTCTGTTTTAAGGCATGAATCATCCTCTTCTTTCCAGGGTCTCCAGTACAGTAAGAACCATGAGCATGCCAAGAAAAAAAGAACTGTATTTCCTACTCATACAGACCATATGTATTCCAACTCTGCTTATGAAACTGATACAGACCACAGATCCCCTTACATAAAAGCTCTTTAGTTAATAGTTATAATCACGTTGGGATCTAGGACTGGGTAAAATCATTTTAGCGGAAAATTCAATTGGTTTACCAGAAATGAACTCTTGCTGGTAGGAAGATACAGATCATGGGGTTTAACTCCGTTTTTGAAGGGAAATTCAGACTAGAGTTCTCATGCATGAAACTCAGCCTGTTTTAATGCAAGAAGCAAGCTCTTCTTTCCAGAGTCTCCAATACAGCAAGAACCATGAGCATGCCCTGAAAAATAGAACTGTGTTTCCTACTCATACAGACCATATATAGTTCAACTCTGCTTATGAAACTGATACAAACCACAGCTCCTCTTACATAAATGCTCTTTAGTTAATAGTGAGAATCGCGTTGGGTTTGTGAACTGCGAAAAATCATTTGAGCCCAAAATTCACTGGGTTTACAGGAACTGAACTCTTGCATGTAGGAAGACACAGATTCTGGGGTTTAACTCCATTTCTGTAGGGAAATTCAGACCAGAATTCTCATCCCTGAAAAACTCTCTGTTTTAAGGTATGAATCATCCTCTACTTGCCAGGGTCTCCAATACAGCAAGAACCATGAGCATGTCCAGAAAAAAGAACTGTGTTTTCTACTTGTACCTTCCATATGTAGTTCAACTCTGCTTATGAAACCGATACAAACCACAGCTCCTCTTACATAAATGCTCTTTAGTTAATAGTGAGAATCATGTTGGGTTCGTGAACTGGGAAAAATCATTTGAGCCCAAAATACACTGGGTTTACAAGAAATGAACTCTAGCTTGTAGAAAGACACAGATCCTGGGGTTTAACTCCGTTTCTGAAGGCAAATTCACACCAGAGTTCTCATCCCTGAAACACACTTGGCTTTAACGCAAGAAGCAAGCGCTTCTTTCCAGGGTCTAAAATACAGCAAGAACGATGAGCATGGCCTGAAAAAAAGAACTGTGTTTCCTGTTCATACGGACCCAATGTAGTTCAACTCTGCTTATGAAACTCATACAGACCACACCTCCTCTTACATAAATGCTCTTTAGTTAATAGTGAGAATAGCGTTGTGTTCGTGCATGGCAAAAAAAACCATTTGAGCCCAAAATTCACTGGGTTTACCAGAAATGAACACTTTCTTGTAGGAAGACACAGATCCTGGGGTTTAACTCCGTTTCTGTAGGAAAATTCAGACCAGAATTCTCATCCCTGAAAAACACTCTGTTTTAAGGCATGAATCATCCTCTTCTTTCCAGGGTCTCCAGTACAGTAAGAACCATGAGCATGCCAAGAAAAAAAGAACTGTATTTCCTACTCATACGGACCATACGTATTCCAACTCTGCTAATGAAACTGATACAGACCACAGATCCCGTTACATAAAAGCTCTTTAGTTAATAGTGATAATCACGTTGGGATCTAGGACTGGGTAAAATCATTTTAGCGGAAAATTCACTAGGTTTACCAGAAATGAACTCTTGCTGGTAGGAAGATACAGATCATGGGGTTTAACTCCGTTTTTGAAGGGAAATTCAGACTAGAGTTCTCATGCATGAAACACAGCCTGTTTTAATGCAAGAAGCAAGCTCTTCTTTCCAGAGTCTCCAATACAGCAAGATCCATGAGCATGCCCTGAAAAATAGAACTGTGTTTCCTACTCATACAGACCATATGTAGTTCAACTCTGCTTATGAAACTGATACAAACCACAGCTCCTCTTACATAAATGCTGTTTAGTTATTAGTGAGAATCGCGTTGGGTTCATGAACTGCGAAAAATCATTTGAGCCCAAAATTCACTGTGTTTACAGGAACTGAACTCTTGCTTGTACGAAGACACAGATTCTGGGGTTTAACTCCATTTCTGTAGGGAAATTCAGACCAGAATTCTCATCCCTGAAAAACTCTCTGTTTTAAGGTATGAATCATCCTCTACTTGCCAGGGTCTCCAATACAGCAAGAACCATGAGCATGTCCAGAAAAAAGAACTGTGTTTTCTACTTGTACCTTCCATATGTAGTTCAACTCTGCTTATGAAACCGATACAAACCACAGCTCCTCTTACATAAATGCTCTTTAGTTAATAGTGAGAATCATGTTGGGTTCGTGAACTGGGAAAAATCATTTGAGCCCAAAATACACTGGGTTTACAAGAAATGAACTCTAGCTTGTAGAAAGACACAGATCCTGGGGTTTAACTCCGTTTCTGAAGGCAAATTCACACCAGAGTTCTCATCCCTGAAACACACTTGGCTTTAACGCAAGAAGCAAGCGCTTCTTTCCAGGGTCTAAAATACAGCAAGAACGATGAGCATGGCCTGAAAAAAAGAACTGTGTTTCCTGTTCATACGGACCCAATGTAGTTCAACTCTGCTTATGAAACTCATACAGACCACACCTCCTCTTACATAAATGCTCTTTAGTTAATAGTGAGAATAGCGTTGTGTTCGTGCATGGCAAAAAAAACCATTTGAGCCCAAAATTCACTGGGTTTACCAGAAATGAACACTTTCTTGTAGGAAGACACAGATCCTGGGGTTTAACTCCGTTTCTGTAGGAAAATTCAGACCAGAATTCTCATCCCTGAAAAACACTCTGTTTTAAGGCATGAATCATCCTCTTCTTTCCAGGGTCTCCAGTACAGTAAGAACCATGAGCATGCCAAGAAAAAAAGAACTGTATTTCCTACTCATACGGACCATACGTATTCCAACTCTGCTAATGAAACTGATACAGACCACAGATCCCGTTACATAAAAGCTCTTTAGTTAATAGTGATAATCACGTTGGGATCTAGGACTGGGTAAAATCATTTTAGCGGAAAATTCACTAGGTTTACCAGAAATGAACTCTTGCTGGTAGGAAGATACAGATCATGGGGTTTAACTCCGTTTTTGAAGGGAAATTCAGACTAGAGTTCTCATGCATGAAACACAGCCTGTTTTAATGCAAGAAGCAAGCTCTTCTTTCCAGAGTCTCCAATACAGCAAGAACCATGAGCATGCCCTGAAAAATAGAACTGTGTTTCCTACTCATACAGACCATATGTAGTTCAACTCTGCTTATGAAACTGATACAAACCACAGCTCCTCTTACATAAATGCTGTTTAGTTATTAGTGAGAATCGCGTTGGGTTCGTGAACTGCGAAAAATCATTTGAGCCCAAAATTCACTGGGTTTACAGGAACTGAACTCTTGCTTGTACGAAGACACAGATTCTGGGGTTTAACTCCATTTCTGTAGGGAAATTCAGACCAGAATTCTCATCCCTGAAAAACTCTCTGTTTTAAGGTATGAATCATCCTCTACTTGCCAGGGTCTCCAATACAGCAAGAACCATGAGCATGTCCAGAAAAAAGAACTGTGTTTTCTACTTGTACCTTCCATATGTAGTTCAACTCTGCTTATGAAACCGATACAAACCACAGCTCCTCTTACATAAATGCTCTTTAGTTAATAGTGAGAATCATGTTGGGTTCGTGAACTGGGAAAAATCATTTGAGCCCAAAATACACTGGGTTTACAAGAAATGAACTCTAGCTTGTAGAAAGACACAGATCCTGGGGTTTAACTCCGTTTCTGAAGGCAAATTCACACCAGAGTTCTCATCCCTGAAACACACTTGGCTTTAACGCAAGAAGCAAGCGCTTCTTTCCAGGGTCTAAAATACAGCAAGAACGATGAGCATGGCCTGAAAAAAAGAACTGTGTTTCCTGTTCATACGGACCCAATGTAGTTCAACTCTGCTTATGAAACTCATACAGACCACACCTCCTCTTACATAAATGCTCTTTAGTTAATAGTGAGAATAGCGTTGTGTTCGTGCATGGCAAAAAAAACCATTTGAGCCCAAAATTCACTGGGTTTACCAGAAATGAACACTTTCTTGTAGGAAGACACAGATCCTGGGGTTTAACTCCGTTTCTGTAGGAAAATTCAGACCAGAATTCTCATCCCTGAAAAACACTCTGTTTTAAGGCATGAATCATCCTCTTCTTTCCAGGGTCTCCAGTACAGTAAGAACCATGAGCATGCCAAGAAAAAAAGAACTGTATTTCCTACTCATACGGACCATACGTATTCCAACTCTGCTAATGAAACTGATACAGACCACAGATCCCGTTACATAAAAGCTCTTTAGTTAATAGTGATAATCACGTTGGGATCTAGGACTGGGTAAAATCATTTTAGCGGAAAATTCACTAGGTTTACCAGAAATGAACTCTTGCTGGTAGGAAGATACAGATCATGGGGTTTAACTCCGTTTTTGAAGGGAAATTCAGACTAGAGTTCTCATGCATGAAACACAGCCTGTTTTAATGCAAGAAGCAAGCTCTTCTTTCCAGAGTCTCCAATACAGCAAGAACCATGAGCATGCCCTGAAAAATAGAACTGTGTTTCCTACTCATACAGACCATATGTAGTTCAACTCTGCTTATGAAACTGATACAAACCACAGCTCCTCTTACATAAATGCTGTTTAGTTATTAGTGAGAATCGCGTTGGGTTCGTGAACTGCGAAAAATCATTTAGCCCAAAATTCACTGGGTTTACAGGAACTGAACTCTTGCTTGTACGAAGACACAGATTCTGGGGTTTAACTCCATTTCTCTAGGGAAATTCAGACCAGAATTCTCATCCCTGAAAAACACTCTGTTTTAAGGTATGAATCATCCTCTACTTGCCAGGGTCTCCAATACAGCAAGAACCATGAGCATGTCCAGAAAAAAGAACTGTGTTTTCTACTTGTACCTTCCATATGTAGTTCAACTCTGCTTATGAAACCGATACAAACCACAGCTCCTCTTACATAAATGCTCTTTAGTTAATAGTGAGAATCATGTTGGGTTGGTGAACTGGGAAAAATCATTTGAGCCCAAAATACACTGGGTTTACAAGAAATGAACTCTAGCTGTGTAGAAAGACACAGATCCTGGGGTTTAACTCCGTTTCTGAAGGCAAATTCACACCAGAGTTCTCATCCCTGAAACACACTTGGCTTTAACGCAAGAAGCAAGCGCTTCTTTCCAGGGTCTAAAATACAGCAAGAACGATGAGCATGGCCTGAAAAAAAGAACTGTGTTTCCTATTCATACGGACCCAATGTAGTTCAACTCTGCTTATGAAACTCATACAGACCACACCTCCTCTTACATAAATGCTCTTTAGTTAATAGTGAGAATAGCGTTGTGTTCGTGCATGGCAAAAAAAACCATTTGAGCCCAAAATTCACTTGGTTTACCAGAAATGAACACTTTCTTGTAGGAAGACACAGATCCTGGGGTTTAACTCCGTTTCTGTAGGAAAATTCAGACCAGAATTCTCATCCCTGAAAAACACTCTGTTTTAAGGCATGAATCATCCTCTTCTTTCCAGGGTCTCCAGTACAGTAAGAACCATGAGCATGCCAAGAAAAAAAGAACTGTATTTCCTACTCATACGGACCATACGTATTCCAACTCTGCTAATGAAACTGATACAGACCACAGATCCCGTTACATAAAAGCTCTTTAGTTAATAGTGATAATCACGTTGGGATCTAGGACTGGGTAAAATCATTTTAGCGGAAAATTCACTAGGTTTACCAGAAATGAACTCTTGCTGGTAGGAAGATACAGATCATGGGGTTTAACTCCGTTTTTGAAGGAAAATTCAGACTAGAGTTCTCATGCATGAAACACAGCCTGTTTTAATGCAAGAAGCAAGCTCTTCTTTCCAGAGTCTCCAATACAGCAAGAACCATGAGCATGCCCTGAAAAATAGAACTGTGTTTCCTACTCATACAGACCATATGTAGTTCAACTCTGCTTATGAAACTGATACAAACCACAGCTCCTCTTACATAAATGCTGTTTAGTTATTAGTGAGAATCGCGTTGGGTTCGTGAACTGCGAAAAATCATTTGAGCCCAAAATTCACTGGGTTTACAGGAACTGAACTCTTGCTTGTACGAAGACACAGATTCTGGGGTTTAACTCCATTTCTGTAGGGAAATTCAGACCAGAATTCTCATCCCTGAAAAACACTCTGTTTTAAGGTATGAATCATCCTCTACTTGCCAGGGTCTCCAATACAGCAAGAACCATGAGCATGTCCAGAAAAAAGAACTGTGTTTTCTACTTGTACCTTCCATATGTAGTTCAACTCTGCTTATGAAACCGATACAAACCACAGCTCCTCTTACATAAATGCTCTTTAGTTAATAGTGAGAATCATGTTGGGTTCGTGAACTGGGAAAAATCATTTGAGCCCAAAATACACTGGGTTTACAAGAAATGAACTCTAGCTTGTAGAAAGACACAGATCCTGGGGTTTAACTCCGTTTCTGAAGGCAAATTCACACCAGAGTTCTCATCCCTGAAACACACTTGGCTTTAACGCAAGAAGCAAGCGCTTCTTTCCAGGGTCTAAAATACAGCAAGAACGATGAGCATGGCCTGAAAAAAAGAACTGTGTTTCCTGTTCATACGGACCCAATGTAGTTCAACTCTGCTTATGAAACTCATACAGACCACACCTCCTCTTACATAAATGCTCTTTAGTTAATAGTGAGAATAGCGTTGTGTTCGTGCATGGCAAAAAAAACCATTTGAGCCCAAAATTCACTTGGTTTACCAGAAATGAACACTTTCTTGTAGGAAGACACAGATCCTGGGGTTTAACTCCGTTTCTGTAGGAAAATTCAGACCAGAATTCTCATCCCTGAAAAACACTCTGTTTTAAGGCATGAATCATCCTCTTCTTTCCAGGGTCTCCAGTACAGTAAGAACCATGAGCATGCCAAGAAAAAAAGAACTGTATTTCCTACTCATACGGACCATACGTATTCCAACTCTGCTAATGAAACTGATACAGACCACAGATCCCGTTACATAAAAGCTCTTTAGTTAATAGTGATAATCACGTTGGGATCTAGGACTGGGTAAAATCATTTTAGCGGAAAATTCACTAGGTTTACCAGAAATGAACTCTTGCTGGTAGGAAGATACAGATCATGGGGTTTAACTCCGTTTTTGAAGGGAAATTCAGACTAGAGTTCTCATGCATGAAACACAGCCTGTTTTAATGCAAGAAGCAAGCTCTTCTTTCCAGAGTCTCCAATACAGCAAGAACCATGAGCATGCCCTGAAAAATAGAACTGTGTTTCCTACTCATACAGACCATATGTAGTTCAACTCTGCTTATGAAACTGATACAAACCACAGCTCCTCTTACATAAATGCTGTTTAGTTATTAGTGAGAATCGCGTTGGGTTCGTGAACTGTGAAAAATCATTTGAGCCCAAAATTCACTGGGTTTACAGGAACTGAACTCTTGCTTGTACGAAGACACAGATTCTGGGGTTTAACTCCATTTCTCTAGGGAAATTCAGACCAGAATTCTCATCCCTGAAAAACACTCTGTTTTAAGGTATGAATCATCCTCTACTTGCCAGGGTCTCCAATACAGCAAGAACCATGAGCATGTCCAGAAAAAAGAACTGTGTTTTCTACTTGTACCTTCCATATGTAGTTCAACTCTGCTTATGAAACCGATACAAACCACAGCTCCTCTTACATAAATGCTCTTTAGTTAATAGTGAGAATCATGTTGGGTTGGTGAACTGGGAAAAATCATTTGAGCCCAAAATACACTGGGTTTACAAGAAATGAACTCTAGCTTGTAGAAAGACACAGATCCTGGGGTTTAACTCCGTTTCTGAAGGCAAATTCACACCAGAGTTCTCATCCCTGAAACACACTTGGCTTTAACGCAAGAAGCAAGCGCTTCTTTCCAGGGTCTAAAATACAGCAAGAACGATGAGCATGGCCTGAAAAAAAGAAGTGTGTTTCCTATTCATACGGACCCAATGTAGTTCAACTCTGCTTATGAAACTCATACAGACCACACCTCCTCTTACATAAATGCTCTTTAGTTAATAGTGAGAATAGCTTTGTGTTCGTGCATGGCAAAAAAAACCATTTGAGCCCAAAATTCACTGGGTTTACCAGAAATGAACACTTTCTTGTAGGAAGACACAGATCCTGGGGTTTAACTCCGTTTCTGTAGGAAAATTCAGACCAGAATTCTCATCCCTGAAAAACACTCTGTTTTAAGGCATGAATCATCCTCTTCTTTCCAGGGTATCCAGTACAGTAAGAACCATGAGCATGCCAAGAAAAAAAGAACTGTATTTCCTACTCATACGGACCATACGTATTCCAACTCTGCTAATGAAACTGATACAGACCACAGATCCCGTTACATAAAAGCTCTTTAGTTAATAGTGATAATCACGTTGGGATCTAGGACTGGGTAAAATCATTTTAGCGGAAAATTCACTAGGTTTACCAGAAATGAACTCTTGCTGGTAGGAAGATACAGATCATGGGGTTTAACTCCGTTTTTGAAGGGAAATTCAGACTAGAGTTCTCATGCATGAAACACAGCCTGTTTTAATGCAAGAAGCAAGCTCTTCTTTCCAGAGTCTCCAATACAGCAAGAACCATGAGCATGCCCTGAAAAATAGAACTGTGTTTCCTACTCATACAGACCATATGTAGTTCAACTCTGCTTATGAAACTGATACAAACCACAGCTCCTCTTACATAAATGCTGTTTAGTTAGTGAGAATCGCGTTGGGTTCGTGAACTGCGAAAAATCATTTGAGCCCAAAATTCACTGGGTTTACAGGAACTGAACTCTTGCTTGTACGAAGACACAGATTCTGGGGTTTAACTCCATTTCTCTAGGGAAATTCAGACCAGAATTCTCATCCCTGAAAAACACTCTGTTTTAAGGTATGAATCATCCTCTACTTGCCAGGGTCTCCAATACAGCAAGAACCATGAGCATGTCCAGAAAAAAGAACTGTGTTTTCTACTTGTACCTTCCATATGTAGTTCAACTCTGCTTATGAAACCGATACAAACCACAGCTCCTCTTACATAAATGCTCTTTAGTTAATAGTGAGAATCATGTTGGGTTGGTGAACTGGGAAAAATCATTTGAGCCCAAAATACACTGGGTTTACAAGAAATGAACTCTAGCTTGTAGAAAGACACAGATCCTGGGGTTTAACTCCGTTTCTGAAGGCAAATTCACACCAGAGTTCTCATCCCTGAAACACACTTGGCTTTAACGCAAGAAGCAAGCGCTTCTTTCCAGGGTCTAAAATACAGCAAGAACGATGAGCATGGCCTGAAAAAAAGAACTGTGTTTCCTATTCATACGGACCCAATGTAGTTCAACTCTGCTTATGAAACTCATACAGACCACACCTCCTCTTACATAAATGCTCTTTAGTTAATAGTGAGAATAGCGTTGTGTTCGTGCATGGCAAAAAAAACCATTTGAGCCCAAAATTCACTGGGTTTACCAGAAATGAACACTTTCTTGTAGGAAGACACAGATCCTGGGGTTTAACTCCGTTTCTGTAGGAAAATTCAGACCAGAATTCTCATCCCTGAAAAACACTCTGTTTTAAGGCATGAATCATCCTCTTCTTTCCAGGGTCTCCAGTACAGTAAGAACCATGAGCATGCCAAGAAAAAAAGAACTGTATTTCCTACTCATACGGACCATACGTATTCCAACTCTGCTAATGAAACTGATACAGACCACAGATCCCCTTCATAAAAGCTCTTTAGTTAATAGTGATAATCACGTTGGGATCTAGGACTGGGTAAAATCATTTTAGCGGAAAATTCACTTGGTTTACCAGAAATGAACTCTTCCTGGTAGGAAGATACAGATCATGGGGTTTAACTCCGTTTTTGAAGGGAAATTCAGACTAGAGTTCTCATGCATGAAACACAGCCTGTTTTAATGCAAGAAGCAAGCTCTTCTTTCCAGATTCTCCAATACAGCAAGAACCATGAGCATGCCCTGAAAAATAGAACTGTGTTTCCTACTCATACAGACCATATGTAGTTCAACTCTGCTTATGAAACTGATACAAACCACAGCTCCTCTTACATAAATGCTGTTTAGTTATTAGTGAGAATCGCGTTGGGTTCGTGAACTGCGAAAAATCATTTAGCCCAAAATTCACTGGGTTTACAGGAACTGAACTCTTGCTTGTACGAAGACACAGATTCTGGGGTTTAACTCCATTTCTCTAGGGAAATTCAGACCAGAATTCTCATCCCTGAAAAACACTCTGTTTTATGGTATGAATCATCCTCTACTTGCCAGGGTCTCCAATACAGCAAGAACCATGAGCATGTCCAGAAAAAAGAACTGTGTTTTCTACTTGTACCTTCCATATGTAGTTCAACTCTGCTTATGAAACCGATACAAACCACAGCTCCTCTTACATAAATGCTCTTTAGTTAATAGTGAGAATCATGTTGGGTTGGTGAACTGCGAAAAATCATTTGAGCCCAAAATACACTGGGTTTACAAGAAATGAACTCTAGCTTGTAGAAAGACACAGATCCTGGGGTTTAACTCCGTTTCTGAAGGCAAATTCACACCAGAGTTCTCATCCCTGAAACACACTTGGCTTTAACGCAAGAAGCAAGCGCTTCTTTCCAGGGTCTAAAATATAGCAAGAACGATGAGCATGGCCTGAAAAAAAGAACTGTGTTTCCTATTCATACGGACCCAATGTAGTTCAACTCTGCTTATGAAACTCATACAGACCACACCTCCTCTTACATAAATGCTCTTTAGTTAATAGTGAGAATAGCGTTGTGTTCGTGCATGGCAAAAAAAACCATTTGAGCCCAAAATTCACTGGGTTTACCAGAAATGAACACTTTCTTGTAGGAAGACACAGATCCTGGGGTTTAACTCCGTTTCTGTAGGAAAATTCAGACCAGAATTCTCATCCCTGAAAAACACTCTGTTTTAAGGCATGAATCATCCTCTTCTTTCCAGGGTCTCCAGTACAGTAAGAACCATGAGCATGCCAAGAAAAAAAGAACTGTATTTCCTACTCATACGGACCATACGTATTCCAACTCTGCTAATGAAACTGATACAGACCACAGATCCCGTTACATAAAAGCTCTTTAGTTAATAGTGATAATCACGTTGGGATCTAGGACTGGGTAAAATCATTTTAGCGGAAAATTCACTAGGTTTACCAGAAATGAACTCTTGCTGGTAGGAAGATACAGATCATGGGGTTTAACTCCGTTTTTGAAGGAAAATTCAGACTAGAGTTCTCATGCATGAAACACAGCCTGTTTTAATGCAAGAAGCAAGCTCTTCTTTCCAGAGTCTCCAATACAGCAAGAACCATGAGCATGCCCTGAAAAATAGAACTGTGTTTCCTACTCATACAGACCATATGTAGTTCAACTCTGCTTATGAAACTGATACAAACCACAGCTCCTCTTACATAAATGCTGTTTAGTTAGTGAGAATCGCGTTGGGTTCGTGAACTGCGAAAAATCATTTGAGCCCAAAATTCACTGGGTTTACAGGAACTGAACTCTTGCTTGTACGAAGACACAGATTCTGGGGTTTAACTCCATTTCTCTAGGGAAATTCAGACCAGAATTCTCATCCCTGAAAAACACTCTGTTTTAAGGTATGAATCATCCTCTACTTGCCAGGGTCTCCAATACAGCAAGAACCATGAGCATGTCCAGAAAAAAGAACTGTGTTTTCTACTTGTACCTTCCATATGTAGTTCAACTCTGCTTATGAAACCGATACAAACCACAGCTCCTCTTACATAAATGCTCTTTAGTTAATAGTGAGAATCATGTTGGGTTCGTGAACTGGGAAAAATCATTTGAGCCCAAAATACACTGGGTTTACAAGAAATGAACTCTAGCTTGTAGAAAGACACAGATCCTGGGGTTTAACTCCGTTTCTGAAGGCAAATTCACACCAGAGTTCTCATCCCTGAAACACACTTGGCTTTAACGCAAGAAGCAAGCGCTTCTTTACAGGGTCTAAAATACAGCAAGAACGATGAGCATGGCCTGAAAAAAAGAACTGTGTTTCCTATTCATACGGACCCAATGTAGTTCAACTCTGCTTATGAAACTCATACAGACCACACCTCCTCTTACATAAATGCTCTTTAGTTAATAGTGAGAATAGCGTTGTGTTCGTGCATGGCAAAAAAAACCATTTGAGCCCAAAATTCACTGGGTTTACCAGAAATGAACACTTTCTTGTAGGAAGACACAGATCCTGGGGTTTAACTCCGTTTCTGTAGGAAAATTCAGACCAGAATTCTCATCCCTGAAAAACACTCTGTTTTAAGGCATGAATCATCCTCTTCTTTCCAGGGTCTCCAGTACAGTAAGAACCATGAGCATGCCAAGAAAAAAAGAACTGTATTTCCTACTCATACGGACCATACGTATTCCAACTCTGCTAATGAAACTGATACAGACCACAGATCCCCTTCATAAAAGCTCTTTAGTTAATAGTGATAATCACGTTGGGATCTAGGACTGGGTAAAATCATTTTAGCGGAAAATTCACTTGGTTTACCAGAAATGAACTCTTCCTGGTAGGAAGATACAGATCATGGGGTTTAACTCCGTTTTTGAAGGGAAATTCAGACTAGAGTTCTCATGCATGAAACACAGCCTGTTTTAATGCAAGAAGCAAGCTCTTCTTTCCAGATTCTCCAATACAGCAAGAACCATGAGCATGCCCTGAAAAATAGAACTGTGTTTCCTACTCATACAGACCATATGTAGTTCAACTCTGCTTATGAAACTGATACAAACCACAGCTCCTCTTACATAAATGCTGTTTAGTTATTAGTGAGAATCGCGTTGGGTTCGTGAACTGCGAAAAATCATTTAGCCCAAAATTCACTGGGTTTACAGGAACTGAACTCTTGCTTGTACGAAGACACAGATTCTGGGGTTTAACTCCATTTCTCTAGGGAAATTCAGACCAGAATTCTCATCCCTGAAAAACACTCTGTTTTAAGGTATGAATCATCCTCTACTTGCCAGGGTCTCCAATACAGCAAGAACCATGAGCATGTCCAGAAAAAAGAACTGTGTTTTCTACTTGTACCTTCCATATATAGTTCAACTCTGCTTATGAAACCGATACAAACCACAGCTCCTCTTACATAAATGCTCTTTAGTTAATAGTGAGAATCATGTTGGGTTGGTGAACTGCGAAAAATCATTTGAGCCCAAAATACACTGGGTTTACAAGAAATGAACTCTAGCTTGTAGAAAGACACAGATCCTGGGGTTTAACTCCGTTTCTGAAGGCAAATTCACACCAGAGTTCTCATCCCTGAAACACACTTGGCTTTAACGCAAGAAGCAAGCGCTTCTTTCCAGGGTCTAAAATACAGCAAGAACGATGAGCATGGCCTGAAAAAAAGAACTGTGTTTCCTATTCATACGGACCCAATGTAGTTCAACTCTGCTTATGAAACTCATACAGACCACACCTCCTCTTACATAAATGCTCTTTAGTTAATAGTGAGAATAGCGTTGTGTTCGTGCATGGCAAAAAAAACCATTTGAGCCCAAAATTCACTGGGTTTACCAGAAATGAACACTTTCTTGTAGGAAGACACAGATCCTGGGGTTTAACTCCGTTTCTGTAGGAAAATTCAGACCAGAATTCTCATCCCTGAAAAACACTCTGTTTTAAGGCATGAATCATCCTCTTCTTTCCAGGGTCTCCAGTACAGTAAGAACCATGAGCATGCCAAGAAAAAAAGAACTGTATTTCCTACTCATACGGACCATACGTATTCCAACTCTGCTAATGAAACTGATACAGACCACAGATCCCGTTACATAAAAGCTCTTTAGTTAATAGTGATAATCACGTTGGGATCTAGGACTGGGTAAAATCATTTTAGCGGAAAATTCACTAGGTTTACCAGAAATGAACTCTTGCTGGTAGGAAGATACAGATCATGGGGTTTAACTCCGTTTTTGAAGGAAAATTCAGACTAGAGTTCTCATGCATGAAACACAGCCTGTTTTAATGCAAGAAGCAAGCTCTTCTTTCCAGAGTCTCCAATACAGCAAGAACCATGAGCATGCCCTGAAAAATAGAACTGTGTTTCCTACTCATACAGACCATATGTAGTTCAACTCTGCTTATGAAACTGATACAAACCACAGCTCCTCTTACATAAATGCTGTTTAGTTAGTGAGAATCGCGTTGGGTTCGTGAACTGCGAAAAATCATTTGAGCCCAAAATTCACTGGGTTTACAGGAACTGAACTCTTGCTTGTACGAAGACACAGATTCTGGGGTTTAACTCCATTTCTCTAGGGAAATTCAGACCAGAATTCTCATCCCTGAAAAACACTCTGTTTTAAGGTATGAATCATCCTCTACTTGCCAGGGTCTCCAATACAGCAAGAACCATGAGCATGTCCAGAAAAAAGAACTGTGTTTTCTACTTGTACCTTCCATATGTAGTTCAACTCTGCTTATGAAACCGATACAAACCACAGCTCCTCTTACATAAATGCTCTTTAGTTAATAGTGAGAATCATGTTGGGTTCGTGAACTGGGAAAAATCATTTGAGCCCAAAATACACTGGGTTTACAAGAAATGAACTCTAGCTTGTAGAAAGACACAGATCCTGGGGTATAACTCCGTTTCTGAAGGCAAATTCACACCAGAGTTCTCATCCCTGAAACACACTTGGCTTTAACGCAAGAAGCAAGCGCTTCTTTACAGGGTCTAAAATACAGCAAGAACGATGAGCATGGCCTGAAAAAAAGAACTGTGTTTCCTATTCATACGGACCCAATGTAGTTCAACTCTGCTTATGAAACTCATACAGACCACACCTCCTCTTACATAAATGCTCTTTAGTTAATAGTGAGAATAGCGTTGTGTTCGTGCATGGCAAAAAAAACCATTTGAGCCCAAAATTCACTGGGTTTACCAGAAATGAACACTTTCTTGTAGGAAGACACAGATCCTGGGGTTTAACTCCGTTTCTGTAGGAAAATTCAGACCAGAATTCTCATCCCTGAAAAACACTCTGTTTTAAGGCATGAATCATCCTCTTCTTTCCAGGGTCTCCAGTACAGTAAGAACCATGAGCATGCCAAGAAAAAAAGAACTGTATTTCCTACTCATACGGACCATACGTATTCCAACTCTGCTAATGAAACTGATACAGACCACAGATCCCCTTCATAAAAGCTCTTTAGTTAATAGTGATAATCACGTTGGGATCTAGGACTGGGTAAAATCATTTTAGCGGAAAATTCACTTGGTTTACCAGAAATGAACTCTTCCTGGTAGGAAGATACAGATCATGGGGTTTAACTCCGTTTTTGAAGGGAAATTCAGACTAGAGTTCTCATGCATGAAACACAGCCTGTTTTAATGCAAGAAGCAAGCTCTTCTTTCCAGATTCTCCAATACAGCAAGAACCATGAGCATGCCCTGAAAAATAGAACTGTGTTTCCTACTCATACAGACCATATGTAGTTCAACTCTGCTTATGAAACTGATACAAACCACAGCTCCTCTTACATAAATGCTGTTTAGTTATTAGTGAGAATCGCGTTGGGTTCGTGAACTGCGAAAAATCATTTAGCCCAAAATTCACTGGGTTTACAGGAACTGAACTCTTGCTTGTACGAAGACACAGATTCTGGGGTTTAACTCCATTTCTCTAGGGAAATTCAGACCAGAATTCTCATCCCTGAAAAACACTCTGTTTTAAGGTATGAATCATCCTCTACTTGCCAGGGTCTCCAATACAGCAAGAACCATGAGCATGTCCAGAAAAAAGAACTGTGTTTTCTACTTGTACCTTCCATATGTAGTTCAACTCTGCTTATGAAACCGATACAAACCACAGCTCCTCTTACATAAATGCTCTTTAGTTAATAGTGAGAATCATGTTGGGTTCGTGAACTGCGAAAAATCATTTGAGCCCAAAATACACTGGGTTTACAAGAAATGAACTCTAGCTTGTAGAAAGACACAGATCCTGGGGTTTAACTCCGTTTCTGAAGGCAAATTCACACCAGAGTTCTCATCCCTGAAACACACTTGGCTTTAACGCAAGAAGCAAGCGCTTCTTTACAGGGTCTAAAATACAGCAAGAACGATGAGCATGGCCTGAAAAAAAGAACTGTGTTTCCTATTCATACGGACCCAATGTAGTTCAACTCTGCTTATGAAACTCATACAGACCACACCTCCTCTTACATAAATGCTCTTTAGTTAATAGTGAGAATAGCGTTGTGTTCGTGCATGGCAAAAAAAACCATTTGAGCCCAAAATTCACTGGGTCTACCAGAAATGAACACTTTCTTGTAGGAAGACACAGATCCTGGGGTTTAACTCCGTTTCTGTAGGAAAATTCAGACCAGAATTCTCATCCCTGAAAAACACTCTGTTTTAAGGCATGAATCATCCTCTTCTTTCCAGGGTCTCCAGTACAGTAAGAACCATGAGCATGCCAAGAAAAAAAGAACTGTATTTCCTACTCATACGGACCATACGTATTCCAACTCTGCTAATGAAACTGATACAGACCACAGATCCCCTTACATAAAAGCTCTTTAGTTAATAGTGATAATCATGTTGGGATCTAGGACTGGGTAAAATCATTTTAGCGGAAAATTCACTTGGTTTACCAGAAATGAACTCTTCCTGGTAGGAAGATACAGATCATGGGGTTTAACTCCGTTTTTGAAGGGAAATTCAGACTAGAGTTCTCATGCATGAAACACAGCCTGTTTTAATGCAAGAAGCAAGCTCTTCTTTCCAGATTCTCCAATACAGCAAGAACCATGAGCATGCCCTGAAAAATAGAACTGTGTTTCCTACTCATACAGACCATATGTAGTTCAACTCTGCTTATGAAACTGATACAAACCACAGCTCCTCTTACATAAATGCTGTTTAGTTATTAGTGAGAATCGCGTTGGGTTCGTGAACTGCGAAAAATCATTTAGCCCAAAATTCACTGGGTTTACAGGAACTGAACTCTTGCTTGTACGAAGACACAGATTCTGGGGTTTAACTCCATTTCTCTAGGGAAATTCAGACCAGAATTCTCATCCCTGAAAAACACTCTGTTTTAAGGTATGAATCATCCTCTACTTGCCAGGGTCTCCAATACAGCAAGAACCATGAGCATGTCCAGAAAAAAGAACTGTGTTTTCTACTTGTACCTTCCATATGTAGTTCAACTCTGCTTATGAAACCGATACAAACCACAGCTCCTCTTACATAAATGCTCTTTAGTTAATAGTGAGAATCATGTTGGGTTCGTGAACTGCGAAAAATCATTTGAGCCCAAAATACACTGGGTTTACAAGAAATGAACTCTAGCTTGTAGAAAGACACAGATCCTGGGGTTTAACTCCGTTTCTGAAGGCAAATTCACACCAGAGTTCTCATCCCTGAAACACACTTTGCTTTAACGCAAGAAGCAAGCGCTTCTTTCCAGGGTCTAAAATACAGCAAGAACGATGAGCATGGCCTGAAAAAAAGAACTGTGTTTCCTGTTCATACGGACCCAATGTAGTTCAACTCTGCTTATGAAACTCATACAGACCACACCTCCTCTTACATAAATGCTCTTTAGTTAATAGTGAGAATAGCGTTGTGTTCGTGCATGGCAAAAAAAAACCATTTGAGCCCAAAATTCACTGGGTTTACCAGAAATGAACACTTTCTTGTAGGAAGACACAGATCCTGGGGTTTAACTCCGTTTCTGTAGGAAAATTCAGACCAGTATTCTCATCCCTGAAAAACACTCTGTTTTAAGGCATGAATCATCCTCTTCTTTCCAGGGTCTCCAGTACAGTAAGAACCATGAGCATGCCAAGAAAAAAAGAACTGTATTTCCTACTCATACAGACCATATGTATTCCAACTCTGCTTATGAAACTGATACAGACCACAGATCCCCTTACATAAAAGCTCTTTAGTTAATAGTTATAATCACGTTGGGATCTAGGACTGGGTAAAATCATTTTAGCGGAAAATTCAATTGGTTTACCAGAAATGAACTCTTGCTGGTAGGAAGATACAGATCATGGGGTTTAACTCCGTTTCTGAAGGCAAATTCACACCAGAGTTCTCATCCCTGAAATACACTTTGCTTTAAAGCAAGAAGCAAGCGCTTCTTTCCAGGGTCTAAAATACAGCAAGAACGATGAGCATGCCCTGAAAAAAAGAATTGTGTTTCCTACTCATACGGACCATATGTAGTTCAACTCTGCTTATGAAACTGATATAAACCACAGCTCCTCTTACATAAATGCTCTTTATTTAATAGTGCGAATCATGTTGGGTTAATGAACTGCAAAAAATCATTTGAGCCCAAAATACACTGGGTTTACAAGAAATGAACTCTTGCTTGTAGGAAGACACAGATCCTGGGGTTTAACTCCGTTTCTGAAGGCAAATTCAGATCAGAGTTCTCATCCCTGAAAAACACTCTGTTTTAAGGCATGAATCATCCTTATCTTTCCAGGGTCTCCAATACAGTAAGAACCATGAACATGCCAAGAAAAAAAGAACTGTGTTTCCTACTCATACAGACCGTATGTAGTCCAACTCTGCTTATGAAACTGATACAGACCACAGCTCCTCTTACATAAATGCTCTTTAGTTAATAGTGATAATCACGTTTTTTCTAGATCTATGTAAAATCATTTGAGCCAAAAATTCACTTGGTTTACTAGAAATGGACTCTTGATTGTGGGAAAACGCAGATCATGGGGTTTAACTCCTTTTTTGAAAGGAAATTCAGACGAGAGTTTTCATCCCTGAAAAACACTCTGTTTTATGGCAAGAATCATCCTCTTCTTTCCAGTGTCTCCAATACAGTCAGAAACATGAGCATGCCCTGAAAAAAAGAACTGTATTTCCTAATCATACAGACCATTTGTAGTTCAACTCTGCGTATGAAACTGATACAAACCACAGCTCCTCTAACATAAATCCTCTTTAGTTAATAGTGAGAAAAGCGTTGGGTTCGTGAACTGTGAAAAAACATTTGTGCCCAAAATTCACTGGGTTTACCAGAAATGAACTCTTGCTTGTAGGAAGACACAGATACAGGGGTACAACTCCGTTTTGGAAGTGAAAGTCAGACCAGAGTTCTCATCCATGAAACACACTCTATTTTAACGAAGAAGCAAGCTCTTCTTTCCAGAGTATGATATACTGCAATATCCATGAGCATGACCTGAAATGAAGAACTGTGTTTCCTATTCATATGTACCATACGTAGTTCAACTCTGCATATGAAACTGATTCAAATCACACCTCCTCTTTCATAAATGCTCTTTAGTTAATAGTGAGATTAGCGTTGGATTTGCGAACTGCGAAAAATCATTTGAGCCCAAAATTCACTGGGTTTACCAGAAATGAACTCTTGCTTGTATTAAGACACAGATCCTGGGGTTTAACTCCGTTTCTGAAGGGAAATTCAGACTAGAATTTCCTTCCCTGAAAAACACTATGTTTTAAGGCAAGAATCATCCTCTTCTTTCCAGTGTCTCCAATATAGTAAGAAACATGAGAATGCCCAGAAAAAAGAACTGTGTTTCCTACTCATACAGACCATATATAGTTCAACTCTGCATATGAAACTGATACAAACCACAGCTCTGCTTACATAAATGCTCTTTAGTTAATAGTGAAAATCGCTTTGGGTTCGTGACATGCGAAAAATCATTTGAGCCCAAAATTCACTGGGTTTACCAGAAATGAACTCTTGCTTGTATTAAGACACAGATCCTGGGGTTAAACTCCATTTCTGAAGGAAAATTCAGACCAGAGTTGTCATCTCTGAAAGACACGCTGTTTTAATGAACAAGCAAGCTCTTCTTTCCAGAGTCTAAAATACAGCCAGATCCATGAGCATTGACTAAAAAAAAGAACTGTGTTTCCTATTCATACGGAGCATATGTAGTTCAACTCTGCTTATGAAACTGATACAGACCACAGCTCCTCCTACGTAAATGCTTTTTAGTTAATAGTTATAATCGTGTTGGTTTCTAGAACTGTGAAAAGTCATTTGAGCCGAAAATTCACTTGGTTTACCAGAAATGAACTCTTGCTGGTAGGAAGAAACAGATCATTCGGTTCAACTCAGTTTGTGAAGGGAAATTCAGACCAGAATTCTCATCCATGAAACACAACCTGTTTTAATGCAAGAAGCAAGCTCTTCTTTGCAGTGTCTCCAATACAGCAAGAACCATGAGCATGCACTGAAAAAAAGAACTGTGTTTCCTACTCATACGGACCATATGTAGTTCAACTCTGCTTACGAAACTGATACAAACCACAGCTCCTCTTACATAAATGCTCTTTAGTTTATAGTGAGAATCGCGTTGGGTTCGTGACCTGTGAAAAATCATTTGAGCCCAAAATTCAATGGGTTAACCAGAAATGAACTCTTGCATATCGGAAGACACAGATCCTGGGGTTTAACTCCGTTTCTGAATGGAAATTCAGACCAGAGTTCTCATACCGGAAACACACTCTATTTTAATGCAAGAAGCAAGCTCTTCTTTACAGAGTCTAAAATACAGCAAGAAGCATGAGCATGCACTGAATAAAAGAACTGTGTTTCTTACTAATACGGACCATATGGAGTTCAACTCTACTTATGAAACTGATACAAACCACAGCTCCTATTACATAAATCCTCTTAAGTTAATACTGAGAATCATGTTGGGTTCGTGAACGGTGAAAAATCATTTGAGCCCAAAATTAACTGGTTTTACCAGAAATGAACTGTTGCTTGTAGGAAGACACAGATCCTGGGGTTTAACTCCGTTTCTGAAGGCAAATTCAGACCAGAGTTCTAATCCCTGAAAAAAACACTGTTTTAAGTCAAGAATCATCCTCTTCTATCCAGCGTCTCCAATAGAGTAAGAAATATGAGCATTCCCAGAAAAACAGAACTGTGTTTACTACTCATACAAACCATATGTAGTTCAACTCTGCTTATGAAACTGATTCAAACCATAGCTCCTCTTACATAAATCCTCTTTAGTTAATAGTGAGAATCTCGTTGGGTTCGTGAACTGCGAAAAATCATTTGAGCCCAAAATTCACTGGATTTACCAGAAATGAACTCTTGAATGTAGGAAAACACAGATCCTGGGTTTAACTCCGTTTCTGAAGGCAAATTCAGACCAGAATTCTCAACTCTGAAAAACACTCTGTTTTTAGGCAAGAATCATCCTCATTTTTCCAGCGTCTCCAATACAGTAAGAACCATGAGCATGCCCAAAATAAAAGAACTGTGTTTCCTACTCATAAGGACCATATGTAGTTCAACTCTGCTCATGAAACTGATACAGACCACAGCTCCTCTTACATGAATGCTCTTTAGTTAATAGTGAAAATCTGGTTGGGTTCATGAACTGCGAAAAACCATTTGAGTCCAATATCAATGGGTTTACAGGAACTGAACTCTTGCTTGTAGGAAGACACAGATTCTGGGGTTTAACTCCATTTCTGTAGGGAAATTCATAACTGAATTATCATACCAGAGAAACACTCTGTTTTAAGGCATGAATCATCCTCTCCTTTCCAGGGTCTCCAATACAGTAAGAAGCATGAGCATGCCAAGCAAAAAAGAACTGTGTTTCCTACTCATACGGACCATATGTAGTTCAACTCTGCTTATGAAACTGATAAAGACCACAGCTCCTCCTACATAAATGCTCTTTAGTTAATAGAGAGAATACAGTTGGATTCGTGAACTGCAATAAATCATTTGAGCCCAAAATTCAACTGGTTAACCAGAAATGAACTCTTGATTGTACAAAGACACAGATCCTGGGGTTTAAATCCGTTTCTGAAGGGAAATTCAGACCAGAGTTCTCATCCCTGAAACACACTCTGTTTTAATGAAGAAGAAAGTTCTTCTTTCCAGAGTCTAAATTACAGCAAGAACCATGAGTATGGTCTGAAAAAAAGAACTGTGTTCCCTATTCATATGGACCATATGTAGTTCAACTCTGCTTATGAAACTGATGCAAACAATACATCCTCTTACCTAAATGCTCTTTAGTTAATAGTGAGAATAGCGTTTGGTTCTAGAACTGTGTAAATTCATTTGAGCCCAAAATTTACTGGTTTACCAGAAATGAACTCTTGCATGTAGGAAGACACAGACCATTCGGTTTAACTCTATTTCTGAAGGGAAATTTAGACCAGAGTTCGCATCCATGAAACACACTCTGTTTTAATGCAAGAAGCAAGCTCTTCTTTCCAGCATGTCCAATACAGCAAGAACCATGAGCATGCCCAGAGAAAAGATCTGTGCTTCCTACTCATACGGAATATATGTAGTTCAACTCTGCTTATGAAACTGATAAAAACCATAGCTCCTCCTACAATAATCCTATTTAGTTATTAGTGAGAATAGAATAGGGTTCATGAACTGCAAACAATCATTTGAGCCCAAAATTCCCTGGGTATACCAGAAATGAACTCTTGCTTGTAGGAAGACAGAGATCCTGGGGTTTAACTCCGTTTCTGAAGGGAAATTCAGACCAGAGTTCTCATCCCTGAAACACACTCTGTTCTAAGACAAGAAGCATCCTCTTCTTTCCAGCATCACCATTACAGCATGAACCATGATCATGACCAGAAAAAAAGAACTGTGTTTCCCACTCATACGGACCATATGTAGTTCAACTCTGCTCATGAAATTGATACAAACCACAGCTCCTCTAACATAAAGTCTCTTTAGTTAATAGTGAGAATCATGTTCTGTCGGTGTACTGTGTAAATCATTTGAGCCCAAAATTCACTGCGTTTACCAGAAATGAACTCTTGTTTGTAGGAAGATACAGATCCTGGGGTTTAACGCCGTTTCTGAAGGGAAATTCAGACCAGAGTTCTCATCCCTGAAACACACTCTGTTTTAACGCAAGAAGCAAGCTCTTCTTTACATAGTCTAAAATAAGCAAGAACCATGAGCATGCCCTGAAAAAAAGAACTGTGTTTCCTACTCATACGGACCATATTTACTTCAACTCTGCTCATGAAACTGATACAAACCAAACCTCCGCTTACATAAATGCTCTTTAGTTAATAGTGATAATCAAGGTTGGGTTCTAGAAGTGTGTAAAGTCATTTGAGCCCAAAATTCACTTTGCTTACCAGAAATGAACCCTTGCTTGTAGGGAGACACTGGTCCTGGGGATTAACTCCGTTTCTGAAGGAAAATTCAGACCAGAATTCTCATCCCTGAAAAACACTCTGTTTTAAGGCATGAATCATTCTCTTCTTTCCAGGGTCTCCAAAACAGTAAGAACCATGAGCATGCCAAAAAAAAAAAAAAAAACTATGTTTCCTACTCATACGGACCATATGTAGTTCAACTCTGCTTATGAAATTGATGCAAACCACACTTCCTCTTACATAAAATCTCTTTAGTTAATAGTGAGAATAGCGTTGGGTTCTAGAACTGTGTAAAATCATTTGAGCCGAAAATTCACTTGGTTTACCAGAAATGAACTCTTGCTTGGAGGAAGACAAAGATCCTGGGGTTTAACTCCCTTTCTGAAGGGAAATTCAGACCAGAGTTCTCATCCCTGACACACTCTGTTTTAACGCAAGAAGCAAGCTCTTCTTTCCATAGTCTAAAATACAGCATGAACCATGAGCATGCCCTGAAAAAAAGAAATGTGTTTCATACTCATACGGACCATATGGAGTTCAACTCTGCTTATGAAACTGATACAAACCACAGCTCTGCTTACATAAATGCTCTTTAGTTAATAGTGAGACTCGCGTTGGGATCGTGAACTGCGAAAAATCATTTGAGCCCAAAATTCACTGTGCTAACCAGAAAAGAACTCTTCCTAGTAGGAAGAAACAGATCCTGGGTTTTAACTCCCTTACTGAAGGGAAAATCAGACCAGAGTTCTCATCCCTGAAACACACTCTGTTTTAAGACAAGAAGCATCTTCTTCTTTCCAGAGGCACCAATACAGCAAGAACCATGATCATGCCCAGAAAAAAAGTACTGTGTTTCCTACTCATAAGGACCATATGAAGTTCAACTCTGCTTATGAAACTGATACAAACCACAGCTCCTCTAACATAAAGTCTCTTTAGTTAATTGTGAGAATCATGTTCTGTTGGTGTACAGTGTAAAATCTTTTGAGGCCAAAATTCACTGCGTTTACCAGAAATGATATCTTGTTTGTCGGAAGACACAGACCCTGGGGTTTAACTCCGTTTCTGAAGAGAAATTCAGACCAGAATTCTCATCCCTGAGAAACACTCTGTTTGAAGGCATGAATCATCCTCTCCTTTCCAGGGTCTCCAATACAGTAAGAAGCATGAGCATGCCAGGAAAAAAAGAACTGTGTTTCCTTCTCATACGAACCATATGTAGTTCAACTCTGCTTATGAAACTGATACAAACCACAGCTCCTCTAACATAAATCCTCTTTATTTAATAGTGAGAATAGCGTAGGGTTAATGAACTGTGAAAAATCATTTGAGCCCATAATTCACTGGGTTTACAAGAAATGAACTCTTGCTTGTGGGAAGACACAGATATGTGGGTTGAACTCCGTTTCTGAAGGGAAATTCAGACCAGAGTTCTCATCCCTGAAACACACTCTGTTTTAACGAAGAAGCAAGCTATTCTTTCCAGAGTCTAAAACACAGCAAGAACCATGAGCATGCCCTGAATAAAAGAAATGTGTTTTCAACTCATACGGACCATATGTAGTTCAACTCTGCTTATGAAACTGATGCAAACAATACATCCTCTTACATAAATGCTCTTTAGTTAATAGTGAGAATCATGTTGGGTTGGTGAACTGCGAACAATCATTTGAGCCCAAAACTCACTGTGTTTACAAGAAATTAACTCTTGCTTGTAGGAAGACACTTATCCTGAGGTTTAACTCCATTTGTGAAGGGAAATTCAGACCAGAGTTCTCACCCATGAAACACAGCCTGTTTTAATGCAAGAAGCAAGGTCTTCTTTCCAGCGTCTCCAATACAGCAAGAACCATGAGCATTCCTGAAAAAAGGAACTGTGTTTCCTACACATAAGGACCATATATAGTTCAACTCTGCTTATAAAAGTGATACAAACCAGAGCTCCTCTTATATAAATCCTCTTTAGTTAATAGTGAGAATACCATAGGGTTCGTGAACTGGGAAAAATCATTTGAGCCCATAATTCACTGGGTTTACAAGAAATGAACTCTTGCTTGTGGGAAGACACAGATATGTGGGTTGAACTCCGTTTCTGAAGGGAAATTCAGACCAGAGTTCTCATCCCTGAAACACACTCTGTTTTAACGAAGAAGCAAGCTATTCTTTCCAGAGTCTAAAACACAGCAAGAACCATGAGCATGCCCTGAAAAAAAGAAATGTGTTTTCAACTCATACGGACCATATGTAGTTCAACTCTGCTTATGAAACTGATACCAACCACAGCTCTTCTTACATAAATGCTCTTTAGTTAATAGTGAGAATTGCGTTGGGTTCGTGAACTGGGAAAAATCATTTGAGCCCAAAATTCACTGGGTTAACCAGAAATGAACTCTTGCTTGTAGGAAGACACAGATCCTGGGGTTTAACTCCGTTTCTGAAGGGAAATTCAGACCAGAGTTCTCATCCCTGAAAAACACTCTGTTTTAAGACATGAATCATCCTCTCCTTTCCAGGGTCTCCAATACAGTAAGAAGCATGAGCATGCCAGGAAAAAATGAACTGTGTTTCCTACTCAAACCGAACATATGTAGTTCAACTCTGCTTATGAAACTGATAAAGACCTCAGATCCTCTTACATAAATGCGCTTTAGTTAATAGTGAGAATAGCATTGGGTTCGTGAACTGCGAAACATCATTTGAGCCCAAAATTCACTGGGTTTACCAGAAATGAACTCTTGTTTGTAGGAAGAGACAGATCCTGGTGTTTAACTCCGTTTCTGAAGGGAAATTCAGACCAGAATTCTCATCCCTTAGAAACACTCTTTTTTAAGGCATGAATCATCCTCTCCTTTCCAGGGTCTCCAATAGAGTAAGAAGCATGAGCATGCCAGGAAAAAAAGAACTGTGTTTCCTACTCATACAGACCATATGTAGTTCAACTCTGCTTATGAAACTGATAAAGACCACAGCTCCTCTTACATAAATGCTCTTTAGTTAATAGTGAGAATAGCGTTGGGTTCATGACCTGCAATAAATCATTTGAGCCCAAAATTCAATCTGTTAACCAGAAATGAAATCTTGCTTGTAGGAAGACACAGATCCTGGGGTTTAACTCCGTTTCTGAAGGGAAATTCAGACCAGAATTCTCATCCCTGAAACACACTCTGTTGTAACGAAGAAGAAAGTTCTTCTTTCCAGAGTCTAAAATACAGCAAGAACCATGAGCATGTTCTGAAAAAAAGAACTGTGTTCCCTATTCATATGGACCATATGTAGTTCAACTCTGCTTATGAAACTGATGCAAACAATACATCCTCTAACATAAATGCTCTTTAGTTAATAGTGAGAATCATGTTGGGTTGGTGAACTGCGAACAATCATTTGAGCCCAAAACTCACTGTGTTTACAAGAAATTAACTCTTGCTTGTAGGAAGACACTGATCCTGAGGTTTAACTCCATTTGTGAAGGGAAATTCAGACCAGAGTTCTCACCCATGAAACACAGCCTGTTTTAATGCAAGAAGCAAGGTCTTCTTTCCAGCTTCTCCAATACAGCAAGAACCATGAGCATTCCTGAAAAAGGAACTGTGTTTCCTACTCATAAGGACCATATATAGTTCAACTCTGCTTATGAAAGTGATACAAACCAGAGCTCCTCTTATATAAATCCTCTTTAGTTAATAGTGAGAATACCATAGGGTTCGTGAACTGGGAAAAATCATTTGAGCCCAAAATTCACTGGGTATACCAGAAATGAACTATTGCTTATAGGAAGTCACAGATCCTGGGGTTTAACTCTGTTTCTGAAGGGAAAATCAGACCAGAGTTCTCATCCATGAAACACACTCTGTTTTAAGACAACAAGCATCCTCTTCTTTCCAGTGTCACCAATACAGCAAGAACCATGATCATGCCAAGAAAAAAAGAACTGTGTTTCCTACTCAACTGGACAATATGTAGTTCAACACTGCTTATGAAACTGATACAAACAACAGCTCCTCTTACATAAAGTCTCTTTAGTTAATAGTGAGAATCATTTTCTGTTGTTGTACAGTGTAAAATCATTTGAGCCCAAAATGCACTTTTTTTTTACCAGAAATGAACTCCTGCTTGAGGGACAACACAGATCCTGGGGTTTAACTCCGTTTCTGAAGGGAAATTCAGAACAGAGTTCGCATCCAAGAAACACACTCTGTTTTAATGCAAGAAGCAAGCTTTTCTTTCCAGCGTCTCCAATACAGCAAGAACGATGAGCATTCCCAGAAAAAAGATTTGTGCTTCCTACTCATACGGAATATATGTAGTTCAACTCTGCTTATGAAAATGATACAAGCAATAGCTCCTCCTACATAAATCCTATTTAGTTACTAGTGAGAATAGGATAGGATTCATGAACTGCGAACAATCATTTGAGCCCAAAATTCTCTGCGTATACCAGAAATGAACTCTTTCTTGTAGGAAGACACAGATCCTGGGGTTTAACTGCGTTTCTGAAGGGAAATTTAGACCAGAGTTCTCATTCCTGAAACACACTCGGTTTTAACGCAAGAAGCTAGCTCTTCTTTCCATAGTCTAAAATACAGCAAGAACCATGAGCATGCCCTGAAAAAAAGAACTGTGTTTCCTACTCATACGGACCATATTTACTTCAACTCTTCTCATGAAACTGATACAAACCACATCTCCGCTTACATAAATGCTCTTTGTTAATAGTGAGAATCATGTTGGGATGGTGAACTGCGAATAATCATTTGAGCCCAAAACTCACTGTGTTTACAAGAAATTAACTCTTGCTTGTAGGAAGACACTGATCCTGAGGTTTAACACCGTTTGTGAAGGGAAATTCAGACCAGAGTTCTCACCCATGAAACACACTCTGTTTTAACGCAAGAAGCAAGGTCTTCTTTCCAGCGTCTCCAATACAGCAAGAACAATGAGCATTCCCTGAAAAAAAGAACTGTGTTTCCTACTCATAAGGACCATATATAGTTCAACTCTGCTTATGAAACTGATACAAACCAGAGCTCCTCTTACATAAATCCTCTTTAGTTAATAGTGAGAATACCATAGGGTAAGTGAACTGCGAAAAATCATTTGAGCCCAAAATTCAATGGGTATACCAGAAATGAACTCTTGCCTATAGGAAGTCACAGATCCTGGGGTTTAACTCCGTTTCTGAAGGGAAATTCAGACCAGAGTTCTCATCCATGAAACACAGTCTGTTTTAAGACAAGAAGCATCCTCTTCTTTCCAGCGTCACCAATACAGCACGAACCATGATTATGCCCAGAAAAAAAGAACTGTGTTTCCTACTCATACGGACCATGTGTAGTCCAACTCTGCATAAGAAAATGATACAGACCACAACTCCTATTACATAAGTGCTCTTTAGTTAATAGTGAGAATCATGTTAGGTTCGTGAACTGTGAAAAATCATTTGAGCCCAAAATTCATTGGTGTAACCAGAAAGGAACTCTTGCATGTGGGAAGACACAGATACTGGGGTTGAACTCCGTTTCTGAAGGGAAATTCAGACCAGAGTTCTCATCCCTGAAACACACTCTGTTGTAACGAAGAAGCAAGCTCTTCTTTCCAGAGTCTAAAACATGGCAAGAACCATGAGCATGGTATGAAAAAAAGAACTGTTTTTCCTATTCATACGGACCATATGTACTTCAACTCTGCTTATGAAACTGATACAGACCAAACCTCCTCTTACATAAGTGCTCTTTAGTTAATAGTGAGAATCATGTTAGGTTCGTGAACTGTGAAAAATCATTTGAGCCCAAAATTCACTGGGTTTACCAGTATTGAACTCTTCCTTGTATGAAGACAGAGATCCTGGGGTTTAACTCCGGTTCTGAAGGGAAATTCAGTCCAGAGTTCTCATCCATGAAACACACTCTGTTTTAATGCAAGAAGCAAGCTCTTCTTTCCAGCGTCTCCAATAGAGCAAGAACCATGAGCATGCCCAGAAAAAAGAACTGTGCTTCCTACTCATATGGAATATATGTAGTTCAACTCTGCTTATGAAACTGATACAAACCATAGCTCCACTTACATAAATCCTCTTTAGTTATTAGTGAGAATAGAATAGGGTTCATGAACTGCGAACAATCATTTGAGCCCAAAATTCACTGGGAATACCAGAAATGAACTCTTGCTTGTAGGAAGACACAGATGCAGGGGTTTAACTCCGTTTCTGAAGGGAAATTCAGACCAGAATTCTCATCGCTGAAAAACACTCTGTTTTAAGGCATGAATCATCCTCTCCTTTCCAGGGTCTCCAATACAGTAAGAAGCATGAGCATGACAGGAAAAAAAGAACTAAGTTTCCTACTCATACGGACCATATGTAGTTCAACTCTGCTTATTAAACTGATAAAGACCACAGCTCCTCTTACATAAATGCTCTTTAGTTAATAGTGAGAATAGCGTTGGCTTCGTGAACTGCGAAATATCTTTTGAGCCCAAAATTCACTGGGTTTACCAGAAATGAACTCTTGCTTGTAGGAAGACACAGATCCTGGGGTTTAACTCCGTTTCTGAAGGGAAATTTAGACCAGAGTTCTCATCCCTGAAACACACTCTGTTTTAAGGCAAGAAGCATCCTCTTCTTTCTAGATTCACCAATACAGCAAGAACCATCATCATGCCCAGAAAAAAAGAACTGTGTTTCCTACTCATACGGACCATATGTAGTTCAACTCTGCTTATGAAACTCATACAAACCACAGCTCCTCTTAAATAAAGTCTCTTTAGTTAATAGTGAGAATCATGTTCTCTTGGTGTACTGTGTAAAATCATTTGAGCCCAAAATTCACTTTGTTTACCAGAAATGAACTCCTGCTTGAGGGACAACACAGATCCTGGGGTTTAACTCCGTTTCTGAAGGGAAATTCAGAAGAGAGTTCTCATCCCTGAAACACACTCTGTTTTAATGCAAGAAGCAAGCTCTTCTTTCCAGAATCAAAAATACAGGAAGCACCATGAGCATGGTCTGAAAAAAAGAACTGTGTTTCCTATTCATACGGACCATATGTAGTTGAACTCTGCTTATGAAACTGATACACACCACACATCCTCTTACATAAATCCTCTTTAGTTAACAGTGGGAATAGCATAGGGTTCGTGAAGTGCGAAAAATCATTTGAGCCCACAATTCACTGGGTATACCAGAAATGAACTCTTGCTTGTAGGAAGACAAAGAACCTGTGGATTAACTCCATTACTGAAGGGAAATTCAGACCAGAATTCTCATCCATGAAAAACACTGTTTTTAAAGGCAAGAATCATCCTCTTCTTTCCAGCTTCTCCAATACAGTAAGAACCATGATCATGCCAAGAAAAAAAGAACTGTGTTTCCTACTCATATGGACCATGTGTAGTGAAACTCAGCATATGAAAATGATACAGATCACAGCTCTCTTACATACATGCTATTTAGTTAATAGTGATAATCAAGGTTGGGTTCTAGAACTGTGTAAAATCATTTGAGCCCAAAATTCACTTGGTTTACCAGAAATGAACTCTTGCTTGTAGGGAGACACAGATCATGGGATTTAACTCTGTTTCTGAAGGGAAATTCAGACCAGAGTTCTCATCCATGAAACACACTCTGTTTTAATGCAAGAAGCAAGCTCTTCTTTCCAGCGTCTCCAATACAGCAAGAACCATGAGCATGCCCTGAAAAAAGGAACTGTGTTTCCTACTCATACAGACCATATGTAGTTCAACTCTGCTTATGAAACTGATACAAACCACAGGTCCTCTAACATGAATCCTCTTTAGTTATTAGTGAGAATAGCGTAGGGTTCATGAACTGCGAAAAATCATTTGAGCCCACATTTCACTGGGTTTACAAGATATGAACTCTTGCTTGTGGGAAGACACAGATCCTGGGGTTGAACTCCGGTTCTGAAGGGAAATTCAGACCAGAGTTCTCATCCCTGAAACACAGTCTGTTTTAACCCAAGAAGCAAGCTCTTATTCCATAGTCTAAAATACAGCAAGAACCATGAGCATGCACGGAAAAAAAGAACTGTGTTTCCTACTCATACGGATAATATATACTTACACTCTGCTCAGGAAACTGATACAAACCACAGCTCCGCTTACATAAATGATCTTTAGTTAATAGTGAGAATCATGTTGGGTCGGTGAACTGCGAAAAATCATTTAAGCCCAAAACTCACTGGGTTTACGAGAAAATAACGCTTGCTTGTAGGAAGACACTGATCCTGGGGTTTAACTCCATTTCTGAAGGGAAATTCAGACCAGAGTTCTCATCCCTGAAACACACTCTGTTTTAAGGCAAGAAGCATCGTCTTCTTTCCAGCTTCACCAATACAGCAAGAACCATACTCATGCCCAGAAAAAAAGAACTGGGTTTCCTACTCATACGGACCATATGTAGTTCAACTCTGCTTATGAAACTGATAAAGACCACAGCTCCTCTTACATAAATGCTCTTCAGTTAATAGTGAGAATAACGTTGGCTTCGTGAACTGTGAAATATCTTTTGAGCCCAAAATTCACTGGGTTTACCAGAAATGAACTCTTGCTTGTAGGAAGACACAGATCCTGGGGTTTAACTGCGTTTTTGAAGGGAAATTCAGACCAGAGTTCTCATCCCTGAAACACACTCTGTTTTAACAAAAGAAGCAAGCTCTTCTTTCCAGGATCTAAAATACAGGAAGAACCATGAGCATGGTCTGAAAAAAAGAACTGTGTTTCCTATTCATACGGACCATATGTAGTTGAACTCTGCTTATGAAACTGATACACACCATACCTCCTCTTACATAAATCCTCTTCAGTTAACAATGGGAATAGCATAGGGTTCGTGAAGTGCGAAAAATCATTTGATCCCACAATTCACTGGGTATACCAGAAATGAACTCTTGCTTGTAGGAAGACAAAGATCCTGTGGTTTAACTCCGTTACTGAAGGGAAATTCAGACCAGAATTCTCATCCCTGAAAAACACTCTTTTTAAAGGCAAGATTAATCCTCTTCTTTCCAGCTTCTCCAATACAGTAAGAACCATGATCATGGCAAGAAAAAAAGAACTGTGTTTCCTACTCATACGGAACATGTGTAGCCCAACTCTGCATAAGAGAATGATACAGACCACAGCTCCTATTACATAAGTGCTCTTTAGTTAATAGTGAGAATCATGTTAGGTTTGTGAACTGTGAAAAATCATTTGAGCCCAAAATTCACTGTGGTAACCAGAAATGAACTCTTGCTTAAAGGAAGACACAAATGCAGGGGTTACACTCCGTTTCTGAAGGGAAATTCAGACCAGAGTTCTCATCCCTGAAACACACTCTGTTTTAAGGCAAGAAGCATCCTCTTCTTTCCGTCTTCACCAATACAGCAAGAACCATGATCATGCCCAGAAAAAAAGAACTGTGTTTCCTACTCATACGGACCATATGTAGTTCAACTCTGCTTATGAAACTGATACAAACAACAGCTCCTCTTACATAAAGTCTGTTTAGTTAATAGTGAGAATCATGTTCTGTTGGTGTACTGTGTAAAATCATTTGAGCCCAAAATGCACTTTGTTTACCAGAAATGAACTCCTGCTTGTGGGACAACACAGATCCTGGGGTTTAACTCCGTTTCTGATGGAAATTCAGAACAGAGTTCTCATCCCTGAAACACACTCTGTTTTAATGCAAGAAGCAAGCTCTTCTTTCCAGCATCTCCAATACAGCAAGAACCATGAGCATGCCCAGAAAAAGAACTGTGCTTCCTACTCATACAGAATATATGTAGTTCAACTCTGCTTATGAAACTGATACAAACCATAGCTCTTCTTACATAAATCCTCTTTAGTTATTAGTGAGAATAGAATAGGGTTCATGAACTGCAAACAATCATTTGATCCCAAAATTCATTGGGTATACCAGAAATGAACTTTGCTTGTAGGAAGACAGAGATCCTGGGGTTTAACTCCGTTTTTGAAGGGAAATTCAGAACAGAGTTCTCATCCCTGAAACACACTCTGTTTTAACAAAAGAAGCAAGCTCTTCTTTCCAGAATCTAAAATACAGCAAGAACCATGACCATGGTCTGAAAAAAAGAACTCTGTTTCCTATTCATACGGACCATATGTAGTTGAACTCTGCTTATGAAACTGATACACACCACACGTCCTCTTACTTAAATCCTCTTTAGTTAACAGTGGGAATAGCATAGGGTTCGTGAACTGCGAAAAATCATTTGAGCCCACATTTCACTGGGTTTACAAGAAATGAACTCTTGCTTGTGGGAAGACACAGATACTGGGGTAGAACTCCGTTTCTGAAGGGAAATTCAGACCAGAGTTCTCATTCCCGAAACACAGTCTGTTTTTAACGCAAAAGCAAGCTCTTCTTTCCATAGTCTAAAATACAGCAGGAACCATGAGCATGCCCGGAAAAAAAGAACTGTGTTTCCTACTCATACGGACCATATATAGTTCTACTCTGCTTATAAAACTGTTAAAGACCACAGCTCCTCTTACATAAGTGCTCTTTAGTTAATAGTGAGAATAGCGTTGGGATCGTGAACTGCAATAAATCATTTGAGCCCAAAATTCAATCGGTTAACCAGAAATGAACTCTTGCTTGTAGGAAGACACAGATCATGGGGTTTAACTCCGTTTCTGAAGGGAAATTCAGACCAGAGTTCTCATCCATGAAACACAGTCTGTTTTAAGACAAGAAGCATCCTCTTCTTTCCAGCGTCACCAATACAGCACGAACCATGATTATGCCCAGAAAAAAAGAACTGTGTTTCCTACTCATACGGACCATGTGTAGTCCAACTCTGCATAAGAAAATGATACAGACCACAACTCCTATTACATAAGTGCTCTTTAGTTAATAGTGAGAATCATGTTAGGTTCGTGAACTGTGAAAAATCATTTGAGCCCAAAATTCATTGGTGTAACCAGAAAGGAACTCTTGCATGTGGGAAGACACAGATACTGGGGTTGAACTCCGTTTCTGAAGGGAAATTCAGACCAGAGTTCTCATCCCTGAAACACACTCTGTTGTAACGAAGAAGCAAGCTCTTCTTTCCAGAGTCTAAAACATGGCAAGAACCATGAGCATGGTATGAAAAAAAGAACTGTTTTTCCTATTCATACGGACCATATGTACTTCAACTCTGCTTATGAAACTGATACAGACCAAACCTCCTCTTACATAAGTGCTCTTTAGTTAATAGTGAGAATCATGTTAGGTTCGTGAACTGTGAAAAATCATTTGAGCCCAAAATTCACTGGGTTTACCAGTATTGAACTCTTCCTTGTATGAAGACAGAGATCCTGGGGTTTAACTCCGGTTCTGAAGGGAAATTCAGTCCAGAGTTCTCATCCATGAAACACACTCTGTTTTAATGCAAGAAGCAAGCTCTTCTTTCCAGCGTCTCCAATAGAGCAAGAACCATGAGCATGCCCAGAAAAAAGAACTGTGCTTCCTACTCATATGGAATATATGTAGTTCAACTCTGCTTATGAAACTGATACAAACCATAGCTCCACTTACATAAATCCTCTTTAGTTATTAGTGAGAATAGAATAGGGTTCATGAACTGCGAACAATCATTTGAGCCCAAAATTCACTGGGAATACCAGAAATGAACTCTTGCTTGTAGGAAGACACAGATGCAGGGGTTTAACTCCGTTTCTGAAGGGAAATTCAGACCAGAATTCTCATCGCTGAAAAACACTCTGTTTTAAGGCATGAATCATCCTCTCCTTTCCAGGGTCTCCAATACAGTAAGAAGCATGAGCATGACAGGAAAAAAAGAACTAAGTTTCCTACTCATACGGACCATATGTAGTTCAACTCTGCTTATTAAACTGATAAAGACCACAGCTCCTCTTACATAAATGCTCTTTAGTTAATAGTGAGAATAGCGTTGGCTTCGTGAACTGCGAAATATCTTTTGAGCCCAAAATTCACTGGGTTTACCAGAAATGAACTCTTGCTTGTAGGAAGACACAGATCCTGGGGTTTAACTCCGTTTCTGAAGGGAAATTTAGACCAGAGTTCTCATCCCTGAAACACACTCTGTTTTAAGGCAAGAAGCATCCTCTTCTTTCTAGATTCACCAATACAGCAAGAACCATCATCATGCCCAGAAAAAAAGAACTGTGTTTCCTACTCATACGGACCATATGTAGTTCAACTCTGCTTATGAAACTCATACAAACCACAGCTCCTCTTAAATAAAGTCTCTTTAGTTAATAGTGAGAATCATGTTCTCTTGGTGTACTGTGTAAAATCATTTGAGCCCAAAATTCACTTTGTTTACCAGAAATGAACTCCTGCTTGAGGGACAACACAGATCCTGGGGTTTAACTCCGTTTCTGAAGGGAAATTCAGAAGAGAGTTCTCATCCCTGAAACACACTCTGTTTTAATGCAAGAAGCAAGCTCTTCTTTCCAGAATCAAAAATACAGGAAGCACCATGAGCATGGTCTGAAAAAAAGAACTGTGTTTCCTATTCATACGGACCATATGTAGTTGAACTCTGCTTATGAAACTGATACACACCACACATCCTCTTACATAAATCCTCTTTAGTTAACAGTGGGAATAGCATAGGGTTCGTGAAGTGCGAAAAATCATTTGAGCCCACAATTCACTGGGTATACCAGAAATGAACTCTTGCTTGTAGGAAGACAAAGAACCTGTGGATTAACTCCATTACTGAAGGGAAATTCAGACCAGAATTCTCATCCATGAAAAACACTGTTTTTAAAGGCAAGAATCATCCTCTTCTTTCCAGCTTCTCCAATACAGTAAGAACCATGATCATGCCAAGAAAAAAAGAACTGTGTTTCCTACTCATATGGACCATGTGTAGTGAAACTCAGCATATGAAAATGATACAGATCACAGCTCTCTTACATACATGCTATTTAGTTAATAGTGATAATCAAGGTTGGGTTCTAGAACTGTGTAAAATCATTTGAGCCCAAAATTCACTTGGTTTACCAGAAATGAACTCTTGCTTGTAGGGAGACACAGATCATGGGATTTAACTCTGTTTCTGAAGGGAAATTCAGACCAGAGTTCTCATCCATGAAACACACTCTGTTTTAATGCAAGAAGCAAGCTCTTCTTTCCAGCGTCTCCAATACAGCAAGAACCATGAGCATGCCCTGAAAAAAGGAACTGTGTTTCCTACTCATACAGACCATATGTAGTTCAACTCTGCTTATGAAACTGATACAAACCACAGGTCCTCTAACATGAATCCTCTTTAGTTATTAGTGAGAATAGCGTAGGGTTCATGAACTGCGAAAAATCATTTGAGCCCACATTTCACTGGGTTTACAAGATATGAACTCTTGCTTGTGGGAAGACACAGATCCTGGGGTTGAACTCCGGTTCTGAAGGGAAATTCAGACCAGAGTTCTCATCCCTGAAACACAGTCTGTTTTAACCCAAGAAGCAAGCTCTTATTCCATAGTCTAAAATACAGCAAGAACCATGAGCATGCACGGAAAAAAAGAACTGTGTTTCCTACTCATACGGATAATATATACTTACACTCTGCTCAGGAAACTGATACAAACCACAGCTCCGCTTACATAAATGATCTTTAGTTAATAGTGAGAATCATGTTGGGTCGGTGAACTGCGAAAAATCATTTAAGCCCAAAACTCACTGGGTTTACGAGAAAATAACGCTTGCTTGTAGGAAGACACTGATCCTGGGGTTTAACTCCATTTCTGAAGGGAAATTCAGACCAGAGTTCTCATCCCTGAAACACACTCTGTTTTAAGGCAAGAAGCATCGTCTTCTTTCCAGCTTCACCAATACAGCAAGAACCATACTCATGCCCAGAAAAAAAGAACTGGGTTTCCTACTCATACGGACCATATGTAGTTCAACTCTGCTTATGAAACTGATAAAGACCACAGCTCCTCTTACATAAATGCTCTTCAGTTAATAGTGAGAATAACGTTGGCTTCGTGAACTGTGAAATATCTTTTGAGCCCAAAATTCACTGGGTTTACCAGAAATGAACTCTTGCTTGTAGGAAGACACAGATCCTGGGGTTTAACTGCGTTTTTGAAGGGAAATTCAGACCAGAGTTCTCATCCCTGAAACACACTCTGTTTTAACAAAAGAAGCAAGCTCTTCTTTCCAGGATCTAAAATACAGGAAGAACCATGAGCATGGTCTGAAAAAAAGAACTGTGTTTCCTATTCATACGGACCATATGTAGTTGAACTCTGCTTATGAAACTGATACACACCATACCTCCTCTTACATAAATCCTCTTCAGTTAACAATGGGAATAGCATAGGGTTCGTGAAGTGCGAAAAATCATTTGATCCCACAATTCACTGGGTATACCAGAAATGAACTCTTGCTTGTAGGAAGACAAAGATCCTGTGGTTTAACTCCGTTACTGAAGGGAAATTCAGACCAGAATTCTCATCCCTGAAAAACACTCTTTTTAAAGGCAAGATTAATCCTCTTCTTTCCAGCTTCTCCAATACAGTAAGAACCATGATCATGGCAAGAAAAAAAGAACTGTGTTTCCTACTCATACGGAACATGTGTAGCCCAACTCTGCATAAGAGAATGATACAGACCACAGCTCCTATTACATAAGTGCTCTTTAGTTAATAGTGAGAATCATGTTAGGTTTGTGAACTGTGAAAAATCATTTGAGCCCAAAATTCACTGTGGTAACCAGAAATGAACTCTTGCTTAAAGGAAGACACAAATGCAGGGGTTACACTCCGTTTCTGAAGGGAAATTCAGACCAGAGTTCTCATCCCTGAAACACACTCTGTTTTAAGGCAAGAAGCATCCTCTTCTTTCCGTCTTCACCAATACAGCAAGAACCATGATCATGCCCAGAAAAAAAGAACTGTGTTTCCTACTCATACGGACCATATGTAGTTCAACTCTGCTTATGAAACTGATACAAACAACAGCTCCTCTTACATAAAGTCTGTTTAGTTAATAGTGAGAATCATGTTCTGTTGGTGTACTGTGTAAAATCATTTGAGCCCAAAATGCACTTTGTTTACCAGAAATGAACTCCTGCTTGTGGGACAACACAGATCCTGGGGTTTAACTCCGTTTCTGATGGAAATTCAGAACAGAGTTCTCATCCCTGAAACACACTCTGTTTTAATGCAAGAAGCAAGCTCTTCTTTCCAGCATCTCCAATACAGCAAGAACCATGAGCATGCCCAGAAAAAGAACTGTGCTTCCTACTCATACAGAATATATGTAGTTCAACTCTGCTTATGAAACTGATACAAACCATAGCTCTTCTTACATAAATCCTCTTTAGTTATTAGTGAGAATAGAATAGGGTTCATGAACTGCAAACAATCATTTGATCCCAAAATTCATTGGGTATACCAGAAATGAACTTTGCTTGTAGGAAGACAGAGATCCTGGGGTTTAACTCCGTTTTTGAAGGGAAATTCAGAACAGAGTTCTCATCCCTGAAACACACTCTGTTTTAACAAAAGAAGCAAGCTCTTCTTTCCAGAATCTAAAATACAGCAAGAACCATGACCATGGTCTGAAAAAAAGAACTCTGTTTCCTATTCATACGGACCATATGTAGTTGAACTCTGCTTATGAAACTGATACACACCACACGTCCTCTTACTTAAATCCTCTTTAGTTAACAGTGGGAATAGCATAGGGTTCGTGAACTGCGAAAAATCATTTGAGCCCACATTTCACTGGGTTTACAAGAAATGAACTCTTGCTTGTGGGAAGACACAGATACTGGGGTAGAACTCCGTTTCTGAAGGGAAATTCAGACCAGAGTTCTCATTCCCGAAACACAGTCTGTTTTTAACGCAAAAGCAAGCTCTTCTTTCCATAGTCTAAAATACAGCAGGAACCATGAGCATGCCCGGAAAAAAAGAACTGTGTTTCCTACTCATACGGACCATATATAGTTCTACTCTGCTTATAAAACTGTTAAAGACCACAGCTCCTCTTACATAAGTGCTCTTTAGTTAATAGTGAGAATAGCGTTGGGATCGTGAACTGCAATAAATCATTTGAGCCCAAAATTCAATCGGTTAACCAGAAATGAACTCTTGCTTGTAGGAAGACACAGATCATGGGGTTTAACTCCGTTTCTGAAGGGAAGTTCAGAACAGTGTTCTCATCCCTGAAACACACTCTGTTTTAATGCAAGAAGCAAGCTCTTCTTTCCAGAGTCTAAAATACAGCAAGAACCATGAGCATGCCCTGAAAAAAAGAACTGTGTTTCCTACTCATATGGACCATATGTAGTTCAACTCTGCTTATGAAACTGATACAAACCACAGCTCCTCTTATATTAATGCTCTTTAGTTAATAGTCAGAATCATGTTGGGTTCATGAACTGCAAAATATCATTTGAGCCCAAAATTCACTGGGTTTACCAGAAATGAACTCTTGCTTGTAGGAAGACACAGATCCTGGTATTTAACTCTGTTTCTGAAGGGAAATTCAGACCAGAATTCTCATCGCTGAAAAACACTCTGTTTTAAGGCAAGAATCATCCTCTCCTTTGCAGGGTCTCCATTACAGTAAGAAGCATGAGCATGCCAGGAAAAAAAGAACTGAGTTTCCTACTCTTACGGACCATATGTAGTTCAACTCTGATTATGAAACTGATAAAGACCACAGCTCCTCTTACATAAATGCTCTTCAGTTAATAGTGAGAATAACATTGGCTTCGTGAACTGCGAAATATCTTTTGAGCCCAAAATTCACTGGGTTTACCAGAAATGAACTCTTGCTTGTAGGAAGACACAGATCCTGGGGTTTAACTCCGTTTTTGAAGGGAAATTCAGACCAGAGTTCTCATCCCTGAAACACACTCTGTTTTAACAAAAGAAGCAAGCTCTTCTTTCCAGGATCTAAAATACAGGAAGAACCATGAGCATGGTCTGAAAAAAAGAACTGTGTTTCCTATTCATACGGACCATATGTAGTTGAACTCTGCTTATGAAACTGATACACACCATACCTCCTCTTACATAAATCCTCTTCAGTTAACAGTGGGAATAGCATAGGGTTCGTGAAGTGCGAAAAATCATTTGATCCCACAATTCACTGGGTATACCAGAAATGAACTCTTGCTTGTAGGAAGACAAAGATCCTGTGGTTTAACTCCGTTACTGAAGGGAAATTCAGACCAGAATTCTCATCCCTGAAAAACACTCTTTTTAAAGGCAAGATTCATCCTCTTCTTTCCAGCTTCTCCAATACAGTAAGAACCATGATCATGGCAAGAAAAAAAGAACTGTGTTTCCTACTCATACGGAACATGTGTAGTCCAACTCTGCATAAGAGAATGATACAGACCACAGCTCCTATTACATAAGTGCTCTTTAGTTAATAGTGAGAATCATGTTAGGTTCGTGAACTGTGAAAAATCATTTGAGCCCAAAATTCACTGTGGTAACCAGAAATGAACTCTTGCTTAAAGGAAGACACAAATGCAGGGGTTACACTCCGTTTCTGAAGGGAAATTCAGACCAGAGTTCTCATCCCTGAAACACACTCTGTTTTAAGGCAAGAAGCATCCTCTTCTTTCCGTCTTCACCAATACAGCAAGAACCATGATCATGCCCAGAAAAAAAGAACTGTGTTTCCTACTCATACGGACCATATGTAGTTCAACTCTGCTTATGAAACTGATACAAACAACAGCTCCTCTTACATAAAGTCTCTTTAGTTAATAGTGAGAATCATGTTCTGTTGGTGTACTGTGTAAAATCATTTGAGCCCAAAATGCACTTTGTTTACCAGAAATGAACTCCTGCTTGTGGGACAACACAGATCCTGGGGTTTAACTCCGTTTCTGATGGAAATTCAGAACAGAGTTCTCATCCCTGAAACACACTCTGTTTTAATGCAAGAAGCAAGCTCTTCTTTCCAGCATCACCAATACAGCAAGAACCATGAGCATGCCCAGAAAAAGAACTGTGCTTCCTACTCATACAGAATATATGTAGTTCAACTCTGCTTATGAAACTGATACAAACCATAGCTCTTCTTACATAAATCCTCTTTAGTTATTAGTGACAATAGAATAGGGTTCATGAACTGCAAACAATCATTTGATCCCAAAATTCACTGGGTATACCAGAAATGAACTCTTGCTTGTAGGAAGACAGAGATCCCGGGGTTTAACTCCGTTTTTGAAGGGAAATTCAGACCAGAGTTCTCATCCCTGAAACACACTCTGTTTTAACAAAAGAAGCAAGCTCTTCTTTCCAGGAACTAAAATACAGCAAGAACCATGACCATGGTCTGAAAAAAAGAACTCTGTTTCCTATTCATACGGACCATATGTAGTTGAACTCTGCTTATGAAACTGATACACACCACACGTCCTCTTACTTAAATCCTCTTTAGTTAACAGTGGGAATAGCATAGGGTTCGTGAACTGCGAAAAATCATTTGAGCCCACATTTCTCTGGGTTTACAAGAAATGAACACTTGCTTGTGGGAAGACACAGATACTGGGGTAGAACTCCGTTTCTGAAGGGAAATTCAGACCAGAGTTCTCATGCCCGAAACACAGTCTGTTTTAACGCAAAAGCAAGCTCTTCTTTCCATAGTCTAAAATACAGCAAGAACCATGAGCATGCCCGGAAAAAAAGAACTGTGTTTCCTACTCATACGGACCATATATAGTTCTACTCTGCTTATAAAACTGTTAAAGACCACAGCTCCTCTTAAATAAGTGCTCTTTAGTTAATAGTGAGAATAGCGTTGGGATCGTGAACTGCAATAAATCATTTGAGCCCAAAATTCAATCGGTTAACCAGAAATGAACTCTTGCTTGTAGGAAGACACAGATCATGGGGTTTAACTCCGTTTCTGAAGGGAAGTTCAGAACAGTGTTCTCATCCCTGAAACACACTCTGTTTTAATGGAAGAAGCAATCTCTTCTTTCCAGAGTCTAAAATACAGCAGGAACAATGAGCATGCCCTGAAAAAAAGAACTGTGTTTCCTACTCATATGGACCATATGTAGTTCAACTCTGCTCATGAAACTGATACAAACCACAGCTCCTCTTACATAAATGCTCTTTAGTTAATAGTCAGAATCATGTTGGGTTTGTGAACTGCGAAATATCATTTGAGCCCAAAATTCACTGGGTTTACCAGAAATGAAGTCTTGCTCATAGGAAGACACAGATCCTGGGCTTAACTCCGTTTCTGAAGGGAAATTCAGACCAGAATACTCAACCCTGAAAAACACTCTGTTTTAAGTCATGAATCATCTTCTCCTTTCCAGGGTCTCCAATATAGTAAGAAGCATGAGCGAGCCAGAAAAAAAGAACTGTGTTCCGTATTCATATGGACCATATGTAGTTCAACTCTGCTTATGAAACTGATAAAGACCACAGCTCCTCTTACATAAATGCTCTTTAGTGAATAGTGAGAATAGCGTTGGGTTCGTGAACTGAAATAAATCATTTGAGCCCAAAATTCAATCGGTTAACCAGAAATGAACTCTTGCTTGTAGGAAGACACAGATCCTGTGGTTTAACTCCGTTTCTGAAGGGAAATTCAGACCAGAGTTCTCATCCCTGAAACACACTCTGTTTTAATGAAGAAGTAGTTCTTCTTTCCAGAGTCTAAAATACAGCAAGAACCATGAGCATGGATGAATAAAAGAACTGTGTTCCCTTTCATATGGACCATATATAGTTCAACTCTGCTTATGAAACTGATGCAAACCACATCTCCTCTTACATAAATGCTCTTTAGTTAATAGTGAGAGTAGCGTTGGGTTCTAGAACAGTGTAAAATCATTTGAGCCCAAAATTCACTTGGTTTACCAGAAATGAACTCTTGCTTGTTGAAGACACAGATCATGTGGTTTAACTCCGTTTCTGAAGGGAAATTCAGACCAGAGTTCTCATCCATGAAACACACTCTGTTTTAATGCAAGAAGCAAGCTCTTCTTTCCAGCGTCTCCAATACAGCAAGAACAATGAGCATGCCCAGAAAAAAGAACTGTGCTTCCTAATCATACGGAATATATGTAGTTCAACTCTGCTTATGAAATGGATAGAAACCATAGCTCCTCTTACATAAATCCTCTTTAGTTTTTAGTGAGAATAGAATAGGGTTCATGAACTGCAAACAATCATTTGAGCCCAAAATTCACTGGGTATACCAGAAATGAACTCTTGCTTGTAGGAAGACAGAGATCCTGGGGTTTAACTCCGTTTCTGAAGGGAAATTCAGACCAGAGTTCTCATCCCTGAGACACACTCTGTTTTAACGCAAGAAGCAAACTCTTCTTTCCATAGTCTAAAATACAGCAAGAACCATGAGCATGCCCTGAAAAAAAGAACTGTGTTTCCTACTCATATGGACCATATATACTTCAGCTCTGCTCATGAAACTGATACAAACCACAGCTCCTCTTACATAAAGTCTCTTTAGTTAATAGTGAGAATCATGTTCTGTTGGTGTACTGTGTAAAATCATTTGAGCCCAAAATTCACTTTGTTTACCAGAAATGATCTCCTGCTTGAGGGACAACACAGATCCTGGGGTTTAACTCCGTTTCTGAAGGGAAATTCAGACCAGAATTCTCATCCCTGAAAAACACTCTGTATAAGGCACGAAGTATCGTCTCCTTTCCAGGGTCTCCAATACAGTAAGAAGCATTAGCATGCCACGAAAAAAAGAACTGAGTTTCCTACTCATAAGGCCCATATGTAGTTCAACTCTGCTTATGATACTGATAAAGATCACAGCTCTTCTTACATAAATGCTCTTTAGTTAATAGTGAGAATAGCGTTGGGTTTGTGAACTGCAATAAAACATTTGAGCCCAAAATTCAATTGGTTAACCAGAAATGAACTCTTGCTTCTAGCAAGACACAGATCCTGGGGTTTAACTCCGTTTCTGAAGGGAAATTCAGACCACAGTTCTCATCCCTGAAACACACTCTGTTTTAACGAAGAAGTAGTTCTTCTTTCCAGAGTCTAAAATACAGCAAGAACCATGAGCATGAATTGAATAAAAGAACTGTGTTCCCTTTCCTATGGACCATATGTAGTTCAACTCTGCTCATGAAACTGATGCAAACCACAACTCCATTTTCATAAATGCTCTTGAGTTAATAGTGAGAATAGCATTGTGTTCTAGAACTGTGTAAAATCATTTGAGCCCAAAATTCACTGGGTTTACCAGAAATGAACTCTTGCTTGTAGGAAGACACAGATCATGGGGTTTAACTCCGTTTTTGAAGGGAAATTCAGACCAGAGTTCTCATCCCTGAAACACACTCTGTTTTAACAAAAGAAGCAAGCTCTTCTTTCCAGGATCTAAAATACAGGAAGAACCATGAGCATGGTCTGAAAAAAAGAACTGTGTTTCCTATTCATACGGACCATATGTAGTTGAACTCTGCTTATGAAACTGATACACACCATACCTCCTCTTACATAAATCCTCTTTAGTTAACAGTGGGAATAGCATAGGGTTCGTGAAGTGCGAAAAATCATTTGATCCCACAATTCACTGGGTATACCAGAAATGAACTCTTGCTTGTAGGAAGACAAAGATCCTGTGGTTTAACTCCGTTACTGAAGGGAAATTCAGACCAGAATTCTCATCCCTGAAAAACACTCTTTTTAAAGGCAAGATTCATCCTCTTCTTTCCAGCTTCTCCAATACAGTAAGAACCATGATCATGGCAAGAAAAAAAGAACTGTGTTTCCTACTCATACGGAACATGTGTAGTCCAACTCTGCATAAGAGAATGATACAGACCACAGCTCCTATTACATAAGTGCTCTTTAGTTAATAGTGAGAATCATGTTAGGTTCGTGAACTGTGAAAAATCATTTGAGCCCAAAATTCACTGTGGTAACCAGAAATGAACTCTTGCTTTAAGGAAGACACAAATGCAGGGGTTACACTCCGTTTCTGAAGGGAAATTCAGACCAGAGTTCTCAATCCTGAAACACACTCTGTTTTAAGGCAAGAAGCATCCTCTTCTTTCCATCTTCACCAATACAGCAAGAACCATGATCATGCCCAGAAAAAAAGAACTGTGTTTCCTACTCATACGGACCATATGTAGTTCAACTCTGCTTATGAAACTGATACAAACCATAGCTCTTCTTACATAAATCCTCTTTAGTTATTAGTGAGAATAGAATAGGGATCATGAACTGCAAACAATCATTTGATCCCAAAATTCACTGGGTATACCAGAAATGAACTCTTGCTTGTAGGAAGACACAGATCATGGGGTTTAACTCCGTTTCTGATGACATTCAGACCAGAGTTCTCATCCATGAAACACACTCTGTTTTAATGCAAGAAGCAAGCTCTTCTTTCCAGCGTCTCCAATACATCAAGAACAATGAGCATGCCCAGCAAAAAAGAACTGTGCTTCCTAATCATACGGAATATATGTAGTTCAACTCTGCTTATGAAACGGATAGAAACCACAGCTCCTCTTACATAAATGCTCTTTAGTTTTTAGTGAGAATAGAATAGGGTTCATGAACTGCAAACAATCATTTGACCCCAAAATTCACTGGGTATACCAGAAATGAACTCTTGCTTGTTGGAAGACAAAGATCCTGGGGTTTAACTCCATTTCTGAAGGGAAATTCAGACCAGAGTTCTTATCCCTGAAACACACTCTGTTTTAACGCAAGAAGCAAACTCTTCTTTCCATAGTCTAAAATACAGCAAGAACCATGAGCATGCCCTGAAAAAAAGAACTGTGTTTCCTACTCATACGGACCATATATACTTCAACTCTGCTCATGAAACTGATGCAAACCACACCTCCATTTACATAAATGCTCTTTAGTTAATAGTGAGAATAGCATTGTGTTCTAGAACTGTGTAAAATCATTTGAGCCCAAAATTCACTTGGTTTACCAGAAATGAAATCTTGCTTGTAGGAAGACACAGATCATGGGGTTTAACTCCATTTCTGAAGGGAAATTCAGACCAGAGTTCTCATCCATGAAACACACTCTATTTTAATGCAAGAAGCAAGCTCTTCTTTCCAGCGTCTCCAATACAGCAAGAACCATGATCATGCCTAGAAAAAAAGAACTGTGTCTCCTACTCATACGGACCATATGTAGTTCAACTCTGCTTATGAAACTGATACAAACCACAGCTCCTCTTACATAAAGTCTCTTTAGTTAATAGTGAGAATCATGGTCTGTTGGTGTACTGTGTAAAATCATTTGAGCCCAAAATGCACTTTGTTTACCAGAAATGATCTCCTGCTTGAGGGACAACACAGATCCTGGGGTTTAACTCCGTTTCTGAAGGGAAATTCAGACCATAGTTCTAATCCCTGAAAAACACTCTGGTTTACGGCAAGAATCATCCTCTTCTTTCCAGCGTCTCCATTACAGTAAGAAACATGAGCATTCCGACAAAAAAAGAAATGTGTTTCCTACTCATACGTAACATATGTAGTTCAACACTGCTGATGAAATGATACAGACCAGATCTCCTCATACATAAATGCTCTTTAGTTAAAAGTGATAATAGCGTTGGGTTCTAGAACTGTATAACGTCATTTGAACCGAAAATTCACTTGGTTTACCAGAAATGAACTCTTGCTTGTAGGAAGACACAGATCCTGTGGTTTAACTCCCTTACTGAAAGGAAATTCAGACCAGTATTCTCATCCCTGAAAAACACTCTTTTTAAAGGTAAGATTCATCCTCTTCTTTCCTGCTTCTCCAATACAGTAAGAACCATGATCATGCCAAGAAATAAAGAACTGTGTTACCTACTCATACAGACCATGTGTAGTCCAACTCTGCATAAGAAAATGATACAGACAACAGCTCTTATTACATAAGTGCTCTTAAGTTAATAGTGAGAATCATGTTAGGTTCGTGAACTGTGAAAAATCATTTAGCCCAAAATTCACTGGGTTTACCAGATATGAACTCTTGCATGTAGGAAGACACAGATCATGGGGTTTAACTCCGTTTGTGAAGGGAAATTCAGAGCAGCATTCTCATCCCTGAAACACAATCTGCTTTAACGCAAGAAGAAAGCTCTTCTTTCCAGATTCTAAAATACAGCAAGAACCAAGAGCATGCCATGAAAAAAGGAAATGTGTTTTCTACTCATACGGACCATATGTAGTTCAACTCTGCTTATCAAACTGATACAAACCACAGCTCCGAATACATAAATGCTGTTTAGTTAATAGTGAGAATCGCGTTGGGTTTGTGAACTGCGAAAAATCGTTTGAGACTAAAATTCACTGGGTTAACCAGAAATGAACTCTTGCTTGTAGGAAGACACAGATCCTGGCGTTTACCTCCATTTCTGAAGGGAAATTCAGACCAGAGTTCTCATCCCTGACAACCACTCTGTTTTAAGGCATGAATCATCCTCTCCTTTCCAGGGTCTCCAATACAGTAAGAAGCATGAGAATGCCAGGAAAAAAAGAAATGTGTTTCCTACTCATATGGACCATATGTAGTTCAACTCTGCTTATGAAACTGATAAAGACCACAGATCCTCTTACATAAATGCTCTTTAGTTAATAGTGAGTATAGCGTTGGGTTTGTGAACTGCGAAAAATCATTTGAGCCCAAAATTCACTGGGTTTACCAGAAATGAACTCTGGCTTGTAGGAAGACACAGGTCCTGGGGTTTAACTCCGTTTCTGAAGGGAAATTCAGACCAGAGTTCTCATCCCTGAAACACACTCTGTTTTAATTCAATAATCAAGCTCTTCTTTCCAGCGTCTCCAATACAGCAAGAACCATGAACATGCCCAGAAAAAAAGAACTGTGCTTCCTACTCATACGGAATATATGTAGTTCAACTCTGCTTATGAAACTGATACAAACCACAGCTCCTCTTACATAAATCCATAGTTAATAGTGAGAATAGCATAGGGTTCGTGAACTGCAAACAATCATTTGAGCCCAAAATTCACTGGGTATACCAGAAATGAACTCTTGCTTGTAGGAAGACAGAGATCCTGGGGTTTAACTCCGTTTCTGAAGGGAAATTCAGACCAGAGTTCTTATCCCTGAAACACACTCTGTTTTAACGCAAGAAGCAAAATCCTCCTTCGATAGTCTGAAATACAGCAAGAACCATGAGCATGCCCTGCAAAAATGAACTGTGTTTCCTACTCATACGGACCATATATACTTCAACTCTGCTCATGAAACTGATACAAACCACAGCTCCGCTTACATAAATGTTCTTTAGTTAATAGTGACAATCATGTTGGGTTGGTGAACTGCGAAAAATCATTTGAGCCCAAAACTCACTGGGTTTATGAGTAATTAACTCTTGCTTGTAGGAATACACTGATCCTGGGGTTTAACTCCGTTCCTGAAGGGAAATTCAGACCAGAGTTCTCATTCTTGAAACACACTCTGTTTTAAGACAAGAAGCATCCTCTTCTTTCCAGCGTCACCAATACAGCAAGAACCATGATCATGCCCAGAAAAATAGAACTGTGTTTCCTACTCATATGGACCATATGTAGTTCAACTCTGCTTATGAAACTGATACAAACCACAGCTCCTCTTACATAAAGTCTCTTTAGTTAATAGTGAGAATCATGGTCTGTTGGTGTACTGTGTAAAATCATTTGAGCCCAAAATTCACTTTGTTTACCAGAAATGATCTCCTGCTTGAGGGACAATACAGATCCTGGGGTTTAAGTCCGTTTCTGAAGGGAAATTCAACCAGAATTCTCATCCCTGAAAAACACTCTGTTTTAAGGCATGAAGTATCCTCTCCTTTCCAAGGTCTCCAATACAGTTAGAAGCATGACCATGCCAGGAAAAAATGAACTGAGTTTCCTACTCATACGGACCATATGTAGTTCAACTCTGCTTATGATACTGATAAAGACCACAGCTCCTCTTACATAAATGCTCTTTAGTTAATAGTGAGAATCGCGTTGGTTTCATGAACTGTGAAAAATCATTTGAGCCCAAAATTCACTGGGTTTATCAGAAATGAACTCTTGCTTGTACGAAGACACAGATCCTGGGGTTTAACTCCGTTTCTGAAGGGAAATTCAGACCAGAATTCTCATTCCTGAGAAACACTCTATTTTAAGGCATGAATCATCCTCTCCTTTCCAGGATCTCCAATAGAGTAAGAAGCATGAGCATGCCAGGAAAAAAAGAACTGTGTTTCCTACTCATTCGGACCATATGTACTTCAACTCTGCTTATGAAACTGATAAAGATCACAGCTCCACTTCATAAGAGCTCTTTGGTTAATAGTGAGAATAGCGTTGGGTTCGTGAACTGCAATAAATCATTTGAGCCAAAATTCAATCGGTTAACCAGAAATGAACTCTTGCTTGTAGGAAGACACAGATCCTGTGGTTTAACTCCGTTTCTGAAGGGAAATTCAGACCAGAGTTCTCATCCCTGAAACACACTCTGATTTAACGAAGAAGTAGTTCTTCTTTCCAGAGTCTAAAATACAGCAAGAACCATGAGCATGGACTGAATAAAAGAACTGTGATCCCTTTCATATGGACCATATGTAGTTCAACTCTGCTTATGAAACTGATGCAAACCACACCTCCGCTTACATAAATGCTCTTTAGTTAATAGTGAGAATAGCGTTGGGTTCCAGAACTGTGTAAAATCATTTGAGCCCAAAATTCACTTGGTTTACCAGAAAATAACTCTTGCTTGCAGGAAGACACAGATCCTGGGGTTTATCTCCGTTTCTGAAGGGAAATTCAAACCAGAGTTCTCATCCCTGAAACACACTCTGTTTTAACGCAAGTAGCAAGCTCTTCTTTCCACAGTCTAAAATACAGCAAGAACCATGAGCATGCCCTGAAAAAAATAACTGTGTTTCCCACTCATAAAGACCATATATAGTTCAACTCTGCTTATGAACCTGATTCAAAACAGAGCTCCTCTTACATAAATACTCTTTAGTTAATAGTGAGAATCGCATAGGGTTCATGAACTGCGAAAAATCATTTGAGCCCAAAATTCACTGGGTATACCAGAAATGAACTCTTGCTTATGGGAAGTCACAGATCCCTGGGTTTAAGTCCGTTTCTGAAGGGAAATTCAGACCATAGTTCTCATCCCTGAAAAACACTCTGGTTTACGGCAAGAATCATCCTCTTCTTTCCAGCGTCTCCAATACAGTAAGAACTGTGAGCATTCCCAGAAAAAAAGAAATGTGTTTCCTGCTCATACATACCATATGTAGTTCAACACTGCTTATGAAATGATACAGACTAGATCTCCTCATACATAAATGCTCTTTAAAGTGATAATCGCGTTGTGTTCTAGAACTTTGTAAGGTCATTTGAGCCGAAAATTCACTTTGTTTACCAGAAATGAACTCTTGCTTATCAGAAGACACAGATCCTGTTGTTTAACTCCGTTACTGAAGGGAAATTCAGACCAGAATTCTCATCCCTGAAAAACACTCTTTTTAAAGGCAAGAATCATCCTCTTCTTTCCAGCTTCTCCAATACAGTAAGAACCATGAGCATGCCAAGAAAAAAAGAACTGTGTTTCCTACTCATACGGACCATGTGTAGTCCAGCTAAGCATAAGAAAGTGATACAGACCACAGCTCTTATTACATAAGTGCTCTTAAGTTAATAGTGAGAATCATGTTAGGTTCGTGAACTGTGAAAAATCATTTGAGCCCAAAATTTACTGGGTTTACCAGAAATGAACTCTTGCATGTAGGAAGACACAGATCATGGGGTTTAACTCCCTTTGTGAAGGGAAATTCAGACCAGCGTTCTCATCCCTGAAACACAATCTGCTTTAACGCAAGAAGAAAGCTCTTCTTTCCAGATTCTAAAATACAGCAAGAATCAAGAGCATGCCATGAAAAAAAGAAATGTGTTTTCTACTCATACGGACCATATGTAGTTCAAGTCTGCTTATGAAACTGATACAAACCACAGCTCCGCATACATAAATGCTGTTTAGTTAATAGTGAGAATCGCGTTGGGTTCGTGAACTGCGAAAAATCATTTGAGCCCAAAATTCACTGGGTTAACCAGAAATGAACTCTTGCTTGTAGGAAGACACAGATCCTGGCGTTTACCTCCATTTCTGAAGGGAAATACAGACCAGAGTTCTCATCCCTGACAACCACTCTGTTTTAAGGCATGAATCATCCTCTCCTTTCCAGGGTCTCCAATACAGTAAGAAGCATGAGCATGCCCTGAAAAATAACTGTGTTTCCTACTCACACGGACCATATGTAATTTAACTGTGCTTATGAAACTGATACAAATAACATCTCCGCTTACATAAATTCTCTTTAGTTAATGGTGAGAATCATGTTGGGTTGGTGAACTGTGAAAAATCATTTGAGCCAAAAATCACTGGGTTTACCAGAAATGAACTGTTGCTTGTAGGAAGACGCTGATCCTGGGGTTTAACTCCGTATCTGAAGGCAAATAAAGACCAGAGTACTCATTCCTGAAAAACACACTGCTTTAAGGCAAGAATCCTTCTCTTCTTTCCATCATCTCCAATATAGTAAGAAACATGAGCATGCTCAGAAAAAAAGAACTGTGTTTCCTACTCATACAGACCATAGGTAGTTCAACTCTGCTTATGAAACTGAAACAAACCAGAGCTCCTCTTACAGACATCCTCTTTCGTTAATAATGATAATAGTGTAGGGTTCGTGTACTGCGAAAAATCATTTGAGCCCAAAATTCAATGGGTTTACCAGAAATGAACTCTTGCTTGAAGGGAGACAAGATCATGGGGTTTAACTCCGTTTCTGAATGGAAATTCAGACCAGAGTTCTCATCCATGAAACACACTCTATTTAATGCAAGAAGCAAGCTCTTCTTTCCAGTGTCTCCAATACAGCAAGAACCATGAGCATGCCCTGAAAAAAGGAACTGTGTTTCCTACTCATACAGACCATAGGTAGTTCAACTCTGCTTATGAAACTGAAATAAACCAGAGCTCATCTTACAGACATCCTCTTTCGTTAATAATGATAATAGCGTAGGGTTCGTGTACTGCGAAAAATCATTTGAGCCCAAAATTCAATGGGTTTACCAGAAATGAACTCTTGCTTGAAGGGAGACAAGATCATGGGGTTTAACTTCGTTTCTGAATGGAAATTCAGACCAGAGTTCTCATCCATGAAACACACTCTATTTAATGCAAGAAGCAAGCTCTTCTTTCCAGTGTCTCCAATACAGTAAGAACCATGAGCATGCCCTGAAAAAAGGAACTGTGTTTCCTACTCATACAGACCATATGTAGTTCAACTCTGCTTATGAATCTCATACAAACCACAGGTCCTCTAACATAAATCCTCTTTTGTTAATAGTGAGAATAGCGTAGGGTTAATGAACTGCGAAAAATCATTTGAGCCCACATTTCACTGGGTTTACAAGAAATGAACTCTTGCTTGTGGGAAGACACAGATACTGGGGTTGAACTCCGTTTCTGAAGGTAAATTCAGACCAGAGTTCTCGTCCCTGAAACACACTGTGTTTTAACGAAGAAGCAAGCTCTTCTTTCCAGAGTCTAAAACATGGCAAAAACCATGAGCATGGTATGAAAAAAAGAACTGTGTTTCCTATTCATACGGACCATATGTAGTTCAACTCTGCTTATGGAACTGATACAGACCACTCCTCCTCTTACATAAGTGCTCTTTAGTTAATAGTGAGAATAGCATAGGGTTCGTGAACTGTGAAAAATCATTTGAGCCCAAAATTCACTGGGTTTACCAGTATTGAACTCTTGCATGTAGGAAGACACAGATCTTTGGGTTTAACTCTGTTTCTGAAGGGAAATTCAGACCAGAGTTCTCATCCCTGAAACACACTCTGTTTTAACGCAAGAAGCAAGCTCTTCATTCCGTATTCTAAAATACAGCAAGAACAATGAGTATGCCCTGAAAAAAAGAACTGTGTTTCCTACTCATACGGACCATATATAGTTCAACTCTGTTTATGTACCTGATACAAACCAGAGCTCCTCTTACATAAATCCTCTTTAGTTAATAGTGAGAATAGCATAGGGTTCGTGAACTGCGAAAAATCATTTGAGCCCAAAATTCACTGGGTATACAAGAAATGAACTCTTGCTTATAGGAAGTCACAGATCCTTGGGTTTAACTCCGTTTCTGAAGGGAAATTCAAACCAGAGTTCTCATCCCTGAGAAAACTCTGTTTTAAGGCAAGAATCATCCTCTTCTTTCCAGCGTCTCCAATACAGGAAGAACCATGAGCATTCCCAGAAAAAAGAACTGTGTTTCCTACTCATACGTACCATATGCAGTTCAACTCTGCTTATGAAATGATACAGAACAGAGCCCCTCATACATAAATGCTCTTTTGTTAAAAGTGATAATCGCGTTGGGTTCTAAAACTGTGTAACATTGTTTGAGCCGAAAATTCCCTTGGTTTACCAGAAATAAACTCTTGCTTGTAGGAAGACACTGATCATTGGGTTTAACTCCGTTTTTGAAGCTAAATTCAGACCAGAGTTCTCATCCATGAAACACACCCTGTTTTAATGCAAGAAGCAAGCTCTTCTTTCCTGCGTCTCCAATACAGCAAGAAGCATGAGCATGCCCTTAAAAAAAAGAACTGTGTTTCCTACTCATACTCACCATATGTAGTTCAACTCTGCTTATGAAACTGATACAAACCACAGCTCCTCTTACATAAATGCTCTTTAGTAATAGTCAGAAGCATGTTGGGTTCATGAACTGCAAAATATCATTTGAGCCCAAATATCACTGGGTTTACCAGAAATGAACTCTTGCCTTTAGGAAGACACAGATCCTGGGGTTTAACTCCGTTTCTGAAGGGAAATTCAGACCAGAGTTCTCATCCCTGAAACACACTCTGTTTTAACAAAAGAAGCAAGCTCTTCTTTGCAGAATCTAAAATACAGCAAGAACCATGAGTATGGTCTGAGAAAAAGAACTGTGTTTCCTATTCATACGGACTATATGTAGTTGAACTCTGCTTATGAAACTGATACACACCACACCTCCTCTTACATAAATCCTCTTTAGTTAATAGTGGGAATATCATAGAGTTCGTGAACTGCGAACAATCATTTGAGCCCACAATTCACTGGGTATACCAGAAATGAACTCTTGCTTGTAGGAAGACAAAGATCCTGTGGTTTAACTCCGTTTCTGAAGGGAAATTCAGACCAGAATTCTCATCCCTGAAAACACTCTTTTTAAAGGCAAGAATCATCCTCTGCTTTCCAGCTTCTCCAATACAGTAAGAACCATTATCATGCCAAGAAAAAAAGAACTGTGTTTCCTACTCATACGGACCATGTGTAGTCCATCTCTGTATTTGAAAATGATACAGACCACAGCTCCTCTTACATAAATGATATTTAGTTAATAGTGATAATCAAGGTTGGGTTCTAGAACTGTGTAAAATCATTTGAGCCCAAAATTCACTTGGTTTACCAGAAATGAACTCTTGCTTGTAGGGAGACAAGACCATGGGGTTTAACTCCGTTTCTGAAGGGAAATTCAGACCAGAGTTCTCATCCATGAAACACACTCTGTTTTAATGCAAGAAGCAAGCTCTTCTTTCCAGGGTCTCCAATACAGCAAGAACCATGAGCATGCCCTGAAAAAAGGAACTGTGTTTCCTACTCATACAGACCATATGTAGTTCAACTCTGCTTATGAAACTGATACAAACCACAGGTCCTCTATCACAAATCCTCTTTAGTTAATAGTGAGAATAGCGTAGGGTTAATGAACTGCGAAAAATCATTTGAGCCCACATTTCACTGGGTTTACAAGAAATGAACACTTGCTTGTGGGAAGACACAGATACTGGGGTTGAACTCTGTTTCTGAAGGGAAATTCAGATCAGAGTTCTCATCCCTGAAACACACTCTGTTTTAACGAAGAAGCAAGCTCTTCTTTCCAGAATCTAAAACATGGCAAGAACCATGAGCATGGTATGAAAAAAAGAACTGTGTTTCCTATTCATACGGACCATATGTAGTTCAACTCTGCTTATGAAACTGATACAGACCACTCCTTCTCTTACATAAGTGCTCTTTATTTAATAGTGAGAATCATGTTAGGTTCGTGAACTGCAAAAAAACATTTGAGCCCAAAATTCAATGTGTTTACCAGTATTGAACTCTTGCTTGTAGGAAGACACAGATCCTGGGGTTTAACTCCGGTTCTGAAGGGAAATTCAGACCAGAATTCTCATCCATGAAACACACTCTTTTTTAATGCAAGAAGCAAGCTCTTCTTTCCAGCGTCTCCAATACAGCAAGAACCATGAGCATGCCCAGAAAAAAGAAGTGTGCTTCCTACTCATATGGAATATATGTAGTTCAACTCTTCTTATGAAACTGATACAAACCATAGCTCCACTTACATAAATCCTCTTTAGTTATTAGTGAGAATAGAATAGGGTTCATGAACTGCGAACAATCATTTGAGCCCAAAATTCACTGGGAATACCAGAAATGAACTCTTTCTTGTAGGAAGACACAGATGCAGGGGTTTAACTCCGTTTCTGAAGGGAAATTCAGACCAGAGTTCTCATCCCTGAAACACACTCTGTTTTAATGCAAGAAGCAAGCTCTTCTTTCCATAGTCTAAAATACAGCAAGAACCATGAGTATGCCCTGAAAAAAAGAACTGTGTTCCCTACTCATACGGACCATATATAGTGCAACTCTGCTTATGAACCTGATACAAACCAGAGCTCCTCTTACATAAATCCTCTTTAGTTAATAGTTAGAATAGCATAGGGTTCGTGAACTGCGAACAATCATTTGAGCCAAAAATTCACTGGGCATACCAGAAATGAACTCTTGCTTTTAGGAAGACAAAGATCCTGTGGATTAACTCCGTTACTGAAGGGAAATTCAGACCAGAATTCTCATCCCTGAAAAACACTCTTTTTAAGGGCAAGAATCATCCTCTTCTTTCCAACTTTTCCAATACAGTAAGAACCATGATCATGCCAAGAAAAAAAGAACTGTGTTTCCTACTCATATGGACCATGTGTAGTCCAACTCTGCATATGAAAATGATACAGACCACAGCACCTCTTACTTAAATGCTATTTAGTTAATAGTGATAATCAAGGTTGGGTTCTAGAACTGTGTAAAATCATTTGAGCCCAAAATTCACTTGGTTTACCAGAAATGAACTCTTGCTTGTAGGGAGACACAGATGTTGGGGTTTAACTCCATTTCTTAAGGGAAATTCAGACCAGAGTTCTCATCCATGAAACACACTCTGTTTTAATGCAAGAATCAAGCTCTTTTTTCCAGCGTCTCCAATACAGCAAGAACCATGAGCATGCCCTGAAAAAAGGAACTGTATTTCCTACTCATACAGACCATATGTAGTTCAACTCTGCTTATGAAACTGATACAAACCACAGGTCCTCTAACATAAATCCTCTTTTGTTAATAATGAGAATTACGTAGGGTTTGTGTACTGCGAAAAATCATTTGAGCCCAAAATTCAATGGGTTTATCAGAACTGAACACTTACTTGTAGAAAGACACAGATCCTGGGGTTTAACTCCGTTTCTGAAGGGAAATTCACACCAGAGTTCTCATCCCTGAAACACACTCTGTTTTAACAAAAGAAGCAAGCTCTTCTTTGCAGAATCTAAAGTACAGCAAGAACCATGAGCTTGGTCTGAAAAAAAGAACTGTGTTTCCTATTCATACGGACTATATGTAGTTGAACTCTGCTTATGAAACTGATACACACCACACCTCCTCTTACATAAATCCTCTTTAGTTAATAGTGGGAATAGCATAGAGTTCGTGAACTGCGAACAATCATTTGAGCCCACAATTCACTGGGTATACCAGAAATGAACTCTTGCTTGTAGGAAGACAAAGATCCTGTGGTTTAACTCCGTTTCTGAAGGGAAATTCAGACCAGAATTCTCATCCCTGAAAACACTCTTTTTAAAGGCAAGAATCATCCTCTTCTTTCCAGCTTCTCCAATACAGTAAGAACCATGATCATGCCAAGAAAAAAAGAACTGTGTTTCCTACTCATACGGACCATGTGTAGTCCAACTCTGCATTTGAAAATGATACAGACCACAGCTCCTCTTACATAAATGCTATTTAGTTAATAGTGATAATCAAGGTTGGGTTCTAGACCTGTGTAAAATCATTTGAGCCCAAAATTCACTTGGTTTACCAGAAATGAACTCTTGCTTGTAGGGAGACAAGACCATGGGGTTTAACTCCGTTTCTGAAGGGAAATTCCGACCAGAGTTCTCATCCATGCAACACAGTCTGTTTTAATGCAAGAAGCAAGCTCTTCTTTCCAGCGTCTCCAATACAGCAAGAACCATGAGCATGCCCTGAAAAAAGGAACTGTGTTTCCTACTCATACAGACCATATGTAGTTCAACTCTGCTTATGAAACTGATACAAACCACAGGTCCTCTATCACAAATCCTCTTTAGTTAATAGTGAGAATAGCGTAGGGTTAATGAACTGCGAAAAATCATTTGAGCCCACATTTCACTGGGTTTACCAGAAATGAACTCTTGCTTGTGGGAAGACACAGATACTGGGGTTGAACTCCGTTTCTGAAGGGAAATTCAGACCAGAGTTCTCATCCCTGAAACACACTCTGTTTTAACGAAGAAGCAAGCTCTTCTTTCCAGAATCTAAAACATGGCAAAACCATGAGCATGGTATGAAAAAAAGAACTGTGTTTCCTATTCATACGGACCATATGTAGTTCAACTCTGCTTATGAAACTGATACACACCACTCCTCCTATTACATAAGTGCTCTTTAGTTAATAGTGAGAATCATGTTAGGTTCGTGAACTGTGAAAAATCATTTGAGCCCCAAATTCACTGGGTTTACCAGTATTGAACTCTTGCTTGTAGGAAGACACAGATCCTGGGGTTTAACTCCGGTTCTGAAGAGAAATTCAGACCAGAGTTCTCATCCATGAAACACACTCTTTTTTAATGCAAGAAGCAAGCTCTTCTTTCCAGCGTCTCCAATACAGCAAGAACCATGAGCATGCCCAGAAAAAAGAAGTGTGCTTCCTACTCATATGGAATATATGTAGTTCAACTCTGCTTATTAAACTGATACAAACCATAGCTCCTCGTACATAAATCCTCTTTAGTTATTAGTGAGAATAGAATAGGGTTCATGAACTGCGAACAATCATTTGAGCACAAAATTCACTGGGAATACCAGAAATGAACTCTTGCTTGTAGGAAGACACAGATGCAGGGGTTTAACTCCGTTTCATAAGGGAAATTCAGACCAGAGTTCTCATCCCTGAAACACACTCTGTTTTAACGCAAGAAGCAAGCTCTTCTTTCCATAGTCTAAAATACAGCAAGAACCATGAGTATGCCCCGAAAAAAAGAACTGTGTTCCCTACTCATACGGACCATATATAGTGCAACTCTGCTTATGAACATGATAAAACCAGAGCTCCTCTTACATAAATCCTCTTTAGTTAATAGTGAGAATAGCATAGGGTTCGTGAACTGCGAAAAATCATTTGAGCCCAAAATTCACTGGGTATACCAGAAAAGAACTCTTGCTTGTAGGAAGACAAAGATCCTGTGGATTAACTCCGTTACTGAAGGGAAATTCAGACCAGAATTCTCATCCCTGAAAAACACTCTTTTTAAAGTCAAGAATCATCCTCTTCTTTCCAGCTTCTCCAATACAGTAAGAACCATGATCATGCCAAGAAAAAAAGAACTGTGTTTCCTACTCATATGGACCATGTGTAGTCCAACTCTACATATGAAAATGATACAGACCACAGCTCCTCTTACGTAAATGCTATTTAGTTAATAGTGATAATCAAGGTTGGGTTCTAGAACTGTGTAAAATCATTTGAGCCCAAAATTCACTTGGTTTACCAGAAATGAACTCTTGCTTGTAGGGAGACACAGATCATGGGGTTTAACTCCATTTCTGAAGGGAAATTCAGACCAGAGTTCTCATCCATGAAACACACTCTGTTTTGATGCAAGAAGCAAGCTCTTCTTTCCAGCGTCTCCAATACAGCAAGAACCATGAGCATGCCCTGAAAAAAGGAACTGTGTTTCCTACTCATACAGACCATATGTAGTTCAACTCTGCTTATGAAACTGATACAAACCACAGGTCCTCTATCACAAATCCTCTTTAGTTAATAGTGAGAATAGCGTAGGGTTAATGAACTGCGAAAAATCATTTGAGCCCACATTTCACTGGGTTTACAAGAAATGAACACTTGCTTGTGGGAAGACACAGATACTGGGGTTGAACTCTGTTTCTGAAGGGAAATTCAGATCAGAGTTCTCATCCCTGAAACACACTCTGTTTTAACGAAGAAGCAAGCTCTTCTTTCCAGAATCTAAAACATGGCAAGAACCATGAGCATGGTATGAAAAAAAGAACTGTGTTTCCTATTCATACGGACCATATGTAGTTCAACTCTGCTTATGAAACTGATACAGACCACTCCTTCTCTTACATAAGTGCTCTTTATTTAATAGTGAGAATCATGTTAGGTTCGTGAACTGCAAAAAAACATTTGAGCCCAAAATTCAATGTGTTTACCAGTATTGAACTCTTGCTTGTAGGAAGACACAGATCCTGGGGTTTAACTCCGGTTCTGAAGGGAAATTCAGACCAGAATTCTCATCCATGAAACACACTCTTTTTTAATGCAAGAAGCAAGCTCTTCTTTCCAGCGTCTCCAATACAGCAAGAACCATGAGCATGCCCAGAAAAAAGAAGTGTGCTTCCTACTCATATGGAATATATGTAGTTCAACTCTTCTTATGAAACTGATACAAACCATAGCTCCACTTACATAAATCCTCTTTAGTTATTAGTGAGAATAGAATAGGGTTCATGAACTGCGAACAATCATTTGAGCCCAAAATTCACTGGGAATACCAGAAATGAACTCTTTCTTGTAGGAAGACACAGATGCAGGGGTTTAACTCCGTTTCTGAAGGGAAATTCAGACCAGAGTTCTCATCCCTGAAACACACTCTGTTTTAATGCAAGAAGCAAGCTCTTCTTTCCATAGTCTAAAATACAGCAAGAACCATGAGTATGCCCTGAAAAAAAGAACTGTGTTCCCTACTCATACGGACCATATATAGTGCAACTCTGCTTATGAACCTGATACAAACCAGAGCTCCTCTTACATAAATCCTCTTTAGTTAATAGTTAGAATAGCATAGGGTTCGTGAACTGCGAACAATCATTTGAGCCAAAAATTCACTGGGCATACCAGAAATGAACTCTTGCTTTTAGGAAGACAAAGATCCTGTGGATTAACTCCGTTACTGAAGGGAAATTCAGACCAGAATTCTCATCCCTGAAAAACACTCTTTTTAAGGGCAAGAATCATCCTCTTCTTTCCAACTTTTCCAATACAGTAAGAACCATGATCATGCCAAGAAAAAAAGAACTGTGTTTCCTACTCATATGGACCATGTGTAGTCCAACTCTGCATATGAAAATGATACAGACCACAGCACCTCTTACTTAAATGCTATTTAGTTAATAGTGATAATCAAGGTTGGGTTCTAGAACTGTGTAAAATCATTTGAGCCCAAAATTCACTTGGTTTACCAGAAATGAACTCTTGCTTGTAGGGAGACACAGATGTTGGGGTTTAACTCCATTTCTTAAGGGAAATTCAGACCAGAGTTCTCATCCATGAAACACACTCTGTTTTAATGCAAGAATCAAGCTCTTTTTTCCAGCGTCTCCAATACAGCAAGAACCATGAGCATGCCCTGAAAAAAGGAACTGTGTTTCCTACTCATACAGACCATATGTAGTTCAACTCTGCTTATGAAACTGATACAAACCACAGGTCCTCTAACATAAATCCTCTTTTGTTAATAATGAGAATTACGTAGGGTTTGTGTACTGCGAAAAATCATTTGAGCCCAAAATTCAATGGGTTTATCAGAACTGAACACTTACTTGTAGAAAGACACAGATCCTGGGGTTTAACTCCGTTTCTGAAGGGAAATTCACACCAGAGTTCTCATCCCTGAAACACACTCTGTTTTAACAAAAGAAGCAAGCTCTTCTTTGCAGAATCTAAAGTACAGCAAGAACCATGAGCTTGGTCTGAAAAAAAGAACTGTGTTTCCTATTCATACGGACTATATGTAGTTGAACTCTGCTTATGAAACTGATACACACCACACCTCCTCTTACATAAATCCTCTTTAGTTAATAGTGGGAATAGCATAGAGTTCGTGAACTGCGAACAATCATTTGAGCCCACAATTCACTGGGTATACCAGAAATGAACTCTTGCTTGTAGGAAGACAAAGATCCTGTGGTTTAACTCCGTTTCTGAAGGGAAATTCAGACCAGAATTCTCATCCCTGAAAACACTCTTTTTAAAGGCAAGAATCATCCTCTTCTTTCCAGCTTCTCCAATACAGTAAGAACCATGATCATGCCAAGAAAAAAAGAACTGTGTTTCCTACTCATACGGACCATGTGTAGTCCAACTCTGCATTTGAAAATGATACAGACCACAGCTCCTCTTACATAAATGCTATTTAGTTAATAGTGATAATCAAGGTTGGGTTCTAGACCTGTGTAAAATCATTTGAGCCCAAAATTCACTTGGTTTACCAGAAATGAACTCTTGCTTGTAGGGAGACAAGACCATGGGGTTTAACTCCGTTTCTGAAGGGAAATTCCGACCAGAGTTCTCATCCATGCAACACAGTCTGTTTTAATGCAAGAAGCAAGCTCTTCTTTCCAGCGTCTCCAATACAGCAAGAACCATGAGCATGCCCTGAAAAAAGGAACTGTGTTTCCTACTCATACAGACCATATGTAGTTCAACTCTGCTTATGAAACTGATACAAACCACAGGTCCTCTATCACAAATCCTCTTTAGTTAATAGTGAGAATAGCGTAGGGTTAATGAACTGCGAAAAATCATTTGAGCCCACATTTCACTGGGTTTACCAGAAATGAACTCTTGCTTGTGGGAAGACACAGATACTGGGGTTGAACTCCGTTTCTGAAGGGAAATTCAGACCAGAGTTCTCATCCCTGAAACACACTCTGTTTTAACGAAGAAGCAAGCTCTTCTTTCCAGAATCTAAAACATGGCAAAACCATGAGCATGGTATGAAAAAAAGAACTGTGTTTCCTATTCATACGGACCATATGTAGTTCAACTCTGCTTATGAAACTGATACACACCACTCCTCCTATTACATAAGTGCTCTTTAGTTAATAGTGAGAATCATGTTAGGTTCGTGAACTGTGAAAAATCATTTGAGCCCCAAATTCACTGGGTTTACCAGTATTGAACTCTTGCTTGTAGGAAGACACAGATCCTGGGGTTTAACTCCGGTTCTGAAGAGAAATTCAGACCAGAGTTCTCATCCATGAAACACACTCTTTTTTAATGCAAGAAGCAAGCTCTTCTTTCCAGCGTCTCCAATACAGCAAGAACCATGAGCATGCCCAGAAAAAAGAAGTGTGCTTCCTACTCATATGGAATATATGTAGTTCAACTCTGCTTATTAAACTGATACAAACCATAGCTCCTCGTACATAAATCCTCTTTAGTTATTAGTGAGAATAGAATAGGGTTCATGAACTGCGAACAATCATTTGAGCACAAAATTCACTGGGAATACCAGAAATGAACTCTTGCTTGTAGGAAGACACAGATGCAGGGGTTTAACTCCGTTTCATAAGGGAAATTCAGACCAGAGTTCTCATCCCTGAAACACACTCTGTTTTAACGCAAGAAGCAAGCTCTTCTTTCCATAGTCTAAAATACAGCAAGAACCATGAGTATGCCCCGAAAAAAAGAACTGTGTTCCCTACTCATACGGACCATATATAGTGCAACTCTGCTTATGAACATGATAAAACCAGAGCTCCTCTTACATAAATCCTCTTTAGTTAATAGTGAGAATAGCATAGGTTTCGTGAACTGCGAAAAATCATTTGAGCCCAAAATTCACTGGGTATACCAGAAAAGAACTCTTGCTTGTAGGAAGACAAAGATCCTGTGGATTAACTCCGTTACTGAAGGGAAATTCAGACCAGAATTCTCATCCCTGAAAAACACTCTTTTTAAAGTCAAGAATCATCCTCTTCTTTCCAGCTTCTCCAATACAGTAAGAACCATGATCATGCCAAGAAAAAAAGAACTGTGTTTCCTACTCATATGGACCATGTGTAGTCCAACTCTACATATGAAAATGATACAGACCACAGCTCCTCTTACGTAAATGCTATTTAGTTAATAGTGATAATCAAGGTTGGGTTCTAGAACTGTGTAAAATCATTTGAGCCCAAAATTCACTTGGTTTACCAGAAATGAACTCTTGCTTGTAGGGAGACACAGATCATGGGGTTTAACTCCATTTCTGAAGGGAAATTCAGACCAGAGTTCTCATCCATGAAACACACTCTGTTTTGATGCAAGAAGCAAGCTCTTCTTTCCAGCGTCTCCAATACAGCAAGAACCATGAGCATGCCCTGAAAAAAGGAACTGAGTTTCCTACTCATACAGACCATATGTAGTTCAACTCTGCTTATGAAACTGATACAAACCACAGGTCCTCTATCACAAATCCTCTTTAGTTAATAGTGAGAATAGCGTAGGGTTAATGAACTGCGAAAAATCATTTGAGCCCACATTTCACTGGGTTTACAAGAAATGAACACTTGCTTGTGGGAAGACACAGATACTGGGGTTGAACTCTGTTTCTGAAGGGAAATTCAGATCAGAGTTCTCATCCCTGAAACACACTCTGTTTTAACGAAGAAGCAAGCTCTTCTTTCCAGAATCTAAAACATGGCAAGAACCATGAGCATGGTATGAAAAAAAGAACTGTGTTTCCTATTCATACGGACCATATGTAGTTCAACTCTGCTTATGAAACTGATGCAAACCACACTTCCTCTTACATAAAATCGCTTTAGTTAATAGTGAGAATATCGTTGGGTTCTAGAACTGTGTAAAATCATTTGAGCCCAAAATTCACTTGGTTTACCAGAAATGAACTCTTGCTTGTAGGAAGACACAAATCATGGGGTTTAACTCCGTTTCCTTAGGGAAATTCAGACCAGAGTTCTCATCCATGAAACACACTCTGTTTTGATGCAAGAAGCAAGCTGTTCTTTCCAGCATCTCCAATACAGCAAGAGCCATGAGCATGCCCAGAAAAAAGAACTGTGCTTCCTACTCATACGGAATATATGTAGTTCAGCTCTGCTTATGAAACTGATACAAACCATAGCTCCTCTTACATAAATCCTCTTTAGTTATTAGTGAGAATAGAATAGGGTTCATGAACTGCAAACAATCATTTGAGCCCAAAATTCATTGGGTATACCAGAAATGAACTCTTGCTTGTAGGAAGACACAGATCCTGGGGTTTATCTCCGTTTCTGAAGGGAAATTCAGACCAGAGTTCTCATCCCTGAAACACAGTCTGTTTTAATGCAAGAAGCAAGCTCTTCTTTCCATAGTCTAAAATACAGCAAGAACCATGACCATGCCCGGAAAAAAAGAACTGTGTTTCCTACTCATACGGACCATATATACTTCAACTCTGCTCATGAAACTGATACAAACCACAGCTCCGCTTACATAAATGCTCTTTAGTTAATATTGAGAATAGCGTTGGCTTCGTGAACTGCGAAAAAACTTTTCAGCCCAAAATTCACTGGGTTTACCAGAAATGAACTCTTGCTTGTAGGAAGACACAGATCCTGGGGTTTAACTCTGTTTCTGAAGGGAAATTCAGACCAGAGTTCTCATCCCTGATACACACTCTGTTTTAACAAAAGAAGCAAGTTCTTCCTTGCACAATCTAAAATACAGCAAGAACCATGAGCATGGTCTGAAAAAAAGAACTGTGTTTCCTATTCATAAGGACTACATGTAGTTGAACTCTGCTTATGAAACTGATACACACCACACCTCCTCTTACATAAATCCTCTTTAGTTAATAGTGGGAATAGCATAGAGTTCGTGAACTGCGAACAATCATTTGAGCCCACAATTCACTGGGTATACCAGAAATGAACTCTTGCTTGTAGGAAGACAAAGATCCTGTGGTTTAACTCCGTTTCTGAAGGGAAATTCAGACCAGAATTCTCATCCCTGAAAACACTCTTTTTAAAGGCAAGAATCATCCTCTTCTTTCCAGCTTCTCCAATACAGTAAGAACCATGATCATGCCAAGAAAAAAAGAACTGTGTTTCCTACTCATACGGACCATGTGTAGTCCAACTCTGCATTTGAAAATGATACAGACCACAGCTCCTCTTACATAAATGCTATTTAGTTAATAGTGATAATCAAGGTTGGGTTCTAGACCTGTGTAAAATCATTTGAGCCCAAAATTCACTTGGTTTACCAGAAATGAACTCTTGCTTGTAGGGAGACAAGACCATGGGGTTTAACTCCGTTTCTGAAGGGAAATTCCGACCAGAGTTCTCATCCATGCAACACAGTCTGTTTTAATGCAAGAAGCAAGCTCTTCTTTCCAGCGTCTCCAATACAGCAAGAACCATGAGCATGCCCTGAAAAAAGGAACTGTGTTTCCTACTCATACAGACCATATGTAGTTCAACTCTGCTTATGAAACTGATACAAACCACAGGTCCTCTATCACAAATCCTCTTTAGTTAATAGTGAGAATAGCGTAGGGTTAATGAACTGCGAAAAATCATTTGAGCCCACATTTCACTGGGTTTACCAGAAATGAACTCTTGCTTGTGGGAAGACACAGATACTGGGGTTGAACTCCGTTTCTGAAGGGAAATTCAGACCAGAGTTCTCATCCCTGAAACACACTCTGTTTTAACGAAGAAGCAAGCTCTTCTTTCCAGAATCTAAAACATGGCAAAACCATGAGCATGGTATGAAAAAAAGAACTGTGTTTCCTATTCATACGGACCATATGTAGTTCAACTCTGCTTATGAAACTGATACACACCACTCCTCCTATTACATAAGTGCTCTTTAGTTAATAGTGAGAATCATGTTAGGTTCGTGAACTGTGAAAAATCATTTGAGCCCAAAATTCACTGGGTTTACCAGTATTGAACTCTTGCTTGTAGGAAGACACAGATCCTGGGGTTTAACTCCGGTTCTGAAGAGAAATTCAGACCAGAGTTCTCATCCATGAAACACACTCTTTTTTAATGCAAGAAGCAAGCTCTTCTTTCCAGCGTCTCCAATACAGCAAGAACCATGAGCATGCCCAGAAAAAAGAAGTGTGCTTCCTACTCATATGGAATATATGTAGTTCAACTCTGCTTATTAAACTGATACAAACCATAGCTCCTCTTACATAAATCCTCTTTAGTTATTAGTGAGAATAGAATAGGGTTCATGAACTGCGAACAATCATTTGAGCACAAAATTCACTGGGAATACCAGAAATGAACTCTTGCTTGTAGGAAGACACAGATGCAGGGGTTTAACTCCGTTTCATAAGGGAAATTCAGACCAGAGTTCTCATCCCTGAAACACACTCTGTTTTAACGCAAGAAGCAAGCTCTTCTTTCCATAGTCTAAAATACAGCAAGAACCATGAGTATGCCCCGAAAAAAAGAACTGTGTTCCCTACTCATACGGACCATATATAGTGCAACTCTGCTTATGAACATGATAAAACCAGAGCTCCTCTTACATAAATCCTCTTTAGTTAATAGTGAGAATAGCATAGGGTTCGTGAACTGCGAAAAATCATTTGAGCCCAAAATTCACTGGGTATACCAGAAAAGAACTCTTGCTTGTAGGAAGACAAAGATCCTGTGGATTAACTCCGTTACTGAAGGGAAATTCAGACCAGAATTCTCATCCCTGAAAAACACTCTTTTTAAAGTCAAGAATCATCCTCTTCTTTCCAGCTTCTCCAATACAGTAAGAACCATGATCATGCCAAGAAAAAAAGAACTGTGTTTCCTACTCATATGGACCATGTGTAGTCCAACTCTACATATGAAAATGATACAGACCACAGCTCCTCTTACGTAAATGCTATTTAGTTAATAGTGATAATCAAGGTTGGGTTCTAGAACTGTGTAAAATCATTTGAGCCCAAAATTCACTTGGTTTACCAGAAATGAACTCTTGCTTGTAGGGAGACACAGATCATGGGGTTTAACTCCATTTCTGAAGGGAAATTCAGACCAGAGTTCTCATCCATGAAACACACTCTGTTTTGATGCAAGAAGCAAGCTCTTCTTTCCAGCGTCTCCAATACAGCAAGAACCATGAGCATGCCCTGAAAAAAGGAACTGTGTTTCCTACTCATACAGACCATATGTAGTTCAACTCTGCTTATGAAACTGATACAAACCACAGGTCCTCTAACATAAATCCTCTTTAGTTAATAGTGAGAATAGCGTAGGGTTCGTGTACTACGAAAAATCATTTGAGCTCAAAATTCACTGGGTTTATCAGAACTGAACACTTACTTGTAGAAAGACACATATCCTGGGGTTTAACATCCTTTCTGAAGGGAAATTCACACCAGAGTTCTCATCCCTGAAACACACGCTGTTTTAACGAAGAATAAAGTTCTTCTTTCCAGAGTCTAAAATACAGCAAGAACCATGAGCATGGTCTGAAAAAAAGAACTGTGTTCCATATTCATATGTACCATATGTAGTTCAACTCTGCTTATGAAACTGATGCAAACCACACTTCCTCTTACATAAAATCGCTTTAGTTAATAGTGAGAATATCGTTGGGTTCTAGAACTGTGTAAAATCATTTGAGCCCAAAATTCACTTGGTTTACCAGAAATGAACTCTTGCTTGTAGGAAGACACAAATCATGGGGTTTAACTCCGTTTCCTTAGGGAAATTCAGACCAGAGTTCTCATCCATGAAACACACTCTGTTTTGATGCAAGAAGCAAGCTGTTCTTTCCAGCGTCTCCAATACAGCAAGAGCCATGAGCATGCCCAGAAAAAAGAACTGTGCTTCCTACTCATACGGAATATATGTAGTTCAGCTCTGCTTATGAAACTGATACAAACCATAGCTCCTCTTACATAAATCCTCTTTAGTTATTAGTGAGAATAGAATAGGGTTCATGAACTGCAAACAATCATTTGAGCCCAAAATTCATTGGGTATACCAGAAATGAACTCTTGCTTGTAGGAAGACACAGATCCTGGGGTTTATCTCCGTTTCTGAAGGGAAATTCAGACCAGAGTTCTCATCCCTGAAACACAGTCTGTTTTAATGCAAGAAGCAAGCTCTTCTTTCCATAGTCTAAAATACAGCAAGAACCATGACCATGCCCGGAAAAAAAGAACTGTGTTTCCTACTCATACGGACCATATATACTTCAACTCTGCTCATGAAACTGATACAAACCACAGCTCCGCTTACATAAATGCTCTTTAGTTAATATTGAGAATAGCGTTGGCTTCGTGAACTGCGAAAAAACTTTTCAGCCCAAAATTCACTGGGTTTACCAGAAATGAACTCTTGCTTGTAGGAAGACACAGATCCTGGGGTTTAACTCTGTTTCTGAAGGGAAATTCAGACCAGAGTTCTCATCCCTGATACACACTCTGTTTTAACAAAAGAAGCAAGTTCTTCCTTGCACAATCTAAAATACAGCAAGAACCATGAGCATGGTCTGAAAAAAAGAACTGTGTTTCCTATTCATAAGGACTACATGTAGTTGAACTCTGCTTATGAAACTTATACACACCACACCTCCTCTTACATAAATCCTCTTTAGTTAATAGTGGGAATAGCATAGAGTTCGTGAACTGCGAACAATCATTTGAGCCCACAATTCACTGGGTATACCAGAAATGAACTCTTGCTTGTAGGAAGACAAAGATCCTGTGGTTTAACTCCGTTACTGAAGGGAAATTCAGACCAGAATTCTCATCCCTGAAAAACACTCTTTTTAAAGGCAAGAATCATCCTCTTCTTTCCAGCTTCTCCAATACAGTAAGAACAATGATCATGCCAAGAAAAAAAGAAATGTGTTTCCTACTCATACGGACCTTGTGCAGTCCAACTCTGCATATGAAAATGATACAGACCACAGCTCCTCTTACATAAATGCTATTTAGTTAATAGTGATAATCAAGGTTGGGTTCTAGACCTGTGTAAAATCATTTGAGCCCAAAATTCACTTGGTTTGCCAGAAATGAACTCTTGCTTGTAGGGAGACAAGACCATGGGGTTTAACTCCGTTTCTGAAGGGAAATTCCGACCAGAGTTCTCATCCATGAAACACAGTCTGTTTTAATGCAAGAAGCAAGCTCTTCTTTCCAGCGTCTCCAATACAGCAAGAACCATGAGCATGCCCTGAAAAAAGGAACTGTGTTTCCTACTCATACAGACCATATGTAGTTCACCTCTGCTTATGAAGTGATACAGACCAGAACTCCGCTTACATAAATGCTCTTTAGTTAATAGTGATAATCGCTTTGGGATCTTGAACTGTGTAACATCTTTTGAGCCGAAAATTCACTTGGTTTACCAGAAATGAACTCTTGCTGGTAGGAAGACACAGATCATGTGGTTTAACTCCGTTTTTGAAGCTAAATTCAGACCAGAGTTCTCATCCATGAAACACACCCTGTTTTAATGCAAGAAGCAAGCTCTTCTTTCCAGCGTCTCCAATACAGCAAGAAGCATGAGCATGCCCTGAAAAAAAGAACTGTGTTTCCTACTCATACGGACAATATGTAGTTCAACCCTGCTTATGAAACTGATACAAACCACAGCTCTTCTTACATAAATGCTCTTTAGTTAATAGTGAGATTAGCGTTGGGTTCGTGAACTGCAATAAATCATTTGAGCCCAAAATTCACTGGGTATACCTGAAATGAACTCTACTTGTAGGAAGACAGAGATCCTGGGGTTTAACTCCGTTTCTGAAGGGAAATTCAGACCAGAGTTCTCATCCCTGAAACACAATCTGTTTTAACGCAAGAAGCAAGCTCTTCTTTCCATATTCTAAAATACAGCAAGAACCATGACCATGCCCAGAAAAAAAGAACTGTGTTTCCTACTCATACGGACCATATATATTTCAACTCTGCTCATGAAACTTATCCAAACCACAACTCCGCTTACATAAATGCTCTTTAGTTAATAGTGAGAATAGCGTTGGCTTCGTGAACTGCGAAAAAACTTTTGAGACCAAAATTCACTGTGTTTACCAGAAATGAACTCTTGCTTGTAGGAAGACACAGATCCTGGGGTTTAACTCCGTTTCTGAAGGGAAATTCAGACCAGAGTTCTCATCCCTGATACACATTCTGTTTTAACAAAAGACGCAAGTTCTTCTTTGCACAATCTAAAATACAGCAAGAACCATGAGCATGGTCTGAAAAAAAGAACTTTGTTTCCTATTCATACGGACTACATGTAGTTGAACTCTGCTTATGAAACTTATACACACCACACCTCCTCTTACATAAATCCTCTTTAGTTAATAGTGGGAATAGCATAGAGTTCGTGAACTGCGAACAATCATTTGAGCCCACAATTCACTGGGTATACCAGAAATGAACTCTTGCTTGTAGGAAGACAAAGATCCTGTAGTTTAATTCCGTTACTGAAGGGAAATTCAGACCACAATCCTCATCCCTGAAAAACACTCTTTTTAAAGGCAAGAATCATCCTCTTCTTTCCAGCTTTTCCAATACAGTAAGAACAATGATCATGCCAAGAAAAAAAGAAATGTGTTTCGTACTCATACGGACCATGTGTAGTCCAACTCTGCATTTGAAAATGATACAGACCACAGCTCCTCTTACATAAATGCTATTTAGTTAATAGTGATAATCAAGGTTGGGTTCTAGACCTGTGTAAAATCATTTGAGCCCAAAATTCACTTGGTTTACCAGAAATGAACTCTTGCTTGTAGGGAGACAAGACCATGGGGTTTAACTCCGTTTCTGAAGGGAAATTCCGACCAGAGTTCTCATCCATGCAACACAGTCTGTTTTAATGCAAGAAGCAAGCTCTTCTTTCCAGTGTCTCCAATACAGCAAGAACCATGAGCATGCCCTGAAAAAAGGAACTGTGTTTCCTACTCATACAGACCATATGTAGTTCAACTCTGCTTATGAAACTGATACAAACCACAGGTCCTCTATCATAAATCCTCTTTAGTTAATAGTGAGAATAGCGTAGGTTTAATGAACTGCGAAAAATCATTTGAGTCCACATTTCACTGGGTTTACAAGAAATGAACTCTTGCTTGTGGGAAGACACAGATACTGGGGTTGAACTCCGTTTCTGAAGGGAAATTCAGACCAGAGTTCTCATCCCTTAAACACACTCTGTTTTAACGAAGAAGCAAGCTCTTCTTTCCAGAATCTAAAATATGGCAAAACCATGAGCAAGGTATGAAAAAAAGAACTGTGTTTCCTATTCATACAGACCATATGTAGTTCAACTCTGCTTATGAAACTGATACAGACCACTCCTCCTCTTACATAAGTGCTCTTTAGTTAATAGTGAGAATCATGTTAGGTTCGTGAACTGTGAAAAATCATTTGAGCCCAAAATTCAATGGGTTTACAAGTATTGAACTCTAGCTTGTAGGAAGACACAGATTCTGGGGTTTAACTCCGTTTCTGAAGGGAAATTCAGACCAGAGTTCTCATCCATGAAACACACTCTTTTTTAATGCAAGAAGCAAGCTCTTCTTTCCAGCGTCTCCAATACAGCAAGAACCATGAGCATGCCCAGAAAAAAGAAGTGTGCTTCCTACTCATATGGAATATATGTAGTTCAACTCTGCTTATTAAACTGATACAAACCATAGCTCCTCTTACATAAATCCTCTTTAGTTATTAGTGAGAATAGAATAGGGTTCATGAACTGCGAACAATCATTTGAGCCCAAAATTCACTGGGAATACCAGAAATGAACTCTTGCTTGTAGGAAGACAGAGATGCAGGGGTTTAACTCCGTTTCTGAAGGGAAATTCAGACCAGAGTTCTCATCCCTGAAACACACTCCGTTTTAACGCAAGAAGCAAGCTCTTCTTTCCATAGTCTAAAATACAGCAAGAACCATGAGTATGCCCCGAAAAAAAGAACTGTGTTCCCTACTCATACGGACCATGTATACTTCAACTCTGCTTATGAAACTGATAAAACCAGAGCTCCTCTTACATAAATCCTCTTTAGTTAATAGTGAGAATAGCATAGGGTTCGTGAACTGCGAAAAATCATTTGAGCCCAAAATTCACTGGGTATACCAGAAAAGAACTCTTGCTTGTAGGAAGACAAAGATCCTGTGGATTAACTCCGTTTCTGAAGGGAAATTCAGACCACAATTCTCATCCCTGAAAAACACTCTTTTTAAAGTCAAGAATCATCCTCTTTTTTCCAGCTTCTCCAATACAGTAAGAACCATGATCATGCCAAGAAAAAAAGAACTGTGTTTCCTACTCATATGGACCATGTGTAGTCCAACTCTGCATATGAAAATGATACAGACCACAGCTCCTCTTACCTAAATGCTATTTAGTTAATAGTGATAATCAAGGTTGGGTTCTAGAACTGTGTAAAATTATTTGAGCCCAAAATTCACTTGGTTTACCAGAAATGAACTCTTGCTTGTAGGGAGACACAGATCATGGGATTTAACTCCATTTCTGAAGGGAAATTCAGACCAGAGTTCTCATCCATGAAACACACTCTGTTTTAATGCAAGAAGCAAGCTCTTCTTTCCAGCGTCTCCAATACAGCAAGAACCATGAGCATGCCCTGAAAAAAGGAACTGTGTTTCCTACTCATACAGACCATATGTAGTTCAACTCTGCTTATGAAACTGATACAAACCACAGGTCCTCTAACATAAATCCTCTTTAGTTAATAGTGAGAATAGCGTAGGGTTCGTGTACTGCGAAAAATCATTTGAGCTCAAAATTCACTGGGTTTATCAGAACTGAACACTTACTTGTAGGAAGACACATATCCTGGGGTTTAACATCCTTTCTGAAGGGAAATTCACACCAGAGTTCTCATCCCTGAAACACACGCTGTTTTAACGAAGAATAAAGTTCTTCTTTCCAGAGACTAAAATACAGCAAGAACCATGAGCATGGTCTTAAAAAGAACCGTGTTCCATATTCATATGTACCATATGTAGTTCAACTCTGCTTATGAAACTGATGCAAACCACACTTCCTCTTACATAAAATCTCTTTAGTTAATAGTGAGAATAGCGTTGGGTTCTCGAAATGTGTAAAATCATTGGAGCCCAAAATTCACTTGGTTTACCAGAAATGAACTCTTGCTTGTAGGAAGACACAAATCATGGGGTTTAACTCCGTTTACTTAGGGAAATTCAGACCAGAGTTCTCATCCATGAAACACACGCTGTTTTAACGAAGAATAAAGTTCTTCTTTCCATAGTCTAAAATACAGCAAGAACCATGAGCATGGTCTAAAAAAAAGAACTTTGTTCCATATTCATATGTACCATATGTAGTTCAACTCTGCTTATGAAACTGATGCAAACCACACTTCCTCTTACATAAAATCTCTTTAGTTAATAGTGAGAATAGCGTTGGGTTCTAGAACTGTGTAAAATCATTTGAGCCCAAAATTCACTTGGTTTACCAGAAATGAACTCTTGCTTGTAGGAAGACACAAATCATGGGGTTTAACTCCGTTTCCTTAGGGAAATTCAGACCAGAGTTCTGATCCATGAAACACACTCTGTTTTGATGCAAGAAGCAAGCTGTTCTTTCCAGCGTCTCCAATACAGCAAGAGCCATGAGCATGCCCAGAAAAAAGAACTGTGCTTCCTACTCATATGGAATATATGTAGTTCAACTCTGCTTATGAAACTGATACAAACCATAGCTCCTCTTACATAAATCCTCTTTAGTTATTAGTGAGAATAGAATAGGGTTTATGAACTGCAAACAATCATTTGAGCCCAAAATTCACTGGGTATACCAGAAATGAACTCTTGCTTGTAGGAAGACACAGATCCTGGGGTTGAACTCCGTTTCTGAAGGGAAATTCAGACCAGAGTTCTCATCCCTGAAACACAGTCTGTTTTAATGCAAGAAGCAAGCTCTCCTTTCCATAGTCTAAAATACAGCAAGAACCATGACCATGCCTGGAAAAAAAGAACTGTGCTTCCTACTCATACGGACCATATATACTTCAACTCTGCTCATGAAACTGATACAAACCACAGCTCCGCTTACATAGATGATCTTTAGTTAATAGTGAGAATAGCGTTGGCTTCGTGAACTGCGAAAAAACTTTTCAGCCCAATATTCACTGGGTTTACCAGAAATGAACTCTTGCTTGTAGGAAGACACAGATCCTGTGGATTAACTCCGTTACTGAAGGGAAATTCAGACTAGAATTTTCATCCCTGAAAAACACTCTTTTTAAAGGCAAGAAACATCCTCTTCTTTCCAGCGTCTCCAATACAGTAAGAACCATGATCATGCCAAGAAAAAAAGAACTGCGTTTCCTACTCATACGGACAATGTGTAGTCCAACTCTGCTTATTAAACTGATACAAACAACAGCTCCTCTTACATAAAGTCTCTTTAGTTAATAGTGAGAATCATGTTCTGTTGGTGTACTGTGTAAAATCATTTGAGCCCAAAATGCACTTTGTTTACCAGAAGTGAACTCCTGCTTGAGGGACAACACAGATCCTGGGGTTTAACTCCGTTTCTGAAGGGAAATTCAGAACAGAGTTCTCATCCATGAAACACACTCTGTTTTAATGCAAGAAGCAAGCTCTTCTTTCCAGTGTCTCCAATACAGCAAGAACCATGAGCATGCCCTGAAAAAAGGAACTGTGTTTCCTACTCATACAGACCATATGTAGTTCAACTCTGCTTATGAAGTGATACAGACCAGAACTCCGCTTACATAAATGCTCTTTAGTTAATAGTGATAATCGCTTTGGGATCTTGAACTGTGTAACATCATTTGAGCCGAAAATTCACTTGGTTTACCAGAAATGAACTCTTGCTGGTAGGAAGACACAGATCATGTGGTTTAACTCCGTTTTTGAAGCTAAATTCAGACCAGAGTTCTCATCCATGAAACACACCCTGTTTTAATGCAAGAAGCAAGCTCTTCTTTCCAGCGTCTCCAATACAGCAAGAAGCATGAGCATGCCCTGAAAAAAAGAACTGTGTTTCCTATTCATACGGACAATATGTAGCTCAACCCTGCTTATGAAACTGATACAAACTACAGCTCTTCTTACATAAATGCTCTTTAGTTAATAGTGAGATTAGCGTTGGGTTCGTGAACTGCAATAAATCATTTGAGCCCAAAATTCAATCAGTTAACCAGAAATGAACTCTTGCTTGTAGGAAGACACAGATCCTGGGGTTTAACTCCTTTTCATAAGGGAAATTCAGACCAGAATTCTCTTCCCTGAAAATCAGTCTTTTTTAAGGCATGAATCATCCTCTTCTTTCCTGGTTCTCCAATACAGGAAGAACCATGAGCATGCTAAGAAAAAAAGAACTGTGTTTCCTACTCATACGGACCATATGTAGTCCAACTCTGCTTATGAAAATGATACAGACCACAGCTCCTCTTAGATGAATGCTCTTTAGTTAATAGTGATAATCAAGGTTGGGTTCTAGAACTGTTTAAAATCATTTGAGCCCAGAATTCACTTGGTTTACCAGAAATGAACTCTTGCTTGTAGGGAAACACAGATCATGGGGTTTAACTCCGTTTCTAAAGAGAAATTCAGACCAGAGTTCTCATTCATGAAACACATTCTGTTTTAAGGCAAGAAGCAAGCTCTTCTTTCCAGCGACTCCAATACAGTAAGAACCCTGAGCATGCCCGAAAAAAAGAACTGTGTTTACTACTCATTCGGACCATATGTAGTTCAACTCTGCTTATGAAATGATACAGACAACATCTCCTTTTACATAAATGCTCTTTAGTTAATAGTGATAATCGCATTGGGTTCTAGAACTGTGTAAAGTCATTTGGATCGAAAATTCACTTGGTTTACCAGAACTGAACTCTTCTGGTAGGAAGACACAGATCCTGGGATTTAGCTACGTTTGTAAAGGGAAATTGAGTCCAAGTTCTCATCCATGAAACACACCCTGTTTTAATGCAAGAAGCAAGATCTTCTTTCCAGTGTCCCCAAAACAGCTAGAACCATGAGCATGCCCTGAAAAAAAGAACTGTGTTTCCTACTCTTACGGACCATATGAAGTTCAACTCTGCTTATGAAACTGATACAAACCACAGCTCCTCTTACATAAATGTTCTTTAGTTAATAGTGAGAATCGCGTTGGGTTGGTGAACTGCAAAAAAACATTTAAGCCCAAAATTCACTGGGTTAACAAGAAATGAAATCTTTCCTGTAGGAAGACACCGATCCAGGGGTTTAACTCCATTTCAGAAGGGAAATTCAGACCAGAGTTGTCATCCCTGAAACACACTCTGTTTTAACGAAGAAGCAAGCTATTCTTTCCAGCGTCTCCAATACAGCAAGAACCATGAGCATGCCCTGAAAAAAGAACTGTGTTTCCTACTCATACAGAACACATGTAGTTCAACTCTGCTTATGAAACTCATACAAACCACAGCTCCTCTTACATAAATCATCTTTAGTTAATATTGAGAATCGCGTTTTGGTTTGTGAACTGCGAAAAATCTTTTGAGTTCTAAATACCCTGGGATTAGCAGAAAAGAACTCTTGCTTGTAGGAAGACACACATCCTGGGGTTCAACTCCTTTTCAGAAGGAAAATTCAGACCAGAGTTCTTATCCATGAAACACACCCTGTTTTAACGCAAGAAGCAAGCTCTTCTTTCCAGAATCTAAAATACAGCAAGAACCATGAGCATGCCCTATAAAAAAGAACTGTTTCCTGATCATACGCACCATATGTAGTTCAACTCTGTTTATGAAAATTATACAAACCACAGCTCCTCTTACATAAATGCTCTTTAGTTAATAGTCATAATCGCCTTAGGTTGGTGAACTTCGAAAAATCATTTGAGCCCAAAATTCACTGGGTTTACCAGAAATGAACTCTTGCTTGTAGGAAGACACAGATCCTGGGGTTTAACTCCGTTTCTGAAAGGAAATTCAGACCAGAGTTCTCATCCCTGAAACAAACACTGTTTTCAGGAGAGAAGCAAGCTCTTCTTTCCAGAGTCTAAAATACAGCAAGAAACATGAGCATGCCCTGTAAAAAAGAACTGTTTCCTACACATACGCACCATATGTAGTTCAACTCTGCTTATGAAACTGACACAAACCACAGCTCCTCTTACATAAATGCTCTTTAGTTAATAGTGAGAATCGCGTTGTGTTCATGAACTGCGAAAAATCATTAGAGCCCAAAATAAACTGGGTTAACCAGAAATGAACTCTTGCTTATAGGAAGACACAGATCCTGTGGTTTAACTCTGTTTCTGAATGTAAAATCAGACAAGTGTTCTCATTCATGAAACACACTCTGTTTTCAAAAAGAAGCAAGATCTTCTTTCCAGCGTCTCCAATACAGCAAGAACCCTGAGCATGCCCAGAAAAAAAGAACTGTGTTTCCTACTCATACGGACCATATGTATTTGAACTCTGCTTATGAAACTGATACAAACAACAGCTCCTCTTACATAAATGCTCTTTAGTTAACAGTGAGAATCGTGTTGGGTTCGTGAACTGCGAAAATCATTTGAGCCCAAAATTCACTGGGTTTACCAGAAATGAACTCTGGCTTGTAGGAAAACACAGATCCTGGGGTTTAAGTCCGTTTCTGAAGGAAAATTCAGACCAGTGTTTTCATCCCTGGATAACATGCTGTTTTTACGCAAGAGGCATCCTCCTCTCTTCAGCGTTTCCAATACAAAAAGAAACATGAGAATGCCCAGGAAAACGAACTGTGACTCCTCCTCATACAGACCATATGAAGTTCAACTCAGCTTATGAATCTGACACAAACCACAGCTCCTCTTACATAAATGGTCTTTAGTTAATAGTTAGAATCGCGTTGGGTTCGTGAACGGTGAAAAAACATGTGAGCTCAAAATTGACTGGGTTTACCAGAAATGAACTCTTGCTTGTAGGAAGACACAGATCCGGGGGTTTAACTTGGTGTCTGAAGTAAATTCAGACCAGAGTTCTCATCCCTGAAACACACACTGTTTTCACACAAGAAGGAAGCACTTCTTTCCAGAGTCTAAAATACAGCAAGAACCATGAGCATGCCCTGTAAAAAAGAACTTTTTCCTACCCATACGCACCATATGTAGTTCAACTCTGCTTATGAAACTGGTACAAATCACAGCTACTCTTACATAAATGCGCTTTAGTTAATAGTGATAATCGCCTTAGGTTGGTGAATGGCGAAAAATCATTTGAGCCCAATATTCACTGGGTTTACCAGAAATGAACTCTTGCCTGTAGGGAGACACAGATCCTGGGGTTAACTCCGATTATGAAGGTAAATTCAGAGCCGTTGTCTCATCCATGAAACACATGCTGTTTTAACGCTAGAAGCATCCTCTTCTTTCCAGCGTCTCCAATACAGGAAAAATCATGAGGAGGCCCAGAAAAAAATAACTGTGTTTCCTTCTCTTACAGACCATATGCAGTTCAATTCTGCTTATGAAACTGACACAAAAAATAGCTCCTCTTACATAAATGCTCTTTAGTTAATAGTGAGAATCGCAATGGGTTTCTGAACTGTGAAAAATCATTTGAGCCCAAAATTCACTTGGTTTACCAGAAATGAACTCTTGCTTGTAGGAAGACACAGATCCTGTGGTATAACTCTGTTTCTGAAGGAAATTCAGACCAGTGTTGTCATCCCTGAAAAACACTCTGTTTTAAAGCAAGAATCATCCTTTTCTTTCCAGCGTCTTCAATACAATAAGAACCATGACCATGCCAAGAAAAAAAGAACTGTGTTTCCTACTCATACATACCATATGTAGTTCAACTCTGCTTATGAAACTGATACAAACCACAGCTCCTCTTAGATAAATTCTCTTTAGTTAATAGTGATAATCACGTTGGGTACTTGAACTGTGTAAAATCATTTGAGCCTAAAATTCACTCAGTTTACCAGAAATGAACTCTTGCTTGTAGGAAGATACAGATCATGTGGTTTAACTCCGTTTCTGAATGGAAATTCAGACCAGAGTTCTCATTCATGAAACACTCTGTTTTAATGCAAAAAGCAAGCTGTTCTTTCCAGAGTCTCAAATACAGCAAGAACAATGACCATGCCCCAAAATAAAGAACTGTGTTTCCTAGTCATACGGACCATATGTAGTTCAACTCTGCTTATGAAACTGATATAAACCACAGCTCCTCTTACTTAAATGCTCTTTAGTTAATAGTTAGAATCGCGTTGGGTTCATGAACTGCGAAAAATTATTAGAGCCCAAAATTACCTGTGTTAACCAGAAATGAACTCTTGCTTGTAGGAAGACACAGATCCTGGGGTTTAACTCCCTCTCTGAAGGGAAACTCGGACCAGAGTTCTCATCCCTGAAACTCACTCTGTTTTAACGCAAGAAGCAAGGTCTTCTTTCCTGAGTCTAAAATACAGCAAGAACCATAAGCATGCCTTGAAAAAAAGAACTGTTTCCTACTCATACGGACCATATGTAGTTCAACACTGCTTATGAAGCTGATACAAACCACAGCTCCTCTTACATAAATGCTCTTTATTTAATAGTGAGAATCGCGATGCGTTTCTGAACTGTGAAAAATCATTTCAGCCCAAAATTCACTTGGTTTACCAGAAATGAACTCTTGCTTGTAGGAAGACAGAGATCCTGTGGTTTAACTCTGTTTCTGAATGTAAAACCAGACAAGTGTTCTCATCCACGAAACACACTCCGTTTTAATGCAAGAAGCAAGCTCTTCTTTCCAGGGTCTCCATACATCAAGAACCATGAGCATTCCCTCAAAAAAGAACTGTGGTTCCCAGTCATACAGACCATATGTAGATCAACTCAGCTTATGAAACTGATACAAACCACAGCACCTCTTAAATAAATGCTCTTTAATAATAGTGAGAATCCCATTGGGTTTTTGAACTTTGTAAAAAATTTTAGCCCAAAATTCACTGGGTGTACGAGCAATGAATTCTTGCTTGTAGGAAGACACAGATCCTGTGGTTTAACTCCGTTTCTGAAAGGAAATAAAGACTAGTGTTCTCATCCATGAAACCCACTGTCTTTTCACGCAAGAAGCATGCTCTGCTTTCCAGTGTCTCCAATAGAGCAAGAACCATGAGCATGCCCAGAAAAAAAGAAATGTGATTCCTAGTCATACGGACCATATGTAGTTCAACTCTGCTTATGAACCTGATACAAACCACAGCTCCTCTTACATAAATGCTCTTTAGTTAATAGTGAGAATCGTGTTGGGTTCGTGAACTGCGAAAAATCATTTGAGCCCAAAATTCACTGGATTTACCAGAAATGAACTCTTGCTTGTAGGAAGACACAGATCCTGGGGTTTAATTCCGTTTCTGAAGGAAAATTCAGACCATTGTTTTCATCCATGGAAAACATACTGTTTTAACGCAAGAAGCATCCTCTTCTTTTCAGCGTTTCCAATACACCAAGAACCATGAGAATGCCCAGGAAAAAAGAAATGTGTTTCCTACTCATATGGACCATATGTAGCTCAACTCTGCTTATGAAACTGATACAAACCACAGCTCCTCTAAGATAAATCCGCTTAAGTTAATAGTTTGAATAGCGTTTGGTTTGTGAACTGCGAAATATCATTTGAGCCCAAAATTCACTTGGTTTAACAGAAATGAACTCTTGCTTGTAGGATGACACAGATCGTGTGGTTTACCTCTGTTTCTGAAGGTAAATTCAGAGCAGTGTTCTCCTCCATGAAATTCACTCTGTTTTCACGCAAGAAGAAAGCTCTTCTTTCCAGCTTCTCCAATACAGCAAGAACCATGAGCATGCCCAGAAAAAAAGAACTGATTTTCGTACTCATATGGTCCATATGTAGTTCAACTCTGATTATGAAACAGATACAATCCCCAGCTCCCCTTACATAAATGCTCTTTAGTTAATAGTGAGAATTGCGTTGGCTTCATGAACTGCGAAAAATAATTTGAGCCCAAAATTCACCTGGTTTACCAGAAATGAACTCTTGATTGTAGTAAGACACAGATCTTGGTGATTAACTCCATTTCTGAAGGCAAGTTCAGACCAGAGTTCTCATCCCTGAAAAACACTCTGTTTTAAGGCAAGATTCATCCTCTTCTTTCCAGCGTCTACAATACAATAGGAACAATGAGCATGCATAGAAAAAAGGAACTGTGTTTCCTACTCATACAGACCATATGTAGTTCACCTCTGCTTTTGAAACTGATACAAATCACAGCTCCTCTTACATAAATTCTCTTTAGTTAATAGTGATATTCACGTTAGGTTCTAGAACCGTGTAAAATCATTTGAGCCGAAAATTCAATTGGTTTACCAGAAATGAACTCTTGCTTGTAGGAAGATACAGACCCTGGGGTTTAACTCCGTTTCTGAAGGGAAATTCAGACCAGAGTTCTCATTCATGAAACACACTCTGTTTTAATGCAAGAAGCAAGCTGTTCTTTCAAGCGTCTCCTATACAGCAAGAACAATGAGCATGCCTTCAAAAAAGAACTATTTTTCCTACTCACACGGAACATAAGTAGATCAACTCTGCTTATGAAACTGATACAGACCACAGCTCCTCTTAAATAAAAGCTCTTTAGTTAATAGTGAGAATTGCATTGGGTTTTTGAAATGTGTAAAATCATTAGAGCCCAAAATTCACTTGGATTAACAAAAATGAACTCTGGCTTGTAGGAAGACACAGTTCCTGGGGTTTAACTCCGTTTCTGAAGGGAAATTCAGACCAGTGTTCTCATCCATGAAACATACTTTTTATTAACACAAGAAGCAACCTCTTCTTTGCAGCGTCTCCAATACAACAAGAACCATGTGCATGCCCAGAAAAAAAGAACTGTGTTTCCGACTCATACGGACCATATGTAGTTCAACTCTGCTTATGAAACTGAAACAAACCACAGCTCCTCTTACATAAATGCTCTTTAGTTAATAGTGATAGTCACGTTGGGTTCTAGAACTGTGTAAAATTATTTAAGCCGAAAATTCACTTGGTTTACAAGAAAAGAACTCTTGCTTGTAGGAAGATACATATCCTGTGGTTTAACTCCGTTTCTGAAGGGAAATTCAGACCAGAGTTCTCATCCCTTAAACAAACTCTGATTTAACGCAAGAAGCTAGCTCTTCTTTACAAATTCTAAAATACAACATGAACCATGAGCATGACCTGAAAAAAAGAACTGTGTTTCCTACTCATACAGACCATATGTAGTTAAACTCTGGTTATTAAACTGATACAAACCACAGCTCCTGTTTTAACGAAGAAGCAAGCTCTTCTTTCCAGAGTCTAAAATACAGCAAGAACCATGAGCATGGTCTTAAAAAAAGAACCGTGTTTGCTATTCATATGGACCATATGTATTTCAACTCTGCTTGTGAAAATGATACAAACCACAGCTCCTGTTACATGCATGCTCTTTAGTTAATAGTGATAATCACGGTTGGGATCTAGAACTGTGTAAAATCATTTGAGCAAAAAATTCTCTTTGTTTGACAGAAATGAATTCTTGCTGGTAGGAAGACACAGATCCTGGGGTTTAACTACGTTTCTGAAGGGAAATTCAGACCAGAGTTCTCATCCCTGAAACACACTCTGCTTTAATGCAAGAATCATCCTCTTCTTTCCAGCGACTCCAATATAGTAAGAAATATGAGCATGCCCTGAAAATAACCTGTTTTTCCTACTCATACAGACCATGTGTAGTTCAACTGTACTTATGAAACTGATACAAACCACAGCTCCTGTTACATACAAGCTCTTTAGTTAATAGTGAGAATCGCATAGGGTTTGTGAACTGCGAAAAATCATTTGAGCCCAAAATTCACTGGGTTTACCAGAACTGAACTCTTGCTTGTAGGAAGACACAGATCCTGGGGTTTGACTCCGTTTCTGAAGCGAAATTCAGAACAGAATTCTCAACCCTGAAAAACACTCTGTTTTAAGCCATGAATCATCCTCTTCTTTCCAGGATCTCCAATACAGAAAAAACCATGAGCATGCCAAGAAAAAAAGAACTGTATTTCATACTAATACAGACCATATGTAGTCCAACTCTGCTTATGAAACCGATACACACCACAGCTCCTCTTACATAAATGCTCTTTAGTTAATAGTGATAATCGGGTTGGGTTCTAGAACTGTGTAAAATCATTTGAGCCCATAATTCCCTTGGTTTACCAGAAATGAACTCTTTCTTGTAGGAAGACACAGATCCTGGGGTTTAACTCCGTTTCAGAAGGGAAATTCAGAGCAGAGTTCTCATCACTGAAACACACTCTGTTTTAATGCAAGAAGCAAGCTCTTCTTTCCAGAGTCTTAAATATAGCAAGAACCATGACCATGCCCAGAAAAAAAGAACTGTGTTTCCTACTCATACAGACCATATGTAGTTCAACTCTGCTTATGAAACTGATACAGACCACAGCTCCTCTTACACAAAGGCTCTTTAGTTAATAGTGAGAATCGCGTTGGGTTCTTGAATTGCAAAAAACAATTTGAACCCAAAATTCACTGGGTTAACCAGAAATGAACTCTTGCTTGTAGGAAGACAAGATCCAGGGGTTTCACTCCGTTTCACAAGGCAAATTCAGACCAGAGTTCTCAACCCTGAAAAAAACTCTGTGTTAAGGCAAGAATCATCCTCGTCTTTCCAGCGTCTCCAATACTGTTAGAAACATGTGCATTCACAGAAACAAAGAACTGTGTTTCCTACTCATACAGACCATATGTAGTTAAACTCTGGTTATTAAACTGATACAAACCACAGCTCCTGTTTTAACGAAGAAGCAAGCTCTTCTTTCCAGAGTCTAAAATACAGCAAGAACCATGAGCATGGTCTTAAAAAAAGAACCGTGTTTGCTATTCATACGCACCATATGTAGTTCAACTCTGCTTATGAAACTGATACAAACCACAGCTCCTTTTACATACATGCTCTTTAGTTAATAGTGATAATCACGGTTGGGATCTAGAACTGTGTAAAATCATTTGAGCAAAAAATTCTCTTTGTTTGACAGAAATGAATTCTTGCTGGTAGAAAGACACAGATCCTGGGGTTTAACTACGTTTCTGAAGGGAAATTCAGACCAGAGTTCTCATCCCTGAAACACACTCTGCTTTAATGCAAGAATCATCCTCTTCTTTCCAGCGACTCCAATATAGTAAGAAATATGAGCATGCCCTGAAAATAACCTGTTTTTCCTACTCATACAGACCATGTGTAGTTCAACTGTACTTATGAAACTGATACAAACCACAGCTCCTGTTACATACAAGCTCTTTAGTTAATAGTGAGAATCGCATAGGGTTTGTGAAATGCGAAAAATCATTTGAGCCCAAATTTCACTGGGTGTACCAGAACTGAACTCTTGATTGTAGGAAGACACAGATCCTGGGGTTTGACTCCATTTCTGAAGGGAAATTGAGAACAGAATTCTCAACCCTGAAAAACACTCTGTTTTAAGCCATGAATCATCCTCTTCTTTCCAGGGTCTCCAATACTGAAAAAACCATGAGCATGCCAAGAAAAAAAGAACATTATTTTCTGCTAATACAGACCATATGTAGTCCAACTCTGCTTATGAAACCAATACACACCACATCTCCTCTTACATAAATGCTCTTAAGTTAATAGTGATAATCGCGTTGGGTTCTAGAACTGTGTAAAATCATTTGAGCCCATAATTCACTTGGTTTACCAGAAATGAACTCTTTCTTGTTGGAAGACACAGATCCTGGGGTTTAACTCCGTTTCAGAAGGGAAATTCAGAGCAGAGTTCTCAACCCTGAAACATACTCTGTTTTCACGCAAGAAGCAAGCTCTTATTTCCAGAGTCTTAAATACATCAAGAACCATGAGCATGCCGAGAAAAAAAGAACTGTGTTTCCTACTCATACAGACCATATGTAGTTCATCTCTGCTTATGAAACTGATTCAAATCACAGCTCCTCTTACATAATTCCTCTTTAGTTAATAGTGAGAATCGCGTTGGGTTTCTGTACTGGGAAAAAACATTTGAGCAAAAAATTCACTGGGTTTTCCTAAAATGAAATCTTGCTTGTCGGAAGACACAGATCCTGGGCTTTAACCCTATTTCTGAAGGTAAATTCAACCAGAATTCTCAACCCTGAAAAACCCTCTGTTTTAAGGCAAGAATCATCCTCTTCTTTCCACCATCTCCAATACACTAAGAACCATGAGCATGCCCAGAAAAAAAAAAAACTGTGTTTCCTACTCATACGGACCATATGTAGTTCAACTCTGCTTATGAAATGATACAGACCACAGCTCCTCTTACATGAATGCTCTTTAGTTAATAGTGATAATCATGGTGGGGTTCTAGAACTGTGTAAAACCATTTGAGCCCAAAATTCACTTGGTTTGCCAGAAATGAACCCTTGCTTGTAGGGAGACACAGATCATGGGGTTTAACTCCGTTTCTGAAGGCAAATTCAGACCAGAGTTCTCAACCCTGAAAACAACTCTGTTTTAAGGCAAGAATCATCCTCTTCTATCCAGCGTCTCCAATACTGTATGAAACATCTGCATTTCCACAAAAAAAGAACTGTGTTTCCTACTCATACAGACCATATGTAGTTAAACTCTGGTTATGAAACTGTTACAAACCACAGCTCCGCTTACATAAATGCTCTTTAGTTAATAGTGAGAATCGCGTTGGGTTTCTGTATTGGGAAAAAACATTTGAGCACAAAATTCACTGGGTATTCCTGAAATGAAGTCTTGCTTGTAGGAAGACACAGATCCTGGGGTTTTACTCCATTTCTGAAGGTAAATTCAACCAGAATTCTCAACCCTGAAAACCACTCTGTTTTAAGGAAGGCTCATCCTCTTCTTTCCACGTTCTCCAATAAACTAAGAACCATGAGTATTCCCAGAAAAAAAAAAACTGTGTTTCCTACTCATACTTACCATATGTAGTTCAACTCTGCTTATGAAACTGATACAAACCACAGCTCCTGTTACATACAAGCTATTTAGTTAATAGTGAGAATCGTGTAGGGTTTGTGAACTGCGAAAAATCATTTGATCCCAAAATTCACTAGGTTTACAAGAAATGAACTCTTGCTTGTAGGAAGACACAGATACTGGGGTTGAACTTGATTTCTGAAGGGAAATTCAGAACAGAGTTCTCATCCCTGAAACACACTCTTTTTTAACGAAGAAGCAAGCTCTTCTTTCCAGGGTCTAAAATACAGCAAGAACCATGAGCATGGTCTGAAAAAAAGAACTGTGTTTCCTATTAATACGGACCATATGTAGTTCAACTCTGCTTATGAAACTGATACAGACCTCACCTCCTCTTACATAAAGGCTATTTAGTTAATAGTGAGAATCGAGTAAGTTTTCTGAACTGCGAAAAATCATTTGAGCCCAAAATTCAATGGGTTTACCAGAACTGAACTCTTGCTTGTAGGAAGACACAGATCCTGGGGTTTATCTCCGTTTCTGAAGGGAAATTCAGACCAGAGTTCTCATCCATGAAACACACTCTGTTTTAAGGCAAGAAGCAAGCTCTTCTTTCCAGCGTCTCCAATACAGTAAGAACCATGAGCATGCCCAGAAAAAAAGAACTGTGTTTCCTACTCATACGGACCATATGTAGTTCAACTCTGCTTATGAAACTGATACAGACCACAGCTCCTCTTACACAAAGGCTCTTTAGTTAATAGTGAGAATCGCGTTGGGTTCTTGAATTGCAAAAAACAATTTGAACCCAAAATTCACTGGGTTAACCAGAAATGAACTCTTGCTTGTAGGAAGACAAGATCCAGGGGTTTCACTCCGTTTCACAAGGCAAATTCAGACCAGAGTTCTCAACCCTGAAAAAAACTCTGTGTTAAGGCAAGAATCATCCTCGTCTTTCCAGCGTCTCCAATACTGTTAGAAACATGTGCATTCACAGAAACAAAGAACTGTGTTTCCTACTCATACAGACCATATGTAGTTAAACTCTGGTTATTAAACTGATACAAACCACAGCTCCTGTTTTAACGAAGAAGCAAGCTCTTCTTTCCAGAGTCTAAAATACAGCAAGAACCATGAGCATGGTCTTAAAAAAAGAACCGTGTTTGCTATTCATACGGACCATATGTAGTTCAACTCTGCTTATGAAACTGATACAAACCACAGCTCCTTTTACATACATGCTCTTTAGTTAATAGTGATAATCACGGTTGGGATCTAGAACTGTGTAAAATCATTTGAGCAAAAAATTCTCTTTGTTTGACAGAAATGAATTCTTGCTGGTAGAAAGACACAGATCCTGGGGTTTAACTACGTTTCTGAAGGGAAATTCAGACCAGAGTTCTCATCCCTGAAACACACTCTGCTTTAATGCAAGAATCATCCTCTTCTTTCCAGCGACTCCAATATAGTAAGAAATATGAGCATGCCCTGAAAATAACCTGTTTTTCCTACTCATACAGACCATGTGTAGTTCAACTGTACTTATGAAACTGATACAAACCACAGCTCCTGTTACATACAAGCTCTTTAGTTAATAGTGAGAATCGCATAGGGTTTGTGAAATGCGAAAAATCATTTGAGCCCAAATTTCACTGGGTGTACCAGAACTGAACTCTTGATTGTAGGAAGACACAGATCCTGGGGTTTGACTCCATTTCTGAAGGGAAATTGAGAACAGAATTCTCAACCCTGAAAAACACTCTGTTTTAAGCCATGAATCATCCTCTTCTTTCCAGGGTCTCCAATACTGAAAAAACCATGAGCATGCCAAGAAAAAAAGAACATTATTTTCTGCTAATACAGACCATATGTAGTCCAACTCTGCTTATGAAACCAATACACACCACATCTCCTCTTACATAAATGCTCTTAAGTTAATAGTGATAATCGCGTTGGGTTCTAGAACTGTGTAAAATCATTTGAGCCCATAATTCACTTGGTTTACCAGAAATGAACTCTTTCTTGTTGGAAGACACAGATCCTGGGGTTTAACTCCGTTTCAGAAGGGAAATTCAGAGCAGAGTTCTCAACCCTGAAACATACTCTGTTTTCACGCAAGAAGCAAGCTCTTATTTCCAGAGTCTTAAATACATCAAGAACCATGAGCATGCCGAGAAAAAAAGAACTGTGTTTCCTACTCATACAGACCATATGTAGTTCATCTCTGCTTATGAAACTGATTCAAATCACAGCTCCTCTTACATAATTCCTCTTTAGTTAATAGTGAGAATCGCGTTGGGTTTCTGTACTGGGAAAAAACATTTGAGCAAAAAATTCACTGGGTTTTCCTAAAATGAAATCTTGCTTGTCGGAAGACACAGATCCTGGGCTTTAACCCTATTTCTGAAGGTAAATTCAACCAGAATTCTCAACCCTGAAAAACCCTCTGTTTTAAGGCAAGAATCATCCTCTTCTTTCCACCATCTCCAATACACTAAGAACCATGAGCATGCCCAGAAAAAAAAAAACTGTGTTTCCTACTCATACGGACCATATGTAGTTCAACTCTGCTTATGAAATGATACAGACCACAGCTCCTCTTACATGAATGCTCTTTAGTTAATAGTGATAATCATGGTGGGGTTCTAGAACTGTGTAAAACCATTTGAGCCCAAAATTCACTTGGTTTGCCAGAAATGAACCCTTGCTTGTAGGGAGACACAGATCATGGGGTTTAACTCCGTTTCTGAAGGCAAATTCAGACCAGAGTTCTCAACCCTGAAAACAACTCTGTTTTAAGGCAAGAATCATCCTCTTCTATCCAGCGTCTCCAATACTGTATGAAACATCTGCATTTCCACAAAAAAAGAACTGTGTTTCCTACTCATACAGACCATATGTAGTTAAACTCTGGTTATGAAACTGTTACAAACCACAGCTCCGCTTACATAAATGCTCTTTAGTTAATAGTGAGAATCGCGTTGGGTTTCTGTATTGGGAAAAAACATTTGAGCACAAAATTCACTGGGTATTCCTGAAATGAAGTCTTGCTTGTAGGAAGACACAGATCCTGGGGTTTTACTCCATTTCTGAAGGTAAATTCAACCAGAATTCTCAACCCTGAAAACCACTCTGTTTTAAGGAAGGCTCATCCTCTTCTTTCCACGTTCTCCAATAAACTAAGAACCATGAGTATTCCCAGAAAAAAAAAAAAAAACTGTGTTTCCTACTCATACCTACCATATGTAGTTCAACTCTGCTTATGAAACTGATACAAACCACAGCTCCTGTTACATACAAGCTATTTAGTTAATAGTGAGAATCGTGTAGGGTTTGTGAACTGCGAAAAATCATTTGATCCCAAAATTCACTAGGTTTACAAGAAATGAACTCTTGCTTGTAGGAAGACACAGATACTGGGGTTGAACTTGATTTCTGAAGGGAAATTCAGAACAGAGTTCTCATCCCTGAAACACACTCTTTTTTAAGAAGAAGCAAGCTCTTCTTTCCAGCGTCTCCAATACAGTAAGAACCATGAGCATGCCCAGAAAAAAAGAACTGTGTTTCCTACTCATACGGACCATATGTAGTTCAACTCTGCTTATGAAACTGATACAAACCACAGCTCCTCTTACATAAATGCTCTTTAGTTAATAGTGAGAATCGCGTTGGGTTCCTGAACTGCAAAAAATCATTTGAGCCCAAAATTCACTGGGTTTACCAGAAATGAACTATTGCTTGTAGGAAGACAGAGATCCTGGGGTTTAACTCCGTGTCTGAAGGCAAATTCAGACCAGAGTTCTCAACCCTGAAAAAAACTCTGTTTTAAGGCAAGAATCATCCTCTTCTATCCGGCGTCTCCAATAATGTAAAAAACATCTGAATTCCCAGAAAAAAAGAACTGTGTTTCCTACTTATACAGACCATATGTAGTTAAACTCTGGTTATGACACTGATACAACCCACAGCTCCTCTTACATATTTCCTCTTCAGTTAATAGTGAGAATCGCGTTGGGTTTCTGTACTGGGAAAGAACATTTGAGCACAAATTCACTGGGTTTTCCTGAAATGAACTCTTGCTTGTAGGAAGACACAGATCCTGGGGTTTAACTCCATTTCTGAAGGGAAATTCAACCAGAATTCTCAACCCTGAAAAACACTCTGTTTTAAGGCAAGAATTATCCTCTTCTTTCCACCTTTTCAAATACACTAAGAACCATGAGCATGCCCAGAAAAAAGAAAACTGTTTTTCCTACTCATACGGACCATATGTAGATCAAATCTGCTTATGAAATGATACAGACTACAGCTCCTCCTATATAAATGCTCTTTAGTTAATAGTGATAATCGCGTTGGGTTCTAGAACTGAGTAAAGTCATTTGAGCCGAAAATTCACTTGGTTTGCCAGAAATGAACTCTTGCTGGTAGGAAGACACAGATCATGGGGTTTAACTCCGTATCTGAAGGGAAATTCAGACCAGAGTTCTCATACCTGAAATACACTCTGTTTTAACGAAGAAGCAAGCTCTTCTTTCCAGAGTCTAAAATACAGCAAGAACCATGAGCATGCCCAGAAAAAAAGAACTGTGTTTCCTACTCATACTTACCATATGTAGTTCAACTCTGCTTATGAAACTGATACAAACCACAGCTCCTGTTACATACATGCTCTTTAGTTAATAGTGATAATCACGGTTTTCTTCTAGAGCTGTGTAAAATCATTGGAGCAGAAAAAACTCTTTGTTTAACAGAAATAAATTCTTTCTGGTAGGAAGACACAGATCCTGGGGTTTAACTCCGTTTCTGAAGGGAAATTCAGACCAGAGTTCTCATCTCTGAAACACACTCTGCTTTAATGCAAGAATCATCCTCTTCTTTCCAGCGACTCCAATATAGTAAGAAATATGAGCATGCCCTGAAAAAAAACCTGTTTTTCCTAACTCATACGGACCCTGTGTAGTTCAACTGTGCTTATAAAACTGATACAAACCACAGCTCCTGGAACATACAAGCTCTTTAGTTAATAGTGAGAATCGCGTAGGGTTTGTGAACTGCGAAAAATCATTTGAGCCCAAAATTCACTGGGTTTACCAGAACTGAACTCTTGCTTGTAGGAAGACACAGATCCTGGGGTTTATCTCCGTTTCTGAAGGCAAATTCAGACCAGAGTTCTCATCCCTGAAAAAAACTCAGTTTTAAGGCAAGATTCATCCTCTTCTATGCAGCCTCTCCAATACAGCAAGAATCATCAGCATGTCCAGAAAAAAAGAACTGTGTGTCCTACTCATACTGACCATATGTAGTTCAACTCTGCTTCTGAACTGATACAGACTACAGCTCCTCTTACATAAATGCTCTTTAATTAATAGTGATAATCCCGTTGGGTTCTAGAACTGTGTGAAGTCATTTGAGCCGAAAATTCACTTGGTTCGCCAGAAATGAACTCTTGCTGGTAGGAAGACACAGATCCTGGGGTTTAACTCCGTTTGTGAAGGGAAATTCAGACCAGAGTTCTCATCCCTGAAATACACTCTGTTTTAACGAAGATGCAAGCTCTTCTTTCCAGAGTCTAAAATACAGCAAGAACCATGAGCATGGTCTGAAAAAAAGAACTGTGTTTGCTATTCATACGGACCATATGTAGTTCAACTCTGCTTATGAAACTGATACAAACCACAGCTACTGTTACATACATGCTCCTTAGTTAATAGTGATAATCACGGTTGGGTTCTGGAACTGTGTAAAATCATTGGAGCAGAAAATTCTCTTTGTTTAACAGAAATGAATTCTTGCTGGTATGAAGACACAGATCCTGGGGTTTAACTCCGTTTCTGAAGGGAAATTCAGACCAGAGTTCTCATCTCTGTAACATACTCTGCTTTAATGCAAGAATCATCCTCTTCTTTCCAGTGACTCCAATATAGTAAGAAATATGAGCATGCCCTGAAAAAAAACCTGTTTTTTCTACTCAGACAGACCCTGTGTAGTTCAACTGTGCTTATGAAACTGATACAAACCACAGCTCCTGTTACATACAAGCTCTTAAGTTAATAGTGAGAATCGCGTAGGTTTTGTGAACTGCGAAAAATCATTTGAGCCCAAAATTCACTAGGTTTACAAGAAATGAACTCTTGCTTGTAGGAAGACACAGATACTGGGGTTGAACTTGATTTATGAAGGGAAATGCAGACCACAGTTCTCATCCCTGAAACACACTCTGTTTTAACGAAGAAGCAAGCTCTTCTTTCCAGTGTCTAAAATACAGCAAGAACCATGAGCATGGTCTGAAAAAATGAACTGTGTTTCCTATACATATGGATCATATGTAGTTCAACTCTGCTTATGAAACTGATACAAACCACAGCTCCCCTTACATAAATGCTCTTTAGTTAATAGTGAGAATCGCGTTGGGTTCCTGAACTGCAAAAAATCATTTGAGCCCAAAATTCACTGGGTTTAACAGAAATGAACTCTTGCTTGTAGGAAGACAGAGATCCTGGGGTTTAACTCCGTTTCTGAAAGCAAATTCAGACCAGAGTTCTCAACCCTGAAAAAAAGTCTGTTTTAAGGCAAGAATCATCCTCTTCTATCCAGCGTCTCCAATACTGTAAGAAACATCTGCATTCCCAAAAAAAAAAGAACAGTGTTTCCTACTCATACAGACCATATGTAGTTAAACTCTGGTTATGACACTGATGCAACCCACAGCTCCTCTTACATAAATGCTCTTTAGTTAATAGTGAGAATCGCGTTGGGTTTCTGTACTGGGAAAAAACATTTGAGCACAAAATTCACTGGGTTTTCCAGAAATGATCTCTTGCTTGTAGGAAGACAGAGATCCTGGGGTTTAACTCCATTTCTGAAGGTAAATTCAACCAGAATTCTCAACCCTGAAAAACACTCTGTTTCAAGGCAAGAATCATCCTCTTCTTTCCACCTTCTCCAATAAACTAAGAACCATGAGCATGCCCAGAAAAAAAAGAACTGTCTTTCCCACTCATAAGGACCATATGTAGTTCAACTCTGCTTGTGAAATGATACAGACCACAGCTCCTCTAACATAAATACTCTTTAGTTAATAGTGATAATCGTGTTGGGTTCTAGAACTGTGTAAAGGCATTTGAGCCGAAAATTCACTTGGTTTGGCAGAAATGAACTCTTGCTGGTAGGAAGACACAGATCCTGGGGTTTAACTCCGTTTGTGAAGGGAAATTCAGACCAGAGATCTCATCTCTGAAACACACTCTGCTTTAATGCAAGAATCATCCTCTTCTTTCCAGCAAATCCAATATAGTAAGAAATATGAGCATGCCCTGAAAAAAACCCTGTTTTTCCTGATCATACAGACCATGTGTAGTTCAACTATGCTTATGAAACTGATACAAACCACAGCTCCTCTTACATAAATGCTCTTTAGTTAATAGTGATAATCGCGACGGGTTCTAGAACTGTGTAAAATCATTTGAGCCGAAAATTCACTTGGTTTACAAGAAATGAACTCTTTTTTGTAGGAAGACACAGGTCCTGGGGTTTAACTTCATTTCTGAAGGGAAATTCAGACCAGAGTTCTCATCCCTGAAACACACTCTGTTTTAACGAAGAAGCAATCTCTTCTTTCCAGAGTAAAATACAGCAAGAACCATGAGCCTGGTCTGAAAAAAAGAACTGTGTTTCCTATTCATACAGACCATATGTAGTTCAACTCTGCTTATGAAACTGATACAGACCACACCTCCTCTTACATAAATGCTATTTAGTTAATAGTGAGAATAGTGTAGGGTTCGTGAACTGCGAAAAATCATTTGAGCCCAAAATTCACTGGGTTTACCAGGGCTGAACTCTTGCTTATAGGAAGACACAGATGCTGGGGTTTAACTCCGTTTAGGAAGGCAAATTCAGACTAGAGTTCTCAACCCTGAAAAACACTCTGTTTTAAGGCAAGAATCATCCCCTTCTTTCCAGCGTCTCCAATATAGTAAGAAAGGTGAGCATGCCCAGAAAAAAAGAACTGTGTTTCCTAGTCATACAAACCATATGTAGTTCAACTCTGCATATGAAACTGATACAAACCTCAGCTCCTCTTACACTAATCCTCTTTAGATAATAGTGAGAATAGCGTAGGGTTCGTGAACTGCGAAAAATCATTTGAGCCCAAAATTCACCTGGTTCACCAGAAATGAACTCTTGTTGTAGGAAGACACAGATCCTGGGTTTAACTCCATTTCTGAAGGAAAATACAGATCAGAGTTCTCATCCCTGAACCACACTCTGTTTTAAGGCATGAATCATCCTCTTCTGTCCAGGGTCTCCAATACAGTAAGAACCATGAGCATGCCAAGAAAAAAAGAACTGTGTTTCCTACTCATACAGATCATATGTATTCCAACTCTGCTTATGAACCTGATACAGGCCACATCTCCTCTTACATAAATGCTATTTACTTAATAGTGATAATATCGTTCAGTTCTAGAACTGTGTAAAATCATTTGAGCCAAAAATTCACTTGGTTTACCAGAAACGAACTCTTGCTTGTAGGAAGACACAGATCCTGGGGTTTAAATCCGTTTCTGAAGGGAAATTCAGACCAGAGTTCTCATCCCTGAAACACACTCTGATTTAAGGAAGAAGCAAGCTCTTCTTTCCAGTGTCTAATATACAGCAAGAACCATGAGCATGCCCTGAAAAAAAGAACTGTGCTTCCTACTCATAGGGTCCATATGTAGTTCTACTCTGCTTATGAAACTGATACAATCCACTGCTCCTCTTACATAAATCCTCTTTAGTTAATAGTGAGAATAGCTTAGGGTTCGTGAACTGTGAAAAATTATTTGAGCCCAAAATTCACTGGGTTTACCAGAAATGAACTCTTGCTTGAAGGACGACACATATCCTGGGGTTTAACTCCATTTCTGAAGGGAAATTCAGACCAGAGTTCTCATCACTGAAACACACTCTGTTTTAAGGCATGAATTATCCTCTTCTGTCCAGGGTCTCTAATACAGTAAGCACCATGAGCATGCCAAGAAAAAAAGAACTGTGATTCCTACTCATACGTATCGTATATAGACCAACTCTGCTTGTGAAACTGATACAAACCACAGCTCCTCTTACATAAATGCTCTTTAGTGAATAGAGATAATCGCGTTGGGTCCTAGAACTGTGTAAAATCATTTGAGCCGAAAAATCACTTGTTTTACCAGAAATGAACTCTTGCTTGTAGGAAGACACAGATCATGGGGTTTAAAGCCGTTTCTGAAATGAAATTCAGACCACAGTTCTCAACCATGAAACACACTCTGTTTTAATGCAAGAAGCAAGCTCTTCTTTCCAGTGTCTCCAATACAGCAAGAACCATGAGCATGCCCAGAAAAAAAAAAAAAAACTGTGTTTCCTACTCATACGGACCATATGTAGTTCAACTCTGCATAAGAAACTGAAACAAACCACAGCTCCTCTTACATGAATGCTCTTTAGTTAATAGTGAGAATAGCGTTGGGTTCGTGATCTGTGTAAAATCATTTGAGCCCAGAATTCACTGGGTTTACCAGAAATGAACTCTTGCTTGTAGGAAGACACAGATCCTGGGGTTTAATTCCATTTCTGAAGGGAAATTCAGACCAGTGTTCTCATCCATGAAACACACTCTGTTTTAACGCAAGAAGCAAGCTCTTCTTTCCAGCGTCTCCAATACACCAAGAACCATGAGCATGCCCAGAAAAAAAGAACTGTGTTTCCTACTCATACAGACCATATGTTGTTCAACTCTGCTTATGAAACTGAAACAAACCACAGCTCCCCTTACATAAAGGTTCTTTAGTTAATACTGAGAATAGTGATTTGTTCGTGAACTGTGTAAAATCATTTGAGCCCAAAATTCTCTGTGTTTACCAGTAATGAACTCTTGCTTGTAGGAAGAAACAGATCAGGGGTGTAACTCTGTTTTTGAAGGCAAATTCAGACCAGAGTTCTCCTCCAATAAAAACACTCTGTTTTAAGGCAAGAATCTTCTTTCCAGTGTCTCCAATATACTAACAAACATGAGCATGCCCAGAATAAAAGGACTGTATTTCCTACTCATACAGACCATATGTAGTTCAACTCTGCTAATGAAACTGATACAAACCACAGCTCCTCTTACATAAATCCTCTTTAGTTAATAGTGAGAATATTGTAGGGTTCGTGAACTGCGAAAAATCATTTGAGCCCAAAATTTACTGGGTTTACCAGAAATGAACTCTTGCTTGTAGGAAGACACAGATCCTGGGGTTTAACTCCTTTTCTGAAGGGAAATTCAGACCAGAGTTGTCATCCCTGAAACACACTCTGCTTTAACGAAGAAGCAAGCTATTCTTTCCAGAGTCTAAAATACAGCAAGCACCATGAGTATGGCCTGAAAAAATGAACTGTGTTTCCTACTCATACGGACCATATGTAGTTCAACTCTGTTCATGAAACTGATACAAACCACAACTCCTCTTACATAAATGCTCTTTAGTTAATAGATATATTCGCGTTGGGTCCTAGAACTGGGTAAAATCATTTGAGCCGAGAATTCACTTGGTTTACCAGGAAAGAACTCTTGCTTGTAGGAAGACACAGATCATGGGGTTTAACGCCGTTTCTGAAAGGAAATTCAGACCACAGATCTCATCCATTAAACACACTCTGTTTTAATGCAAGAAGCAAGCTCTTCTTTCCAGCGTCTCCAATAGAGCAAGAACCATGAGCATGCCCAGAATAAAAGAACTGTGTTTCCTACTCATACAGACCATATGTAGTTCAACTCTGCTAATGAAACTAATACAAACCACAGCTCCTCTTACATAAATCCTCTTTAGTTAATAGTGAGAATAGTGTACGGGTCGTGAACGGCGAAAAATCACTTGAGCCCAAAATTTACTGGGTTTACCAGAAATGAACCCTTGCTTGTAGGAAGACACAGATCCTGGGGTTTAACTCCGTTTCTGAAGGGAAATTCAGACCAGAGTTTTCATCCCTGAAACACACTCTGTTTTAACGAAGAAGCAAGCTATTCTTTCCAGAGTCTAAAATACAGCAAGAACCATGAGTATGGCCTGAAAAAATGAACAGTGTTTCCTATTCATACGTACCATATGTATTTCAACTCTGCTTAGTAATCTGATAAAAACAACAGATCCTCTAACATATAGGCTCTTTAGTTAATAGTGAGAATCGCATTGCGTTCGTGAACTGCGAAAAATCATTTGAGCCCAAAATTCACTGGGTTTACCAGAAATGAACCATTGCTTGTAGGAAAACACTGATACAGTGGTTTAACTCCATTTCTGATGGCAAATTCAGACCAGAGAACTCAACCCAGAAACACACTCTGTTTTAAGTCAAGAATCATCCTCTTCTTTCCAGCGTCTCCAATATAGTAAGAAACATGAGCATGCCCAGAAAAAAAGAACTGTGTTTCCTACTCATACAGACCATATGTAGTTCAACTCTGCTAATGAAACTGATACAAACCACAATTCCTCTTACATAAATCCTCTTTAATTAATAGTGTAGGGTTCGTGAACTGCGAAAAATCATTTGAGCCCAAAATTTACTGGGTTTACCAGAAATGAACTCTTGCTTGTAGGAAGACACAGATCCTGGGGTTGAACTCCGTTTCTGAAGGGAAATTCAGACCAGAGTTGTCATCCCTGAAACACACTCTGCTTTAACGAAGAAGCGAGCTATTCTTTCCAGAGTCTGAAATACAGCAAGAACCATGAGTATGGCCTGAAAAAATGAACTGTGTTTCCTACTCATTAGGACCATATGTAGTTCAACTCTGCTTATGAATCTGATACAAACCACAGCTCCTCTTACATAAATGCTCTTTCGTGAATAGAGATAATCGCGTTGGGTCCTAGAACAGTGTAAAATCATTTGAGCCGAAAAATCACTTGGTTTACCAGAAATGAACTCTTGCTTGTAGGAAGACACAGATCATGGGGTTTGACCCCGTTTCTGAAAGGAAATTCAGACCACAGTTCTCAACCATGAAACACACTCTGTTTTAATGCAAGAAGCAAGCTCTTCTTTCCAACGTCTCCAATAGAGCAAGAAACATGAGCATGCCCAGAAAAAAAAAAAAAAACTGTGTTTCCTACTCATACGGACCATATGTAGTTCAACTCTGCATATGAAACTGAAACAAACCACAGCTCCTCTTACATGAATGCTCTTTAGTTAATAGTGAGAATAGTGTTGGGTTCGTGATCTGTGTAAAATCATTTGAGCCCAAAATTCACTGGGTTTACCAGAAATGAACTCTTGCTTGTAGGAAGACACAGATCCTGGGGTTTAATTCCGTTTCTGAAGGGAAATTCAGACCAGTGTTCTCATCCATGAAACACACTCTGTTTTAACGCAAGAAGCAAGCTCTTCTTTCCAGCGTCTCCAATACACCAAGAACCATGAGCATGCCCAGAAAAAAAGAACTGTGTTTCCTACTCATACAGACCATATGTAGTTCAACTCTGCTTATGAAACTGAAACAAACCACAGATCCTCTTACATAAAGGTTCTTTAGTTAATACTGAGAATAGTGATTTGTTCGTGAACTGTGTAAAATCATTTGAGCCCAAAATTCACTGTGTTTACCAGTAATGAACTCTTTCTTGTAGGAAGACACAGATCATGGGGTGTAACTCTGTTTTTGAAGGCAAATTCAGACCAGAGTTCTCCTCCAATAAAAACACTCTGTTTTAAGGCAAGAATCATCCTATTCTTTCCAGCGTCTCCAATATACTAACAAACATGAGCATGCCCAGAATAAAAGAACTGTGTTTCCTACTCATACAGACCATATGTAGTTCAACTATGCTAATGAAACTGATACAAACCACAGCTCCTCTTACATAAATCCTCTTTAGTTAATAGTGTAGGGTTCGTGAACTGCGAAAAATCATTTGAGCCCAAAATTTACTGGGTTTACCAGAAATGAACTCTTGCTTGTAGGAAGACACAGATCCTGGGGTTTAACTCCGTTTCTGAAGGGAAATTCAGACCAGAATTGTCATACCTGAAACACACTCTTCTTTAACGAAGAATCGAGCTATTCTTTCCAGAGTCTGAAATACAGCAGGAACCATGAGTATGGCCTGAAAAAATGAACTGTGTTTCCTACTCATTCGGACCATATGTAGTTCAACTCTGTTTATGAAACTGATACAAACCACAACTCCTCTTACATAAATGCTCTTTAGTTAATAGAGATATTCGCGTTGGGTCCTAGAACAGGGTAAAATCATTTGAGCCGAAAATTCACTTGGTTTACCAGAAATGAACTCTTGCTTGTGGGAAGACACAGATCATGGGGCTTAATGCCGTTTCTGAAAGGAAATTCAGACCACAGTTCTCATCCATGAAACACACTCTGTTTTAATGCAAGAAGCAAGCTCTTCTTTCCAGCGTCTCCAATAGAGCAAGAACCATGAGCATGCCCAGAAAAAAAAAAAAACTGTTTATCCTGCTCATACGGACCATATGTAGTTCAACTCTGCATATGAAACTGAAACAAACCACAGCTCCTCTTACATGAATGCTCTTTAGTTAATAGTGTGAATAGCGTTGGGTTCGTGAACTGTGTAAAATCATTTGAGCCCAAAATTCACTGGGTTTACCAGAAATGAACTCTTGCTTGTAGGAAGACACAGATCCTGGGGTTTAACTCCTTTTCTGAAGGGAAATTCAGACCAGTGTTCTCATCCATGAAACACACTCTGTTTTAACGCAAGAAGCAAGCTCTTCTTTTCCAGCGTCTCCAATACACCAAGAACCATGAGCATGCCCAGAAAAAAAGAACTGTGTTTCCTACTCATACAGACCATATGTAGTTCAACTCTGCTTATGAAACTAAAACAAACCACAGCTCCTCTTACATAAAGGTTCTTTAGTTAATACTGAGAATAGCGTTGTGTTCGTGAACTGTGTAAAATCATTTGAGCCCAAAATTCACTGTGTTTACCAGTAATGAACTCTTGCTTGTAGGAAGACACAGATCATGGGGTGTAACTCTGTTTTTGAAGGCAAATTCAGACCAGAGTTCTCCTCCAATAAAAACACTCTGTTTTAAGGCAAGAATCATCCTCTTCTTTCCAGCGTCTCCAATATACTAACAAACATGAGCATGCCCAGAATAAAAGAACTGTGTTTCCTACTCATACAGACCATATGTAGTTCAACTCTGCTAATGAAACTGATACAAACCACAGCTCCTCTTACATAAATCCTCTTTAGTTAATAGTGAGAATACTGCAGGGTTTGTGAACTGGGAAAAATCATTTGAGCCCAAAATTTACTGGGTTTACCAGAAATGAACTCTTGCTTGTAGGAAGACACAGATCCTGGGGTTTAACTCCGTTTCTGAAGGGAAATTCAGGCCAGTGTTCTCATCCATGAAACACACTCTATTTTAACGCAAGATGCATGCTCTTCTTTCCAGCGTCTCCGATACAGCAAGAAAATTGAGCATGCCCAGAAAAAAAGAACTGTATTTCCTACTCAAAAGGACAGTTGCTAGTTGAACTCTGCTTATGAAACTCATACTAACCCCAGCATCTCTTCATAGATGCTCTTTAGTTAAAAGTGAAAATCGTTTTGGGTTCGTGTACTGTGTAAATTCATTTTAGCCGAAAAATCACTGGTTTCACCGGAAATGAACTCTTACTTGTAGGAAGACACAGAGCCTTTTTTTTAACCCCGTTTGTGAAGGGCAATACAGATCAGTGTTTTCATCCATGAAACACACTCTGTTTTAACGCAAAGAGCATGCTCTTTTTTCCACTGTCTCAAATACAGCAAGAAACATGAGCATGCCCAGAAAAAAGAACTGTATTTCCTACTCAAAAGGACAGTGTCTAGTTCAACTCTGCTTATGAAACTCATACAAACCACAGCATCGTTTCATAGATGCTCTTTAGTTAAAGGTGAAAATAGTGTTGGGTTATTGAACTGTGTAAATTCGTTTGAGCCAAAATATCACTGGGTTTACCGGAAATGAACTCTTGCTGTAGGAAAACACAGAGCCTTTGGTTTAACTCCGTTTCTGAAGGAATATTCAGACCAGTATTCTCATCCATGAAAACACTCTGTTTTAACGCAAGAAGCATGCTCTTCTTCCAGCGTCTCCATTACAGCAAGAAACATGAGCCTGCCCAGAAAAAATGAACTGTGTTTCCTACTCATACGGACCATATCTAGTTGAACTGTGCTTAAGAATCTGTAACAAAACAAAGCATCTCTTACTTAGATGTTCTTTAGTTAATAGTGAAAAACATTTGCGTTCGTGAACTGTGTAAATTCATTTGAGCCGAAAAATCACAGGATTTACCGGAAATGAACTTTTGATTGTAGGAAGACACAGAGCCTTTGGTTTAACTCATTTCTGAAGGGAAATTCAGACCAGTGTTCTCATCCTTGAAACACCCTCGGTTTTAACGCAAGAAACATCCTCTTCTGTCCAGCGTCTCCAGTACAGGAAGACACATGAGCATGCCCATAAAACAGAACTGTGTTTCGTACTCATACGGACCATATCTAGTTGAACGCTGCTCATGAAACTGCAACAAACCACAGCATCTTTTCCATAGATGCTCTTTTGTTAATAGTGAAAATCATGTTGGGTCGTGAAGTGTGTAAATTCATTAGAGCTGAAAAATCACTGGGTTTACCGGAAATGAACTCTTGCATTTAGGAAGACACAGAGCCTTTGCTTTAACTCCGTTTCTGAAGGGAAATTCAGACCAGTGTTCTCATCCATGAAAAACCATCTGTTTTAATGCAAGAAGCATCCTCTTCTGTCCAGCCTCTGCACTACAGAAAGAAATATGAGCATGCCTAGAAAAAAAGAACTGTGTTTCCTACTCATACGGAACATATCTAGGTGAACTCTGCTTATGAAACTCATACAAACCACAGCATCTCTTACATAGATGCTCTTTAGTTAAACATGAAAAACGTGTTAGGTTTGTGAACTGTGTAAATTCATTTGAGACAAAAAATCACTGAGTATACCGGAAATGAACTCTTGCTTGTAGGAAGACAGAGGGCCTTTGTTTTAACTCCATTTGTGAAGGCAAATTCAGACCAGTGTTCTCATCCATGGAACACACTCTGTTTTAATGCAAAGAGCATGCTATTCTTTCCAGCGTCTACAATATAATAAGAAACATGAGCATGCCCAGAAAAAATGAACTGTGTTTCCTACTCATACGGACCATATCTAGTTGAACTCTGCTCATGAAACTGTAGCAAACCACAGCATTTCTCACAGAGATGCTCTTTAGTTAAAAGTGAAAATCGTGTTGGGTTCGTGAACTGTGCAAATTCATTTGAGTCAAAAATCACTGGATTTACCAGAAAAGATCTCTTGCTTGTAGGAAGACACAGAACCTTTGTTTTAACTCCGTTTCTGATGGAAACTTCAGACCTATGTTCAAATCCAGGAAACACAATCTGTTTTAATGCAAGAAGCACACTCTTCTTTCCAGCGTCTCCAATACAGCAAGAAATATGAGCATGCCCAGAAAAAAGGAAATGTATTTCCTACTCTAAAGGACCGTGTCTAGTTCGACTCTGCTTATGAAACTCATACAAATCACAGCATCTCTTCATAGATGCTCTGTTGTTAATAGTGAAAATCATGTTGGGTTCGTGAACTGTGTAAATTAATTGGAGCCGAAAAATCATTGGGTTTACCCGAAATGAACTCTTGCTTGTAGGAAGACAGAGAGCCTTTGGTTTAACTCCGTTTGTGAAGGAAAATTCAGACCAGTGTTCTCATCCATGAAACACACTTTATTTGTAACACAAAGAGCATGGTCTTCTTTCAGGCTTCGCCAATACAGCAAGAAAAATGAGCATGCACAGAAAAAAAGAACTGTGTTTCCTACTCATACGGACCATATCTAGTTGAACTTTCCTTATGAAACTGTAACAAACCACAGCATCTCTAACATAGATGCTCTTTAGTTAATAGTGAAAATCGTGTTGGGTTCGTGAACTGTGTAAATTCATTTGATCCAACAAATCACTATGTTTACCGGAAATGAACTCTTGCTTGTAGGAAGACACAGACACTTTGGTTTAACTCCATTTGTAAAGAGAAATACAGACCAGCGTTCTCATCCATAAAACACGCTCTGTTTTAACGCAAGAAGCATCCTCTTCTTTCTAGCGTCTCCTATACAGCAAGAAACATGAGCATGCCCAGAAAATATGAATTTTGTTTCCTACTCATACAGACCATATCTAGTTTAACTCTGTTTATGACACTGTAACAAACCACAGCATCTTTTACATAGATGTTCTTTAGTTAATAGTGAAAAACTTGTTGGGTTCGTGAACTGTGTAAATTCATTTGAGCCGAAAAATCACTGGGTTTAACGGAAATGAACTCTTGCTTGTAGGAAGACAGAGAGCCTTTCGTTTAACGCCGTTTGTGAAGGGAAATTCATACCAGTGTTCTCATCCATGAAACACACTCTGTTTTAACGCAAAGAACATGCTCGTCTTTCCAGCGTCTGCAATATAGCAAGAAACACGAGCATGCCCAGAAAAAAATCAACTGTGTTTCCTACTCATATGTACCATATCTAGTTGAACTCTGCTTATGAAACTCATACAAACCACAGCATCTATTGCATAGATGCTCTTTAGTTAAATATGAAAAACGTGTTAGGTTTGTGAACTGTGTAAATTCATTTGAGCCAAAAAATCACTGGGTATACCGGAAATGAACTCTTGCTTGTAGGAAGACACAGAGCCTTTGTTTTAACTCCATTTGTGAAGGGAATTTCAGACCAGCGATCTAATCCATGAAACACCCTCTGTTTTAACACAAAAAGCATCCTAGTCTGTCCAGCGTCTCCTATACAGCAAGAAACATGAGCATGACCAGAAAAAAAGAACTGTGTTTCCTACTCATACAGACCATATCTAGTTGAACTCTGCTTATGAAACTGTAACAAACCACAGCATCTTTTACATAGATGCTCTTTAGTAAATAGTGAAAGTCGTGTTGGGTTCGTGATCTGTGTTATTTCATTTGAGCCGAAAAATCACTGGGTTTACCAGAAATGAACTCTTGCTTGTGGGAAGACACAGAGCCTTTGGTTTAACTCCGTTTCTGAAGGGAAATTCAGACCAGTTTTCTCATCCATGAAACACCATCTGTTTTAACGCAAGAAGCATCCTCTTCTGTCCAGCGTCTGCACTACAGCAAGAAATATGAGCATGCCCAGAAAAAAAGAACTGTGTTCCCTACTCATACGGAACATATCTAGTTGAACTCTGCTTATGAAACTCATACAAACCACAGCATCTATTACATAGATGCTCTTTAGTTAAACATGAAAAACGTGTTAGGTATGTGAACTGTGTAAATTCATTTGAGCCAAAAAATCACTTGGTATACCGGAAATGAACTCTTGCTTGTAGGAAGACAGAGAGCCTTTTGTTTAACTCCATTTGTGAAGGGAATTTCAGACCAGCGAACTAATCCATGAAACACACTCTGTTTTAACGCAAAGAGCTTGCTCGTCTTTCCAGTGTCTGCAATATAGCAAGAAACACGAGCATGCCCAGAAAAAATCAACTGTGTTTCCTACTCATATGTACCATATCTAGTTGAACTCTGATTAAGGAACTGTAACAAGCCACAGCATCTCTTACATAGATGCACCTTAGTTAATAGTGAAAATCGTGTTGGGTTCGTGAACTGTGTAAATTCATTTGAGCTGAATAATCACTGGGTTTACAGGAAATGAACTATTGCATTTAGGAAGACACAGAGCCATTGGTTTAACTCCGTTTCTGAAGTGAAATTCAGACCTGTGTTCTCATCCATGAAAAACACTCTGTTTTAACCCAACGAGCATGCTCTTCTTTCCAGCGTCTCTAATACAGCAAGAAACCTGAGCATGATCAGAAAAAAAGAACTGTGTTTCCTACTCATACAGACCATATCTAGTTGAACTCTGCTTATGAAACTGTAACAAACCACAACATCTTTTACATAGAGGTTCGTGTGTTAATAGTGAAAATCGTGTTGGGTTCATAAACTGTGTAAAATCTTTTGAGCCGAAAAATCACTGGCTTTACCAGAAATGAACACTTGCTTGTAGGAAGACACAGAGCCTTTGGTTTAACTCCATTTGTGAAGGCAAATTCAGACCAGTGTTCTCATCCATGAAACACAATCTGTTTTAATGCAAAGAGCATGCTATTCTTTCCAGCGTCTGCAATATAATAAGAAACATGAGCATGCCCAGAAAAAATGAACAGTGTTTCCTACTCATACGGACCATATCTAGTTGAGCTCTGCTCATGAAACTGTAAAAAACCACAGCATTTCTCACAGAGATGCTCTTTAGTTAAAAGTGAAAATCGTGTTGGGTTTGTGAACTGTGCAAATTCATTTGAGTCAAAAATCACAGGATTTACCGGAAAAGAACTCTTGCTTGTAGGAAGACATAGAGCATTTGTTTTAACTCCGTTTCTGAAGGAAAATTCAGACATGTGTTCAAATCCAGGAAAAACAATCTGTTTTAATGGAAGAAGCAAACTCTTCTTTCCAGCGTCTCCAATACAGCAAGAAATATGAGCATGCTCAGAAAAAAAGAAATGTATTTCCTTCACAAAAGGAGCATGTCTAGTTCAACTCTGCTTATGAAACTCATACAAATCACAGCATCTCTTCATAGATGCTCTTTAGTTAATAGTGAAAATCGTGTTGGGTTCGTGAACTGTGTAAATTAATTGGAGCCCAAAAATCACTGGGTTTACCTGAAATGAACTCTTGCTTGTAGGAAGACACAGAGCCTTTGGTTTAACTCTGTATCTGAAGGGAAATTCAGACCAGTGTTCTCATCCATGAAACACCATCTATTTATCGCAAGAAGAATCCTCTTCTGTCCAGCGTAGGCAATACAGCAAGAAATATGAGCATGCCCACCAAAAATAACTGTGTTTCCTACTCATATGGACCATATCTAGTTGAACTCTGCTTATGAAATTGATACAAACCACAGCATGTCTTACATAGATGCCCTTTAGTTAAGAGTGAAAATCGTGTTGGGTTCGTGAACTGTGTAAATTCATTTGATCCGACAAATCACTATGTTTACCGGAAATGAACTCTTACTTGTAGGAAGACACAGACAATTTGGTTTAACTCCGTTTGTGAAGAGAAATACAGACGAGCGTTCTCATCCATAAACACCCTCTGTTTTAACGCAAGAAGCATCCTCTTCTGTCTAGCGTCTCCTATACATCAAGAAACATGAGCATGCCCAAAAAATATGAATTGTGTTTCCTACTCATACAGACCATATCTAGTTTAACTCTGCTTATGAAACTGTAACAAACCACAGCGTCTTTTACATTGATGCTATTTAGTTAATAGTGAAAAACGTGTTGGGTTAGTGAACTGTGTAAATTCATTTGAGCCGAAAAATCACTGGGTTTAACGGAAATGAACTCTTGCTTGTAGGAAGACACAGAGCCTTTGGTTTAACTCCGTTTCTGAAGGAAAATTCATACCCGTGTCCAAATCCATGAAACACACTCTGTTTTAATGCAAGAAGCTTGCTCTTTTTTCCAGCGTCTCCAATACAGCAAGAAACATGAGCATGCCCAGAAAAAAAGAACTGTATTTCCTACCTAAAACGACCAGGTCTATTTCAACTCTGCATATGAAACTCATACAAACCACAGTATCTCTTCTTAGATGCTCTTTAGTTAATATTGAAAATCGTGTTGGGTTCTTGAACTGTGTAAATTAATTTGGCCGAAAAATCACTGGGATTACCGGAAATGAACTCTTGCTTGTAGGAAGACACAGAGCCTTTGGTTTAACTCTGTATCTGAAGGGAAATTCAGACCAGTGTTCTCATCCATGAAACACCATCTATTTTTACGCTAGAAGAATCCTCTTCTGTCCAGTGTCGGCAATACAGCAAGAAATATGAGCATGCCCAGAAAAATAACTGTGTTTCCTACTCATACGGACCATATCTAGTTGAACTCTGCTTATGAAATTGATACAAACCACAGCATCTCTTACATAGATGCTCTTTAGTTAATAGTGAAAATCGTGTTGTGTTCGTGAACTGTGTAAATTAATTTGGCCGAAAAATCACTGGGATTACCGGAAATGAACTCTTGCTTGTAGGAAGACTGAGAGCCTTTGGTTTAACTCCGTTTGTGAAGGGAAATTCAGACCAGTATTCTCATCCATGAAACACACTCTGTTTTAACGCAAAGAGCATGCTCTTCTTTCCAGCGTCTGCCATATAGCAAGAAACAGGAGCATGCCCAGAAAAAATCAACTGTGTTTCCTACTCATATGTACCATATCTAGTTGAATTCTGCTTAAGGAAATGTAACAAACCCCAGCATCTCTTACATAGATGCACTTTAGTTAATAGTGAAAATCATGTTGGGTTCGTGAACTGTGTAAATTCATTTGAGCTGAAAAATCACTGGGTTTACAGGAAATGAACTATTGCATTTAGGAAGACACATAGCCATTTGTTTAACTCTGTATCTGAAGGGAAATTCAGACCAGTGTTCTCATCCATGAAACACACTCTGTTTTAATGCAACGAGCACGCTCTTCTTTCTAGCATCTCTAATACAGCAAGAAACATGAGCATGATCAGAAAAAAAGAACTGTGTTTCCTACTCATATGGACCATATCTAGTTGAACTCTGCTTATGAAACTGTAACAAACCACAACATCTTTTACATAGATGTTCGTGTGTTAATAGTGAAAATCGTGTTGGGTTCATAAAATGTGTAAATTCATTTGAGCCGAAAAATCACTGTCTTTACCAGAAATGAACACTTGCTTGTAGGAAGACAGAGAGCCTTTGGTTTAACTCCGTTTCTGAAGGAAACATCAGACCAGTGTGCAAATCCATGAAATACACTCTGTTTATAACACAAAGAGCATGCTCTTCTTTCCTGCATCGCCAATACAGCAAGAAACATGAGCATGCACAGAAAAAAAGAACTGTATTTCTTACTCAAAAGGACCGTGTCTAGTTCAACTCTGCTTATTAAAGTCATTCAAAACACAGCATCTCTTCATAGATGATCTTTAGTTAATAGTGAAAATCGTGTTGGCTTCATGAACCCTGTAAACTCATTTGAGCTGAAAAATCACTGGGTTTGCAGGAAATGAACTCTTACTTGTAGGAAGACAGAGAGCCTTTGGTTTAACTCCGTTTGTGAAGGGAAATTCAGACCAGTGTTCTCATCCATGAAACACACTTTGTTTGTAACACAAAGAGCATGGTCTTCTTTCCTGCATCGCCAATACAACAAGAAACATGAGCATGCACAGAAAAAAGGAACTGTGTTTCCTACTCATACGGACCATATCTAGTTGAACTCTCCTTATGAAACTGTAACAAACCACAGCATCTCTTACATAGATGCTTATTAGTTAATAGTGAAAAACGTGTTGTGTTCGTGAACTGTGTAAATTCTATTGAGCCGAAAAATCACTGGGTTTAACGGAAATGAACTCTTGCTTGTAGGAAAACACAGAGCCTTTGGTTTAACTCCGTTTGTGAAGAGAAATTCAGACCAGCGTTCTAATCCATGAAACACCCTCTGTTTTAACGCAAAGAGCATCCTAGTCTGTCCAGCGTCTCCTATACAGCAAGGAACATTAGCATGACCAGAAAAAAAGAAATGTGTTTCCTACTCAAACGGACCAGGACTATTTCAACTCTGCATATGAAACTCATACAAACCACAGTATCTCTTCTTAGATGCTCTTTAGTTAATAATGAAAATCATGTTGGGTTTGTGAACTGTGTAAATTCATTTGAGCCGAAAAATCACTGGGGTTACCGGAAATGTACTCTTGCTTGTAGGAAGACACAGAGCCTTTGGTTTAACTCTGTTTGTGAAGGGAAATACAGAACCGTGTTCTCCTCCATGAAACACACTCTGTTTTAACGCTAAGAGCATGCTCTTCTTTCCACCATCTGTAATACAGCAAGAAACATGAGCATGCCCAAAAAAAAAATCTGTGTTTCCTACTCATACGGACCATAACTAGTTGAACTCTGCTCATGAAACTGTAACATTTCACAGCATCTCTCACAGAGATGCTCTTTAGTTAATAGTGAAAATCCTCTTGAGTTCGTGAACTGTGCAAATTCATTTGAGTCAAAAATCACTGGGTTTACCAGAAATGAACTCTTGCTTGTAGGAAGACACAGAGGCTTTGTTTTATCTCCTTTTCTGAAGGAAAATTCAGACCTTTGTTCAAATCCAGGAAACACAATCTATTTTAATGCAAGAAGCACACTCTTCTTTCCAGCGTCTCCAGTACAACAGGAAATATGAGCATGCCCAGCAAAAAAAGAAATGTATTTCCTACTCAAAAGGACCGTGTCTAGTACAACTCTGCTTATGAAACTCATACAAATCACAGCATCTCTTCATAGATGCTCTTTAGTTAATAGTGAAAATCGTGTTGGGTTCGTGAACTGTGTAAATTCATTTGAGCCGAAAAATCACTGGGTTTACCTGAAATGAACTCTTGCTTGTAGGAAGACACAGAACCTTTGGTTTAACTCTGTATCTGAAGGGAAATTCAGACCAGTGTTCTCATCCATGAAACACCATTTGTTTTAGCGCAAGAAGAATCCTTTTCTGTCCAGCATCGGCAATACAGCAAGAAATACGAGCATGCCGAGAAAAAATAACTGTGATTCCTTCTCATACGGGCAATATCTAGTTGAACTCTGCTTATGAAATTGATACAAACCACAGCATCTTTTAAACAGATGATCTTTAGAAAATAGTGAAAGTCGTGTTGGGTTCTTGATCTGTGTAAATTAATTTGAGCCGAAAAATCACTGGGTTTACCTGAAATGAACTCTTGCTTGTAGGAAGACACAGAGCCTTTGGATTAACTCTGTATCTGAAGGGAAATTCAGACCAGTGTTCTCATCCATGAAACACCATCAGTTTTAACACAAGAAGAATCCTCTTCTGTCCAGCGTCGGCAATATAGCAAGAAACACGAGCATGCACAGAAAAAAAGAACTGTATTTCTTACTCAAAAGGACCGCGTCTAGTTCAACTACTCTTATTAAACTCATACAAACCACAGCATCTATTCATAGATGCTCTTTAGTTAATAGTGAAAATCGTGTTGGGTTCGTGAACTGAGTAAATTCATTTGAGCCGAATATTCACTGGGTTTACTGGAAATGAACTCTTACTTGTAGGAAGACACAGAGCATTTGGTTTAACTCCATTTGTGAAGGGCAATTCAGACCAGTGTTCTAATCCATGAAACACACTCTGTTTTAACGTGAAGAGCACGCTCTTCTTTCCAGCATCTACAATACAGCAAGAAACATGAGCATGCCTAGGATAATGAACTGTGTTTCCTACTCATATGGAACATATCTAGCTGAATTCTGCTTATGAAACTGTAAAAAAAACCATAGCATCTTTTACATAGATGCTCTTTTGTTAATAGTGAAAATCGTGTAGGGTTCGTGAACTGAGTAAATTCATTTGAGAAGAAAAATCACTGGGTTTACCGGAAATGAACTCTTGCTTGTAGAAAGACACAGAGCCTTTGGTTTAACTCTGTTTCTGAAGGAAATTTCAGACCAGTGTTCAAATTCATGAAACACACTCTGTTTTAATGCAAGAAGCATGCTCTTCTTTCCAGCGTCTCCAATACAGCAAGAAACATGAGCATGCCCAGAAAAAAAGAACTGTATTTCCTACTCAAAAGGACAGTGTCTAGTTCAACTCTGATTATGAAACTCATACAAACCACAGCATCTCTTCATACAAGCTCTTTAGTTAATAGTGAAAATCGTGTTGGGTTCTTGTACTGTGTAAATTCATTTGAGCTGAAAAATCACTGGGTTTACCAGAAATGAACTCTTGCTTGTAGGAAGACACAGAGCCTTTGCTTTAACTCCATTTGTGAAGGCAAATTCAGACCAGTGTTCTCATCCATGAAACACACTCTATTTTAAGGCAAATAGCATGCTATTCTTTCCAGCGTCTGCAATATAACAAGAAACATGAGCATGCCCAGAAAAAATGAACAGTGTTTCCTACTCATACGGACCATATCTAGTTGAACTCTGCTCATGAAACTGTAACAAACCACAGCATTTCTCACAGAGATGCTCTTTAGTTAAAAGTGAAAATCGTGTTGGGTTCGTGAACTGTCAAAATTCATTTGAGTCAAAAATCACTGGATTTACCGGAAATGAACTCTTGCTTGTAGGAAGAAACAGAGCCTTTGTTTTAACTCCGTTTCTGAAGGAAAATTCAGACATGTGTTCAAATCCAGGAAACACAATATGTTTTAATGCAAGAAGCACACGCTTCTTTCCAGCATCTCCAATACAGCAAGAAATATGAGCATGCCCAGAAAAAAAGAAATGTATTTCCTACTCAAAAGGACCGTGTCTAGTTCAACTCTGCTTATGAAACTCATACAAATCACAGCATCTCTTCATAGATGCTCTTTAGTTAATAGTGAAAAACGTGTTGGGTTCGTGAACTGTGTAAATTCATTTGAGCCAAAAAATCACTGGGTTTAACGGAAATTAACTCTTGCTTGTAGGAAGACACAGAGCCTTTGGTTTAACTCCGTTTTTGAAGAGAAATTCAGACCAGCGTTCTAATCCATGAAACACCCTCTGTTTTATCGCAAAAAGCATCCTACTCTGTCCAGCGTCTCCTATACAGCAAGAAACATGAGCATGACCAGAAAAAAAGAACTGTGTTTCCTACTCATACGGACAATATGTAGTCCAATTCTGCTTATGAAAATGATACAGACCAGAGCTCCTCTTTCATAAATGCTCTTTAGTCAATAGTGAAAGTCGTGTTGGGTTCGTGATCTGTGTTAATTCATTTGAGCCGAAAAAACACTGGGTTTACCAGAAATGAACTCTTGCATGTAGGAAGACACAGAGCCTTTGGTTTAACTCCCTTTCAGAAGGAAAATTCAGACCAGTGTCCAAATCCATGAAACACACTCTGTTTTAACGCAAGAAGCTTGCTGTTTTTTCCAGCGTCTTCAATACAGCAAGAAACATGAGCATGCCCAGAAAAAAAGAACAGTATTTCCTACTCAAAAGGACCAGGTCTATTTCAGCTCTGCATATGAAACTCATACAAACCACAGCATCTCTTCACAGATTCTCTTTAGTTAATAATGAAAATCATGTTGGGTTTGTGAACTGTGTAAATTCATTTGAGCCAAAAAATCAAAGGGTTTACCAGAAATGAACTCTTCATTGTAGGAAGACACAGAACCTTTGGTTTAACTCTGTTTCTGAAGGAAAATTCCGACCAGTGTTCAAATCCATGAAACACACTCTGTTTTAACGCAAGAAGGATGCTCTTCTTTCCAGGGTCCCTATTACAGCAAGAAACATGAGCATGCCCATAAAAAAAGAACTGTATTTCATACTTATACGGACCATATCTAGTTGAACTCTGCTTATGAAACTGTAACAAACCACAGTATCTTTTACATAGATGCTCTTTAGTTAATAGTGAAAATCGTGTTAGGATTGAACTGTGAATATTCATTTGAGCCGAAATATCACAGATTTTACCGGAAATGAACTCTTGCTTGTAGGAAGACAGAGAGCCTTTGGTTTAACTCCGTTTCTGAAGGAATATTCAGACCAGTGTTCTCATCCATGAAACACACTCTGTTTTAACGCAAGAAGGATGCTCTTCTTTCCAGTGTCTCTATACAGCAAGAAACATGATCATGATCAGAAAAAAAGAACTGTGTTTCCTACTCAAACGGACCATATCTAGTTGAACTCTGCTTATGACGCTGTAACAAACCACAGCATCTCTTACATAGATGCTCTTTAGTTAATAGTGAAAAACGTGTAAGGTTCATGAATTGTGTAAATTCATTTGTGCCAAAAAATCACTAGGTTTACCGGAAATGAACTCTTGCTTGTAGGAAGACAGAGAGCCTTTGGTTTAACCCTATTTGTGAAGTGAAATTCAGACCAGGGGTCTCATCCATGAAACACACTCTGATTTAACACAAGAAGCATCCTCTTCTGTCCAGCGTCTCCAATACAGCAAGAGAAACATGAGCATGCCCAGAAAAAAATAACTGTGTTTCCTACTCATATGGACCATATCTAGTTGAACTCTGCTTATGAAACTGTAACAAACCACAGCATCTTTTACATAGATGCTCTTTTGTTAATAGTGAAAATCGTGTTGGGTTCATGAACTGTGTAAATTCATTTGAGCCGAAATATCACTGGGTTTACGGTAAATGAACTCTTGCTTGTAGGAAGACACAGAACCTTTGGTTTAACTCCGTTTCTGAAGGAATAATCAGACCAGTATTCTCATCCATGAAACACACTCTGTTTTAACGCAAGAAGCATGCTCTACTTCTATCATCTCCTATACAGCAAGAAACAAGAGAATGCCCAGAAAAAAATTACTGTATGTCCTACTCAAAATGACTGTGTCTAGTTCAACTCTGCTTATGAAACTCATACAAACCAGAGCATCTATTCATAGATGCTCTTTAGTTAATAGTGAAAATCGTGTTGGGTTTGTGAACTGTGTAAATTCATTGGAGCCAAAAAATCACTGGGTTTACCGGAAATGAACTCTTGCATTTAGGAAGACACAGAGCCTTTGGTTTAACTCCGTTTCTGAAGGGAAATTAACACCAGAGTTCTCATCCCTGAAACACACTCTGTTTTAACGAAGAACCAAGCTCATCTTTCAAGAATCTAAAATACAGCAAGAACCATGAGCATGGCCTGAAAAAAAGAACTGTGTTTCCTATTCATACGAACCTTATGTAGTTCAACTCTGCTTATGTAACTGATACACACCACACATCCTCTTACATAAATGCTCTTTAGTTAATGTGAGAATAGCGTTGTGTTCATGAACTGTGAAATATCATTTGAGCCCAAAATTCACTGGGTTTACCTGAAATGAACTCCTGCTTGTAGGAAGACACAGATCCTTGTGTTTAACTCCGTTTCTGAAGGCAAATTCAGACCAGAATTCTCATCCCTGAAAAACACTCTGTTTTAAAGCAAGAAACATCCTACCCTTCCAGCATCTCCAATACAGTACGAACCATGAGCATGCCCAGTAAAAAAGAACTGTGTTTCCTACTCATACGGACCGTATGTAGTTCAACTCTGCTTATGAAATGATAGAGACCACAGCTCCGCTTACATAAATCCTCTTTAGATAATAGTGAGAATAGCGTTGGGTTCCTGAACTGCGAAAAAACATTTGAGACCAAAATTCACTGGGTTTACCTGAAATGAACTCCTGCTTGTAGGAAGACACAGATCCTTGTGTTTAACTCCGTTTCTGAAGGGAAATTCAGACCAGAGTTCTAATCCATGAATAACACTCTGTGGTAACGAAGAAGCAAGCTCTCCTTTCCAGAGTCTAAAGTACAGCAAGAATTATGAGAATGGCCTGAAAAAAAAGAACTGTGTTTCCTATTCATACGGACATTATGTAGTTCAACTCTGCTTATAAAAGTGATACAGACCACACCTCCTCTTACCTAAATGCTCTTTAGTTAATAGTGAGAATAGCGTTGGGTTCTTGAACTGGGAAAAATCATTTGAGCCCAAAATTCACTGGGTTTGCCAGAACTGAACTCTTCCTTGTAGGAAGACACAGACCCTGGGGTTTAACTCGAAGCTGTAGGGAAATTCAAACCAGAATTCTCATCCCTGAAAAACACTCTGTTTTAAGGCATGAATCATCCTCTTCTTTCCAGGGCCTCCAATACAGTAAGAACCATGAGATTGCCAAGAAAAAAAGAACTGTGTTTCCTACTCTACGGACCATATGTAACCCAACTCTGCTTATGAAACTGATACAGAACACAGCTCCTCTTACATAAATCCTCTTTAGTAAATCGTGATAATAGCTTTGGATTCTAGATCTATGTGAAATCATTTGTGCCGAAAATTCACTTTGTATACCAGAAAAGAACTCTTGCTGATAGGAACACACAGATCCTGGGGTTCAACTCCGTTTCTGAAGGGAAATTCTGACCATAGTTCTCATCCGTGAAACACTCTCAGCTTTAACGCAAGAAGCAAGCTCTTTTTTCCAGAGTCTAAAATACAGCAAGAAACATGAGCATGCCCTGAAAAAAAAAACTGTATTTCCTACTCATACGGACCATATGCAGTTCAACTCTGCTTATGAAACTGATACAAACCACAGCTCTGCTTACATAATTGCTCTTTATTTAATAGTGAGAATAGCGTTGGGTTCATGAACTGCAAAAAATCATTTAAGCCCAAAATACACTGGGTTTACCTGAAATGAACTCCTGCTTGTAGGAAGACACAGATCCTGTGGTTTAACTCCGTTTCTGAAGGGAAATTAAGACCAGAGTTCTCATCCCTGAAACACACTCTGTTTTAACGAAGAAGCAAGCTCTTCTTTCCAGAGTCTAAAATACAGCAAAAACCATGAGCATGCCCTGAAAAAAAGAACTGTGTTTCCTAGTCATACGGATCATATGTAGTTCAACTCTGCTTATGAAACTGATACAGACCACACCTCCTCTTACATAAATGCTCTTTAGTTAATAGTGAGAATAGCGTTGGGTTCGTGAACTGCGAAAAATCATTTGATCCCAAAATTCACTGGGTTTACCTGAAATGAAATCCTGCTTGTAGGAGGACAGAGATCCTGGTGTTTAACTCCGTTTCTGTAGGCAAATTCAGACCAGAATTCTCATCCGTGAAAAACACTCTGTTTTAACGCAAGAATCGTCCTCTTCTTACCAGCATCTCCAATAGAGTAGGAACCATTAGAATGCCCAGAATAAAAGACGTGTGTTTCCTACTCATACGGACCATATGTAGTGCAACTCTGCCTATGAAACTGATACAAACCTGAGCTCCTCTTACATAAATCCTCTTTAGTTAATAGTGAGAATAGAAAGGGTTTGTGAATTGAGAAAAATCATTTGAGCCCAAAATTTACTTGGTTTACCAGAAATGAACTTTTGCTTCTAGGAAGACACACTTCCTGGGGTTTAACTCCGTTTCTGAATGTAAATTCAGACCAGAGTTCTCATCCCTGAAACAAACTCTGTTTTAATGAAGAAGCAAGCTCTTCTTTCCAGAGTCTAAAATACAGCAAGAACCATGAGCATGCCCGGAAAAAGAACTGTGTTTCCTACTCATACAGACCATATGTAGTTCAACTCTGCTTATGAAACTGATACAAACAACAGCTCCTCTTACATAAATGCTCTTTAGTTAATAGTGAAAATCGAGTTGGGTTCCTGAACTTGGAAAAATCATTTCAGCCCAAAAATCACTGGCTTAACCAGAAATGAACTCTTGCTTGTAGGAAAACCAAGATCCTGGGGTTTATGTCCGTTTCTGTAGGCAAATTCCGACCAGAGTTCTCATTCCTGAAAAACACTCTGTTTTCAGGCAAGAATCATCCTCTTCTTTCCAGCGTCTCCAATACAGTAAGAACCATGAGCATGCCCATAAAAAAAAGAACTGTGTTTCCTACTCATACGGACCAATTGTAGTTCAACTCTGCTTATGTAATGATACAGATCACAGCTATTCTTAAATAAATGGTCTTTAGTTAATAGTGATTATTTTTTGGGTTCCAGAACTCTGTAAATTCATTGGAGCTTAAAATTCTCTTCGTTTACCAGAAATGAACTCTTGTTTGTAGTAAGACACAGAACCTGGGGTTTAACTCCGTTTTTGAAGGGAAATTCAGACCAGTGTTCTCATCCATGAAACACACTCTGTTTTAATGCAAGAAGCAAGCTCTTCTTTCCAGCGTCTCAAAAACAACAAGAACCATGAGAATGCCATGAAAAAAATAAGTGTGTTTCCTACTCATACGGACCATATGTAGTTCAACTCTGCTTATGAAACTGGTACAAACCACAGCTCCTCTTACATAAATGCTCTTTAGTAATAGTTAGAATCGGTTTGGGTTGGTGAATTTGAAAAATCTTTTGAGCCCAAATTCACTGGGTTTACCAGAAATGAACTCTTGCTTGTAGGAAAACACAGATCCTGGGGTTTAACTCCGTTTCTGAAGGGAAATTCAGACCAGAGTTCTCATCACTGAAACACACTCTGCTTTAACGCAAGTAGAAAGATCTTCTTTCCAGAGTCTAAAATACAGCAAGAACCATGAGCATGCCCAGGAAAAAAGAACTGTGTTTCCTACTCATACAGACCATATGTAGTTCAACTCTGCTTGTGAAACTGATACAAACCAAACCTCCTCTTCCATAAATGCTCTTTAGTTAATAGTGATAATTGCGATGGGTTCATGAACTGCGAAAAAACATTTTAGTCCAAAATTCACTTGGTTTACCAGAAAAGAACTCTTGTATGTACACGAAGACACAGATCCTGGATTTTAACTCCGTTTCTGAAGGGAAATTCAGACCAGAATTCTCATACCTGAAAAATACTCTGTTTTTAGGCTTGAATCATCCTCTTCTTTCTAGGTTCTCCAATACATCAAGAACCATGAGCATGCACTGAAAAAAAGAACTGTGTTTCCTACTCATACGGACCATATGTAGTCCAACTCTTCTTATGAAACTGTTACAGACCACAGCTCCTCTTACATAAATGCTCTTTAGTTAATAGTGATAATCGCGTTGTGTTCTAGAACTGTGGAAAAAAATTTGAGCCGAAAATTCAGTTGGTTTACCAGAAATGAACTCTTGCTTGTAGGAAGACACAGATCATGGAGTTTAACTCCGTTTCTGACGGAAAATTCAGACCAGTGTTCTCTTCCATGGAAAAAACTCTGTTTTAATGCAAGAAGCAAGCTCTTCTTAACAGAGTCTCCAATACAACAAGAACCATGAGCATGCCCTGAAAAAAAGAAGTGTGTTTCCTATTCATACGGACCATATGTAGTTCAACTCTGCTTATGAAACTGATACAAATCACAGCTCCTCTTACATAAATGCTCTAAAGTTAATAGTGAGAATCGGTTTGGGTTGGTGAAGGGAGAAAAATCATTTGAGCCGAAAATTCACTTGGTTTACCAGAAATGAACTCTTGCTTGTAGGAAGACACAGATCCTGAGTATTAACTCCGTTTCAGAAGGGAAATTCAGACAAGAGGTCTCATCCCTGAAAAACACTCTGCTTTAACGCAAGAAGCAAGCTCTTCTTTCCAGATTCTAAAATACAGCAAGAACCATGAGCATGCCCTGAAAAAAAGACCTGTGTTTCCTACTCATACGGACCATATGTAGTTCAACTCTGCTTATGAAACTGATACAAACCACAGTTCCTATAACATAAATGCTGTTTAGTTAATAGTGAGAAGAGCGTTGGATTCGTGAACTGGGAAAAGTCATGTGAGTCCAAAATTCCCTGAGTTAACCAGAAATGTACTCTTGCTTGTAGGAAGACACAGATCCTGGGGTTTAACTCCGTTTCTGAAGTGAAATTCAGACCAGAGTTCTCATCCCTGAAACACACTCCGTTTTAATGAAAAAGAAAGCTCTTCTTTCCAGAGTCTAAAATACAGCAAGAACCATGAGCATGGTCTGAAAAAAAGAACTGTGTTTCCTATTCATACTGACCATATGTAGTTCAATTCTGCTTATGAAACTGATACAAACCACACCTCCTCTTACATAAATGCTCTTTAGTTAATAGTGAGAATAGCGTTGGGTTCTAGAACTCTGAAAAGTCATTTTATCCGAAAATTCACTTTGTTTACCAGAAATGAACTCTTGCTGGTAGGAAGACTCAGATCCTGGGGTTAAACTCCGTTTCTGAAGGGAAATTCAGATCGGAGTTCTCATCCTTGAAACACACTCTGTTTTAAGCCATGAATCATCCTCTTCTTTCCAAGATCTCCAATACAGTATTAACCATGAGCATGCCAAGAAAAAAAGAACTGTGTTTCCTACTCTTACGGACCATATGTAGTCCAATTCTGCTTATGAAAATGATACAGACCAGATCTCCTCTTACATAAATGTACTTTAGTTAATAGTGATAATCAAGGTTGGGTTCTAGAATTGTGTAAAAACATTTGAGCCCAAAATTCACTTGGTTTACCAGAAATGAACTCTGCTTGTAGGGAGACACAGATCATGGTGTTTAACTCCGTTTCGGAAGCGAAATTCAGACCAGAATTCTCCTCCAAGAAACACACTCTGTTTTAATGCAAGAAGCAAGCTCTTCTTTCCAGCGTCTCCAATACAGCAAGAACCATGAGCATGCCCTGAAAAAAAGAACTCTGTTTCCTACACATAAGGATCATATGTAGTTCAACTCTGCTTATGAAACTGAAACAAACCACACCTCCTCTTACATAAATGCTCTTTAGTTAATAATGAGAATCGCGTTGGGTTCGTGAACTGCAAAAAATCATTTGAGCCCAAAATTCACTGTGTTTACATGAAATGAACTCTTGCTTGTAGGAAGACACAGATCCTGGGGTTTAACTCCATTTCTGAAGGCATATTTAGACCAGAATTCTCAGCCCTGAAAAACACTCTGTTTTAAGACAAGAGTCATCCCCTTCTTCCCAGCGTCTCCAATACAGTAAGAACCATGAGCTTGCCCTGAAAAAAAGAACTGTATTTCCTACTCATACGGACCATATGTAGTTCAACTCTGCTTATGAAACTGATACAGACCACAGCTCCTCTTACATAAATGCTCTATAGTTAATAGTGAGAATTGCGTTGGGTATGTGAACTGTGAAAAATCATTTGAGCCCATAATTCACCTGGTTTAACAGAAAGGTACCCTTGCTTGTAGGAAGACTCAGATCTTGGGGTTAAACGCTGTTTCTGAAGGTAAATTCAGACCAGAATTCTCATCCATGAAACACACTCAGTTTTACTGCAAGAAGCAAGCTCTTCTATCCAGCGTCTCCAATACAGCAAGAGTTATGAGCATGCCCAGAAAAAGAACTGTGTTTCATAATCATACGGACCATATGTACTTCAACTCTGCTTATGAAACTGATACAAACCACAGCTCCTCTTACATAAATCCTCTTTAGTTAATTGTGAGAATAGCGTAGGCTTCGTGAACTGCGAAAAATCTTTTCAGCCCAAAATTCACGGGGTTTACCTGAAATGAACTCTTGCTTATAGGAAGACACAGATCCTGGGCTTTAACTCCGTTTCTGAAGGGATATTCAGACCAGAGTTCTCATCCCTGAAACACATTCTGTTTTAACGAAGAAGCAAGCTGTTCTTTCCAGAGACTAAAATACAGCAAGAACCATGAGAATGGTCTGAAAAAAAAGAACTGTGTTTCCTATTCATACGCACCATATGTAGTACAACTCTGCTTATGAAACTGATACAGACCACAGCTCCTCCTACGTAAATGCTCTTTAGTTAATAGTGAGAATAGCGTTGGGTTCTAGAACTGTGTAAAACCATTTGAGCCCAAAATTCACTTGGTTTACCAGAAATGAACTCTTGCTTGTAGGAAGACACAGATCATGGGGTTTAACTCCGTTTCTGAAGGTAAATTCAGACCAGAGTTCTCATCCCTGAAACACACTGTGTTTTAATACAAGAAGCAGGCTCTTCTTTCAAGCGTCTCCAATACAGTAAGAACCATGAGCATGCCCAGAAAAAAAGAATTTTGTTTCCTACTCATACAGACCATATGTAGTTCAATTCTGCTCATGTAACTGATACAAACCACAGCTCCTCTTACATAAATGCTCTTTAGTTAATAGTGAGAATCTGTTTGGGTTGGGGAACTGCGGAAAATCATTTGAGCACAAAATTCTCTGGGTTTATCTGAAATGAACTCCTGCTTGTAGGAAGACAAAGATTCTGGGGTTTAACTCCATTTCTGAAGGCAAATTCACACCAGAGTTCTCATCCCTGAAAAACACTCTGTTTTAATGCAAGAATCATCCTCTTCTTTCCAGCATCTCCAATATAGTAAGAAACATGACCATGCCCAGAAAAAAAGAACTGTGCTTCCTACTCTTACAGACCATATGTAGTTCAACTCTGCTTATGAAACTGATACAAACCAGAGCTCCTCTTACATAAATCCTCTTTAGTTAATAGTGAGAATAGCGTTGGCTTCGTGAACTGGGAAAAGTCATGTGAGTCCAAAATTCCCTGAGTTAACCAGAAATGAACTCTTGCTTGTAGGAAGACACAGATCCTGGTTTTTAACTCCGTTTCTGAAGGGAAATTAGACCAGAGTTCTCATCCCTGAAACACACTCTGTTTTAATGAAGAAGAAAGCTCTTCTTTCCAGATTCTAAAATACAGCAAGAACCATGAGCATGGTCTGAAAAAAAGAACTGTGTTTCCTATTCATACGGACCATATGTAGTTCAATTGTGCTTATGAAACTGATACAAACCACACCTCCTCTTACATAAATGCTCTTTAGTTAATAGTGAGAATAGCGTTGGGTTCTACAACTGTGAAAAGTCATTTGAGCCCAAATGTCACTTGGTTTACCTGAAATGAACTCTTGCTTGTAGGAAGACACAGATCATGGGGTTTAACTCCGTTTCTGAAGCAAAATTCAGACGAGAGTTCTCATCCCTGTAACACACTCTGTTTTAATGCAAGAAGCACGCACTTCTTTCAAGCGACTCCAATACAGTAAGAAACATGAGCATGCCCAGAAAAAAAGAACTGTGTTTCCTACTCATAGGTACCATATGTAGTTCAACTCTGCCTATGAATTGATACAAAACAGAGCTCCTCTTACATAAAGGCTGTTTAGTTAATAGTGAGAATCGCGTTGGGTTCTAGAACTGCGAAAAGTCATTTTAGCGGAAAATTCACTTTGTTTACCAGAAATGAACTCTTGCTGGTAGGAAGACTCAGATCCTGGGGTTAAACTCCGTTTCTGAAGGGAAATTCAGACCAGAGTTCTCATCCTTGAAACACACTCTGTTTTAAACCATGAATCATCCTCTTCTTTCCAGGATCTCCAATACAGTATTAACCATGAGCATGCCAAGAAAAAAACTACTGTGATTCCTACTAAAACGGACCATATGTAGTCCAACTCTGCTTATGAAACTGATACAGACCACAGCTCCTCTTACATAAATGCTCTTTAGTTAATAGTGATAATCGCGTTGGGTCTAGAACTGTGTTAAATCATTTGAGCCCATAATTCACTTGGTTTACCAGAAATGAACTCTTGCTTGTAGGAAGACACAGATCATGGGGTTTAACTCTATTTCTGAAGGTAAATTCAGACCAGAATTCTCATCCATGAAACACACTCAGTTTTAATGCAAGAAGCAAGCTCTTCTTTCCAGCGTCTCCAATACAGCAAGAATCATGAGCATGCCCAGAAAAAGAACTGTGTTTCATAATCATACGGACCATATGTTGTTCAACTCTGCTTATGAATCTGATACAAACCACAGCTCCTGTTACATAAATCCTCTTTAGTTAATTGTGAGAATAGCGTAGGGTTCGTAAACTGCGAAAAATCTTTTGAGTCCAAAAGTCACTGAGTTTACCAGAAATAAACTCTTGCTTATAGGAAGACACAGATCCTGGGCTTTAACTCCGTTTCTGAAGGGAAATTCAGACCAGAGTTCTCATCGCTGAAACACATTCTGTTTTAACGAAGAAGCAAGCTGTTCTTTCCAGAGAGTAAAACACAGCAAGAACCATGAGCATGGTCTGAAAAAAAGAACTGTTTTTCCTATTCATACGCACCATATGTAGTTCAACTCTGCTTATGAATCTGATACAGACCACACCTCCTGTTACATAAATGCTCTTTAGTTAATAGGGAGAATCATGTTGAGTTCGTGAACTACGAAATATCATTTGAGCCCAAAATTCACTGGGTTTACCAGAACTGAACTCTTGCTTGTAGGAAGACACAGATCCTGGGGTTTAACTCCGCTTCTGAAGGGAAATTCAGACCAGAATTTTCCTCCACGAAACACAGTCTGTTTTAATGCAAGAAGCAAGCTCTTCTTTCCAGCGTCTCCAATACAGCAAGAACCATGAGCATGCCCAGAAAAAAATAACTCTGTTTCCTACACATACGGATCATATGTAGTTCAACTCTGCTTATGAAACAGAAACAAACCACACCTCCTTTTACATAAATGCTCTTTAGTTAATAGTGAATATCGCGTTGGGTTCTTGCACTGCAAAAAACCATTTGAGCCCAAAATTCACTGTGTTTACCTGAAATGAACTCTTGCTTGTAGGAAGAAACAGATCCTGGGGTTTAACTCCATTTCTGAAGGCAAATTCAGACCAGAATTCTCAACTCTGAAAAACACTCTGTTTTAAGGCAAGAATCATCCCCTTCTTTCCAGCGTCTCCAATATAGTAAGAACCATGAGCATGCCCAGAAAAAAAGAACTGTGTTACGTACACATACAGACCATATGTAGTTCAATTCTGCTTTTTAAAATGATACAGACCAGAGATCCTCTTACATAAATGCTCTTTAGTTAATAGTGATAATCAAGGTTTGGTTCTAGAATTTTGTAAAACCATTTGAGCCCAAAATTCACTTGGATTACCAGAAATGAACTCTTGCTTGTAGGGAGACTCAGAACATGGGGTTTAACTCCGTTTCTGACGGGATATTCAGACCAGAATTCTTCTCCATGAAACACACTCTGTTTTAATGCAAGAAGCAAGCTCTTCTTTCCAGCGTCTCCAATACAGCAAGAACAATGAGCATGCCCAGAAAAAAAGAACTCTGTTTTCAACTCATACGGACCATATGTAGTTCAACTCTGCTTATGAAACTGATACAGACCACAGCTCCTCTTACATAAATGCTCTTTAGTTAATAGTGATAATCGCCTTGGGTTCAAGAACTGTGTAAAGTCATTTGACCCAAAAATTCACTTGGTTTACCAGAAATGAACCCTTGCTTGGAGGAAGACACAGATCATGGGCTTTAACCCCGTTTGTGAAGTGAAATTCAGACCAGAGTTCTCATCCCTGAAACACACTCTGCTTTAACGCAAGAAGCCATCTCTTCTTTCCAGAGTCTAAAATACAGGAAGAACCATGATCATGCCCTGAAAAAAAGAAATGTGTTTCCTACTTATACGGACCATAGGTCGTTAAACTCTGCTTATAAAACTGATACAAACCACAGCTCCACTTACATAAATGCTCTTTAGGTAATAGTGAGAATCGCGTTGTGTTCTTGAACTGCGAAAAATCATTTGAGCCCAAAATTCACTGGGTTTACCTGAAATGAACCCTTGCTTGTAGAAAGACGCATTTCCTGGGGTTTAACTCCGTTTTTGAAGGGAAATTCAGACCAGAATTCTCATCCCTGAAAAACTCTGTGTTTTAAGCCATGAATAATCCTCTTCTTTCCAGGGTCTCCAACACAGTATTAACCATGAGCATGCCAAGAAAAAAAGAACTGTGTTTCCTACTAATACGGACCATATGTAGTCCCACTCTGCTTATGAAACTGATACAGACCACAGTGCCTCTTACATAAATGCTCTTTAGTTATAGTGATAATCGCGTTGGGTCTAGAACTGTGTGAATTGATTTGAGCCCATAATTCACTTGGTTTACCAGAAATGAACTCTTGCTTGTAGGAAGACACAGATCATGGGGTTTAACTCTGTTTCTGAAGGTAAATTCAGACCAGAATTCTCATCCATGAAACACACTCAGTTTTAATCAAAGAAGCAAGCTCTTCTTTCCAGCGTCTCCAATACCGCAAGAATCATGAGCATGCCCAGAAAAAGAACTGTGTTTCATAATCATACTGACCATATGTAGTTCAACTCTTCTTATGCAACTGACACAAACCACAGCTCCACTTACATAAATGCTCTTTAGTTAATAGTGAGAATCGGTTTGGGATGGTGAACTGCGAAAAAACATTTGACACCAAAATTCACTTGGTTTAACAGAAATGAACTCTTGCTTGTAGGAAGACACAGATCATGGGGTTTAACCACGTTTGTGAAGTGAAATTCAGACCAGAGTTCTCATACGTGAAACACACTCTGCTTTAACGCAAGAAGCCATCTCTTCTTTCCAGAGTCTAAAATACAGCAAGAAACATGATCATGCCCTGACAAAAAGAAATGTGTTTCCTACTCATACGGACAATATGTAATTCAACTCTGCTTATGAAACTGATACAAAACACAGCTCCGCTTACATAAATGCTCTTTAGTTAATAGTGAGAATCGCGTTGGGTTCGTGAACGGCGAAAAATCATTTGAGCCCAAAATTCACTGTGTTTACCTGAAATGAACTCTTGCTTGTAGGAAGACACAGATCCTGGGGTTTAACTCCATTTCTGAAGGCAAATTCAGACCAGAATTCTCAACCCTGAAAAACACTCTGTTTTAAGGCAAGAATCATCCCCTTCTTTCCAGCCTCTACAATACAGTAAGAACCATGAGCATACCCAGAAAAAAAGAACTCTGTTTCCTACTCATACGGACCATATGTAGTTCAACTCTGCTTATGAAACTGATACAGACCACAGCTCCTCTTACATAAATGCTCTTTAGTTAATAGTGATAATCGCCTTGGGTTCTAGAACTGTGTAAAGTCATTTGACCCGAAAATTCACTTGGTTTACCAGAAATGAACTCTTTCTTGTAGGAAGACACAGATCATGGGGTTTAACCCCGTTTGAGAAGTGAAATTCAGACCAGAGTTCTCATCCCTGAAAAACACTCTGTTTTAAGGCAAGAATCATCCTCTTCTTTACAGTGTCTCCAATAGAGTAAGAACCATGAGCATGCCCAGAAAAAAAGAACTCTGTTTCCTTCTCATACAGACCATATGTAGTTCAACTCTGCTTATGAAACTGATACAAACCACAGCTCCTCTTACATAAATGCTCTTTAGTTAATAGTGAGAATCGCGTTGGGTATGTGAACTGTGAAAAATCATTTGAGCCCAAAATTCACCTGGTTTAACAGAAATGAACCCTTGCTTGTAGGAAGACTCAGATCCTGGGGTTAAACTCCGTTTCTGAAGGGAAATTCAGACCAGAGTTCTCATCCCTGAAACACACTCTGCTTTAACGCAACAAGCCATCTCTTCTTTCCAGAGTCTAAAATACAGCAAGAACAATGAGCATGACCTGAAAAAAAGAACTGTGTTTCCTACTCATACGGACCATATGTAGTTCAATTCTGCTTATGAAACTGATACAAACCACAGGTCCTCTTACATAAATGCTCTTTAGTTAATAGTGAGAATAATGTTGGGTTCTTGAACTGCGAAAAATCATTTGAGCCCAAAATTCACCGGGTTTACCAGAAATGGACTCTTGATTGTAGGAAGACACAGATCCTGGGGTTTAACTCCGTTTCTGAAGGGAAATTCAGACCAGAATTCTCATCCCTGAAAAACACTCTGTTTTAAGGCATGAATCATCTTCTTCAATCCAGGTTCTCCAATACCGTAAGAACCATGAGCATGGCAAGAAAAAAAAGAACTGTGTTTCCTACTCATACGGACCATATGTAGTCCAATTCTGCTTATGAAAATGATACAGACCAGAGCTCCTCTTTCATCAATGCTCTTTAGTCAATAGTGATAATCGCCTTGTGTTCTAGAACTGTGTGAAATCATTTGAGCCCATAATTCCCTTGGTTTACCAGAAATGAACTCTTGCTTGTAGAAAGACACAGATCATGGGGTTTAACTCTGTTTCTGAAGGTAAATTCAGATCAGAATTCTCATCCATGAAACACACTCCGTTTTAATGCAAGAAGCAAGCTCTTCTTTCCAGCGTCTCCAATACAGCAAGAGTCATGAGCATGCCCAGAAAAAGAACTGTGTTTCATAATCATACGGGCCATGTGTAGTTCAACTCTGCTTATGAAACTGATACAAACCACAGCTCCTCTTACCTAAATCCTCTTTAGTTAATTGTGAGAATAGCGTAGGCTTCGTGAACAGCGAAAAATATTTTGAGCCCAAAATTCACGGGTTTTACCAGAAATAAACTCTTGCTTATAGGCAGACACGGATCCTGGGCTTTAACTCCGTTTCTGAAGGGAAATTCAGACCAGAGTTCTCATCTCTGAAACACATTCTGTTTTAACAAAGAAGCAAGCTGTTCTTTCCAGAGACTAAAATACAGCAAGAACCATGAGAATGGTCTGAAAAAAAGAACTGTGTTTCCTATTCATACGCACCTTATGTAGTTCAACTCTGCTTATGAAACTGATACAGACCACACCTCCTGTTACATAAATGCTCTTTAGTTAATAGTGAGAATCATGTTGGGTTCGTGAACTACAAAAAAACATTTGAGCCCAAAATTCACCGGGTTTACCAGAACTGAACTCTTGCTTGTAGGAAGACACAGATCCTGGTGTTTAACTCCGTTTCTGAAGGGAAATTCAGACCAGAATTCTCATCCCTGAAAAACACTCTGTTTTAAGGCATGAATCATCTTCTTCAATCCAGGTTCTCCAATACCGTAAGAACCATGAGCATGGCAAGAAAAAAAGAACTGTGTTTCCTACTCATACGGACCATATGTAGTCCAATTCTGCTTATGAAAATGATACAGACCAGAGCTCCTCTTTCATAAATGCTCTTTAGTTAATAGTGATAATCAAGGATGGGTGTAGAACCTGTAAAACCATTTGATCCCAAAATTCACTTGGTTTACCAGAAATGAACTCTTGCTTGTAGAAAGACACAGATCATGAGGTTTAACTCTGTTTCTTAAGGTAAATTCAGATCAGAATTCTCATCCATGAAACACACTCAGTTTTAATGCAAGAAGCAAGCTCTTCTTTCCAGCGTCTCCAATACAGCAAGAGTCATGAGCATGCCCAGAAAAAGAACTGTGTTTCATAATCATACGGACCATATGTAGTTCAACTCTGCTTATGAAACTGATACAAACCACAGCTCCTCTTACATAAATTCTCTTTAGTTAATTGTGAGAATAGCGTAGGCTTCGTGAACTGCGAAAAATATTTTGAGCCCAAAATTCACGGGGTTTACCAGAAATAAACTCTTGCTTATAGGAAGACACAGATCCTGGGCTTTAACTCCGTTTCTGAAGGGAAATTCAGACCAGAGTTCTCATCCTTGAAACACATTCTGTTTTAACAAAGAAGCAAGCTGTTCTTTCCAGAGACTAAAATACAGCAAGAACCATGAGAATGGTCTGAAAAAAAGAACTGTGTTTCCTATTCACCGCACCATATGTAGTTCAACTCTGCTTATGAAACTGATACAGACCACACCTCCTGTTACATAAATGCTCTTTAGTTAATAGTGAGAATCATGTTGGGTTCGTGAACTCCAAAAAAACATTTGAGCCCAAAATTCACCGGGTTTACCAGAACTGAACTCTTGCTTTAGGAAGACACAGATCCTGGGGTTTAACTCCGTTTCTGAAGGGAAATTCAGACCAGAATTCTCATCCCTGAAAAACACTCTGTTTTAAGGCATGAATCATCTTTTTCAATCCAGGTTCTCCAATACCGTAAGAACCATGAGCATGGCAAGAAAAAAAGAACTGTGTTTCCTACTCATACGGACCAAATGTAGTCCAATTCTGCTTATGAAAATGATACAGACCAGAGCTCCTCTTTCATAAATGCTCTTTAGTTAATAGTGATAATCAAGGATGGGTCTAGAACCTGTGAAACCATTTGATCCCAAAATTCACTTGGTTTACCAGAAATGAACTCTTGCTTGTAGGGAGACACAGCTCATGGGGTTTAACTCCGTTTCGGAAGGGAAATTCTGACCAGAATTCTCCTCCATGAAACACACTCTGTTTTAATGCAAGAAACAACCTCTTCTTTCCAGCGTCTCCATTACAGCAAGAACCATGAGCATGCCAGGAAAAAAAGAACTCTGTTTCCTTCTCAGAAGGACCATATGTAGTTCAACTCTCCTAATGAAACCGATACAGACCACAGTTCCTCTTACATAAATGCTCTTTAGTTAATAGTGATAATCGCCTTGGGTTCTAGAACTGTGTAAATTCATTTGACCCGAAAATTCACTTGGTTTACAAGAAATGAACTCTTGTTTGTAGGAAGACACTGATGCTGATGTTTATCTCCGTTTCTGAAGGGACATTCAGACCACAGTTCTCATCCCTGAAAAACACTGTGTTTTAAGGCAAGAATCATCCTCCTCTTTCCAGAGACTCCATTGTAGTACGAAAAATGAGCATGCATTGAAAAAAAACAATTGTTTCCTACTCATACGGAACATATGTAGTTCAACTCTCCTTATGAAACTGATACAGACCACAGCTCCTCTTACATAAATCCTCTTTAGTTAATAGTCAGAATAGCGTAGGGTTCGTGAACTGCGAAAAGTCATTTGAGCCCAAAATTCACTGGGGTTACCAGAAATGAACTCTTGCTTGTAGGAAGAAACAGATCCTGGGGTTTAACTCCAATTCTGAAGGGAAATTCAGACCAGTGTTCTCATCCATGATTCACACTCTGTTTTCACGTAAGAAGCAAGCTCTTCTTTCCCGGGGCTCCAATACATCAAGAACCATGAGCATGCCCAGAAAAAAGAATCGTGTTTCCTACTCATACGGACCATATGTAGTTCAACTCTGCTTATGAAATGATAGAGACCACAGCTCCTCTTACATAAGTCCTCTTTAGATAATAGTGAGAATAGCGTTGGGTTCCTAAACTGCGAAAAAACATTTGAGCCCAAAATTCACTGGGTTTAACAGAAATGTACTTTTGCTTGTAGGAAGACACAGATCATGGGTTTAATTCCGTTTCTGATGGGAAATTAACACCAGAGTTCTCATCACTGAAACACACTCTGTTTTAACGAAGAACCAAGCTCATCTTTCAAGAATCTAAAATACAGCAAGAACCATGAGCATGGCCTGAAAAAAAGAACTGTGTTTCCTATTCATACGAACCTTATGTAGTTCAACTCTGCTTATGTAACTGATACACACTACACATCCTCTTACATAAATGCTCTTTAGTTAATGTGAGAATAGCGTTGTGTTCGTGAACTGTGAAATATCATTTGAGCCCAAAATTCACTGGGTTTACCTGAAATGAACTCCTGCTTGTAGGAAGACACAGATCCTTGTGTTTAACTCCGTTTCTGAAGGCAAATTCAGACCAGAATTCTCATCCCTGAAAAACACTCTATTTTAAAGCAAGAAACATCCTACCCTTCCAGCATCTCCAATACAGTACGAACCATGAGCATGCCCAGTAAAAAAGAACTGTGTTTCCTACTCATACGGACCGTATGTAGTTCAACTCTGCTTATGAAATGATAGAGACCACAGCTCCGCTTACATAAATCCTCTTTAGATAATAGTGAGAATAGCGTTGGGTTCCTGAACTGCGAAAAAACATTTGAGCCCAAAATTCACTGGGTTTACCTGAAATGAACTCCTGCTTGTAGGAACACACAGATCCTTGTGTTTAACTCCGTTTCTGAAGGGAAATTCAGACCAGAGTTCTAATCCATGAATCACACTCTGTGGTAACGAAGAAGCAAGCTCTCCTTTCCAGAGTCTAAAGTACAGCAAGAATTATGAGAATGGCCTGAAGAAAAAGAACTGTGTTTCCTATTCATACGGACATTATGTAGTTCAACTCTGCTTATAAAAGTGATACAGACCACACCTCCTCTTACCTAAATGCTCTTTAGTTAATAGTGAGGATAGCGTTGGGTTCATGGACTGGGAAAAATCATTTGAGCCCAAAATTCACTGGGTTTGCCAGAACTGAACTCTTCCTTGTAGGAAGACACAGACCCTGGGGTTTAACTCGAAGCTGTAGGAAAATTCAAACCAGAATTCTCATCCCTGAAAAACACTCTGTTTTAAGGCATGAATCATCCTCTTCTTTCCAGGGCCTCCAATACAGTAAGAACCATGAGCATGCCAAGAAAAAAAGAACTGTGTTTCCTACTCTACGGACCATATGTAACCCAACTCTGCTTATGAAACTGATACAGAACACAGCTCCTCTTACATAAATCCTCTTTAGTAAATCGTGATAATAGCGTTGGATTCTAGATCTATGTGAAATCATTTGTGCCGAAAATTCACTTTGTATACCAGAAAAGAACTCTTGCTGATAGGAAGACACAGATCCTGGTGTTTAACTCCGTTTCTGAAGGGAAATTCTGACCATAGTTCTCATCCGTGAAACACTCTCAGCTTTAAGGCAAGAAGCAAGCTCTTTTTTCCAGAGTCTAAAATACAGCAAGAAACATGAGCATGCCCTGAAAAAAAAAAAACTGTGTTTCCTACTCATACGGACCATATGCAGTTCAACTCTGCTTATGAAACTGATACAAACCACAGCTCTGCTTACATAATTGCTCTTTATTTAATAGTGAGAATAGCGTTGGGTTCATGAACTGCAAAAAATCATTTAAGCCCAAAATACACTGGGTTTACCTGAAATGAACTCCTGCTTGTAGGAAGACACAGATCCTGTGGTTTAACTCCGTTTCTGAAGGGAAATTAAGACCAGAGTTCTCATCCCTGAAACACATTCTGTTTTAACGAAGAAGCAAGCTCTTCTTTCCAGAGTCTAAAATACAGCAAAAACCATGAGCATGCCCTGAAAAAAAGAACTGTGTTTCCTACTCATACGGATTATATGTAGTTCAACTCTGCTTATGAAACTGCTACAGACCACACCTCCTCTTACATAAATGCTCTTTAGTTAATAGTGAGAATAGCGTTGGGTTCGTGAACTGCGAAAAATCATTTGATCCCAAAATTCACTGGGTTTACCTGAAATGAAATCCTGCTTGTAGGAGGACAGAGATCCTGGTGTTTAACTCCGTTTCTGTAGGCAAATTCAGACCAGAATTCTCATCCGTGAAAAACACTCTGTTTTAACGCAAGAATCATCCTCTTCTTACCAGCATCTCCAATAGAGTAGGCACCATTAGAATGCCCAGAATAAAAGACCTGTGTTTCCTACTCATACGGACCATATGTAGTGCAACTCTGCCTATGAAACTGATACAAACCTCAGCTCCTCTTACATAAATCCTCTTTAGTTAATAGTGAGAATAGAAAGGGTTTGTGAATTGAGAAAAATCATTTGAGCCCAAAATTTACTTGGTTTACCAGAAATGAACTTTTGCTTCTAGGAAGACACACTTCCTGGGGTTTAACTCCGTTTCTGAATCTAAATTCAGACCAGAGTTCTCATCCCTGAAACAAACTCTGTTTTAATGAAGAAGTAAGCTCTTCTTTCCAGAGATTAAAATACAGCAAGAAGCATCAGCATGGTTAATAGTGAGAATGGCGTTCGATTCGTGAACTGTGTAATATCATTTGAGCCCAAAATTCACTGGGTTTTCCACAAATGAACTCTTGCTTGTAGGAAGACACATATCCTCGGGTAGAACTCCGTTTCTGAAGGGAAATTCAGACCAGTATTCTCATTCATGAAACACATTATTTTCACGCAAGAAGCAAGCTCTTCATTACAGCGTCTCCAATTCACCAAGAACCATGAGCATGCCCAGAAAAAAAGAACTGTGATTCCTACTCATCCGGACAATATGTAGTTCAACTCTCCTTATGAAACTGATACAAACCACACCTCCTCTTACATAAATCCGCTTTAGTTAATAGTGAGAATGGCATTGGATTCGTGAACTGCAAAAAAATCATTTGAGACCAAATTTCACTGGGATTACCAGAAATGAACTCTTGTTTGTAGGAAGACACAGATCCTGGGGTTTAACTCCGTTTCTGATTGCAAATTCTGACCACAGTTCTCATCCCTGAAAAACATCTGTTTTAAGGCAAGAATCATCCTCTTCTTTCCAGCATCTTCAATATAGTAAGAAACATGAGCATTCCCAGAAAAACAGAACTGTGTTTCCTACTCATACGGACAATATGTAGTTCAACTCAGCTTATGAAACTGATACAAACCACAGCTCCTCTTACATAAATGCTCTTTAGTTAATAGTGAGAATGGCGTAGGGTTCCTGAACTGCGAAAAATCATTTGAGCCCAAAATTCACTGGGTTTACCAGAAATGAACTCTTGCTTGTAGGAAGACACTTGTCCTGGGGTTTAACTCCGTTTCAAACGGGAAATTCAGACCAGAATTCTCATCCCTGAAAAACACTCTGTTTTAAGGCAAGAATCATCCTCTGCTTTCCACTGTCTCCAATCCAGTACGAACCATGAGCATGTCCAGAAAAAAGAACAGTGTTTCCTACTCATACAGACCATATGTACTTCAACTCTGCTCATGAAGTGATACAGACCATAGCTCCTCTTACATAAATGCTCTTTAGTTAATAGTGATTATCGTGTTGGGTTATAGATCTGTGTAAAGTCATTTGAGCCGAAAATTCACTTGGTTTACCAGAAATGAACTCTTGCTTGTAGGAAGACACAGATCATGGGGATTAACTCCGTTTGTGAAGGGACCTTCAGACCAGAGTTCTAATCCATGAAACACACTCTGTTGTAACGAAGAAGCAAGCTCTTCTTTCCAGAGTCTAAAATACAGCAAGTACCATGAGCATGGCCTGAAAAAAAGAACTGTTTCCTTTTCATAAGGAACATATGAAGTTCAACTCTGCTTATGAAACTGATACAGAACACACCTCCTGTTACATAAATGCTCTTTAGTTAATACTGAGAATAGCTTTGGGTTTGTGATCTGTGTAAAATCTTTTGAGCCCAAAATTCACTGGTTTTACCAGGAATGAACTCTTGCTTGTAGGAAGACACAGATCCTTGTGTTTAGCTCCGTTTCTGAAGGGAAATTCAGACCAGAGTTCTAATGCCTGAAACATACTCTTTTTTTAACACAAGATGCAAGCTCTTCTTTCCTGAGTCTAAAATACAGCAAGAACCATGAGCAGCCCAGAAAAAAAAAATGTGTTTCCTACTCATACAGAACCTATGAAGTTCAACTCTGCTTATGAAACTGATACTAACCACAACTCCTCTTAAATAAATGTTCTTTAGTTAATAGTGAGAATCCCGTTGGGTTCGTGAACTGCGAAAAATCATTTGAGCCCAAAAATAACTAGGTTTACCAGAAATGAACTCTTGCTTGTAGGAAGACACTGATCCTGGGGTTTAACTCCATTTCTGTAGGGAAATTCAGACCAGAGTTCTCATCCCTGAAAAATACTCTGATTTAAGGCATGAATCTTCCTCTTATTTTCAGGGTCTCCAATACAGTAAGAACCATGAGCATGCCAAGAAAAAAAGATATGTGTTTCCTACTCATACAGACCATATGTAGTTCAACTCTGCTTATGAAACTGAAACAAACCACAGCTCCTCTTACATAAATCCGCTTTAGTTAATAGTGAGAATAGCGTTGGATTTGTGAACTGTGTAAAATCATTTGAGCCCAAAATTCACTGGGTTTACCAGAAATGAACTCTTGCTTGTAGGAAGACACATATCCTGGGGTTTAACTCCGTTTCTGAAGGGAAATTCAGACCAGTGTTCTCATCCATGAAACACACTCTGTTTTAAGGCAAGAAGCAAGCTCTTCTTTCCAGCGTCTCCAATGCATCAAGAACCATGAGCATGCCCAGAAAAAATGAACTGTGTTTCCTACTCATACTGACCATATATAGTTCAAATCTTCTTATGAAACTGAAACTAACCACAGCTCCTCTTACATAAATGTTCTTTAGTTAATACTGAGAATAGCTTTGGGTTCTTGAACTGTGTAAAATCATTTGAGCCCAAAATTCATTGGTTTACCAGAAATGAACTCTTGCTTGTGGGAAGACACAGATCCTGGGGTTAACTCCGTTTCTGAAGGGAAATTCAGACCAGTGTTCTCATCTCTGAAAAACACTCTGTTTTAAGGCAAGAACCATCCTCTTCTATCCAGCGTCTTCAATATAGTAAGAAACATGAGCATGCCCAGAAAAAGAGAACTGTGTTTCTTACTCATACGGACCATATGTAGTTCAACTCAGCTTATGAAACTGATACAAACCACAGCTCCACTTACAAAAATGCTCTTTAGTTAATAGTGAGAATAGCGTAGGGTTCCGGAACTGCGAAAAATCATTTGAGCCCAAAATTCACTGTGTTTGCCAGAACTGAACTCTTGCTTGTAGAAAAACACAGATCCTGGGTTTTAATTCCGTTTCTGAAGAGAAATTCAGACCAGAATTCTCATCCCTGAAAAATACTCTGTTTTAATGCAAGAAGCAAGCTCTTCTTTCCAGCGTCCACAGTACAGCAAGAACCATGAGCATGCCAAGAAAAAAAAAACTGTGTTTCCTACTCATATTGACCATATGTACTTCAAATCTTCTTATGAAACTGAAACAAACCACAGCTCCTCTTACATAAATGTTCTTTAGTTAATACTGAGAATAGCTTTGGGTTCTTGAACTGTGTAAAATCATTTGAGCCCAAAATTCACTGGGTTTACCAGAAATGAACTCTTGCTTCTGGGAAGACACAGATCCTGGGGTTAACTCCGTTTCTGAAGGGAAATTCAGACCAGAGTTCTCATCCCTGAAACACACTCTGTTATCACCCAAGAAGCAAGCTCTTCTTTCCAGCGGCTCTAATACATCAACAACCATGAGCACACCCAGAAAAAAAGAACTGTGTTTCCTACTCATACGGACCATATGTAGTTCAACTCTGCTTTTGAAACTGATACAAACGAAAGCTCCTCTTACATAAATCCTCATTAGTTAATAGTGAGAATAGCTTAGCATTCGTGAACTGCGAAAAAACATTTGAGCCCAAAATTCACTGTGTTTACCAGAACTGAACTCTTGCTTGTAGGAAGACACAGATCCTGGGTTTTAACTCCGTTTCTAAAGGGAAATTCAGACCAGAATTCTCATCGCTGAAAAATACTCTGTTTTAAGGTATGACACATCCTCTTATTTCAAGGGTCTCCAATACAGTAAGAACCATGAGCATGCGAAGAAAAAAAGAACTGTGTTTCCTACTCATACAGATCATATGTACTTCAATTCTGCTCATGAAGTGATACAGACCACAGCTCCTCTTACATAAATGCTCTTTAGTTAATAGTGATTATCGTGTTGGGTTTTAGATCTGTGTAAAGTCATTGGAGCCGAAAATTCACTTGGTTTACCCATGATGAACTATTGCTAGTAGGAAGACACAGATCATGGGGTTTAACTCGGTTTGTGAGAGGACATTCAGACCAGAGTTCTCATCCCTGAAAAATACTCTGTTTTAAGGCATGAATCTTCCTCTTATTTCCAGGGTCTCCAATACAGTAAGAACCATGAGAATGCCAAGAAAAAAAGAACTGTGTTTCCTACTCATATGGAACTTATGTAGTTCAACTCTGCTTATGAAACTGAAACAAACCACAGCTCCTCTTACATAAATCCGCTTTAGTTGATAGTGAGAATAGCGTTGGATTCGTGAACTGAGTAAAAGCATTTGAGCCCAAAATTCACTGGGTTTTCCAGAAATAAACTCTTGCTTGTAGGAAGACACATATCCTGGGGTTTAACTCCGTTTCTGAAAGGAAATTCAGAAGAGTGTTCTCATCCATGAAACACACTCTGTTTTCACGCAAGAAGCAAGCTCTTCTTTCCAGCGTCTCCAATTCACCAAGAACCATGAGCATGCCCAGAAAAAAACAATTGTGATTCCTACTCATACGGACAATATGTAGTTCAACTCTCCTTATGAAACTGATACAAACCACAGCTCCTCTTAAATAAATGCTCTTTAGTTAATAGTGAGAATCATGTTGGGTTCGTGAACTGCGAAATATCATTTGAGCCCAAATTTCACTGGGATTACCAGAAATGAACTCTTGCTTGTAGGAAGACACAGATCCTGGGGTTTAACTCCGTTTCTGATTGCAAATTCTGACCAGAGTTCCCATCCCTGAAAAACACTCAGTTTTAAGGCAAGAATCATCCTCTTCTTTCCAGCGTCTTCAATAAAGTAAGAAACATGAGCATTCCCAGAAAAACAGAACTGTGTTTCCTACTCATACGGACCATATGTAGTTCAACTCAGCTTATGAAACTGATACAAACCACAGTTCCTCTTACATAAATGCTCTTTAGTTAATAGTGAGAATAGCGTAGGGTTCCTGAACTGCGAATTATCATTTGAGCCCAAAATTCACTGCGTTTACCAGAACTGAACTCTTGCTTGTAGGAAGACACTTGTCCTGGGGTTTAACTCCATTTATGAAGGGAAATTCAGACTAGAATTCTCATCCCTGAAAAACACTCTGTTTTAAGGCAAGAATCATCCTCTTCTTTCCAGCGTCTTCAATCCAGTACGAACCATGAGCATGCCCAGAAAAAAGAACGGTGTTTCCTACTCATACAGACCATATGTATTTCAACTCTGCGCATGAAGTGATACAGACCACAGCTACTCTTACATAAGTGCTCTTTAGTTAATACTGAGAATAGCTTTGGGTTCGTGAACTGTGTAAAAACTTTTGAGCCCAAAAATCACTGGTTTAACCAGGAATGAACTCTTGCTTGTAGGAAGACAGAGATCCTTGTGTTTAACTCTGTTTCTGAAGGGAAATTCAGACCAGAGTTCTCATCCATGAAACACACTCTGTTTTAATGCAAGAAGCAAGCTCTTCTTTCCGGAGTCTAAAATACAGCAAGAACCATGAGTGTGCCCAGAAAAAAAGAACTGTGTTTCCTACTCATAAAGACCATATGTAGTTCAACTCTGCTTATGAAACTGACACAAACCACAGCTCCTCTTACATAAATGCTCTTTAGTTAATAGTGAAAATCATGTTGGGTTGGTGAACTGCGAAAAATCATTTGAGCCCAAAAATCACTGGGTTTCCAAGAAATGAACTCTTGCATGTAGGAATACAATGATCATGGTGTTTAACTCCGTTTCTGAAGGCGCATTCAGTCCAGAATTCTCATGCCTGAAAAACACTCTGTTTTAAGGCAAGTATCATCCTCTTCTTTCCTGTGTCTCCAATACAGTACAAACCATGAGCATGCCCAGAAAAAAATAACTGTATATCCTACTCATACGGACCATATGTACTTCAACTCTCCTTATGAAATGATACAGACCACAGCTCCTCTTACATAAATGCTCTTTGGTTAATAGTGATTATCGCGTTGGGTTATAGAACTGTGTAATGTCACTTGAGCCAATAATTCACTTGGTTTACCAGAAATGAACTCTTGCTTGTAGGAAGACACAGATCCTGGGGTTTAACTCCGTTTCTGAAGGCAAATTCAGACCAGAGTTCTCATCCATGAAACACACTCTGTTTTAATGCAAGAAGCTAGCTCTTCTTTCCGGAGTCTAAAATACAGCAAGAACCATGAGTGTGCCCAGAAAAAAAGAACTGTGTTTCCTACTCATAAAGACCATATGTAGTTCAACTCTGCTTATGAAACTGACACAAACCACAGCTCCTCTTACAAAAATGCTCTTTAGTTAATAGTGAAAATCATGTTGGGTTGGTGAACTGTGTAAAATCATTTGAGCCCAAAATTTACTGGGTTTCCCAGAAATGAACTCTTGCTTGTAGGAAGACACTTTTCCTGGGGATTAACTACGTTTCTGAAGGGAACTTCAGAACAGAATTCTCATCCCTGAAACACACTCTGTTTTAAGGCAAGAATCTTCCCCTTCTTTCCAGCGTCTCCAATACAGTAAGAACCATGAGCATGCCCAGAAAAAAAGAACCGTGTTTCCTACTCATACAGACCATATGTACTTCAACTCTGCTCATGAAGTGATACAGACCACAGCTCCTCTTACATAAATGCTCTTTAGTTAATAGTGATTATCGTGTTGGGTTATAGATCTGTGTAAAGTCATTTGAGCCGAAACTTCACTTGGTTTACCAGAAATGAACTCTTGCTTGTAGGAAGACACAGATCATGGGGTTTAACTCGGTTTGTGAAGGGACATTCAGACCAGAGTTCTCATCACTGAAACACACTCTGTTTTAACGCAAGAAGCAAGCTCTTCTTTCCAGAGTCTAAAATACAGCAAGAAACATGAGCATGGCCTGAAAAAAGAACTGTTTCCTATTCATACGGACCATATGTAGTTCAACTATGCTTATGAAACTGATACAGACCACACCTCCTGTTACATAAATGATCTTTAGTTAATACAGAGAATAGCTTTGGGTTCGTGAACTGTGTAAAATCTTTTGAGCCCAAAATTCACTGGTTTTACCAAGAATGAAATCTTGCTTGTAGGAAGACACAGATCCTTGTGTTTAACTCCGTTTCTGAAGGGAAATTCAGACCAGAGTTCTCATCCCTGAAAAACACTCTGTTATCACGCAAGAAGCAAGCTCTTTTTTCAGCGTCTCCAATACATCAAGAACCATGAGCATGCCCAGAAAAAAAGAACTGTGATTCCTACTCATACGGACAATATGTAGTTCCACTCTCCTTATGAAACTGATACAAACCACAGCTCCTCTTACATAAATGCTCTTTAGTTAACAGTGAGAATCAGTTTGGGTTGGTGAACTGCGAAAAATCATTTGAGCCCAAAATTCACTTGGTTTACCAGAAATGAACTCTTGCTTGTAGGAAGACACAGATCCTGGGGTTTAACTCCGTTTCTGAAGGCAAATTCTGACCAGAGTTCTCATCCCTGAAAAACACTCTGTTTTAAGTCAAGAATCATCCTCTTCTTTCCAGCGTCTTCAATATAGTAAGAAACATGAGCATGCCCAGAAAAAAAGAACTTATTTTCTACTCATACGGACCATATGTAGTTCAACTCAGCTTATGAACCTGATACAAATCACAGCTCCTCTTTACATAAATGCTCTTTAGTTAATAGTGAGAATAACGTAGCGTTCCTGAACTGTGTAAAATATTTTGAGCCAAAAAATCACTGGTTCAATCCAGGAATGAACTCTTGCTTGTAGGAAGACAGAGATCCTTGTGTTTAACTCCGTTTCTGAAGGGAATTTCAGACCAGAGTTCTCATCCATGAAACAACTCTGTTTTAATGCAAGAAGCAAGCTCTTCTTTCCAGAGTCTAAAATACAGCAAGAACCATGAGTGTGCCCAGAAAAAAAGAACTGTGTTTCCTACTCATAAAGACCATATGTAGTTCAACTCTGCTTATGAAACTGACACAAACCACAGCTCCTCTTACATAAATGCTCTTTAGTTAATAGTGAAAATCATGTTGGGTTGGTGAACTGCGAAAAATCATTTGAGCCCAAAAATCACTGGGTTTCCCAGAAATGAACTCTTGCATGTAGGAATACAATGATCATGGTGTTTAACTCCGTTTCTGAAGGCGCATTCAGTCCAGAATTCTCATGCCTGAAAAACACTCTGTTTTAAGGCAATATCATCCTCTTCTTTCCTGTGTCTCCAATACAGTACAAACCATGAGCATGCCCAGAAGAAAAAAACTGTATTTCTTACTCATACGGACCATATGTACTTCAACTCTCCTTATGAAATGATACAGACCACAGCTCCTCTTACATAAATGCTCTTTAGTTAATAGTGATTATCGCGTTGGGTTATAGAACTGTGTGAAGTCATTTGAGCCAATAATTCACTTGGTTTACCAGAAGTGAACTCTGGCTTGTAGGAAGACACAGATCATGTGGTTTAACTCCGTTTCTGAGGGGACATTCAGACCAGAGTTCCAATGCCTGAAACACACTCTGTTTAAACGCAAGAAGCAAGCTCTTCTTTCCTGAGTCTAAAATACAGCAAGAACCATGAGCATGCCCAGAAAAAAAAATTGTGTTTCCTACTCATACAGTCCATATGTACTTCAACTCTGCTCATGAATTGATACAGACCACAGCTCCTCTTACATAAATGCTCTTTAGTTATTAGTGATTATTGTGTTGTGTTATAGATCTGTGTAAAGTCATTTGACCAAAAATTCACTTGGTTTACCAGAAATGAACTCTTGCTTGTAGGAAGACACAGATCATGGGGTTTAACTCCATTTGTGAAGGGACATTCAGACCAGAATTCTCATCGCTGAAACACACTCTGTTTTAACGCAAGATGCAAGCTCTTCTTTCCAGAGTCTAAAATACAGCAAGAAACATGAACATGGCCTGAAAAAAAGAACTGTTTCCTATTCATACAGAAAATATGTAGTTCAACTCTCCTTATGAAACTGATACAGACCACACCACCTGTTACATAAATGCTCTTTAGTTAATACAGAGAATAGCTTTGGGTTCGTGAACTGTGTAAAATCTTTTGAGCCCCAAATTCACTGGTTTAACCAGGAATGAACTCTTGCTTGTAGGAAGACACAGATCCTTGTGTTTAACTCCGTTTCTGAAGGGAATTTCAGACCAGAGTTCTCATCCATGAAATACACTCTGTTTTAAGCAAGTAGCAAGCTCTTCTTTCCAGAGTCTAAAATACAGCAAGAACCATGAGTGTGCCCAGAAAAAAAGAACTGTGTTTCCTACTCATAAAGACCATATGTAGTTCAACTCTGCTTATGAAACTGACACAAACCACAGCTCCTCTTACATAAATGCTCTTTAGTTAATAGTGAAAATCATGTTGGGTTGGTGAACTGCGAAAAATCATTTGAGCCCAAAAATCACTGGGTTTCCCAGAAATGAACTCTTGCATGTAGGAAGACACAGATCATGGTGTTTAACTCCGTTTCTGAAGGCGCATTCAGTCCAGAATTCTCAAGCCTGAAAAACACTCTGTTTTAAAGCAAGAATCATCCTCTTCTTTCCTGTGTCTCCAATACAGTACAAACCATGAGCATGCCCAGAAAAAAAGAACTGTGTTTCCTACTCATACGGATCATATCTAGTTCAATTCTGCTTAGGAAACTGATACAAACCACAGCATCACTTACATAGATGCTCTTTAGTTAATATTGAAAAACGTGTTGGGTTTGTGAACTGTGTAAATTCATATGAGCCGAAAATTCACTGCCTTTACCAGAAATGAACTCTTGGTTGTAGGAAGACACAGAGCATTTGGTATAACTCCAATTCTGAAGAGAAATTCAGAAGAGTGTTCTCATCCATAAAACACAGTTTGTTTTAACGCAAGAAGCATGCTCTTTTTTCCAGCATCTGCAATACAGCAAGAATCATGAGCATGGCCAGAAAAAAATTACTGTGTTTCTGACTCAAACCGACGATATGTAGTTCAACTCTGCTTATGAAACTGATACAAACCACAGCATCTCTTACATAGATGCACTTTAGTTAATATTGAAAATCGTATTGGTTTCGTGAACTGTGTAAATTCATTTGAGCCAAAAAATAACTGGGTTTATGGGAATTGAACTCTGCTTGTAGGAAGACACAGAGGATGGAGTTTAATTCCGATTCTATAGTGAAATTCAGAAAAGTGTTCTCATCCATGAAACACAGTCTGTTTTAACTCAAGAAGCATGCTCTTTTTTCCAGCTTCTTCAATACAGCAAGAAACATGAGCATGGCTAGAAAAAAAGAACAGTGTTTCTGACTCAATCGGACCATACCTAGTTCAACTCTGCTTATGAACCTGCTACAAACCACAGCATCTCTTACACATATGCTCTTTAGTTAATAGTGATAAACGCGTTGGGTTTGTGAACTGTGTAAATTCATTTGTGCCGAAAATTCACTGCTTTTACCAAAAATGATCTCTTGCTTGTAGGAAGACACAGAGCATTTGCTTTAATTCCTTTTGTTAAGGGAAATTCAGACCAGTGTTCTCATCCATGAAACACACTCTGTTTTAACGCAAATAACATGCTCTTCTTTCCAGCGTCTGCAATACAGCAAGGAACATGAGCATGTCCAGAAAAAATTAACTGTGTTTTCTACTCATACGGACCATATCTAGTTCAACTCTGCTTATGAAACTGATAAAATCCACATCATGTCTTACATAGATGCTCTTTAGTTAATAGTGAAAATCATATTGGTTTCGTGAATTGTGTTAATGCATTTGAGCCAAAAAACAACTGGGTTTACCAGAAATGAACTCTTTCTTGTAGGACGACATAGAGCATGGAGTTTAACTCTGATCCTGAAGGGAAATTCAAAAGAGTGATCTCAACCTTCAAACACAGTCTGTTTTAATGCAAGAAGCATGCTCTTCTTTCAAGCATCTGCAATACAGCAAGAAACATGAGCATGGCTAGAAAAAAAGTACTGTGTTTCTGAATCAAAAGGTCCATACCTAGGTCAACTCTGCTTATGAAACTGATACAAACCACAGCATCTCTTACACAGACGCTCTTTAGTTAATAGTGATCAACGCGTTGGGTTTGTGAACTGTGTAAATTCATTAGAGCTGAAAATTCACTGCTTTTACCAAAAATGAACTCTTGCTTGTAGGAAGACACAAAGAATGGAGTTCAACACTGATTCTACAGTGAAATTCAGAAAAGTGTTCTCATCCATGAAACACAGTGTGTTTTAACACAAGAAGCATGCACTTTTTTCCAGCTTCTGCAATACAGCAAGAATCATGAGCATGGCTAGAAAAAAAGAACAGTGTTTCTGACTCAATCGGACCATACCTAGTTTAACTCTGCTTATGAAACTGATACAAACCACAGCATCACTTACACAGACGCTCTTTAGTTAATATTGATAAACGCGTTGGGTTTGTGAACTGTGTAAATTCATTAGAGCCGGAAATTCACTGCTTTTACTAAAAATGAACTCTTGCTTGTAGGAAGACACAGAGCATTTGGTTTAACTCCATTAGTGAAGGGAAATTCAGACCAGTGTTCTCATCCATGAAACACACTCTGTTTTAACGCAAATAGCATGCTCTTCTTTCCAGCGTCTGCAATACAGCAAGGAACATGAGCATGTCCAGAAAAAATTAACTTGTGTTTCCTACTCATATGGACCATATCTAGTTCAACTCTGCTTATGAAACTGATACAAACCACATCATCTCTTACATAGATGCTCTTTAGTTAATAGTGAAAATCGTATTGGTTTCGTCAACTGTGTAAATTCATTTGAGCCGAAAAATAACTGGGTTTACCAAAAATGAACTCTTGCTTGTAGGACGACATAGAGCATGCAGTTTAACTCTGATTCTAAATGGAAATTCAGAAGAGTGATCTCATCCTTGAAACACAGTCTGTTTTAACACAAGAACTATGCTCTTCTTTCAAGCATCTACAATATAGCAAGAAACATGAGCATGGCCAGAAAAAAGAACTGTGTTTCCTACTCATAAGGACCATATCTACTTCAAATCTACTTATGAAACTGATACAAACCACAGCATCAATTACATAGATGCTCTTTAGTTAATAGTGAAAAACGTGTTGGGATTGTGAACAGTGTAAAATCATATTAGCCGAAAATTCACTGCCTTTACCAGAAATGAACTCTTGCTTGTAGGAAGACAGAGAGCATTTGTTTTAACTCCATTTCTATAGGGAAATTCAGAACAGTGTTCTCATCCATGAAACACAGTTTGTTTTCACGCAAGAAGCATGCTCTTTTTTCCAGCATCTGCAATACAGCAAGAAACATGAGCATGGCCAGAAAAAAAGAACTGTCTTTCTGACTCAAATGGACAATATCTAGTTCAACTCTGCTTATGAAACTGATACAAACCACAGCATCTCTTACCAAGACGCTCTTTAGTTAATAGAGATAAACGCGTTGGGTTTGTGAACTGTGTATATTCATTTGAGCCGAAAATTCACTGCTTTTAACAAAAATAAACTCTTGCTCGTAGGAAGACACAGAGCATTTGGTTTAACTACATTTGTGAAGGATAATTCAGATCAGTGTTCTCATCCATGAAACACACTCTGTTTTAACGCAAATAGCATGCTCTTCTTTCCAACGTCTGCAATACAGCAAAGAACAAGAGCATGTCCAGAAAAAAATAACTGTGTTTCCTACTCAAACGGACCATATCTAGTTCAACCCTGCTTATGAAACTGCTACAAACCACATCATCTCTTACATAGATGCTCTTTAGTTAATAGTGAAAATCGTATTGGTTTTGTGAACTGTGTAAATTCATTTGAGCTGAAAAACAACTGGGTTTACCAGAAATGACCCCTTTCTTGTAGGACGACATAGAGCATGGAGTTTAACTCTGATTCTAAATGGAAATTCAGAAGAGCGATCTCATCCTTGAAACACAGTCTGTTTTAACGCAAGAAGCATGCTCTTCTTTCCAGCATCTGCAATATAGCAAGAAAAATTAGCATGGCCAGAAAAAAAGAACTGTGTTTCCTACTCATACGGACCATATCTAGTTCAATTCTCCTTATGACACTGATACAAACCAGAGCATCACTTACATAGATGCTCTTTAGTTAATAGTGAAAAACGTGTTGGGTTTGTGAACTGTGTAAATTCATTTGAGCCGAAAAATAACTGGGTTTACGGGAAATGAACTCTTGCTTGTGGGAAGACACAGAGCATGGAGTTCAACTCCGATTCTATAGGGAAATTCAGAAAAGTGTTCTCATCCATGAAACACAGTCTGTTTTAACGCAAAAAGCATGCTCTTTTTTCCAGCTTCTGCAATACAGCAAGAAACATGAGCATGGCCAGAGAAAAACAACTGTGTTTCCTACTCATACAGAGCATATCTAGTTCAACACTGCTTATGAAACTGATACAAACCACATCATCTCTTACATAGATGCTCTTTAGTTAATAGTGAAAATCGTATTGGTTTCGTGAGCTGTGTAAATTCATTTGAGCCGAAAAATAACTGGGTTTACAGGAAATGAATTCTTGCTTGTAGGAAGATACAGAGCCTTTGGTTTAACGCGCTTTCTGAAGGGAAATTCAGACCTGTGTTCTCATCCATGAAACACACTCTGTTTTAACGCAAGATGCATGCTCTTCTTTCCAGCTTTGCAAGACAGGAATTAACATGAGCATGCCCAGAAAAAAAGAACTGTCTCTCCTACTCATATGGACCATATCTAGTTCAACACTGCTTATGAAACTTCTACAAACCACATCATCTCTTACATAGATGCTCTTTAGTTAATAGTGAAAATCGTGTTGTTTTCGTGTACTGTATAAATTCATTTGAGGCAAAAAATAACTGGGTTTACCAGAAATGAACTCTTGCTTGTAGGAAGACACAGAGCATGGCGTTAAACTCTGATTCTAAAGGGAAATTCAGAGGACTGTTCTCATCAAAGTAACACAGTCTGTTTTAATGCAAGAAGCATTCTCTTCTTTACTGCATCTGCAATACAGCAAGAAAAATGAGCATGGCCAGAAAAAGAGAACTGTGTTTCCTACTCATACGGACCATATCTAGTTCAACACTGCTTATGAAATTGACACACACCACATCATCTCTTACAAAGATGCTCTTTAGGTAATAGTGAAAATCGTATTGGTTTCGTGAACTGTGTAAATTCATTTGAGCCGAAAAATAACTGGGTTTACTGGAAATGAACTCTTGCTTGTAGGAAGACACAGATACTTTGGTTAAACTCAGTTTCTGAAGGGAAATTCCGACCAGTGTTCTCATCCATGAAACACACTCCATTTTAAGGGAAGAAGCATGCTCTTCTTTTCAGAGTCTGCAATACAGCAAGGAATGTAGATGTATCCTGCTTGTTAAATAAGAAACACAGAGCCAGTTGCAGAGTTAAAAACCACGATGTCAGTGCCAAAGCAGAAAACCTTACCCTTCACTGCTTCTGTGGTTCCTCCTCTCCGCAAGAGACTTACTTCTGTGTGTCCTGTCTATTTAAAGACTTTCTGTTCTCCTCCCTCATTGGTTGTAACCCAGCCACATGACCTCCTCATCACTGCCCGCTTGTACAGACCTCCAGGTCTTCTATGGTTGGTATTGATATTAAAGGCGTGTGTCTGCTATGCTGGCTATGTCCTTGAACACACAGAGATCCGCCTAGCTCTGCCTCCCATGTGCTGGGATTAAGGGCGTGCCCCACTACTGCTCGGCTTCTGCTCTGGCTTGCTCTGACCTCAAGGCAACTTTATTGACATACAAATAAAATCACATTTCAATACAAATAAAATATCACTATATTTCCCCTTTTCTATTTTAATAAAAAGAATAAAAGGAAAAAGTTATAACTAATATAAGAAAAACTATATACAAAAGTACAATAACTATATATACCATATATACAAACAATAAATACCTAAACAATGTCTAGTCCATTTGTAATTGACCAATTCAGAGAAAATAATTCCATTATCTATCCTATTTTGGTAAGTCCAGAATGTACCTGATTCACTTTTTATCCTAACTTATATAGCTAACGGAACTGTCTTATAACATCTTTCAAATTTATACACTTACAGCTCTTAGTGAGTTTTTCTGAAATCCTTAACAAAGATAATTATAACTATAACTAACTGATCTTCAGCTCCCTCAGAGAACCAAGAAGGAAATAACACTACCTAATAAAAAATAAAAACAAGAAGTGCATGCAAGCAGCTTCAAAAAAAAAATGTGAGTTGACAGAAACAGCCAGCTGCCTGGACAGTCACCTGAGGTTTCTCCACAGTGTTGGGGCATCATCTTCAGCCTACAGGCTTAGCATATCTGACAGACTCTTTTGTGAACTAAGATGTATACAAGGTCAACAGTTTGACCTCACATTTGGTGAGAGCAGTCCATGTACCAGAAACACCTGAATTCCATTAGTGTCATGTCATGGTTCAGGATTTTAAATTCTGGAAATTATTGATGTCTTTTCAATTCAGCTGTCCATTTTTCTTGGCTGTGTATATGTGGCTTCATCTTGGCATCCTGTTCTTCTCCACATCTCTCTATTAAACGCCAGTCTACTATTGAGAGAGGTGAGCTTAGTTATTCCTCAAGAATAACTGTTTCATTTGCTGTTCCATTGCATATCAGAAGCCATTGGCCCACTCCCTGTTCAGCTGCCTTCGAAGAAAAGGGCACGGTACCTTTTACAGATTGCAAAGGTCACTCACTTCAGGGATGGTGCCATATTGTCCTGGCTTCAGAAGATGCCTTTTGTTAAAGCCACAACCACACTTGTTTTGGCAAGAATTGGTAGTCCTTGGTTTCATGTCCTGTCTGTCCTGTTTGTCAGCAGTTGATTCAAGGATACTTTGTTGTCCAGTGGCTGACTTTTGCAACAATGAAAGTTAGTTCCATATGCAGTTTCTTCAATGCCCATATTTTCTCTGAAGTAGATTGGTACTGCCAGGAGCCGTCATGTCTCATAGTCATAGCAAAAAAGAAAAATTCTTAAGTTATTAAAACATTTTAAATGCCATATTCTGTAGATCTCTGAAGGGTTTGAAGATGACCTGTCTATCTAAAATATATCTGTTTGATCTTGACAACACACCTAATATGACTACAAGTTCAATTGTAATGTCTAACCACTAATTTTCATTTCTATATATCCTTATAGTTGGTAATACTAACATTCAAGGATTAGCAAATTGCAATTACATTGTTAAATGAATGGTATAAATACAATATCTCGAACAAGATTAGAAATACGTATATGGTATATTCTAACAATCTCAATCTCAATAATAATAATTTGTATACAATATAAAACAATCCAATTGAATGTAAAGTATTTAAAACTAGTAATTGTCTTTTTCTTTTTTTCTTCTTTTTTTTTTAAACAAGCACCTTTTGCCTAGCCCTTTACCTAACCCTTAACAACAACTTGTAACCAACCCTCCTAAACAATGAAAACTATCCCAGACCCAATACCCATAAAAAGACCAAAAAACCACCCACCCCACACCACCCCTTTGGGAATGTGGGCGTCAAATTCTTAAAATTGCTTCCTGCTGGGTATGGGCGAAGTTATCTTTATTCTGAAAAGAAAAATTTTGGGTTAATTGACAAATTCTAGGAAAGATAACTATATTCTTTGTTATCCATAATGCCAAAGTTCAGGGTTTATCTCAAGTCCTTATTCAAGCAGTCTTTGAAACTGGATCATCTCAGCTAGCCATCTCAGAATTGCTCTAAGCACTTTGTAGTCCAAAGCTGATCTGTAGATGATGTTTGTCAGCTTAGTGATATTATTTTCCACGTGGAATTGTCGTTGTGGGGCCCCATTTTCTTCCTGGAGATTTCATTTGATGTTAAGTCTGGCCGTGATTTCCTGCAGAAAACTGAAAAGAGACTCGAACACAAAGACATGTATAGGCAGCTAATCGAAGCCTTTTCTCTAAATTAATTAGTACTCATATGACCATTATTATCTCAACAAAGTTTAAAATATATATATATATATATATATATATATATATCTTGTGAATTCTGATATAAAATTCATACTTTAAGAAAAGTTTAAAGAATCAGAATAGAGTCAAAGAATTGAGATTAGTAATAGAATAGTCCCTTAATTAATTTGTTTTTTCTCCTGTCCCATGTCAGAAGATGGCTCTTTCTTCTGGTATGATACAGGGAGTTTTCATTTTCTTTTTAACAACATGCTTGAGTTTAAAGGAGGAGAGAGCCATTCTCCAACTCCAAAATCAGCTTGAAGCTTTAATTGAACTGGGACTACAAGAAGACTAAGAGTATTAATTTCTTAGAGAAGAGCAGAAACAAACATTTAGAAAGATTTATGAAATTTTGTAGATGATATACCAATAGGCCATTTTACTCTTTTTCCTGGGACAGATGATTTGTCCTTTTTCTTCAGTTGTCTCATTTGTCCAGTGTTCTTCAGATTCCTTAGCCTTCATTCTCCTAAAAGACAAAAACAAAAACCCTTCCCCAAGACTAATTTTGGGGAGGTCCCCTTTTGGCAAGTTACATCTGATTAAATGAAAAGGCATGTATTAATGGTATAAGTGAGTTTAAACTGGATGGTCATGTTGGTTGATGAACTATCACCTCTTCTAATTAAGAGGTCTCTCTTGTTCAAATCGAACCTTTATCAGTTTTGATGGTACCCACAGCTTATCTTCTCCTGCAGAAACAAAAGCAAAACCTTGTCCCCAACGTAACACATGCCCTGGTTTCCATTCTGAGGTCAGCACATCCTTGAAGTATATAGGCTGATTTAATTCTGTTGTTTTTTCTATTAACCAATGTCTCTCTGCAGCTGTTGTTCCTTTCTCATTAGCATTGAGAAAATTCAAAGTTAATAGAGCATTGTGCAGTCTATTTCTGGGGGTTTTTGTTACCCCTTTTTGTTTATTTATCATGTCCTTTAGAGTTCTGTTGGATCTTTCTATAACTGTTTGGCCTGTAGGATTATGTGGTATACCTTTGATATGCTTTATATTATAATAAGCAAAAAACTGTTTCATTTTAATAGAGACATATGCTGGAGCATTGTCAGTTTTAATTTGTGCAGGTATACCCATGATGGCCATAACTTCTAGCAAATGAGTGATTACAGAATCAGCTTTTTCAGAACTCAAAGCAGTTGCCCACTGAAATCCTGAATAAGTATTGATAGTATGGTGTACATATTTCAATTTTCCAAATTCTGCAAAGTGAAACACATCCATCTGCCAGATTTCATTCCTCTGAGTACCCTTTGGGTTACATCCTGCTGGTAATGGTGTCTGATTGTAGAAGGAACAAGTAGGACATTTCTTTACAATTTCCTTGGCTTGTTGCCAGGTTATGGAAAAATCCTTTTTTAATCCTTTACTATTGACATGATGTTTCTTATGAAATTCTGAGGCCTCCAGCACATTTCCTATCAATAATTTATCAATCTCATCATTACCTTGTGCTAGAGGGCCTGGCAGACCAGTATGGGATCGGATGTGAGTTATATATAAAGGATGACTCCTTTCCCTGATTGTATCTTGTAATTGAATAAATAGTGAAGTTAATTCTGAAGCATCAGGGATAAATTCTGCAGTCTCAATATGTAATACCACTCTTTCAGCATACTGAGAGTCAGTAACTATATTGAGAGGTTCTGAAAAATCCATTAATACCAACAGAATAGCATACATTTCTGATTTTTGAACTGAATTATAAGGACTTTGAACCATTTTACTTAAATTTTCTGATTTGTAACCTGCCTTTCCTTGCTTGTTGGCATCTGTATAAAATGTCCGAACTCCAGATATGGGTTTTTCACGTACAATTCGAGGCAAGATCCAATCAGCTCTCTTTATAAGATCAATTCTATTGCTTTTAGGATATTTACTGTTAATTTCTCCCAAAAAATTACTGCAAGCTCTTTGCCAAGGTTCACTTTCTGTCCATAATTTTTCAATGTCCTCTTTAGTTAAAGGTACAACAATTTCTGCTGGGTCTATTCCTGCTAATTGACAAAGTCTCTATTTTCCTTTCAAAATTAAGTCAGAGATTTTTTCCACTTAAGTTTTTAATTTTTTATTTGGTTTATTTGGTAAAAATATCCATTCTAATATAATATCTTCTCTCTGCATTAATATTCCTGTAGGAGAATGCCTAGAAGGTAAAATAACCAAAATGCAATCCAGCTTTGGATCAATACGATCTACATGTCCTTCATGTACTTTTTTTTCTACCAAGGCCAATTCTTTCTCAGCTTCAGGTGATAATTCTCTTGGACTATTTAAGTCCTTGTCACCCTCTAAGGTTTTGAACAAATTATTCAGTTCATCATTTTTTACCCCAACAATAGTTCGTAGATGAGAAATGTCCCCAAATAATCTTTGAAAGTCATTAAGAGTCTGTAGGCGATCTCTCCTAATTTGTACCTTTTGAGGTCTAATTTTTTGTAGCTCTATTTTATATCCTAAATAATTAATGGAATCTCCTCTTTGTATCTTTTCAGGAGCAATTTGTAATCCCCAGCCAGGCAATATTTTCTTTACTTCTTCAAACATTCTTTCTAAAGTATCTGCACTTGAGTCAGCTAGTAAAATATCATCCATATAATGATAAATTATAGATTTAGGAAATTTTTTACATATCACTTCCAAGGGCTGTTGTACAAAATATTGGCACAGGGTTGGACTATTCAACATTCCCTTAGGGAGGACTCTCCATTGAAATCTTCTAACCGGTTGAGAATTATTGTAAGTAGGCACCATGAATGCAAATCTTTCTCTGTCTTTTTCTTGTAGGGGTATTGAAAAGAAACAGTCTTTTAAATCAATAACTATGAGAGGCCATCCTTTAGGTAACAGAGTAGGCAAAGGAATTCCAGATTGTAGAGAGCCCATTGGCTGAATTACTTTGTTAATTGCTCTAAGGTCTGTTACCATTCTCCATTTACCAGATTTCTTTTTAATAACAAATACAGGAGAATTCCATGGGCTAGTAGATTCTTCAATATGCTGAGCATTTAACTGTTCTTCTACCAGCTCTTCTAAAGCCTCGAGTTTCTCTGTTGTTAAAGGCCATTGATGAACCCATACAGGCTTGTCTGTTAACCATTTTAAAGTTAGAGCTGTTGGTGCCTTTGGAAGATCATCAGTTTTTCTGCCCTGTTCTTGTATAATATGGATGACTGGTGACCACTCATTAGAATAATACCTTCTAATATTTCTCTCAGAAACATGTGCTAGTTTATTATTTATTTCTGAGGTTGGAGGGATGTTAATCTGAGTATTCCATTGTTGTAACAGGTCTCGACCCCACAGGTTCATGGCTATGTTAGCCCCACATGGTTTTAATCTGCCTCTCTGTCCTTCTGGGCCTATACATTCGAGCCATCTTGCACTTTGTTTAACTTGAGATAATGTTCCAATTCCTAACAGTTGAACATTTACCTCCTGAAGAGGCCAAGTTGGATGCCAAAATTCTGGTGCAATTATGGTAACATCAGCACCTGTGTCTACCAGACCAGACAACAAAACACCATTTATTTTTATTGTTAATTGTGGTCTTTGTTCATTTATAGAAGTTTGCCAAAAAATTTTCTTTATGGTCTCTCCTGAATTTTCTGTTCTCTCTGTCTCAGTTGTTCCATTACTCTGAGTAGCCTGGTTTATTCCAATAGGCATTTGGTCATTTAACTGCTCTGAGTAGGGGCCTCCTCTACGATTGCAGGAAAAGTCTGAACTGGATTCACTGTAGGGGTCTGCCTGAGGCCCCTCTGGGAGTTTCCCAAAGACTGAGGCAAAGTATTACCTTGTCTGTCCCTTGTTGATCTACATTCATTGGTCCAATGTCTTCCCTTACCACACCTTCTACATACTCCTGAAGGAAGGGGCATTCTTTTGCCATTGTTCCTTGAAGAAACATTGTTTCTAGAAGTGCCCTGTTTACAGTCCCTTTTCAAATGTCCTTTCTTTCCACATCCAAAACATCTAACATTCCTCAAACCTCTTGAAATTGCTTCTCCTACCCACATATTATCATGATCATGAGCCTCAACATTAACCGTGTCTCTAATCCAATCTTCCAAGGGTGCAGATCTCGCCTTTAACGGCCTGATTATTCTCTTGCATGCTTCATTTGCATTCTCAAAAGCCAAAGATTCAATTATTATCTGGCTAGCTTCTGAATTTGGGACCATTCTCTTTACTGCTGAAGTCAATCTTTGTAAGAAATCTGTGAAAGATTCTTTTGGGCCCTGTATAACCTTTGTAAATGACTCAGTTTTCTTCCCTGGTTCCTCAACTCTGTCCCATGCATTTATGGCTGCCATTCGACATAGAATTAGAGTTCGCATATCATATAAACATTGTGTTTGTACTGCAGCATATTGGCCTTCTCCAACAAGCTGATCCTGGAAGATTTGTATACCTCTATCACTACATTGTTTTGCTATGGTTTTAGCTTCCTGTTTGAACCACATTTGCCACTGGAGCTGCTGTCCGGGTTCTAGAACCGCCTGTGCCAGCTCCCGCCAGTCCTGTGGTATAATTCTATTATAAGTCGAACAGGAGTTTAACATTTGTTTTACATATGGAGAATGCATGCCATAAGATACTATTGCCTCCTTAAACCTTCGTAAGTCTAACATTTCAACTGGAGTCCAAATATTTTGTGTAGTCATTTGACCAGGCTGCTGTTGTATGGTTACCGGATAAATTAAGGGTGATTGTGTAAAAACAGGCTTTCTTTCTGTAACCTTATAATCCAATCCTGAAACAACTTCACTGTTAATTTCTTCTGTCTGAATCTGAATTTCTCTATAATTCATTTTAACAGGTTTAAAAAGTTTTTCTAAAATTTTTATCCTGGCACTTAAATTGACTGTCTTTTTAAAGTGTAAAATATGGATAAGAAGAATAACAATGTACATAATTCGATCAACATTAATCTTCTCATATAGTTGTTCCATTACCATACTGCCTAAAATTTCAAACAAAGCCCAATTTTCTTCCAATGTACACATAAAACCCATTTTTTTTAAATGTGGAAAAAAAATCTCTTTTAAATAGTTTCCTTTAAAATATCTGATATAAATGACTTACCAATTCTGCACAGAACAGTAGAAATCCGAGGGAATTTCCAAACAGCTACCTAGCGTCCGAGGTGGGAATCCAGAGAGAGAGAGAGAAAGAGAGAAAGAGAGAAAGCGTAGCCACGTTCTGGCTAAAATCTTGAATCCAGCCGCTTCAATGTTCAGGTCTGAGCGGAGTCGAGCCTGGGCTCTGGCTTCCTAAAGCTCCGACCGACCACGTGAGCTGGCGTTTCAGCCAAAAGCAGCCTATCTGCAGTTGTGTGTAGCTACTGCAATTAGCGGTAGCTCCCGCAGGCCTGAGTTGTTTGTAGCACTGGCTTTTTAAGCAAGTAACTCCAGCTGGGGCGCCTGAGTCCTAAGCTGAGCTAGGCCTGGGTTAGACCAGGGATAAGCAAGAGCTAGGGAGGCAGGCCCGCCCAGGCGGGAAGCCGGACGCACTGCCAAGGCAAGCGATTTTTTAATGAATTCGCCCCACGTTGGGCGCCAATTGTAGATGTATCCTGCTTGTTAAATAAGAAACACAGAGCAAGTTGCAGAGTTAAAAACCACGAGGTCAGAGCCAAAGCAGAAAACCTTACCCTTCACTGCTTCTGCGGTTCCTCCTCTCCGCAAGAGACCTACTTCTGTGTGTCCTGTCTATTTAAAGACTTTCTGTTCTCCTCCCTCATTGGTTGTAACCCAGCCACATGACCTCCTCATCACTGCCTGTTTGTACAGACCTCCAGGTCTTCTATGGATGGTATTAAAATTAAAGGCGTGTGTCTGCTATGCTGGCTATGTCCTTGAACACACAGAGATCCGCCTAGCTCTGCCTCCCAAGTGCTGGGATTAAGGGCGTGCCCCACTACTGCTCGGCTTCTGCTCTGGCTTGCTCTGACCTCAAGGCAACTTTATTGACATACAAATAAAATCACATTTCAATACAAATAAAATATCACTATAAAGGAACATGAGCATGCCAAGAAAAAAATAACTGTGTTTCCTACTCATATGGACCATATCTAGTTCAACTCTGCTTATGAAACTGATACAAACCACAGCATCTCTTACATAGACGCTCTTTAATTAATAGAGATAAACGTGTTGGGTTTGTGAACTGTGTAAATTCCTTTGAGCCGAAAATTCACTGCTTTTACCAAAAATGAACTCTCGCTTGTAGGAAGACACAGAGCATTTGGTTTAACGCCATTTCTGAAGGGAAATTCAGAAAAGTGTTCTCATCCATGAAACACACTATGTTTTAACGCAAATTGCATGCTCTTCTTTCAAGCATCTGCAATAGAGCAAGGAACATGAGCATGTCCAGAAAAAAATAACTGGGTTTCCTACTCATACAGACCCTATCTAGTTCAACTCTGCTTATGAAACTGCTACAAACCACATCATCTCTTACATAGATGCTCTTTAGTTAATAGTGAAAATCGTATTGGTTTCGTGAACTGTATAAATTCATTTGAGCCAAAAAACAACTGGGTTTACAAGAAATGAACTCTTGATTGTAGGAAGACATAGAGCATGGAGTTTAACTCTGATTCTAAAGGGAAATTCAGAAGAGTGATCTCATCCATGAAACACAGTCTGTTTTAACGCAAGAAGCATGCTCTTCTTTCAAGAATCTGCAATAGAGCAAGAAACATGAGCATGGCCAGAAAAAACTAACTGTGTGTCCTACTCATACGGACAATATCTAGATCAATTCTGCTTATGAAACTGATACAAACTACAGCATCAATTATATAGATGATCTTTAGTTAATAGTGAAAAACGTGTTGGGTTTGTGAACAGTGTAAAATCATATGAGCCGAAAATTCACTGCGTTTACCAGAAATGAACTCTTGCATGTAGGAAGACACAGAGCATTTCTTTTAACTCCATTTATAAAGGGAAATTCAGAAGAGTGTTCTCATCCATGAAACACAGTCTGTTTTAACGCAAGAAGCATGCTCTTTTTTCCAGCATCTGCAATGCAGCAAGAAACATGAGCATGGCCAGAAAAAAAGTACTGTGTTTCTGAATCAAAAGGTCCATACCTAGTTCAACTCTGCTTATGAAACTGATACAAACCACAGCATCTCTTACACAGACACTCTATAGTTAATAGTGATAAACGCGTTGGGTTTGTGAAGTGTGTAAATTCATTCGAGCCAAAAATTCACTGCTTTTACCAAAAATGAACTCTTGCTGGTAGGAAGACACAGAGCATTTGGTTTAACTCCATTTGTGAAGAGAAATGCAGACCAGTGTTCTCATCCATGAAACACACTCTGTTTTAACGCAAATAGCATGCACTTCTTTCCAGCATCAGCAATACAGCAAGGAACATGAGCATATCCAGAAAAAAATAACTGTGTTTCCCACTCATACGGACCATATGTAGTTCAACTGTCCTTATGAAATTGATACAAACCACATCATCTCTTACATAGATGCTCTTTAGTTAATAGTGAAAATCTTATTGGTTTCTTGAACTGTTTAAATTCTTTTGAGCCGAAAAATAACTGGGTTTACCAGAAATGAACTCTTGCTTGTAGGACGACATAGAGCATGGAGTTTAACTCCATTTATAAATGGAAATTCAGAAGAGTGATCTCATCCATGAAACACAGTCTGTTTTTACGCAAGAAGCATGCTCTTCTTTCCAGCATCTGCAATACAGCAAGAAACATGAGCATGGCTAGAAAACAAGAACTGTGTTTCTGACTCAATCGGGACCCTACCTAGATTAACTCTGCATATGTAACTGATACAAACCACATCATCTCTTACAGAGACGCTCTTTTGTTAATAGTGATAAACTCGTTGTGTTTGTGAACTGTGTAAATTCATTTGAGACAAAAAATAACTGGGTTTACAGGAAATGAACTCTTGCTTGTAGGAAGACACAGAGCATGGCGTTAAACTCCGATTCTAAAGGGAAACTCAGAAGACTGTTCTCATCAAAGAAACACAGTCTGTTTTAATGCAAGAAGCATGCTCTTCCTTCCAGCATCTGCAATACAGCAAGAAACATGAGCATGGCCAGAAAAAAATAAATGTGTTTCCTACTCATATGGACCATATCTAGTTCAACTCTGCTTATGAAACTGATACAAAGCACATCATCTCTTACATAGATGCTCTTTAGTTAATAGTGAAAAACGTGTTGGGTTTGTGAACTGTGTGTATTCATTTGAGCCGAAAAATACCTGGGTTTACGGGAAATGAACTCTTGATTGTAGGAAGACACAGAGCATGGAGTTTAACTCCAATTCTATAGGGAAATTAAGAAAAGTGTTCTCATCCATGAAACACAGTCTGTTTTATCGCAAGAAGCATGCTCTTTTTTTCCAGCTTCTGCAATACAGCAAGAAACATGAGCATGGCTAGAAAAAAAGAACTGTGTATCTGACTCAATCGGACCATACCTAGTTTAACTGTGCTTATGAAACTGATACAAACCACAGCATCTCTTACATAGACACTCTTTAGTTAATAGTGATAAACGTGTTGGGTTTCAGAACTGTGTAAATTCATTTGAGTTGAAAATTCACTGCTTTTACCAAAAATGAATTCTTGCTTGTAGGAAGACACAGAGCATTTGGTTTAACTCCATTTCTGAAGGGAAATTCAGACCAGTGTTCTCATCCATGAAACACACTCTGTTTTAACGCAAATAGCATGCTCTTCTTTCCAGCGTCTGCAATACAGCAAGGAACATGAGCATGTCCAGATTAAAATAACTGTGTTTCCTACTGATATGGACCATATCTAGTTCAACTCTGCTTATTAAACTGATACAAACCACATCATCTCTTACATAGATGCTCTTTAGTTAATAGTGAAAATCGTATTGGTTTCCTGAACTGTGTAAATTCATTTGAGCGGAAAAATACCTGGGTTTACAGGAAATTAACTCTTGCTTGTAGGAAGACACAGATCCTTTGGTTTAACTCAGTTTCTGAAGGGAAATTCAGAAGAGTGTTCTCATCCATGAAACACACTCCGGTTTATCGGAAGAAGCATGCTCTTCTTTCCAGCGTCTGCAATATAGCAAGGAACATGAGCATGCCCAGAAAAAAAGAACTGTGTTTCCTACTCATTCGGACCATATCTAGTTCCACTCTGCTTATGAAACTGATACATACCCCATCATCTCTTACAAAGTTGCTCTTTAGTTAATAGTGTAAATCGTGTTGGTTTCGTGAACTGTGTAAATTCATTTGAGCTGAAAAATAACTGGGTTTACCGGAAATGAACTCTTGCTTGTAGGAGAAAAAAGAGCATTTGGTTTAACTAAATTTCTGAAGGGAAATTCAGAAGAGTGTTCTCATCCATGAAACACAGTTTGTTTTAACGCAAGTAGCATGCTCTTTTTTCCAGCATCTCTAATACAGCAAGAAACATGAGCATGGCCAGAAAAAAAGAACTGTGGTTCTGACTCAAACGGACCATATCTAGTTCAACTCTGCTTATGCAACTGATACAAACCACAGCATCTCTTACATAGACGCTCTTTAGTTAATAGAGATAAACGCGTTGGGTTTGTGAACTGTGTTAATTCGTTTGAGCTGAAAATTCACTGCTTTTACCAAAAATGAACTCTTGCTTGTAGGAAGACACAGATCCTTTGGTTTAACTCCGTTTCTGAAGGGAAATTCAGACCAGTGTTCTCATCCATGAAACACACTCTGTTTTAACGCAAATAGCATGATCTTCTTTACAACGTCTGCAATACAGCAAGGAACATGAGCATGTCCAGAATAAAATAACTGTGTTTCCTACTCATACGGATCATATCTAGTTCAACTCTGCTTATGAAACTGATACAAAGCACATCATCTCTTACATAGATGCTCTTTAGTTAATAGTGAAAATCGTGTTGGTTTCGTTAACTGTATAAATTCATTTGAGCCAAAAAATAACTGGGTTTACAGGAAATGAATTCTTGCTTGTAGGAAGACACAGATCCTTTGGTTTAACTCAGTTTCTGAAGGGAAATTCAGACCAGTGTTCTCATCCATGAAACCCACTCCATTTTATCGGAAGAAGCATGTTCTTCTTTCCAGCGTCTGCAATAGAGCAAGGAACTTGAGCATGTCCAGAAAAAAAGAACTGTGTTTCCTACTCATACGGACCATATCTAGTTCCACTCTGCTTATGAAACTGATACAAACCACATAATCTCTTACATAGAAGCTCTTTAGTTATTAGTGAAAATCGTGTTGGTTTCGTGAACAGTGTTAATTCATTTGAGCCGAAAAACAACTGGGTTTACCAGAAATGAACTCTTGCTCGTAGGACGACATAGAGAATGGAGTTTAACTCAGATTCTAAATGGAAATTTAGAAGAGTGTTCTCATCCATGAAACACAGTCTGTTTTATCGCAAGAAGCATGCTCTACTTTCCAGCGTCTGCAATACAGCAAGACACATGAGCATGGCCAGAATAAAAGAACTGTGTTTCCTACTCATACAGATCATATCTAGTTCAATTCTGATTATGAAACTTATACAAACCACGCATCACTTACATAGATGCTCTTTAGTAAATAGTGAAAAACGTGTTGGGTTTGTGAACTGTGTAAATTCATTTGAGCCGAAAAATACCTGGGTTTACAGGAAATGAACTCTTGATTGTAGGAAGACACAGAGCATGGAGTTTAACTCCAATTCTATAGGGAAATTAAGAAAAGTGTTCTCATCCATGAAACACAGTCTGTTTTATCGCAAGAAGCATGCTCTTTTTTCCAGCTTCTGCCATACAGCAAGAAACATGAGCATGGCCAGAAAAAAAGAACTGTGTTTCTGACTCAAACGGACCATATCTAGTTCAACTCTGCTTATGCAACTGATACAAACCACAGCATCTTTTACATAGACGCTCTTTAGTTAATAGAGATAAACGCATTGGGTTTGTGAACTGTGTTAATTCATTTGAGCCGAAAATTCACTGCTGTTACCAAAAATGAACTCTTACTTGTAGGAAGACACAGAGCATTTGGTTTAACTCCGTTTGTGAAGGGAAATTCAGACCAGTGTTCTCATCCATGAAACACACTCTGTTTTAACGCAAATAGCATGCTCTTCTTTACAGCGTCTGCAATACAGCAAGGAACATGAGCATGTCCAGAATAAAATAACTGTGTTTCCTACTCATACGGACCATATCTAGTTCAACTCTGCTTATGAAACTGATACAAAGCACATCATCTCTTACATAGATGCTCTTTAGTTAATAGTGAAAATCGTGTTGGTTTCGTTAACTGTATAAATTCATTTGAGCCGAAAAATACCTGGGTTTACAGGAAATGAACTCTTGCTTGTAGGAAGACACAGAGCATGGCGTTAAACTCCGATTCTAAAGGGAAACTCAGAAGACTGTTCTCATCAAAGAAACACAGTCTGTTTTAATGCAAGAAGCATGCTCTTCTTTCCAGCATCTGCAATACAGCAAGAAACATGAGCATGGCCAGAAAAAAATAAATGTGTTTCCTACTCATACAGACCATATCTAGTTCAACTCTGCTTATGAAACTGATACAAAGCACATCATCTCTTACATAGATGCTCTTTAGTTAATAGTGAAAAACGTGTTGGGTTTGTGAACTGTGTGTATTCATTTGAGCCGAAAAATACCTGGGTTTACGGGAAATGAACTCTTGATTGTAGGAAGACACAGAGCATGGAGATTAACTCCAATTCTATAGGGAAATTAAGAAAAGTGTTCTCATCCATGAAACACAGTCTGTTTTATCGCAAGAAGCATGCTCTTTTTTCCAGCTTCTGCAATACAGCAAGAAACATGAGCATGGCCAGAAAAAAAGAACTGTGGTTCTGACTCAATCGGACCATACCTAGTTTAACTGTGCTTATGAAACTGATACAAACCACAGCATCTCTTACATAGACACTCTTTTGTTAATAGTGATAAACGCGTTGGGTTTCAGAACTGTGTAAATTCATTTGAGCCGAAAATTCACTGCTTTTACCAAAAATGAATTCTTGCTTGTAGGAAGACACAGAGCATTTGGTTTAACTCCATTTCTGAAGGGAAATTCAGACCAGTGTTCTCATCCATGAAACACACTCTGTTTTAACACAAATAGCATGCTCTTCTTTCCAGCGTCTGCAATACAGCAAGGAACATGAGCATGTCCAGAATAAAATAACTGTGTTTCCTACTCATATGGACCATATCTAGTTCAACTCTGCTTATTAAACTGATACAAACCACATCATCTCTTACAAAGTTGCTCTTTAGTTAATAGTGTAAATCGTGTTGGTTTTGTGAACTGTGTAAATTCATTTGAGCTGAAAAATAACTGGGTTTACCGGAAATGAACTCTTGCTTGTAGGAGAAAAAAGAGCATTTGGTTTAACTAAATTTCTGAAGGGAAATTCAGAAGAGTGTTCTCATCCATGAAACACAGTTTGTTTTAACGCAAGTAGCATGCTCTTTTTTTCCAGCATCTCTAATACAGCAAGAAACATGAGCATGGCCAGAAAAAAAGAACTGTGGTTCTGACTCAAACGGACCATATCTAGTTCAACTCTGCTTATGCAACTGATACAAACCACAGCATCTCTTACATAGACGCTCTTTAGTTAATAGAGATAAACGCGTTGGGTTTGTGAACTGTGTTAATTCGTTTGAGCTGAAAATTCACTGCTTTTACCAAAAATGAACTCTTGCTTGTAGGAAGACACAGATCCTTTGCTTTAACTCCGTTTCTGAAGGGAAATTCAGACCAGTGTTCTCATCCATGAAACACACTCTGTTTTAACGCAAATAGCATGCTCTTCTTTACAGCGTCTGCAATACAGCAAAGAACATGAGCATGTCCAGAATAAAATAACTGAGTTTCCTACTCATACGGATCATATCTAGTTCAATTCTGCTTATGAAACTTATACAAACCAGGCATCACTTACATAGATGCTCTTTAGTAATTAGTGAAAAACGTGTTGGGTTTGTGAACTGTGTAAATTCATTTGAGCCGAAAAATACCTGGGTTTACGGGAAATGAACTCTTGATTGTAGGAAGACACAGAGCATGGAGTTTAACTCCAATTCTATAGGGAAATTAAGAAAAGTGTTCTCATCCATCAAACACAGTCTGTTTTATCGCAAGAAGCATGCTCTTTTTTCCAGCTTCTGCAATACAGCAAGAAACATGACATGGCCAGAAAAAAAGAACTGTGTTTCTGACTCAAACGGACCATATCTAGTTCAACTCTGCTTATGCAACTGATATAAACCACAGCATCTCTTACATAGACGCTCTTTAGTTAATAGAGATAAACACGTTGGGTTTGTGAACTGTGTTAATTCATTTGAGCCGAAAATTCACTGCTTTTACAAAAAATGAACTCTTACTTGTAGGAAGACACAGAGCATTTGGTTTAACTCCGTTTGTGAATGGAAATTCAGACCAGTGTTCTCATCCATGAAACACACTCTGTTTTAACGCAAATAGCATGCTCTTCTTTACAACGTCTGCAATACAGCAAGGAACATGAGCATGTCCAGAATAAAATAACTGTGTTTCCTACTCATACGGATCATATCTAGTTCAACTCTGCTTATGAAACTGATACAAAGCACATCATCTCTTACATAGATGCTCTTTAGTTAATAGTGAAAATCTTATTGGTTTCTTGAACTGTGTAAATTCTTTTGAGCCGAAAAATAACTGGGTTAACCAGAAATGAGCTCTTGCTTGTAGGATGACATAGAGCATGGAGTTTAACTCCGATTATAAATGGAAATTCAGAAGAGTGATCTCATCCATGATACACAGTCTGTTTTAAAGCAAGAAGCATGCTCTTCTTTCCAGAATCTGCAATACAGCAAGAAACATGAGCATGGCTAGAAAAAAAGAACTGTGTTTCTGACTCTATCGGACCCTACCTCGTTTAACTCTGCTTATGAAACTGATACAAACCACATCATCTCTTACATAGATGCTCTTTTGTTAATAGTGATAAACGCGTTGTGTTTGTGAACTGTGTAAATTCATTTGAGCCGAAAAGTAACTGGGTTTACAGGAAATGAACTCTTGCTTGTAGGAAAACACAGATCCTTTGGTTTAACTCAGTTTCTGAAGGGAAATTCAGACCAGTGTTCTCATCCATGAAACCCACTCCATTTTATCGGAAGAAGCATGTTCTTCTTTCCAGCGTCTGCAATAGAGCAAGGAACATGAGCATGTCCAGAAAAAAAGAACTGTGTTTCCTACTCATACGGACCATATCTAGTTCAACTCTGCTTATGAAACTGATACAAACCACATAATCTCTTACATAGAAGCTCTTTAGTTATTAGTGAAAATCGTGTTGGTTTCGTGAACTGTGTGAATGCATTTGAGCCGAAAAATAACTGGGTTTACCAGAAATGAACTCTTGCTCGTAGGACGACATAGAGAATGGAGTTTCCTCAGATTCTAAATGGAAATTCAGAAGAGTGATCTCATCCATGAAACACAGTCTGTTTTAACGCAAGAAGCATGCTCTACTTTCCAGCATCTGCAATATAGCAAGAAACATGAGCATGGCCAGAAAAAAAGAACTGTGTTTCCTACTCATACGGATCATATCTAGTTCAATTCTGCTTATGAAACTTATACAAACCACGCATCACTTACATAGATGCTCTTTAGTAATTAGTGAAAAACGTGTTGGGGTTGTGAACTGTGTAAATTCATTTGAGCCGAAAAATACCTGGGTTTACGGGAAATGAACTCTTGATTGTAGGAAGACACAGAGCATGGAGTTTAACTCCAATTCTATAGGGAAATTAAGAAAAGTGTTCTCATCCATCAAACACAGTCTGTTTTATCGCAAGAAGCATGCTCTTTTTTCCAGCTTCTGCAATACAGCAAGAAACATGACATGGCCAGAAAAAAAGAACTGTGTTTCTGACTCAAACGGACCATATCTAGTTCAACTCTGCTTATGCAACTGATATAAACCACAGCATCTCTTACATAGACGCTCTTTAGTTAATAGAGATAAACGCGTTGGGTTTGTGAACTGTGTTAATTCATTTGAGCCGAAAATTCACTGCTTTTACAAAAAATGAACTCTTACTTGTAGGAAGACACAGAGCATTTGGTTTAACTCCGTTTGTGAAGGGAAATTCAGACCAGTGTTCTCATCCATGAAACACACTCTGTTTTAACGCAAATAGCATGCTCTTCTTTACAACGTCTGCAATACAGCAAGGAACATGAGCATGTCCAGAATAAAATAACTGTGTTTCCTACTCATACGGATCATATCTAGTTCAACTCTGCTTATGAAACTGATACAAAGCACATCATCTCTTACATAGATGCTCTTTAGTTAATAGTGAAAATCTTATTGGTTTCTTGAACTGTGTAAATTCTTTTGAGCCGAAAAATAACTGGGTTAACCAGAAATGAGCTCTTGCTTGTAGGATGACATAGAGCATGGAGTTTAACTCCGATTATAAATGGAAATTCAGAAGAGTGATCTCATCCATGATACACAGTCTGTTTTAAAGCAAGAAGCATGCTCTTCTTTCCAGAATCTGCAATACAGCAAGAAACATGAGCATGGCTAGAAAAAAAGAACTGTGTTTCTGACTCTATCGGACCCTACCTCGTTTAACTCTGCTTATGAAACTGATACAAACCACATCATCTCTTACATAGATGCTCTTTTGTTAATAGTGATAAACGCGTTGTGTTTGTGAACTGTGTAAATTCATTTGAGCCGAAAAGTAACTGGGTTTACAGGAAATGAACTCTTGCTTGTAGGAAAACACAGATCCTTTGGTTTAACTCAGTTTCTGAAGGGAAATTCAGACCAGTGTTCTCATCCATGAAACCCACTCCATTTTATCGGAAGAAGCATGTTCTTCTTTCCAGCGTCTGCAATAGAGCAAGGAACATGAGCATGTCCAGAAAAAAAGAACTGTGTTTCCTACTCATACGGACCATATCTAGTTCAACTCTGCTTATGAAACTGATACAAACCACATAATCTCTTACATAGAAGCTCTTTAGTTATTAGTGAAAATCGTGTTGGTTTCGTGAACTGTGTGAATGCATTTGAGCCGAAAAATAACTGGGTTTACCAGAAATGAACTCTTGCTCGTAGGACGACATAGAGAATGGAGTTTCCTCAGATTCTAAATGGAAATTCAGAAGAGTGATCTCATCCATGAAACACAGTCTGTTTTAACGCAAGAAGCATGCTCTACTTTCCAGCATCTGCAATATAGCAAGAAACATGAGCATGGCCAGAAAAAAAGAACTGTGTTTCCTACTCATACGGATCATATCTAGTTCAATTCTGCTTATGAAACTTATACAAACCACGCATCACTTACATAGATGCTCTTTAGTAATTAGTGAAAAACGTGTTGGGTTTGTGAACTGTGTAAATTCATTTGAGCCGAAAAATACCTGGGTTTACGGGAAATGAACTCTTGATTGTAGGAAGACACAGAGCATGGAGTTTAACTCCAATTCTATAGGGAAATTAAGAAAAGTGTTCTCATCCATCAAACACAGTCTGTTTTATCGCAAGAAGCATGCTCTTTTTTCCAGCTTCTGCAATACAGCAAGAAACATGACATGGCCAGAAAAAAAGAACTGTGTTTCTGACTCAAACGGACCATATCTAGTTCAACTCTGCTTATGCAACTGATATAAACCACAGCATCTCTTACATAGACGCTCTTTAGTTAATAGAGATAAACGCGTTGGGTTTGTGAACTGTGTTAATTCATTTGAGCCGAAAATTCACTGCTTTTACAAAAAATGAACTCTTGCTTGTAGGACGACATAGAGCATGGAGTTTAACTCCGATTATAAATGGAAATTCAGAAGAGTGATATCATCCATGAAACACACTCTGTTTTAACGCAAATAGCATGCTCTTCTTTACAACGTCTGCAATACAGCAAGGAACATGAGCATGTCCAGAAAAAAAGAACTGTGTTTCCTACTCATACGGACCATATCTAGTTCAACTCTGCTTATGAAACTGATACAAACCATATAATCTCTTACATAGAAGCTCTTTAGTTATTAGTGAAAATCGTGTTGGTTTCGTGAACTGTGTGTATTCATTTGAGCCGAAAAATAACTGGGTTTACCAGAAATGAACTCTTGCTCGTAGGACGACATAGAGAATGGAGTTTCCTCAGATTCTAAATGGAAATACAGAAGAGTGATCTCATCCATGAAACACAGTCTGTTTTAACGCAAGAAGCATGCTCTACTTTCCAGCATCTGCAATATAGCAAGAAACAATAGCATGGCCAGAAAAAAAGAACTGTGTTTCCTACTCATACGGATCATATCTAGTTCAATTCTGCTTATGAAACTTATACAAACCACGCATCACTTACATAGATGCTCTTTAGTAATTAGTGAAAAACGTGTTGGGTTTGTGAACTGTGTAAATTCATTTGAGCCGAAAAATACCTGGGTTTACGGGAAATGAACTCTTGATTGTAGGAAGACACAGAGCATGGAGTTTAACTCCAATTCTATAGGGAAATTAAGAAAAGTGTTCTCATCCATCAAACACAGTCTGTTTTATCGCAAGAAGCATGCTCTTTTTTCCAGCTTCTGCAATATTGCAAGGAACATGAGCATGCCCAGAAAAAAAGAACTGTGTTTCTGACTCAAACGGACCATATCTAGTTCAACTCTGCTTATGCAACTGATATAAACCACAGCATCTCTTACATAGACGCTCTTTAGTTAATAGAGATAAACACGTTGGGTTTGTGAACTGTGTTAATTCATTTGAGCCGGAAATTCACTGCTTTTACAAAAAATGAACTCTTACTTGTAGGAAGACACAGAGCATTTGGTTTAACTCCGTTTGTGAAGGGAAATTCAGACCAGTGTTCTCATCCATGAAACACACTCTGTTTTAACGCAAATAGCATGCTCTTCTTTACAACGTCTGCAATACAGCAAGGAACATGAGCATGTCCAGAATAAAATAACTGTGTTTCCTACTCATACGGATCATATCTAGTTCAACTCTGCTTATGAAACTGATACAAAGCACATCATCTCTTACATAGATGCTCTTTAGTTAATAGTGAAAATCTTATTGGTTTCTTGAACTGTGTAAATTCTTTTGAGCCGAAAAATAACTGGGTTAACCAGAAATGAGCTCTTGCTTGTAGGATGACATAGAGCATGGAGTTTAACTCCGATTATAAATGGAAATTCAGAAGAGTGATCTCATCCATGATACACAGTCTGTTTTAAAGCAAGAAGCATGCTCTTCTTTCCAGAATCTGCAATACAGCAAGAAACATGAGCATGGCTAGAAAAAAAGAACTGTGTTTCTGACACTATCGGACCCTACCTCGTTTAACTCTGCTTATGAAACTGATACAAACCACATCATCTCTTACATAGATGCTCTTTTGTTAATAGTGATAAACGTGTTGTGTTTGTGAACTGTGTAAATTCATTTGAGCCGAAAAGTAACTGGGTTTACAGGAAATGAACTCTTGCTTGTAGGAAAACACAGATCCTTTGGTTTAACTCAGTTTCTGAAGGGAAATTCAGACCAGTGTTCTCATCCATGAAACCCACTCCATTTTATCGGAAGAAGCATGTTCTTCTTTCCAGCGTCTGCAATAGAGCAAGGAACATGAGCATGTCCAGAAAAAAAGAACTGTGTTTCCTACTCATACGGACCATATCTAGTTCAACTCTGCTTATGAAACTGATACAAACCACATAATCTCTTACATAGAAGCTCTTTAGTTATTAGTGAAAATCGTGTTGGTTTCGTGAAATGTGTGAATGCATTTGAGCCGAAAAATAACTGGGTTTACCAGAAATGAACTCTTGCTCGTAGGACGACATAGAGAATGGAGTTTCCTCAGATTCTAAATGGAAATTCAGAAGAGTGATCTCATCCATGAAACACAGTCTGTTTTAACGCAAGAAGCATGCTCTACTTTCCAGCATCTGCAATATAGCAAGAAACATGAGCATGGCCAGAAAAAAAGAACTGTGTTTCCTACTCATACGGATCATATCTAGTTCAATTCTGCTTATGAAACTTATACAAACCACGCATCACTTACATAGATGCTCTTTAGTAATTAGTGAAAAACGTGTTGGGTTTGTGAACTGTGTAAATTCATTTGAGCCGAAAAATACCTGGGTTTACGGGAAATGAACTCTTGATTGTAGGAAGACACAGAGCATGGAGTTTAACTCCAATTCTATAGGGAAATTAAGAAAAGTGTTCTCATCCATCAAACACAGTCTGTTTTATCGCAAGAAGCATGCTCTTTTTTCCAGCTTCTGCAATACAGCAAGAAACATGACATGGCCAGAAAAAAAGAACTGTGTTTCTGACTCAAACGGACCATATCTAGTTCAACTCTGCTTATGCAACTGATATAAACCACAGCATCTCTTACATAGACGCTCTTTAGTTAATAGAGATAAACGCGTTGGGTTTGTGAACTGTGTTAATTCATTTGAGCCGAAAATTCACTGCTTTTACAAAAAATGAACTCTTACTTGTAGGAAGACACAGAGCATTTGGTTTAACTCCGTTTGTGAAGGGAAATTCAGACCAGTGTTCTCATCCATGAAACACACTCTGTTTTAACGCAAATAGCATGCTCTTCTTTACAACGTCTGCAATACAGCAAGGAACATGAGCATGTCCAGAATAAAATAACTGTGTTTCCTACTCATACGGATCATATCTAGTTCAACTCTGCTTATGAAACTGATACAAAGCACATCATCTCTTACATAGATGCTCTTTAGTTAATAGTGAAAATCTTATTGGTTTCTTGAACTGTGTAAATTCTTTTGAGCCGAAAAATAACTGGGTTAACCAGAAATGAGCTCTTGCTTGTAGGATGACATAGAGCATGGAGTTTAACTCCGATTATAAATGGAAATTCAGAAGAGTGATCTCATCCATGATACACAGTCTGTTTTAAAGCAAGAAGCATGCTCTTCTTTCCAGAATCTGCAATACAGCAAGAAACATGAGCATGGCTAGAAAAAAAGAACTGTGTTTCTGACTCTATCGGACCCTACCTCGTTTAACTCTGCTTATGAAACTGATACAAACCACATCATCTCTTACATAGATGCTCTTTTGTTAATAGTGATAAACGCGTTGTGTTTGTGAACTGTGTAAATTCATTTGAGCCGAAAAGTAACTGGGTTTACAGGAAATGAACTCTTGCTTGTAGGAAAACACAGATCCTTTGGTTTAACTCAGTTTCTGAAGGGAAATTCAGACCAGTGTTCTCATCCATGAAACCCACTCCATTTTATCGGAAGAAGCATGTTCTTCTTTCCAGCGTCTGCAATAGAGCAAGGAACATGAGCATGTCCAGAAAAAAAGAACTGTGTTTCCTACTCATACGGACCATATCTAGTTCAACTCTGCTTATGAAACTGATACAAACCACATAATCTCTTACATAGAAGCTCTTTAGTTATTAGTGAAAATCGTGTTGGTTTCGTGAACTGTGTGAATGCATTTGAGCCGAAAAATAACTGGGTTTACCAGAAATGAACTCTTGCTCGTAGGACGACATAGAGAATGGAGTTTCCTCAGATTCTAAATGGAAATTCAGAAGAGTGATCTCATCCATGAAACACAGTCTGTTTTAACGCAAGAAGCATGCTCTACTTTCCAGCATCTGCAATATAGCAAGAAACATGAGCATGGCCAGAAAAAAAGAACTGTGTTTCCTACTCATACGGATCATATCTAGTTCAATTCTGCTTATGAAACTTATACAAACCACGCATCACTTACATAGATGCTCTTTAGTAATTAGTGAAAAACGTGTTGGGTTTGTGAACTGTGTAAATTCATTTGAGCCGAAAAATACCTGGGTTTACGGGAAATGAACTCTTGATTGTAGGAAGACACAGAGCATGGAGTTTAACTCCAATTCTATAGGGAAATTAAGAAAAGTGTTCTCATCCATCAAACACAGTCTGTTTTATCGCAAGAAGCATGCTCTTTTTTCCAGCTTCTGCAATACAGCAAGAAACATGACATGGCCAGAAAAAAAGAACTGTGTTTCTGACTCAAACGGACCATATCTAGTTCAACTCTGCTTATGCAACTGATATAAACCACAGCATCTCTTACATAGACGCTCTTTAGTTAATAGAGATAAACGCGTTGGGTTTGTGAACTGTGTTAATTCATTTGAGCCGAAAATTCACTGCTTTTACAAAAAATGAACTCTTGCTTGTAGGACGACATAGAGCATGGAGTTTAACTCCGATTATAAATGGAAATTCAGAAGAGTGATCTCATCCATGAAACACACTCTGTTTTAACGCAAATAGCATGCTCTTCTTTACAACGTCTGCAATACAGCAAGGAACATGAGCATGTCCAGAAAAAAAGAACTGTGTTTCCTACTCATACGGACCATATCTAGTTCAACTCTGCTTATGAAACTGATACAAACCATATAATCTCTTACATAGAAGCTCTTTAGTTATTAGTGAAAATCGTGTTGGTTTCGTGAACTGTGTGTATTCATTTGAGCCGAAAAATAACTGGGTTTACCAGAAATGAACTCTTGCTCGTAGGACGACATAGAGAATGGAGTTTCCTCAGATTCTAAATGGAAATTCAGAAGAGTGATCTCATCCATGAAACACAGTCTGTTTTAACGCAAGAAGCATGCTCTACTTTCCAGCATCTGCAATATAGCAAGAAACAATAGCATGGCCAGAAAAAAAGAACTGTGTTTCCTACTCATACGGATCATATCTAGTTCAATTCTGCTTATGAAACTTATACAAACCACGCATCACTTACATAGATGCTCTTTAGTAATTAGTGAAAAACGTGTTGGGTTTGTGAACTGTGTAAATTCATTTGAGCCGAAAAATACCTGGGTTTACGGGAAATGAACTCTTGATTGTAGGAAGACACAGAGCATGGAGTTTAACTCCAATTCTATAGGGAAATTAAGAAAAGTGTTCTCATCCATCAAACACAGTCTGTTTTATCGCAAGAAGCATGCTCTTTTTTCCAGCTTCTGCAATATTGCAAGGAACATGAGCATGCCCAGAAAAAAAGAACTGTGTTTCTGACTCAAACGGACCATATCTAGTTCAACTCTGCTTATGCAACTGATATAAACCACAGCATCTCTTACATAGACGCTCTTTAGTTAATAGAGATAAACACGTTGGGTTTGTGAACTGTGTTAATTCATTTGAGCCGAAAATTCACTGCTTTTACAAAAAATGAACTCTTACTTGTAGGAAGACACAGAGCATTTGGTTTAACTCCGTTTGTGAAGGGAAATTCAGACCAGTGTTCTCATCCATGAAACACACTCTGTTTTAACGCAAATAGCATGCTCTTCTTTACAACGTCTGCAATACAGCAAGGAACATGAGCATGTCCAGAATAAAATAACTGTGTTTCCTACTCATACGGATCATATCTAGTTCAACTCTGCTTATGAAACTGATACAAAGCACATCATCTCTTACATAGATGCTCTTTAGTTAATAGTGAAAATCTTATTGGTTTCTTGAACTGTGTAAATTCTTTTGAGCCGAAAAATAACTGGGTTAACCAGAAATGAGCTCTTGCTTGTAGGATGACATAGAGCATGGAGTTTAACTCCGATTATAAATGGAAATTCAGAAGAGTGATCTCATCCATGATACACAGTCTGTTTTAAAGCAAGAAGCATGCTCTTCTTTCCAGAATCTGCAATACAGCAAGAAACATGAGCATGGCTAGAAAAAAAGAACTGTGTTTCTGACTCTATCGGACCCTACCTCGTTTAACTCTGCTTATGAAACTGATACAAACCACATCATCTCTTACATAGATGCTCTTTTGTTAATAGTGATAAACGTGTTGTGTTTGTGAACTGTGTAAATTCATTTGAGCCGAAAAGTAACTGGGTTTACAGGAAATGAACTCTTGCTTGTAGGAAAACACAGATCCTTTGGTTTAACTCAGTTTCTGAAGGGAAATTCAGACCAGTGTTCTCATCCATGAAACCCACTCCATTTTATCGGAAGAAGCATGTTCTTCTTTCCAGCGTCTGCAATAGAGCAAGGAACATGAGCATGTCCAGAAAAAAAGAACTGTGTTTCCTACTCATACGGACCATATCTAGTTCAACTCTGCTTATGAAACTGATACAAACCACATAATCTCTTACATAGAAGCTCTTTAGTTATTAGTGAAAATCGTGTTGGTTTCGTGAACTGTGTGAATGCATTTGAGCCGAAAAATAACTGGGTTTACCAGAAATGAACTCTTGCTCGTAGGACGACATAGAGAATGGAGTTTCCTCAGATTCTAAATGGAAATTCAGAAGAGTGATCTCATCCATGAAACACAGTCTGTTTTAACGCAAGAAGCATGCTCTACTTTCCAGCATCTGCAATATAGCAAGAAACATGAGCATGGCCAGAAAAAAAGAACTGTGTTTCCTACTCATACGGATCATATCTAGTTCAATTCTGCTTATGAAACTTATACAAACCACGCATCACTTACATAGATGCTCTTTAGTAATTAGTGAAAAACGTGTTGGGTTTGTGAACTGTGTAAATTCATTTGAGCCGAAAAATACCTGGGTTTACGGGAAATGAACTCTTGATTGTAGGAAGACACAGAGCATGGAGTTTAACTCCAATTCTATAGGGAAATTAAGAAAAGTGTTCTCATCCATCAAACACAGTCTGTTTTATCGCAAGAAGCATGCTCTTTTTTCCAGCTTCTGCAATACAGCAAGAAACATGACATGGCCAGAAAAAAAGAACTGTGTTTCTGACTCAAACGGACCATATCTAGTTCAACTCTGCTTATGCAACTGATATAAACCACAGCATCTCTTACATAGACGCTCTTTAGTTAATAGAGATAAACGCGTTGGGTTTGTGAACTGTGTTAATTCATTTGAGCCGAAAATTCACTGCTTTTACAAAAAATGAACTCTTACTTGTAGGAAGACACAGAGCATTTGGTTTAACTCCGTTTGTGAAGGGAAATTCAGACCAGTGTTCTCATCCATGAAACACACTCTGTTTTAACGCAAATAGCATGCTCTTCTTTACAACGTCTGCAATACAGCAAGGAACATGAGCATGTCCAGAATAAAATAACTGTGTTTCCTACTCATACGGATCATATCTAGTTCAACTCTGCTTATGAAACTGATACAAAGCACATCATCTCTTACATAGATGCTCTTTAGTTAATAGTGAAAATCTTATTGGTTTCTTGAACTGTGTAAATTCTTTTGAGCCGAAAAATAACTGGGTTAACCAGAAATGAGCTCTTGCTTGTAGGACGACATAGAGCATGGAGTTTAACTCCGATTATAAATGGAAATTCAGAAGAGTGATCTCATCCATGATACACAGTCTGTTTTAAAGCAAGAAGCATGCTCTTCTTTCCAGAATCTGCAATACAGCAAGAAACATGAGCATGGCTAGAAAAAAAGAACTGTGTTTCTGACTCTATCGGACCCTACCTCGTTTAACTCTGCTTATGAAACTGATACAAACCACATCATCTCTTACATAGATGCTCTTTTGTTAATAGTGATAAACGCGTTGTGTTTGTGAACTGTGTAAATTCATTTGAGCCGAAAAGTAACTGGGTTTACAGGAAATGAACTCTTGCTTGTAGGAAAACACAGATCCTTTGGTTTAACTCAGTTTCTGAAGGGAAATTCAGACCAGTGTTCTCATCCATGAAACCCACTCCATTTTATCGGAAGAAGCATGTTCTTCTTTCCAGCGTCTGCAATAGAGCAAGGAACATGAGCATGTCCAGAGAAAAAGAACTGTGTTTCCTACTCATACGGACCATATCTAGTTCAACTCTGCTTATGAAACTGATACAAACCACATAATCTCTTACATAGAAGCTCTTTAGTTATTAGTGAAAATCGTGTTGGTTTCGTGAACTGTGTGAATGCATTTGAGCCGAAAAATAACTGGGTTTACCAGAAATGAACTCTTGCTCGTAGGACGACATAGAGAATGGAGTTTCCTCAGATTCTAAATGGAAATTCAGAAGAGTGATCTCATCCATGAAACACAGTCTGTTTTAACGCAAGAAGCATGCTCTACTTTCCAGCATCTGCAATATAGCAAGAAACATGAGCATGGCCAGAAAAAAAAGAACTGTGTTTCCTACTCATACGGATCATATCTAGTTCAATTCTGCTTATGAAACTTATACAAACCACGCATCACTTACATAGATGCTCTTTAGTAATTAGTGAAAAACGTGTTGGGTTTTTGAACTGTGTAAATTCATTTGAGCCGAAAAATACCTGGGTTTACGGGAAATGAACTCTTGATTGTAGGAAGGCACAGAGCATGGAGTTTAACTCCAATTCTATAGGGAAATTAAGAAAAGTGTTCTCATCCATCAAACACAGTCTGTTTTATCGCAAGAAGCATGCTCTTTTTTCCAGCTTCTGCAATACAGCAAGAAACATGACATGGCCAGAAAAAAAGAACTGTGTTTCTGACTCAAACGGACCATATCTAGTTCAACTCTGCTTATGCAACTGATATAAACCACAGCATCTCTTACATAGACGCTCTTTAGTTAATAGAGATAAACGCGTTGGGTTTGTGAACTGTGTTAATTCATTTGAGCCGAAAATTCACTGCTTTTACAAAAAATGAACTCTTGCTTGTAGGACGACATAGAGCATGGAGTTTAACTCCGATTATAAATGGAAATTCAGAAGAGTGATCTCATCCATGAAACACACTCTGTTTTAACGCAAATAGCATGCTCTTCTTTACAGCGTCTGCAATACAGCAAGGAACATGAGCATGTCCAGAAAAAAAGAACTGTGTTTCCTACTCATACGGACCATATCTAGTTCAACTCTGCTTATGAAACTGATACAAACCATATAATCTCTTACATAGAAGCTCTTTAGTTATTAGTGAAAATCGTGTTGGTTTCGTGAACTGTGTGTATTCATTTGAGCCGAAAAATAACTGGGTTTACCAGAAATGAACTCTTGCTCGTAGGACGACATAGAGAATGGAGTTTCCTCAGATTCTAAATGGAAATTCAGAAGAGTGATCTCATCCATGAAACACAGTCTGTTTTAACGCAAGAAGCATGCTCTACTTTCCAGCATCTGCAATATAGCAAGAAACAATAGCATGGCCAGAAAAAAAGAACTGTGTTTCCTACTCATACGGATCATATCTAGTTCAATTCTGCTTATGAAACTTATACAAACCACGCATCACTTACATAGATGCTCTTTAGTAATTAGTGAAAAACGTGTTGGGTTTGTGAACTGTGTAAATTCATTTGAGCCGAAAAATACCTGGGTTTACGGGAAATGAACTCTTGATTGTAGGAAGACACAGAGCATGGAGTTTAACTCCAATTCTATAGGGAAATTAAGAAAAGTGTTCTCATCCATCAAACACAGTCTGTTTTATCGCAAGAAGCATGCTCTTTTTTCCAGCTTCTGCAATACAGCAAGAAACATGACATGGCCAGAAAAAAAGAACTGTGTTTCTGACTCAAACGGACCATATCTAGTTCAACTCTGCTTATGCAACTGATATAAACCACAGCATCTCTTACATAGACGCTCTTTAGTTAATAGAGATAAACGCGTTGGGTTTGTGAACTGTGTTAATTCATTTGAGCCGAAAATTCACTGCTTTTACAAAAAATGAACTCTTACTTGTAGGAAGACACAGAGCATTTGGTTTAACTCCGTTTGTGAAGGGAAATTCAGACCAGTGTTCTCATCCATGAAACACACTCTGTTTTAACGCAAATAGCATGCTCTTCTTTACAACGTCTGCAATACAGCAAGGAACATGAGCATGTCCAGAATAAAATAACTGTGTTTCCTACTCATACGGATCATATCTAGTTCAACTCTGCTTATGAAACTGATACAAAGCACATCATCTCTTACATAGATGCTCTTTAGTTAATAGTGAAAATCTTATTGGTTTCTTGAACTGTGTAAATTCTTTTGAGCCGAAAAATAACTGGGTTAACCAGAAATGAGCTCTTGCTTGTAGGACGACATAGAGCATGGAGTTTAACTCCGATTATAAATGGAAATTCAGAAGAGTGATCTCATCCATGATACACAGTCTGTTTTAAAGCAAGAAGCATGCTCTTCTTTCCAGAATCTGCAATACAGCAAGAAACATGAGCATGGCTAGAAAAAAAGAACTGTGTTTCTGACTCTATCGGACCCTACCTCGTTTAACTCTGCTTATGAAACTGATACAAACCACATCATCTCTTACATAGATGCTCTTTTGTTAATAGTGATAAACGCGTTGTGTTTGTGAACTGTGTAAATTCATTTGAGCCGAAAAGTAACTGGGTTTACAGGAAATGAACTCTTGCTTGTAGGAAAACACAGATCCTTTGGTTTAACTCAGTTTCTGAAGGGAAATTCAGACCAGTGTTCTCATCCATGAAACCCACTCCATTTTATCGGAAGAAGCATGTTCTTCTTTCCAGCGTCTGCAATAGAGCAAGGAACATGAGCATGTCCAGAGAAAAAGAACTGTGTTTCCTACTCATACGGACCATATCTAGTTCAACTCTGCTTATGAAACTGATACAAACCACATAATCTCTTACATAGAAGCTCTTTAGTTATTAGTGAAAATCGTGTTGGTTTCGTGAACTGTGTGAATGCATTTGAGCCGAAAAATAACTGGGTTTACCAGAAATGAACTCTTGCTCGTAGGACGACATAGAGAATGGAGTTTCCTCAGATTCTAAATGGAAATTCAGAAGAGTGATCTCATCCATGAAACACAGTCTGTTTTAACGCAAGAAGCATGCTCTACTTTCCAGCATCTGCAATATAGCAAGAAACATGAGCATGGCCAGAAAAAAAAGAACTGTGTTTCCTACTCATACGGATCATATCTAGTTCAATTCTGCTTATGAAACTTATACAAACCACGCATCACTTACATAGATGCTCTTTAGTAATTAGTGAAAAACGTGTTGGGTTTTTGAACTGTGTAAATTCATTTGAGCCGAAAAATACCTGGGTTTACGGGAAATGAACTCTTGATTGTAGGAAGGCACAGAGCATGGAGTTTAACTCCAATTCTATAGGGAAATTAAGAAAAGTGTTCTCATCCATCAAACACAGTCTGTTTTATCGCAAGAAGCATGCTCTTTTTTCCAGCTTCTGCAATACAGCAAGAAACATGACATGGCCAGAAAAAAAGAACTGTGTTTCTGACTCAAACGGACCATATCTAGTTCAACTCTGCTTATGCAACTGATATAAACCACAGCATCTCTTACATAGACGCTCTTTAGTTAATAGAGATAAACGCGTTGGGTTTGTGAACTGTGTTAATTCATTTGAGCCGAAAATTCACTGCTTTTACAAAAAATGAACTCTTGCTTGTAGGACGACATAGAGCATGGAGTTTAACTCCGATTATAAATGGAAATTCAGAAGAGTGATCTCATCCATGAAACACACTCTGTTTTAACGCAAATAGCATGCTCTTCTTTACAGCGTCTGCAATACAGCAAGGAACATGAGCATGTCCAGAAAAAAAGAACTGTGTTTCCTACTCATACGGACCATATCTAGTTCAACTCTGCTTATGAAACTGATACAAACCATATAATCTCTTACATAGAAGCTCTTTAGTTATTAGTGAAAATCGTGTTGGTTTCGTGAACTGTGTGTATTCATTTGAGCCGAAAAATAACTGGGTTTACCAGAAATGAACTCTTGCTCGTAGGACGACATAGAGAATGGAGTTTCCTCAGATTCTAAATGGAAATTCAGAAGAGTGATCTCATCCATGAAACACAGTCTGTTTTAACGCAAGAAGCATGCTCTACTTTCCAGCATCTGCAATATAGCAAGAAACAATAGCATGGCCAGAAAAAAAGAACTGTGTTTCCTACTCATACGGATCATATCTAGTTCAATTCTGCTTATGAAACTTATACAAACCACGCATCACTTACATAGATGCTCTTTAGTAATTAGTGAAAAACGTGTTGGGTTTGTGAACTGTGTAAATTCATTTGAGCCGAAAAATACCTGGGTTTACGGGAAATGAACTCTTGATTGTAGGAAGACACAGAGCATGGAGTTTAACTCCAATTCTATAGGGAAATTAAGAAAAGTGTTCTCATCCATCAAACACAGTCTGTTTTATCGCAAGAAGCATGCTCTTTTTTCCAGCTTCTGCAATATTGCAAGGAACATGAGCATGCCCAGAAAAAAAGAACTGTGTTTCCTACTCATGCGGACCATACCTAGTTCCACTCTGCTTATGAAACTGATACAAACCCCATCATCTCTTACAAAGTTGCTCTTTAGTTAATAGTGTAAATCGTGTTGGTTTTGTGAACTGTGTAAATTCATTTGAGCTGAAAAATAACTGGGTTTACCGGAAATGAACTCTTGCTTGTAGGAGAAAAAAGAGCATTTGGTTTAACTAAATTTCTGAAGGGAAATTCAGAAGAGTGTTCTCATCCATGAAACACAGTTTGTTTTAACGCAAGTAGTATGCTCTTTTTTCCAGCATCTCTAATACAGCAAGAAACATGAGCATGGCCAGAAAAAAAGAACTGTGGTTCTGACTCAAACGGACCATATCTAGTTCAACTCTGCTTATGCAACTGATACAAACCACAGCATCTCTTACATAGACGCTCTTTAGTTAATAGAGATAAACGCGTTGGGTTTGTGAACTGTGTTAATTCATTTGAGCCGAAAATTCACTGCTTTTACCAAAAATGAACTCTTACTTGTAAGATGACACAGAGCATTTGGTTTAACTCCGTTTGTGAAGGGAAATTCAGACCAGTGTTCTCATCCATGAAACACACTCTGTTTTAACGCAAATAGCATGCTCTTCTTTACAGCGACTGCAATACAGCAAGGAACATGAGCATGTCCAGAATAAAATAACTGTGTTTCCTACTCATATGGACCATATCTAGTTCAACTCTGCTTATTAAACTGATACAAACCACATCATCTCTTACATAGATGCTCTTTAGTTAATAGTGAAAATCATATTGGTTTCCTGAACTGTGTAAATTCATTTGAGCGGAAAAATACCTGGGTTTACAGGAAATTAACACTTGCTTGTAGGAAGACACAGATCCTTTGGTTTAACTCAGTTTCTGAAGGGAAATTCAGAAGAGTGTTCTCATCCATGAAACACACTCCGGTTTATCGGAAGAAGCATGCTCTTCTTTCCAGCGTCTGCAATATTGCAAGGAACATGAGCATGCCCAGAAAAAAAGAACTGTGTTTCCTACTCATGCGGACCATACCTAGTTCCACTCTGCTTATGAAACTGATACAAACCCCATCATCTCTTACAAAGTTGCTCTTTAGTTAATAGTGTAAATCGTGTTGGTTTTGTGAACTGTGTAAATTCATTTGAGCTGAAAAATAACTGGGTTTACCGGAAATGAACTCTTGCTTGTAGGAGAAAAAAGAGCATTTGGTTTAACTAAATTTCTGAAGGGAAATTCAGAAGAGTGTTCTCATCCATGAAACACAGTTTGTTTTAACGCAAGTAGTGTGCTCTTTTTTCCAGCATCTCTAATACAGCAAGAAACATGAGCATGGCCAGAAAAAAAGAACTGTGGTTCTGACTCAAACGGACCATATCTAGTTCAACTCTGCTTATGCAACTGATACAAACCACAGCATCTCTTACATAGACGCTCTTTAGTTAATAGAGATAAACGCGTTGGGTTTGTGAACTGTGTTAATTCGTTTGAGCCGAAAATTCACTGCTTTTACCAAAAATGAACTCTTGCTTGTAGGAAGACACAGATCCTTTGGTTTAACTCCGTTTCTGAAGGGAAATTCAGACCAGTGTTCTCATCCATGAAACACACTCTGTTTTAACGCAAATAGCATGCTCTTCTTTACAACGTCTGCAATACAGCAAGGAACATGAGCATGTCCAGAATAAAATAACTGTGTTTCCTACTCATACGGATCATATCTAGTTCAATCTGCTTATAAAACTGATACAAAGCACATCATCTCTTACATAGATGCTCTTTAGTTAATAGTGAAAATCGTGTTGGTTTCGTTAACTGTATAAATTCATTTGAGCCAAAAAGTAACTGGGTTTACAGGAAATGAATTCTTGCTTGTAGGAAGACACAGATCCTTTGGTCTAACTCAGTTTCTGAAGGGAAATTCAGACCAGTGTTCTCATCCATGAAACCCACTCCATTTTATCGGAAGAAGCATGTTCTTCTTTCCAGCGTCTGCAATAGAGCAAGCAACTTGAGCATGTCCAGAAAAAAAGAACTGTGTTTCCTACTCATACGGACCATATCTAGTTCCACTCTGCTTATGAAACTGATACAAACCACATAATCTCTTACATAGAAGCTCTTTAGTTATTAGTGAAAATCGTGTTGGTTTCGTGAACTGTGTTAATTCATTTGAGCCGAAAAACAACTGGGTTTACCAGAAATGAACTCTTGCTCGTAGGACGACATAGAGAATGGAGTTTAACTCACATTCTAAATGGAAATTTAGAAGAGTGTTCTCATCCATGAAACACAGTCTGTTTTATCGCAAGAAGCATGCTCTACTTTCCAGCATCTGCAATACAGCAAGAAACATGAGCATGGCCAGAATAAAAGAACTGTGTTTCCTACTCATACAGATCATATCTAGTTCAATTCTGCTTATGAAACTTATACAAACCACGCATCACTTACATAGATGCTCTTTAGTAAATATTGAAAAACGTGTTGGGTTTGTGAACTGTGTAAATTCATTTGAGCCGAAAAATACCTGGGTTTATGGGAAATGAACTCTTGATTGTAGGAAGACACAGAGCATGGAGTTTAACTCCAATTCTATAGGGAAATTATGAAAAGTGTTCTCATCCATGAAACACAGTCTGTTTTATCGCAAGAAGCATGCTCTTTTTTCCTTCTTCTGCAATACAGCAAGAAACATGAGCATGGCCAGAAAAAAAGAACTGTGTTTCTGACTCAAACGGACCATATCTAGTTCAACTCTGCTTATGCAACTGATACAAACCACAGCATCTTTTACATAGACGCTCTTTAGATAATAGAGATAAACGCGTTGGGTTTGTGAACTGTGTTAATTCATTTGAGCTGAAAATTCACTGCTTTTACCAAAAATGAACTCTTACTTGTAGGAAGACAGAGAGCATTTGGTTTAACACCGTTTGTGAAGGGAAATTCAGACCAGTGTTCTCATCCATGAAACACACTCTGTTTTAACGCAAATAGCATGCTCTTCTTTACAGCGTCTGCAATACAGCAAGGAACATGAGCATGTCCAGAATAAAATAACTGTGTTTCCTACTCATACGGACCATATCTAGTTCAACTCTGCTTATGAAACTGATACAAAGCACATCATCTCTTACATAGATGCTCTTTAGTTAATAGTGAAAATCGTGTTGGTTTCGTTAACTGTATAAATTCATTTGAGCCGAAAAATACCTGGGTTTACAGGAAATGAACTCTTGCTTATAGGAAGACACAGAGCATGGCGTTAAACTCCGATTCTAAAGGGAAATTCAGAAGACTATTCTCATCAAAGAAACACAGTCTGTTTTAATGCAAGAAGCATGCTCTTCTTTCCAGCATCTGCAATACTGCAAGAAACATGAGCATGGCCAGAAAAAAATAAATGTGTTTCCTACTCATACGGATCATATCTAGTTCAATTCTGCTTATGAAACTTATACAAACCACGCATCACTTACATAGATGCTCTTTAGTAAATAGTGAAAAACATGTTGGGTTTGTGAACTGTGTGTATTCATTTGAGCCGAAAAATACCTGGGTTTACGGGAAATGAACTCTTGATTGTAGGAAGACACAGAGCATGGAGTTTAACTCCAATTCTATAGGGAAATTAAGAAAAGTGTTCTCATCCATGAAACACAGTCTGTTTTATCGCAAGAAGCATGCTCTTTTTTCTAGCTTCTGCAATACAGCAAGAAACATGAGCATGGCTAGAAAAAAAGAACTGTGTATCTGACTCAATCGGACCATACCTAGTTTAACTGTGCTTATGAAACTGATACAAACCACAGCATCTCTTACATAGACACTCTTTTGTTAATAGTGATAAACGCGTTGGGTTTCAGAACTGTGTAAATTCATTTGAGCCGAAAATTCACTGCTTTTACCAAAAATGAACTCTTGCTTGTAGGAAGACACAGATCCTTTGGTTTAACTCCGTTTCTGAAGGGAAATTCAGACCAGTGTTCTCATCCATGAAACACACTCTGTTTTAACGCAAATAGCATGCTCTTCTTTACAGTGTCTGCAATACAGCAAGGAACATGAGCATGTCCAGAATAAAATAACTGTGTTTCCTACTCATAAGGACCATATCTAGTTCAACTCTGCTTATGAAACTGATACAAACCACATCATCTCTTACATCGATGCTCTTTAGTTAATAGTGAAAATCTTGTTGGTTTCGTTAACTGTATAAATTCATTTGAGCCAAAAAATAACTGGGTTTACAAGAAATGAATTCTTGTTGTAGGAAGACACAGATCCTTTGGTTTAACTCAGTTTCTGAAGGGAAATTCAGACCAGTGTTCTCATCCATGAAACCCACTCCATTTTATCGGAAGAAGCTTGTTCTTCTTTCCAGCGTCTGCAATAGAGCAAGGAACTTGAGCATGTCCAGAAAAAAAGAACTGTGTTTCCTACTCATACGGACCATATCTAGTTCCACTCTGCTTATGAAACTGATACAAACCACATAATCTCTTACATAGAAGCTCTTTAGTTATTAGTGAAAATCGTGTTGGTTTCGTGAACTGTGTTAATTCATTTGAGCCGAAAAATAACTGGGTTTACCAGAAATGAACTCTTGCTCGTAGGACGACATAGAGAATGGAGTTTAACTCAGATTCTAAATGGAAATTCAGAAGAGTGATCTCATCCATGAAACACAGTCTGTTTTATCGCAAGAAGCATGCTCTACTTTCCAGCGTCTGCAATACAGCAAGACACATGAGCATGGCCAGAATAAAAGAACTTTGTTTCCTACTCATACAGATCATATCTAGTTCAATTCTGCTTATGAAACTTATACAAACCACGCATCACTTACATAGATGCTCTTTAGTAAATAGTGAATAACGTGTTGGGTTTGTGAACTGTGTAAATTCATTTGAGCCGAAAAATACCTGGGTTTACGGGAAATGAACTCTTGATTGTCGGAAGACACAGAGCATGGAGTTTAACTCCAATTCTATAGGGAAATTAAGAAAAGTGTTCTCATCCATGAAACACAGTCTGTTTTATCGCAAGAAGCATGCTCTTTTTTCCAGCTTCTGCAATACAGCAAGAAACATGAGCATGGCTAGAAAAAAAGAACTGTGTATCTGACTCAATCGGACCATACCTAGTTTAACTGTGCTTATGAAACTGATACAAACCACAGCATCTCTTACATAGACACTCTTTTGTTAATAGTGATAAACGCGTTGGGTTTCAGAACTGTGTAAATTCATTTGAGCCGAAAATTCACTGCTTTTACCAAAAATGAATTCTTGCTTGTAGGAAAACACAGAGCATTTGGTTTAACTCCATTTCTGAAGGGAAATTCAGACCAGTGTTCTCATCCATGAAACACACTCTGTTTTAACACAAATAGCATGCTCTTCTTTCCAGCGTCTGCAATACAGCAAGGAACATGAGCATGTCCAGAATAAAATAACTGTGTTTCCTACTCATATGGACCATATCTAGTTCAACTCTGCTTATTAAACTGATACAAACCACATCATCTCTTACATAGATGCTCTTTAGTTAATAGTGAAAATCGTATTGGTTTCCTGAACTGTGTAAATTCATTTGAGCGGAAAAATATCTGGTTTTAAAGGAAATTAACTCTTGCTTGTAGGAAGACACAGATCCTTTGGTTTAACTCAGTTTCTGAAGGGAAATTCAGAAGAGTGTTCTCATCCATGAAACACACTCCGGTTTATCGGAAGAAGCATGCTCTTCTTTCCAGCGTCTGCAATATAGCAAGGAACATGAGCATGCCCAGAAAATAAGAACTGTGTTTCCTACTCATACGGATCATATCTAGTTCAATTCTGCTTATGAAACTTATACAAACCACGCATCACTTACAATGTTGCTCTTTAGTTAATAGTGTAAATCGTGTTGGTTTCGTGAACTGTGTAAATTCATTAGAGCTGAAAAATAACTGGGTTTACCGGAAATGAACTCTTGCTTGTAGGAGAAAAAAGAGCATTTGGTTTAACTAAATTTCTGAAGGGAAATTCAGAAGAGTGTTCTCATCCATGAAACACAGTTTGTTTTAACGCAAGTAGCATGCTCTTTTTTCCAGCATCTCTAATACAGCAAGAAACATGAGCATGGCCAGAAAAAAAGAACTGTGGTTCTGACTCAAACGGACCATATCTAGTTCAACTCTGCTTATGCAACTGATATAAACCACAGCATCTCTTACATAGACGCTCTTTAGTTAATAGAGATAAACGCGTTGGGTTTGTGAACTGTGTTAATTCATTTGAGCCGAAAATTCACTGCTTTTACCAAAAATGAACTCTTACTTGTAGGAAGACACAGAGCATTTGGTTTAACTCCGTTTGTGAAGGGAAATTCAGACCAGTGTTCTCATCCATGAAACACACTCTGTTTTAACGCAAATAGCATGCTCTTCTTTACAACGTCTGAAATACAGCAAGGAACATGAGCATGTCCAGAATAAAATATCTGTGTTTCCTACTCATACGGATCATATCTAGTTCAACTCTGCTTTTGAAACTGATACAAAGCACATCATCTCTTACATAGATGCTCTTTAGTTAATAGTGAAAATCTTATTGGTTTCTTGAACTGTGTAAATTCTTTTGAGCCGAAAAATAACTGGGTCTACCAGAAATGAGCTCTTGCTTGTAGGACGACATAGAGCATGGAGTTTAACTCCGATTATAAATGGAAATTCAGAAGAGTGATCTCATCCATGATACACAGTCTGTTTTAACGCAAGAAGCATGCTCTTAATTCCAACATCTGCAATACAGCAAGAAACATGAGCATGGCTAGAAAAAAAGAACTGTGTTTCTGACTCTATCGGACCCTACCTCGTTTAACTCTGCTTATGAAACTGATACAAACCACATCATCTCTTACATAGATGCTCTTTTGTTAATAGTGATAAACGCGTTGTGTTTGTGAACTGTGTAAATTCATTTGAGCCGAAAAATAACTGGGTTTACAGGAAATGAACTCTTGCTTGTAGGAAAACACAGATCCTTTGGTTTAACTCAGTTTCTGAAGGGAAATTCAGACCAGTGTTCTCATCCATGAAACCCACTCCATTTTATCGGAAGAAGCATGTTCTTCTTTCCAGCGTCTGCAATAGAGCAAGGAACAGAATAGAGCACGTCCAGAAAAAAAGAACTGTGTTTCCTACTCATACGGACCATATCTACTTCAACTCTGCTTATGAAACTGATACAAACCACATAATCTCTTACATAGAAGCTCTTTAGTAATTAGTGAAAATCGTGTTGGTTTCGTGAACTGTGTGAATTCATTTGAGCCGAAAAATAACTGGGTTTACCAGAAATGAACTCTTGCTCGTAGGACGACATAGAGAATGGAGTTTAACTCAGATTCTAAATGGAAATTCAGAAGAGTGATCTCATCCATGAAACACAGTCTGTTTTTACGCAAGAAGCATGCTCTACTTTCCAGCATCTGCAATACAGCAAGAAACATGAGCATGGCCAGAAAAAAAGAACTGTGTTTCCTACTCATACGGATCATATCTAGTTCAATTCTGCTTATGAAACTTATACAAACCACGCATCACTTACATAGATGCTCTTTAGTAAATAGTGTAAAACGTGTTGGGTTTGTGAACTGTGTGTATTCATTTGAGCCGAAAAATACCTGGGTTTACCGGAAATGAACTCTTGATTGTAGGAAGACACAGAGCATGGAGTTTAACTCCAATTCTATAGGGAAAATAAGAAAAGTGTTCTCATCCATGAAACACAGTCTGTTTTATCGCAAGAAGCATGCTCTTTTTTCCAGCTTCTGCAATACAGCAAGAAACATGAGCATGGCCAGAAAAAAAGAACTGTGGTTCTGACTCAAACGGACCATATCTAGTTCAACTCTGCTTATGCAACACATACAAACCACAGCATCTCTTACATAGACGCTCTTTTGTTAATAGTGATAAACGCGTTGGGTTTCAGAACTGTGTAAATTTATTTGAGCCGAAAATTCACTGCTTTTACCAAAAATGAACTCTTACTTGTAGGAAGGCACAGAGCATTTGGTTTAACTCCGTTTGTGAAGGGAAATTCAGACCAGTGTTCTCATCCATGAAACACACTCTGTTTTAACGCAAATAGCATGCTCTTCTTTACAGCGTCTGCAATACAGCAAGGAACATGAGCATGTCCAGAATAAAATAACTGTGTTTCCTACTCATACGGACCATATCTAGTTCAACTCTGCTTATGAAACTGAAACAAAGCACATCATCTCTTACATAGATGCTCTTTAGTTAATAGTGAAAATCGTGTTGGTTTCGTTAACTGTATAAATTCATTTGAGCCGAAAAATACCTGGGTTTACAGGAAATGAACTCTTGCTTGTAGGAAAACACAGAGCATGGCGTTAAACTCCGATTCTAAAGGGAAATTCAGAAGACTGTTCTCATCAAAGAAACACAGTCTGTTTTAACGCAAGAAGCATGCTCTTCTTTCCAGCATCTGCAATACAGCAAGAAACATGAGCATGGCCAGAAAAAAAGAACTGTGTTTCCTACTCATACGGATCATATCTAGTTCAATTCTGCTTATGAAACTTATACAAACCACGCATCACTTACATAGATGCTCTTTAGTAAATAGTGAAAAACGTGTTGGGTTTGTGAACTGTGTAAATTCATTTGAGCCGAAAAATACCTGGGTTTACGGGTAATGAACTCTTGATTGTAGGAAGACACAGAGCATGGAGTTTAACTCCAATTCTATAGGGAAATTAAGAAAAGTGTTCTCATCCATGAAACACAATCTGTTTTATCGCAAGAAGCATGCTCTTTTTTCAAGCTTATGCAATACAGCAAGAAACATGAGCATGGCCAGAAAAAAAGAACTGTGGTTCTGACTCAAACGGACCATATCTAGTTCAACTCTGCTTATGCAACTCATACAAACCACAGCATCTCTTACATAGACGCTCTTTAGTTAATAGAGATAAACGCGTTGGGTTTGTGAACTGTGTTAATTCATTTGATCTGAAAATTCACTGCTTTTACCAAAAATGAACTCTTACTTGTAGGATGACACAGAGCATTTGGTTTAACTCCGTTTGTGAAGGGAAATTCAGACCAGTGTTCTCATCCATGAAACACACTCTGTTTTAACGCAAATAGCATGCTCTTCTTTACAGCGTCTGCAATACAGCAAGGAACATGAGCATGTCCAGAATAAAATAACTGTGTTTCCTACTCATACGGACCATATCTAGTTCAACTCTGCTTATGAAACTGATACAAAGCACATCATCTCTTACATAGATGCTCTTTAGTTAATAGTGAAAATCATGTTGGTTTCGTTAACTGTATAAATTCATTTGAGCCGAAAAATAACTGGGTTTACAGGAAATGAACTCTTGCTTGTAGGAAGACACAGAGCATGGCGTTAAACTCCGATTCTAAAGGGAAACTCAGAAGACTGTTCTCATCAAAGAAACACAGTCTGTTTTAATGCAAGAAGCATGCTCTTCTTTCCAGCATCTGCAATACAGCAAGAAACATGAGCATGGCCAGAAAAAAATAAATGTGTTTCCTACTCATACGGACCATATCTAGTTCAACTCTGCTTATGAAACTGATACAAAGCTCATCATCTCTTACATAGATGCTCTTTAGTTAATAGTGAAAATCGTGTTGGTTTCGTTAACTGTATAAATTCATTTGAGCCGAAAAATACCTGGGATTACAGGAAATGAACTCTTGCTTGTAGGAAGACACAGAGCATGGCGTTAAACTCCGATTCTAAAGGGAAATTCAGAAGTCTGTTCTCATCAAAGAAACACAGTCTGTTTTAATGCAAGAAGCATGCTCTTCTTTCCAGCATCTGCAATACAGCAAGAAACATGAGCATGGCCAGAAAAAAATAAATGTGTTTCCTACTCATACGGATCATATCTAGTTCAATTCTGCTTATGAAACTTATACAAACCACGCATCACTTACATAGATGCTCTTTAGTAAATAGTGAAAAACGTGTTGGGTTTGTGAACTGTGTGTATTCATTTGAGCCGAAAAATACCTGGGTTTACGGGAAATGAACTCTTGATTGTAGGAAGACACAGAGCATGGAGTTTAACTCCAATTCTATAGGGAAAATAAGAAAAGTGTTCTCATCCATGAAACACAGTCTGTTTTATCGCAAGAAGCATGCTCTTTTTTCCAGCTTCTGCAATACAGCAAGAAACATGAGCATGGCTAGAAAAAAAGAACTGTGTATCTGACTCAATCGGACCATACCTACTTTAACTGTGCTTATGAAACTGATACAAACCACAGCATCTCTTACATAGACACTCTTTTGTTAATAGTGATAAACGCGTTGGGTTTCAGAACTGTGTAAATTCATTTGAGCCAAAAATTCACTGCTTTTACCAAAAATGAATTCTTGCTTGTAGGAAGACACAGATCCTTTGGTTTAACTCAGTTTCTGAAGGGAAATTCAGACATTGTTCTCATCCATGAAACCCACTCCGTTTTATCAGAAGAAGCATGCTCTTCTTTCCAGCATCTGCAATACAGCAAGAAACATGAGCATGGCCAGAAAAAAATAAATGTGTTTCCTACTCATACGGACCATATCTAGTTAAACTGTGCTTATGAAATTGATACACACCACAGCATCTCTTACATAGATGCTCTTTAGTTAATAGTGAAAATCTTATTGGTTTCTTGAACTGTGTAAATTCTTTTGAGCCAAAAAATAACTGGGTTTACCAGAAATGAGCTCTTGCTTGTAGGACGACATAGAGCATGGAGTTTAACTCCGATTATAAATGGAAATTCAGAAGAGTGATCTCATCCATGAAACACAGTCTGTTTTCACACAAGAAGCATGCTCTACTTTCCAGCATCTGCAATACAGCAAGAAACATGAGCATGGCTAGAAAAAAAGAACTGTGTTTCTGACTCTATTGGACCCTACCTCGTTTATCTCTGCTTATGAAACTGATACAAACCACATCATCTCTTACATAGATGCTCTTTTGTTAATAGTGATAAACGCGTTGTGTTTGTGAACTGTGTAAATTCATTTGAGACGAAAAATAACTGGGTTTACAGGAAATGAACTCTTGCTTGTAGGAAGACACAGATCCTTTGGTTTAACTCAGTTTCTGAAGGGAAATTCAGAACAGTGTTCTCATCCATGAAACACACTCCATTTTATTGGAAGAAGCATGTTCTTCTTTCCAGCGTCTGCAATAGAGCAAGGAACTTGAGCATGTCCAGAAAAAAAGAACTGTGTTTCCTACTCATACGGACCATATCTAGTTCAACTCTGCTTATGAGACTGATACAAACCACATAATCTCTTACATAGAAGCTCTTTAGTTATTAGTGAAAATCGTGTTGGTTTCGTGAACTGTGTTAATTCTTTTGAGCCGAAAAATAACTGGGTTTACCAGAAATGAACTCTTGCTCGTAGGACGACATAGAGAATGGAGTTTCCTCAGATTCTAAATGGAAATTCAGAAGAGTGATCTCATCCATGAAACACAGTCTGTTTTATCGCAAGAAGCATGCTCTACTTTCCAGCATCTGCAATACAGCAAGAAACATGAGCATGGCCAGAATAAAAGAACTGTGTTTCCTACTCATACAGATCATATCTAGTTCAAGTCTGCTTATGAAACTTATACAAACCACGCATCACTTACATAGATGCTCTTTAGTAAATAGTGAAAAACGTGTTGGGTTTGTGAACTGTGTAAATTCATTTGAGCCGAAAAATACCTGGGTTTACGGGAAATGAACTCTTGATTGTAGGAAGACACAGAGCATGGAGTTTAACTCCAATTCTATAGGGAAATTAAGAAAAGTGTTCTCATCCATGAAACACAGTCTGTTTTATCGCAAGAAGCATGCTCTTTTTTCCAGCTTCTGCAATATAGCAAGAAACATGAGCATGGCCAGAAAAAAAGAACTGTGTTTCTGACTCAAATCGACCATATCTAGTTCAACTCTGCTTATGCAACTGATACAAACCACAGCATCTCTTACATAGACGCTCTTTAGTTAATAGAGATAAACGCGTTGGGTTTGTGAACTGTGTAAATTCATTTGAGCCGAAAATTCACTGCTTTTACCAAAAATGAACTCTTACTTGTAGGAAGGCACAGAGCATTTGGTTTAACTCCGTTTGTGAAGGGAAATTCAGACCAGTGTTCTCATCCATGAAACACACTCTGTTTTAACGCAAATAGCATGCTCTTCTTTACAGCGTCTGCAATACAGCAAGGAACATGAGCATGTCCAGAACAAAATAACTGTGTTTCCTACTCATACGGACCATATCTAGTTCAACTCTGCTTATGAAACTGAAACAAAGCACATCATCTCTTACATAGATGCTCTTTAGTTAATAGTGAAAATCGTGTTGGTTTCGTTAACTGTATAAATTCATTTGAGCCGAAAAATACCTGGGTTTACAGGAAATGAACTCTTGCTTGTAGGAAGACACAGAGCATGGCGTTAAACTCCGATTCTAAAGGGAAATTCAGAAGACTGTTCTCATCAAAGAAACACAGTCTGTTTTAATGCAAGAAGCATGCTCTTCTTTCCAGCATCTGCAATACTGCAAGAAAAATGAGCATGGCCAGAAAAAAATAAATGTGTTTCCTACTCATACAGATCATATCTAGTTCAATTCTGCTTATGAAACTTATACAAACCACGCATCACTTACATAGATGCTCTTTAGTAAATAGTGAAAAACGTGTTGGGTTTGTGAACTGTGTGTATTCATTTGAGCCGAAAAATACCTGGGTTTACGGGAAATGAACTCTTGATTGTAGGCAGACACAGAGCATGGAGTTTAACTCCAATTCTATAGGGAAATTAAGAAAAGTGTTCTCATCCATGAAACACAGTCTGTTTTATCGCAAGAAGCATGCTCTTTTTTCCAGCTTCTGCAATACAGCAAGAAATATCAGCATGGCCAGAAAAAAAGAACTGTGTTTCTGACTCAATCGGACCATACCTAGTTTAACTGTGCTTATGAAACTGATACAAACCACAGCATCTCTTACATAGACACTCTTTTGTTAATAGTGATAAACGCGTTGGGTTTCAGAACTGTGTAAATTCATTTGAGTCGAAAATTCACTGCTTTTACCAAAAATGAATTCTTGCTTGTAGGAAGACACAGAGCATTTGGTTTAACTCCATTTCTGAAGGGAAATTCAGACCAGTGTTCTCATCCATGAAACACACTCTGTTTTAACACAAATAGCATGCTCTTCTTTCCAGCGTCTGCAATACAGCAAGGAACATGAGCATGTCCAGAATAAAATAACTGTGTTTCCTACTCATATGGACCATATCTAGTTCAAATCTGCTTATGAAACTGATACAAAGCACATCATCTCTTACATAGATGCTCTTTAGTTAATAGTGAAAATCGTATTGGTTTCCTGAACTGTGTAAATTCATTTGAGCGGAAAAATATCTGGTTTTAAAGGAAATTAACTCTTGCTTGTAGGAAGACACAGATCCTTTGGTTTAACTCAGTTTCTGAAGGAAAATTCAGAAGAGTGTTCTCATCCATGAAACACACTCCGGTTTATCGGAAGAAGCATGCTCTTCTTTCCAGCGTCTGCAATATAGCAAGGAACATGAGCATGCCCAGAAAAAAAGAACTGTGTTTCCTACTCATTCGGACCATATCTAGTTCCACTCTGCTTATGAAACTGATACAAACCCCATCATCTCTTACAAAGTTGCTCTTTAGTTAATAGTGTAAATCGTGTTGGTTTCGTGAACTGTGTAAATTCATTAGAGCTGAAAAATAACTGGGTTTACCGGAAATGAACTCTTGCTTGTAGGAAAAAAAAGAGCATTTGGTTTAACTAAATTTCTGAAGGGAAATTCAGAAGAGTGTTCTCATCCATGAAACACAGTTTGTTTTAACGCAAGTAGCATGCTCTTTTTTCCAGCATCTCTAATACAGCAAGAAACATGAGCATGGCCAGAAAAAAAGAACTGTGGTTCTGACTCAAATGGACCATATCTAGTTCAACTCTGCTTATGCAACTGATACAAACCACAGCATCTCTTACATAGACGCTCTTTAGTTAATAGAGATAAACGCGTTGGGTTTGTGAACTGTGTTAATTCATTTGAGCCGAAAATTCACTGCTTTTACAAAAAATGTACTCTTACTTGTAGGAAGACACAGAGCATTTGGTTTAACTCCGTTTGTGAAGGGAAATTCAGACCAGTGTTCTCATCCATGAAACACACTCTGTTTTAACGCAAATAGCATGCTCTTCTTTACAGCGTCTGCAATACAGCAAGGAACATGAGCATGTCCAGAATAAAATAACTGTGTTTCCTACTCATACGGACCATATCTAGTTCAACTCTGCTTATGAAACTGATACAAAGCACATCATCTCTTACATAGATGCTCTTTAGTTAATAGTGAAAATCTTATTGGTTTCTTGAACTGTGTAAATTCTTTTGAGCCGAAAAATAACTGGGTTTACCAGAAATGAGCTCTTGCTTGTAGGACGACATAGAGCATGGAGTTTAACTCCGATTATAAATGGAAATTCAGAAGAGTGATCTCATCCATGAAACACAGTCTGTTTTAACGCAAGAAGCATGCTCTTCTTTCCAGCATCTGCAATACAGCAAGAAACATGAGCATGGCTAGAAAAAAAGAACTGTGTTTCTGACTCTATCGGACCCTACCTCGTTTAACTCTGCTTATGAAACTGATACAAACCACATCATCTCTTACATAGATGCTCTTTTGTTAATAGTGATAAACGCGTTGTGTTTGTGAACTGTGTAAATTCATTTGAGCCGAAAAATAACTGGGTTTACAGGAAATGAACTCTTGCTTGTAGGAAGACACAGATCCTTTGGTTTAACTCAGTTTCTGAAGGGAAATTCAGACCAGTGTTCTCATCCATGAAACCCACTCCATTTTATCGGAAGAAGCATGTTCTTCTTTCCAGCGTCTGCAATAGAGCAAGGAACTTGAGCATGTCCAGAAAAAAAGAACTGTGTTTCCTACTCATACGGACCATATCTAGTTCAACTCTGCTTATGAAACTGATACAAACCACATAATCTCTTACATAGAAGCTCTTTAGTTATTCGTGAAAATCGTGTTGGTTTCATGAACTGTGTTAATTCATTTGAGCCGAAAAATAACTGGGTTTACCAGAAATGAACTCTTGCTCGTAGGACGACATAGAGAATGGAGTTTAACTCAGATTCTAAATGGAAATTCAGATGAGTGATCTCATCCATGAAACACAGTCTGTTTTAACGCAAGAAGCATGCTCTACTTTCCAGCATCTGCAATACAGCAAGAAACATGAGCATGGCCAGAAAAAAAGAAGTGTGTTTCTGACTCAAACGGACCATATCCAGTTCAACTCTGCTTATGCAACTCATACAAACCACAGCATCTCTTACATAGATGCTCTTTAGTTAATAGAGATAAACGCGTTGGGTTTGTGAACTGTGTTAATTCATTTGAGCCGAAAATTCACTGCTTTTACCAAAAATGAACTCTTACTTGTAGGATGACACAGAGCATTTGGTTTAATTCCGTTTGTGAAGGGAAATTCAGACCAGTGTTCTCATCCATGAAACACACTCTGTTTTAACGCAAATAGCATGCTCTTCTTTACAGCGTCTGCAATACAGCAAGGAACATGAGCATGTCCAGAATAAAATAACTGTGTTTCCTACTCATACGGACCATATCTAGTTCAACTCTGCTTATGAAACTGATACAAAGCACATCATCTCTTACATAGATGCTCTTTAGTAAATAGTGAAAAACGTGTTGGGTTTGTGAACTGTGTGTATTCATTTGAGCCGAAAAATACCTGGGTTTACGGGAAATGAACTCTTGATTGTAGGAAGACACAGAGCATGGAATTTAACTCCAATTCTATAGGGAAATTAAGAAAAGTGTTCTCATCCATGAAACACAGTCTGTTTTATCGCAAGAAGCATCCTCTTTTTTCCAGCTTCTGCAATACAGCAAGAAACATGAGCATGGCTAGAAAAAAAGAACTGTGTATCTGACTCAATCGGACCATACCTAGTTTAACTGTGCTTATGAAACTGATACAAACCACAGCATCTCTTACATAGACACTCTTTTGTTAATAGTGATAAACGCGTTGGGTTTCAGAACTGTGTAAATTCATTTGAGCCGAAAATTCACTGCTTTTACCAAAAATGAATTCTTGCTTGTAGGAAGACACAGAGCATTTGGTTTAACTCCATTTCTGAAGGGAAATTCAGACCAGTGTTCTCATCCATGAAACACACTCTGTTTTAACGCAAATAGCATGCTCTTCTTTTCAGGGTCTGCAATACAGCAAGGAACATGAGCATGTCCAGAATAAAATAACTGTGTTTCCTACTCATATGGACCATATCTAGTTCAACTCTGCTTATTAAACTGATACAAAGCACATCATCTCTTACATAGATGCTCTTTAGTTAATAGTGAAAATCGTATTGGTTTCCTGAACTGTGTAAATTCATTTGAGCGGAAAAATACCTGGGTTTACAGGAAATTAACTCTTGCTAGTAGGAAGACACAGATCATTTGGTTTAACTCAGTTTCTGAAGGGAAATTCAGAAGAGTGTTCTCATCCATGAAACACACTCCAGTTTATCGGAAGAAGCATGCTCTTCTTTCCAGCGTCTGCAATATAGCAAGGAACATGAGCATGCCCAGAAAAAAAGAACTGTGTTTCCTACTCATTCGGACCATATCTAGTTCCACTCTGCTTATGAAACTGACACAAACGCAATCATCTCTTACAAAGTTGCTCTTTAGTTAATAGTGTAAATCGTGTTGGTTTCGTGAACTGTGTAAATTCATTTGAGCTGAAAAATAACTGGGTTTACCGGAAATGAACTCTTGCTTGTAGGAGAAAAAAGAGCATTTGGTTTAACTAAATTTCTGAAAGGAAATTCAGAAGAGTGTTCTCATCCATGAAACACAGTTTGTTTTAACGCAAGTAGCATGCTCTTTTTTCCAGCATCTCTAATACAGCAAGAAACATGAGCATGGCCAGAAAAAAAGAACTGTGGTTCTGACTCAAACGGACCATATCTAGTTCAACTCTGCTTATGCAACTGATACAAACCACAGCATCTCTTACATAGACGCTCTTTAGTTAATAGAGATAAACGCGTTGGGTTTGTGAACTGTGTTAATTCATTTGAGCCGAAAATTCACTGCTTTTACAAAAAATGTACTCTTACTTGTAGGAAGACACAGAGCATTTGGTTTAACTCCGTTTGTGAAGGGAAATTCAGACCAGTGTTCTCATCCATGAAACACACTCTGTTTTAACGCAAATAGCATGCTCTTCTTTACAGCGTCTGCAATACAGCAAGGAACATGAGCATGTCCAGAATAAAATAACTGTGTTTCCTACTCATACGGACCATATCTAGTTCAACTCTGCTTATGAAACTGATACAAAGCACATCATCTCTTACATAGATGCTTTTTAGTAAATAGTGAAAAACGTGTTGGGTTTGTGAACTGTGTGTATTCATTTGAGCCGAAAAATACCTGGGTTTACGGGAAATGAACTCTTGATTGTAGGAAGACACAGAGCATGGAATTTAACTCCAATTCTATAGGGAAATTAAGAAAAGTGTTCTCATCCATGAAACACAGTCTGTTTTATCGCAAGAAGCATGCACTTTTTTCCAGCTTCTGCAATACAGCAAGAAACATGAGCATGGCTAGAAAAAAAGAACTGTGTATCTGACTCAATCGGACCATACCTAGTTTAACTGTGCTTATGAAACTGATACAAACCACAGCATCTCTTACATAGACACTCTTTTGTTAATAGTGATAATCGCGTTGGGTTTCAGAACTGTGTAAATTCATTTGAGCCGAAAATTCACTGCTTTTACCAAAAATGAATTCTTGCTTGTAGGAAGACACAGAGCATTTGGTTTAACTCCATTTCTGAAGGGAAATTCAGACCAGTGTTCTCATCCATGAAACACACTCTGTTTTAACGCAAATAGCATGCTCTTCTTTTCAGCGTCTGCAATACAGCAAGGAACATGAGCATGTCCAGAATAAAATAACTGTGTTTCCTACTCATATGGACCATATCTAGTTCAACTCTGCTTATTAAACTGATACAAAGCACATCATCTCTTACATAGATGCTCTTTAGTTAATAGTGAAAATCGTATTGGTTTCCTGAACTGTGTAAATTCATTTGAGCGGAAAAATACCTGGGTTTACAGGAAATTAACTCTTGCTAGTAGGAAGACACAGATCATTTGGTTTAACTCAGTTTCTGAAGGGAAATTCAGAAGAGTGTTCTCATCCATGAAACACACTCCAGTTTATCGGAAGAAGCATGCTCTTCTTTCCAGCGTCTGCAATATAGCAAGGAACATGAGCATGCCCAGAAAAAAAGAACTGTGTTTCCTACTCATTCGGACCATATCTAGTTCCACTCTGCTTATGAAACTGATACAAACGCAATCATCTCTTACAAAGTTGCTCTTTAGTTAATAGTGTAAATCGTGTTGGTTTCGTGAACTGTGTAAATTCATTTGAGCTGAAAAATAACTGGGTTTACCGGAAATGAACTCTTGCTTGTAGGAGAAAAAAGAGCATTTGGTTTAACTAAATTTCTGAAGGGAAATTCAGAAGAGTGTTCTCATCCATGAAACACAGTTTGTTTTAACGCAAGTAGCATGCTCTTTTTTCCAGCATCTCTAATACAGCAAGAAACATGAGCATGGCCAGAAAAAAAGAACTGTGGTTCTGACTCAAACGGACCATATCTAGTTCAACTCTGCTTATGCAACTGATACAAACCACAGCATCTCTTACATAGACGCTCTTTAGTTAATAGAGATAAACGCGTTGGGTTTGTGAACTGTGTTAATTCATTTGAGCTGAAAATTCACTGCTTTTACAAAAAATGAACTCTTACTTGTAGGAAGACACAGAGCATTTGGTTTAACTCCGTTTGTGAAGGGAAATTCAGACCAGTGTTCTCATCCATGAAACACACTCTGTTTTAACGCAAATAGCATGCTCTTCTTTTCAGCGTCTGCAATACAGCAAGGAACATGAGCATGTCCAGAATAAAATAACTGTGTTTCCTACTCATATGGACCATATCTAGTTCAACTCTGCTTATTAAACTGATACAAAGCACATCATCTCTTACATAGATGCTCTTTAGTTAATAGTGAAAATCGTATTGGTTTCCTGAACTGTGTAAATTCATTTGAGCGGAAAAATACCTGGGTTTACAGGAAATTAACTCTTGCTAGTAGGAAGACACAGATCATTTGGTTTAACTCAGTTTCTGAAGGGAAATTCAGAAGAGTGTTCTCATCCATGAAACACACTCCAGTTTATCGGAAGAAGCATGCTCTTCTTTCCAGCGTCTGCAATATAGCAAGGAACATGAGCATGCCCAGAAAAAAAGAACTGTGTTTCCTACTCATTCGGACCATATCTAGTTCCACTCTGCTTATGAAACTGATACAAACGCAATCATCTCTTACAAAGTTGCTCTTTAGTTAATAGTGTAAATCGTGTTGGTTTCGTGAACTGTGTAAATTCATTTGAGCTGAAAAATAACTGGGTTTACCGGAAATGAACTCTTGCTTGTAGGAGAAAAAAGAGCATTTGGTTTAACTAAATTTCTGAAGGGAAATTCAGAAGAGTGTTCTCATCCATGAAACACAGTTTGTTTTAACGCAAGTAGCATGCTCTTTTTTCCAGCATCTCTAATACAGCAAGAAACATGAGCATGGCCAGAAAAAAAGAACTGTGGTTCTGACTCAAACGGACCATATCTAGTTCAACTCTGCTTATGCAACTGATACAAACCACAGCATCTCTTACATAGACGCTCTTTAGTTAATAGAGATAAACGCGTTGGGTTTGTGAACTGTGTTAATTCATTTGAGCCGAAAATTCACTGCTTTTACAAAAAATGAACTCTTACTTGTAGGAAGACACAGAGCATTTGGTTTAACTCCGTTTGTGAAGGGAAATTCAGACCAGTGTTCTCATCCATGAAACACACTCTGTTTTAACGCAAATAGCATGCTCTTCTTTACAGCGTCTGCAATACAGCAAGGAACATGAGCATGTCCAGAATAAAATAACTGTGTTTCCTACTCATACGGACCATATCTAGTTCAACTCTGCTTATGAAACTGATACAAAGCACATCATCTCTTACATAGATGCTTTTTAGTAAATAGTGAAAAACGTGTTGGGTTTGTGAACTGTGTGTATTCATTTGAGCCGAAAAATACCTGGGTTTACGGGAAATGAACTCTTGATTGTAGGAAGACACAGAGCATGGAATTTAACTCCAATTCTATAGGGAAATTAAGAAAAGTGTTCTCATCCATGAAACACAGTCTGTTTTATCGCAAGAAGCATGCACTTTTTTCCAGCTTCTGCAATACAGCAAGAAACATGAGCATGGCTAGAAAAAAAGAACTGTGTATCTGACTCAATCGGACCATACCTAGTTTAACTGTGTTTATGAAACTGATACAAACCACAGCATCTCTTACATAGACACTCTTTTGTTAATAGTGATAAACGCGTTGGGTTTCAGAACTGTGTAAATTCATTTGAGCCGAAAATTCACTGCTTTTACCAAAAATGAATTCTTGCTTGTAGGAAGACACAGAGCATTTGGTTTAACTCCATTTCTGAAGGGAAATTCAGACCAGTGTTCTCATCCATGAAACACACTCTGTTTTAACGCAAATAGCATGCTCTTCTTTTCAGCGTCTGCAATACAGCAAGGAACATGAGCATGTCCAGAATAAAATAACTGTGTTTCCTACTCATATGGACCATATCTAGTTCAACTCTGCTTATTAAACTGATACAAAGCACATCATCTCTTACATAGATGCTCTTTAGTTAATAGTGAAAATCGTATTGGTTTCCTGAACTGTGTAAATTCATTTGAGCGGAAAAATACCTGGGTTTACAGGAAATTAACTCTTGCTAGTAGGAAGACACAGATCATTTGGTTTAACTCAGTTTCTGAAGGGAAATTCAGAAGAGTGTTCTCATCCATGAAACACACTCCAGTTTATCGGAAGAAGCATGCTCTTCTTTCCAGCGTCTGCAATATAGCAAGGAACATGAGCATGCCCAGAAAAAAAGAACTGTGTTTCCTACTCATTCGGACCATATCTAGTTCCACTCTGCTTATGAAACTGATACAAACGCAATCATCTCTTACAAAGTTGCTCTTTAGTTAATAGTGTAAATCGTGTTGGTTTCGTGAACTGTGTAAATTCCTTTGAGCTGAAAAATAACTGGGTTTACCGGAAATGAACTCTTGCTTGTAGGAGAAAAAAGAGCATTTGGTTTAACTAAATTTCTGAAGGGAAATTCAGAAGAGTGTTCTCATCCATGAAACACAGTTTGTTTTAACGCAAGTAGCATGCTCTTTTTTCCAGCATCTCTAATACAGCAAGAAACATGAGCATGGCCAGAAAAAAAGAACTGTGGTTCTGACTCAAACGGACCATATCTAGTTCAACTCTGCTTATGCAACTGATACAAACCACAGCATCTCTTACATAGACGCTCTTTAGTTAATAGAGATAAACGCGTTGGGTTTGTGAACTGTGTTAATTCATTTGAGCTGAAAATTCACTGCTTTTACAAAAAATGAACTCTTACTTGTAGGAAGACACAGAGCATTTGGTTTAACTCCGTTTGTGAAGGGAAATTCAGACCAGTGTTCTCATCCATGAAACACACTCTGTTTTAACGCAAATAGCATGCTCTTCTTTACAGCGTCTGCAATACAGCAAGGAACATGAGCATGTCCAGAATAAAATAACTGTGTTTCCTACTCATACGGACCATATCTAGTTCAACTCTGCTTATGAAACTGATACAAAGCACATCATCTCTTACATAGATGCTCTTTAGTTAATAGTGAAAATCGTGTTGGTTTCGTTAACTGTATAAATTCATTTGAGCCGAAAAATAACTGTGTTTACAGGAAATGAACTCTTGCTTGTAGGAAGACACAGAGCATGGCGTTAAACTCCGATTCTAAAGGGAAATTCAGAAGACTGTTCTCATCCAAGAAACACAGTCTGTTTTAATGCAAGAAGCATGCTCTTCTTTCCAGCATCTGCAATACAGCAAGAAACATGAGCATGGCCAGAAAAAAATAAATGTGTTTCCTACTCATACGGACCATATCTAGTTCAACTGTGCTTATGAAATTGATACACACCACATCATCTCTTACATAGATGCTCTTTAGTTAATAGTGAAAATCTCATTGGTTTCTTGAACTGTGTAAATTCTTTTGAGCCGAAAAACAATTGGGTTTACCAGAAATGCTCTCTTCCTTGTAGGACGACATAGAGCATGCAGTTTAACTCCGATTATAATTGGAAATTCAGAAGAGTGATCTCATCCATGAAACACAGTCTGTTTTAACGCAAGAAGCATGCTCTTCTTTCCAGCATCTGCAATACTGCAAGAAACATGAGCATGGCCAGAAAAAAATAAATGTGTTTCCTACTCATACGGATCATATCTAGTTCAATTCTGCTTATGAAACTTATACAAACCACGCATCACTTACATAGATGCTCTTTAGTAAATAGTGAAAATCGTGTTGGGTTTGTGAACTGTGTAAATTCATTTGAGCCGAAAAATACCTGGGTTTACGGGAAATGAACTCTTAATTGTAGGAAGACACAGAGCATGGAGTTTAACTCCAATTCTATAGGGAAATTAAGAAAAGTGTTCTCATCCATGAAACACAGTCTGTTTTATCGCAAGAAGCATGCTCTTTTTTCCAGCTTCTGCCATACAGCAAGAAACATGAGCATGGCCAGAAAAAAAGAACTGTGTATCTGACTCAATCGGACCATACCTAGTTTAACTGTGCTTATGAAACTGATACAAACCACAGCATCTCTTACATAGACACTCTTTTGTTAATAGTGATAAACGCGTTGGGTTTCAGAACTGTGTAAATTCATTTGAGCCAAAAATTCACTGCTTTTACCAAAAATGAATTCTTGCTTGTAGGAAGACACAGATCATTTGGTTTAACTCAGTTTCTGAAGGGAAATTCAGACATTGTTCTCATCCATGAAACCCACTCCGTTTTATCAGAAGAAGCATGTTCTTCTTTCCAGCGTCTGCAATATAGCAAGGAACATGAGCATGCCCAGAAAAAAAGAACTGTGTTTCCTACTCATTCGGACCATATCTAGTTCCACTCTGCTTATGAAACTGATACAAACCCCATCATGTCTTACAAAGATGCTCTTTAGTTAATAGTGTAAACCGTGTTGGTTTCGTGAACTGTGTAAATTAATTTGAGCTGAAAAATATCTGGGTTTACCGGAAATGAACTCTTACTTGTAGGAAAAAAAAAGAGCATTTGGTTTAACTAAATTTCTGAAGGGAAATTCAGAAGAGTGTTCTCATCCATGAAACACAGTTTGTTTTAACGCAAGTAGCATGCTCTTTTTTCCAGCATCTCTAATACAGCAAGAAACATGAGCATGGCCAGAAAAAAAGAACTGTGGTTCTGACTCAAACGGACCATATCTAGTTCAACTCTGCTTATGCAACTGATACAAACCACAGCATCTCTTACATAGACGCTCTTTTGTTAATAGTGATAAACGCGTTGTGTTTGTGAACTGTGTAAATTCATTTGTGCCGAAAAATACCTGGGTTTACAGGAAATGAACTCTTGCTTGAAGGAAGACACAGATCCTTTGGTTAAACTCTGTTTCTGAAGGGAAATTCAGACCAGTGTTCTCATCATGAAACACAGTCTCTTTTAACGGAAGAAGCATGCTCTTCTTTCCAGTGACTGCTATACAGTAAGGATCATGAGAATGTCCAGAAAAAAAAACTTTGATTTCCTACTCATACGGACCATATCTAGTTCAATACTGCTTATGAAACTGATAGAAACCACATCATCTCTTACATAGATGCTCTTTAGTTAATAGTGAAAATCGTATTGGTTTCCTGAACTGTGTAAATTCATTTGAGCCGAAAAATACCTGGGTTTACAGGAAATGAACTCTTGCTTGTAGGAAGACACAGATCCTTTGGTTTAACTCAGTTTCTGAAGGGAAATTCAGACCAGTGTTCTCATCCATGAAACACACTCCGGTTTATCGGAAGAAGCATGCTCTTCTTTCCAGCGTCTGCAATATAGCAAGGAACATGAGCATGCCCAGAAAAAAAGAACTGTGTTTCCTACTCATTCGGACCATATCTAGTTCCACTCTGCTTATGAAACTGATACAAAACCCATCATGTCTTACAAAGATGCTCTTTAGTTAATAGTGTAAACCGTGTTGGTTTCGTGAACTGTGTAAATTAATTTGAGCCAAAAAATATCTGGGTTTACCGGAAATGAACTCTTACTTGTAGGAAAAAAAAGAGCATTTGGTTTAACTAAATTTCTGAAGGGAAATTCAGAAGAGTGTTCTCATCCATGAAACACAGTTTGTTTTAACGCAAGTAGCATGCTCTTTTTTCCAGCATCTCTAATACAGCAAGAAACATGAGCATGGCCAGTAAAAAAGAACTGTGGTTCTGACTCAAACGGACCATATCTAGTTCAACTCTGCTTATGCAACTGATACAAACCACAGCATCTCTTACATAGACGCTCTTTAGTTAATAGAGATAAACGCGTTGGGTTTGTGAACTGTGTTAATTCATTTGAGCCGAAAATTCACTGCTTTTACCAAAAATGAACTCTTACTTGTAGGAAGACACAGAGCATTTGGTTTAACTCCGTTTGTGAAGGGAAATTCAGACCAGTGTTCTCATCCATGAAACACACTCTGTTTTAACGCAAATAGCATGCTCTTCTTTACAGCGTCTGCAATACAGCAAGGAACATGAGCATGTCCAGAATAAAATAACTGAGTTTCCTACTCATACGGACCATATCTAGTTCAACTCTGCTTATGAAACTGATACAAAGCACATCATCTCTTACATAGATGCTCTTTAGTTAATAGTGAAAATCGTGTTGGTTTCGTTAACTGTATAAATTCATTTGAGCCGAAAAATAACTGGGTTTACAGGAAATGAACTCTTGCTTGTTGGAAGACACAGAGCATGGCGTTAAACTCCGATTCTAAAGGGAAACTCAGAAGACTGTTCTCATCAAAGAAACACAGTCTGTTTTAATGCAAGAAGCATGCTCTTTTTCCAGCATTTGCAATACAGCAAGAAACATGAGCATGGCCAGAAAAAAATAAATGTGTTTCCTACTCATACGGACCATATCTAGTTCAACTCTGCTTATGAAACTGATACAAAGCACATCATCTCTTACATAGATGCTCTTTAGTTAATAGTGAAAATCGTGTTGGTTTCGTTAACTGTATAAATTCATTTGAGCCGAAAAATACCTGGGTTTACAGGAAATGAACTCTTGCTTGTAGGAAGACACAGAGCATGGCGTTAAACTCCGATTCTAAAGGGAAATTCAGAAGTCTGTTCTCATCAAAGAAACACAGTCTGTTTTAATGCAAGAAGCATGCTCTTCTTTCCAGCATCTGCAATACTGCAAGAAACATGAACATGGCCAGAAAAAAATAAATGTGTTTCCTACTCATACGGATCATATCTAGTTCAATTCTGCTTATGAAACTTATACAAACCACGCATCACTTACATAGATGCTCTTTAGTAAATAGTGAAAAACGTGTTGGGTTTGTGAACTGTGTGTATTCATTTGAGCCGAAAAATACCTGGGTTTACGGGAAATGAACTCTTGATTGTAGGAAGACACAGAGCATGGAGTTTAACTCCAATTCTATAGGGAAATTAAGAAAAGGGTTCTCATCCATGAAACACAGTCTGTTTTATCGCAAGAAGCATGCTCTTTTTTCCAGCTTCTGCCATACAGCAAGAAACATGAGCATGGCCAGAAAAAAAGAACTGTGGTTCTGACTCAAACGGACCATACCTAGTTTAACTGTGCTTATGAAACTGATACAAACCACAGCATCTCTTACATAGACACTCTTTTGTTAATAGTGATAAACGCGTTGGGTTTCAGAACTGTGTAAATTCATTTGAGCCAAAAATTCACTGCTTTTACCAAAAATGAATTCTTGCTTGTAGGAAGACACAGATCCTTTGGTTTAACTCAGTTTCTGAAGGGAAATTCAGACATTGTTCTCATCCATGAAACCCACTCCGTTTTATCAGAAGAAGCATGTTCTTCTTTCCAGCGTCTGCAATAGAGCAAGGAACTTGAGCATGTCCAGAAAAAAAGAACTGTTTCCTACTCATACGGACCATATCTAGTTCAATACTGCTTATGAAACTGATAGAAACCACATCATCTCTTACATAGATGCTCTTTAGTTAATAGTGAAAATCGTATTGGTTTCCTGAACTGTGTAAATTCATTTGAGCCGAAAAATACCTGGGTTTACAGGAAATGAACTCTTGCTTGTAGGAAGACAAAGATCCTTTGGTTTAACTCAGTTTCTGAAGGGAAATTCAGACCAGTGTTCTCATCCATGAAACACACTCCGGTTTATCGGAAGAAGCATGCTCTTCTTTCCAGCGTCTGCAATATAGCAAGGAACATGAGCATGCCCAGAAAAAAAGAACTGTGTTTCCTACTCATTCGGACCATATCTAGTTCCACTCTGCTTATGAAACTGATACAAACCCCATCATGTCTTACAAAGATGCTCTTTACTTAATAGTGTAAACCGTGTTGGTTTCGTGAACTGTGTAAATTAATCTGAGCCAAAAAATAACTGGGTTTACCGGAAATGAACTCTTACTTGTAGGAAAAAAAAGAGCATTTGGTTTAACTAAATTTCTGAAGGGAAATTCAGAAGAGTGTTCTCATCCATGAAACACAGTTTGTTTTAACGCAAGTAGCATGCTCTTTTTTCCAGCATCTCTAATACAGCAAGAAACATGAGCATGGCCAGTAAAAAAGAACTGTGGTTCTGACTCAAACGGACCATATCTAGTTCAACTCTGCTTATGCAACTGATACAAACCACAGCATCTCTTACATAGACGCTCTTTAGTTAATAGAGATAAACGCGTTGGGTTTGTGAACTGTGTTAATTCATTTGAGCCGAAAATTCACTGCTTTTACAAAAAATGAACTCTTACTTGTAGGAAGACACAGAGCATTTGGTTTAACTCCGTTTGTGAAGGGAAATTCAGACCAGTGTTCTCATCCATGAAACACACTCTGTTTTAACGCAAATAGCATGCTCTTCTTTACAGCGTCTGCAATACAGCAAGGAACATGAGCATGTCCAGAATAAAATAACTGTGTTTCCTACTCATACGGACCATATCTAGTTCAACTCTGCTTATGAAACTGATACAAAGCACATCATCTCTTACATAGATGCTCTTTAGTTAATAGTGAAAATCGTGTTGGTTTCGTTAACTGTATAAATTCATTTGAGCCGAAAAATAACTGGGTTTACAGGAAATGAACTCTTGCTTGTTGGAAGACACAGAGCATGGCGTTAAACTCCGATTCTAAAGGGAAACTCAGAAGACTGTTCTCATCAAAGAAACACAGTCTGTTTTAATGCAAGAACCATGCTCTTTTTCCAGCATTTGCAATACAGCAAGAAACATGAGCATGGCCAGAAAAAAATAAATGTGTTTCCTACTCATACGGACCATATCTAGTTCAACTCTGCTTATGAAACTGATACAAAGCACATCATCTCTTACATAGATGCTCTTTAGTTAATAGTGAAAATCGTGTTGGTTTCGTTAACTGTATAAATTCATTTGAGCCGAAAAATACCTGGGTTTACAGGAAATGAACTCTTGCTTGTAGGAAGACACAGAGCATGGCGTTAAACTCTGATTCTAAAGGGAAATTCAGAAGTCTGTTCTCATCAAAGAAACACAGTCTGTTTTAATGCAAGAAGCATGCTCTTCTTTCCAGCATCTGCAATACTGCAAGAAACATGAACATGGCCAGAAAAAAATAAATGTGTTTCCTACTCATACGGATCATATCTAGTTCAATTCTGCTTATGAAACTTATACAAACCACGCATCACTTACATAGATGCTCTTTAGTAAATAGTGAAAAACGTGTTGGGTTTGTGAACTGTGTGTATTCATTTGAGCCGAAAAATACCTGGGTTTACGGGAAATGAACTCTTGATTGTAGGAAGACACAGAGCATGGAGTTTAACTCCAATTCTATAGGGAAATTAAGAAAAGTGTTCTCATCCATGAAACACAGTCTGTTTTATCGCAAGAAGCATGCTCTTTTTTCCAGCTTCTGCCATACAGCAAGAAACATGAGCATGGCCAGAAAAAAAGAACTGTGTATCTGACTCAATCGGACCATACCTAGTTTAACTGTGCTTATGAAACTGATACAAACCACAGCATCTCTTACATAGACACTCTTTTGTTAATAGTGATAAACGCGTTGGGTTTCAGAACTGTGTAAATTCATTTGAGCCAAAAATTCACTGCTTTTACCAAAAATGAATTCTTGCTTGTAGGAAGACACAGATCATTTGGTTTAACTCAGTTTCTGAAGGGAAATTCAGACATTGTTCTCATCCATGAAACCCACTCCGTTTTATCAGAAGAAGCATGTTCTTCTTTCCAGCGTCTGCAATAGAGCAAGGAACTTGAGCATGTCCAGAAAAAAAGAACTGTTTCCTACTCATACGGATCATATCTAGTTCAATTCTGCTTATGAAACTTATACAAACCACGCATCACTTACATAGATGCTCTTTAGTAAATAGTGAAAATCGTGTTGGGTTTGTGAACTGTGTAAATTCATTTGAGCCGAAAAATACCTGGGTTTACGGGAAATGAACTCTTGATTGTAGGAAGACACAGAGCATGGAGTTTAACTCCAATTCTATAGGGAAATTAAGAAAAGTGTTCTCATCCATGAAACACAGTCTGTTTTATCGCAAGAAGCATGCTCTTTTTTCAAGCTTCTGCCATACAGCAAGAAACATGAGCATGGCCAGAAAAAAAGAACTGTGGTTCTGACTCAAACGGACCATATCTAGTTCAACTCTGCTTATGCAACTGATACAAACCACAGCATCTTTTACATAGACGCTCTTTAGTTAATAGAGATAAACGCGTTGGTTTTGTGAACTGTGTTAATTCATTTGAGCCGAAAATTCACTGCTTTTACCAAAAATGAACTCTTACTTGTAGGAAGACACAGAGCATTTGGTTTAACTCCGTTTGTGAAGGGAAATTCAGACCAGTGTTCTCATCCATGAAACACACTCTGTTTTAACGCAAATAGCATGCTCTTCTTTACAGCGTCTGCAATACAGCAAGGAACATGAGCATGTCCAGAATAAAATAACTGTGTTTCCTACTCATACGGACCATATCTAGTTCAACTCTGCTTATGAAACTGATACAAAGCACATCATCTCTTACATAGATGCTCTTTAGTTAATAGTGAAAATCGTGTTGGTTTTGTTAACTGTATAAATTCATTTGAGCCGAAAAATAACTGGGTTTACAGGAAATGAACTCTTGCTTGTTGGAAGACACAGAGCATGGCGTTAAACTCCGATTCTAAAGGGAAACTCAGAAGACTGTTCTCATCAAAGAAACACAGTCTGTTTTAATGCAAGAACCATGCTCTTTTTCCAGCATTTGCAATACAGCAAGAAACATGAGCATGGCCAGAAAAAAATAAATGTGTTTCCTACTCATACGGACCATATCTAGTTCAACTCTGCTTATGAAACTGATACAAAGCACATCATCTCTTACATAGATGCTCTTTAGTTAATAGTGAAAATCGTGTTGGTTTCGTTAACTGTATAAATTCATTTGAGCCGAAAAATACCTGGGTTTACAGGAAATGAACTCTTGCTTGTAGGAAGACACAGAGCATGGCGTTAAACTCTGATTCTAAAGGGAAATTCAGAAGTCTGTTCTCATCAAAGAAACACAGTCTGTTTTAATGCAAGAAGCATGCTCTTCTTTCCAGCATCTGCAATACTGCAAGAAACATGAACATGGCCAGAAAAAAATAAATGTGTTTCCTACTCATACGGATCATATCTAGTTCAATTCTGCTTATGAAACTTATACAAACCACGCATCACTTACATAGATGCTCTTTAGTAAATAGTGAAAAACGTGTTGGGTTTGTGAACTGTGTGTATTCATTTGAGCCGAAAAATACCTGGGTTTACGGGAAATGAACTCTTGATTGTAGGAAGACACAGAGCATGGAGTTTAACTCCAATTCTATAGGGAAATTAAGAAAAGTGTTCTCATCCATGAAACACAGTCTGTTTTATCGCAAGAAGCATGCTCTTTTTTCCAGCTTCTGCCATACAGCAAGAAACATGAGCATGGCCAGAAAAAAAGAACTGTGTATCTGACTCAATCGGACCATACCTAGTTTAACTGTGCTTATGAAACTGATACAAACCACAGCATCTCTTACATAGACACTCTTTTGTTAATAGTGATAAACGCGTTGGGTTTCAGAACTGTGTAAATTCATTTGAGCCAAAAATTCACTGCTTTTACCAAAAATGAATTCTTGCTTGTAGGAAGACACAGATCATTTGGTTTAACTCAGTTTCTGAAGGGAAATTCAGACATTGTTCTCATCCATGAAACCCACTCCGTTTTATCAGAAGAAGCATGTTCTTCTTTCCAGCGTCTGCAATATAGCAAGGAACATGAGCATGCCCAGAAAAAAAGAACTGTGTTTCCTACTCATTCGGACCATATCTAGTTCCACTCTGCTTATGAAACTGATACAAACCCCATCATGTCTTACAAAGATGCTCTTTAGTTAATAGTGTAAACCGTGTTGGTTTCGTGAACTGTGTAAATTAATTTGAGCTGAAAAATATCTGGGTTTACCGGAAATGAACTCTTACTTGTAGGAAAAAAAAAGAGCATTTGGTTTAACTAAATTTCTGAAGGGAAATTCAGAAGAGTGTTCTCATCCATGAAACACAGTTTGTTTTAACGCAAGTAGCATGCTCTTTTTTCCAGCATCTCTAATACAGCAAGAAACATGAGCATGGCCAGAAAAAAAGAACTGTGGTTCTGACTCAAACGGACCATATCTAGTTCAACTCTGCTTATGCAACTGATACAAACCACAGCATCTCTTACATAGACGCTCTTTTGTTAATAGTGATAAACGCGTTGTGTTTGTGAACTGTGTAAATTCATTTGTGCCGAAAAATACCTGGGTTTACAGGAAATGAACTCTTGCTTGAAGGAAGACACAGATCCTTTGGTTAAACTCTGTTTCTGAAGGGAAATTCAGACCAGTGTTCTCATCATGAAACACAGTCTCTTTTAACGGAAGAAGCATGCTCTTCTTTCCAGTGACTGCTATACAGTAAGGATCATGAGAATGTCCAGAAAAAAAAACTTTGATTTCCTACTCATACGGACCATATCTAGTTCAATACTGCTTATGAAACTGATAGAAACCACATCATCTCTTACATAGATGCTCTTTAGTTAATAGTGAAAATCGTATTGGTTTCCTGAACTGTGTAAATTCATTTGAGCCGAAAAATACCTGGGTTTACAGGAAATGAACTCTTGCTTGTAGGAAGACACAGATCCTTTGGTTTAACTCAGTTTCTGAAGGGAAATTCAGACCAGTGTTCTCATCCATGAAACACACTCCGGTTTATCGGAAGAAGCATGCTCTTCTTTCCAGCGTCTGCAATATAGCAAGGAACATGAGCATGCCCAGAAAAAAAGAACTGTGTTTCCTACTCATTCGGACCATATCTAGTTCCACTCTGCTTATGAAACTGATACAAAACCCATCATGTCTTACAAAGATGCTCTTTAGTTAATAGTGTAAACCGTGTTGGTTTCGTGAACTGTGTAAATTAATTTGAGCCAAAAAATATCTGGGTTTACCGGAAATGAACTCTTACTTGTAGGAAAAAAAAGAGCATTTGGTTTAACTAAATTTCTGAAGGGAAATTCAGAAGAGTGTTCTCATCCATGAAACACAGTTTGTTTTAACGCAAGTAGCATGCTCTTTTTTCCAGCATCTCTAATACAGCAAGAAACATGAGCATGGCCAGTAAAAAAGAACTGTGGTTCTGACTCAAACGGACCATATCTAGTTCAACTCTGCTTATGCAACTGATACAAACCACAGCATCTCTTACATAGACGCTCTTTAGTTAATAGAGATAAACGCGTTGGGTTTGTGAACTGTGTTAATTCATTTGAGCCGAAAATTCACTGCTTTTACCAAAAATGAACTCTTACTTGTAGGAAGACACAGAGCATTTGGTTTAACTCCGTTTGTGAAGGGAAATTCAGACCAGTGTTCTCATCCATGAAACACACTCTGTTTTAACGCAAATAGCATGCTCTTCTTTACAGCGTCTGCAATACAGCAAGGAACATGAGCATGTCCAGAATAAAATAACTGAGTTTCCTACTCATACGGACCATATCTAGTTCAACTCTGCTTATGAAACTGATACAAAGCACATCATCTCTTACATAGATGCTCTTTAGTTAATAGTGAAAATCGTGTTGGTTTCGTTAACTGTATAAATTCATTTGAGCCGAAAAATAACTGGGTTTACAGGAAATGAACTCTTGCTTGTTGGAAGACACAGAGCATGGCGTTAAACTCCGATTCTAAAGGGAAACTCAGAAGACTGTTCTCATCAAAGAAACACAGTCTGTTTTAATGCAAGAACCATGCTCTTTTTCCAGCATTTGCAATACAGCAAGAAACATGAGCATGGCCAGAAAAAAATAAATGTGTTTCCTACTCATACGGACCATATCTAGTTCAACTCTGCTTATGAAACTGATACAAAGCACATCATCTCTTACATAGATGCTCTTTAGTTAATAGTGAAAATCGTGTTGGTTTCGTTAACTGTATAAATTCATTTGAGCCGAAAAATACCTGGGTTTACAGGAAATGAACTCTTGCTTGTAGGAAGACACAGAGCATGGCGTTAAACTCCGATTCTAAAGGGAAATTCAGAAGTCTGTTCTCATCAAAGAAACACAGTCTGTTTTAATGCAAGAAGCATGCTCTTCTTTCCAGCATCTGCAATACTGCAAGAAACATGAACATGGCCAGAAAAAAATAAATGTGTTTCCTACTCATACGGATCATATCTAGTTCAATTCTGCTTATGAAACTTATACAAACCACGCATCACTTACATAGATGCTCTTTAGTAAATAGTGAAAAACGTGTTGGGTTTGTGAACTGTGTGTATTCATTTGAGCCGAAAAATACCTGGGTTTACGGGAAATGAACTCTTGATTGTAGGAAGACACAGAGCATGGAGTTTAACTCCAATTCTATAGGGAAATTAAGAAAAGGGTTCTCATCCATGAAACACAGTCTGTTTTATCGCAAGAAGCATGCTCTTTTTTCCAGCTTCTGCCATACAGCAAGAAACATGAGCATGGCCAGAAAAAAAGAACTGTGGTTCTGACTCAAACGGACCATACCTAGTTTAACTGTGCTTATGAAACTGATACAAACCACAGCATCTCTTACATAGACACTCTTTTGTTAATAGTGATAAACGCGTTGGGTTTCAGAACTGTGTAAATTCATTTGAGCCAAAAATTCACTGCTTTTACCAAAAATGAATTCTTGCTTGTAGGAAGACACAGATCCTTTGGTTTAACTCAGTTTCTGAAGGGAAATTCAGACATTGTTCTCATCCATGAAACCCACTCCGTTTTATCAGAAGAAGCATGTTCTTCTTTCCAGCGTCTGCAATAGAGCAAGGAACTTGAGCATGTCCAGAAAAAAAGAACTGTTTCCTACTCATACGGATCATATCTAGTTCAATTCTGCTTATGAAACTTATATAAACCACGCATCACTTACATAGATGCTCTTTAGTAAATAGTGAAAATCGTGTTGGGTTTGTGAACTGTGTAAATTCATTTGAGCCGAAAAATACCTGGGTTTACGGGAAATGAACTCTTGATTGTAGGAAGACACAGAGCATGGAGTTTAACTCCAATTCTATAGGGAAATTAAGAAAAGTGTTCTCATCCATGAAACACAGTCTGTTTTATCGCAAGAAGCATGCTCTTTTTTCCAGCTTCTGCCATACAGCAAGAAACATGAGCATGGCCAGAAAAAAAGAACTGTTGTTCTGACTCAAACGGACCATATCTAGTTCAACTCTGCTTATGCAACTGATACAAACCACAGCATCTTTTACATAGACGCTCTTTAGTTAATAGAGATAAACGCGTTGGTTTTGTGAACTGTGTTAATTCATTTGAGCCGAAAATTCACTGCTTTTACCAAAAATGAACTCTTACTTGTAGGAAGACACAGAGCATTTGGTTTAACTCCGTTTGTGAAGGGAAATTCAGACCAGTGTTCTCATCCATGAAACACACTCTGTTTTAACGCAAATAGCATGCTCTTCTTTACAGCGTCTGCAATACAGCAAGGAACATGAGCATGTCCAGAATAAAATAACTGTGTTTCCTACTCATACGGACCATATCTAGTTCAACTCTGCTTATGAAACTGATACAAAGCACATCATCTCTTACATAGATGCTCTTTAGTTAATAGTGAAAATCGTGTTGGTTTCGTTAACTGTATAAATTCATTTGAGCCGAAAAATACCTGGGTTTACAGGAAATGAACTCTTGCTTGTAGGAAGACACAGAGCATGGCGTTAAACTCCGATTCTAAAGGGAAATTCAGAAGACTGTTCTCATCCAAGAAACACAGTCTGTTTTAATGCAAGAAGCATGCTCTTCTTTCCAGCATCTGCAATACTGCAAGAAACATGAGCATGGCCAGAAAAAAATAAATGTGTTTCCTACTCATACGGATCATATCTAGTTCAGTTCTGCTTATGGAACTTATACAAACCACGCATCACTTACATAGATGCTCTTTAGTAAATAGTGAAAAACGTGTTGGGTTTGTGAACTGTGTGTATTCATTTGAGCCGAAAAATACCTGGGTTTACAGGAAATGAACTCTTGCTTGAAGGAAGACACAGATCCTTTGGTTAAACTCTGTTTCTGAAGGGAAATTCAGACCAGTGTTCTCATCCATGAAACACAGTCTCTTTTAATGGAAGAAGCATGCTCTTCTTTCCAGCGTCTGCTATACAGTAAGGATCATGAGAATGTCCAGAAAAAAAAACTTTGATTTCCTACTCATACGGACCATATCTAGTTCAATACTGCTTATGAAACTGATACAAACCACATCATCTCTTACATAGATGCTCTTTAGTTAATAGTGAAAATCGTATTGGTTTCCTGAACTGTGTAAATTCATTTGAGCAAAAATACCTGGGTTTACAGGAAATGAACTCTTGCTTGTAGGAAGACACAGATCCTTTGGTTTAACTCAGTTTCTGAAGGGAAATTCAGACCAGTGTTCTCATCCAGGAAACACACTCCGTTTTATCGGAAGAAGCATGCTCTTCTTTCCAGCGTCTGCAATATAGCAAGGAACATGAGCATGCCCAGAAAAAAAGAACTGTGTTTCCTACTCATTCGGACCATATCTAGTTCCACTCTGCTTATGAAACTGATACAAACCCCATCATGTCTTACAAATATGCTCTTTAGTTAATAGTGTAAACCGTGTTGGTTTCGTGAACTGTGTAAATTAATTTGAGCTGAAAAATATCTGGGTTTACCGGAAATGAACTCTTACTTGTAGGAAAAAAAAAGAGCATTTGGTTTAACTAAATTTCTGAAGGGAAATTCAGAAGAGTGTTCTCATCCATGAAACACAGTTTGTTTTAACGCAAGTAGCATGCTCTTTTTTCCAGCATCTCTAATACAGCAAGAAACATGAGCATGGCCAGAAAAAAAGAACTGTGGTTCTGACTCAAACGGACCATATCTAGTTCAACTCTGCTTATGCAACTGATACAAACCACAGCATCTCTTACATAGACGCTCTTTTGTTAATAGTGATAAACGCGTTGTGCTTGTGAACTGTGTAAATTCATTTGTGCCGAAAAATACCTGGGTTTACAGGAAATGAACTCTTGCTTGAAGGAAGACACAGATCCTTTGGTTAAACTCTGTTTCTGAAGGGAAATTCAGACCAGTGTTCTCATCCATGAAACACAGTCTCTTTTAACGGAAGAAGCATGCTCTTCTTTCCAGCGTTTGCTATACAGTAAGGATCATGAGAATGTCCAGAAAAAAAAACTTTGATTTCCTACTCATACGGACCATATCTAGTTCAATACTGCTTATGAAACTGATACAAACCACATCATCTCTTACATAGATGCTCTTTAGTTAATAGTGAAAATCGTATTGGTTTCCTGAACTGTGTAAATTCATTTGAGCAAAAATACCTGGGTTTACAGGAAATGAACTCTTGCTTGTAGGAAGACACAGATCCTTTGGTTGAACTCAGTTTCTGAAGGGAAATTCAGACCAGTGTTCTCATCCAGGAAACACACTCCGTTTTATCGGAAGAAGCATGCTCTTCTTTCCAGCGTCTGCAATATAGCAAGGAACATGAGCATGCCCAGAAAAAAAGAACTGTGTTTCCTACTCATTCGGACCATATCTAGTTCCACTCTGCTTATGAAACTGATACAAACCCCATCGTGTCTTACAAAGATGCTCTTTAGTTAATAGTGTAAACTGTGTTGGTTTCGTGAACTGTGTAAATTAATTTGAGCTGAAAAATATCTGGGTTTACCGGAAATGAACTCTTACTTGTAGGAAAAAAAAAGAGCATTTGGTTTAACTAAATTTCTGAAGGGAAATTCAGAAGAGTGTTCTCATCCATGAAACACAGTTTGTTTTAACGCAAGTAGCATGCTCTTTTTTCCAGCATCTCTAATACAGCAAGAAACATGAGCATGGCCAGAAAAAAAGAACTGTGGTTCTGACTCAAACGGACCATATCTAGTTCAACTCTGCTTATGCAACTGATACAAACCACAGCATCTCTTACATAGACGCTCTTTTGTTAATAGTGATAAACGCGTTGTGTTTGTGAACTGTGTAAATTCATTTGTGCCGAAAAATACCTGGGTTTACAGGAAATGAACTCTGGCTTGAAGGAAGACACAGATCCTTTGGTTAAACTCTGTTTCTGAAGGGAAATTCAGACCAGTGTTCTCATCCATGAAACACAGTCTCTTTTAACGGAAGAAGCATGCTCTTCTTTCCAGTGTCTGCTATACAGTAAGGATCATGAGAATGTCCAGAAAAAAAAACTTTGATTTCCTACTCATACGGACCATATCTAGTTCAATACTGCTTATGAAACTGATGGAAACCACATCATCTCTTACATAGATGCTCTTTAGTTAATAGTGAAAATCGTATTGGTTTCCTGAACTTTGTAAATTCATTTGAGCCGAAAAATACCTGGGTTTACAGGAAATGAACTCTTGCTTGTAGGAAGACACAGATCCTTTGGTTTAACTCAGTTTCTGAAGGGAAATTCAGACCAGTGTTCTCATCCATGAAACACACTCCGGTTTATCGGAAGAAGCATGCTCTTCTTTCCAGCGTCTGCAATATAGCAAGGAACATGAGCATGCCCAGAAAAAAAGAACTGTGTTTCCTACTCATTCGGACCATATCTAGTTCCACTCTGCTTATGAAACTGATACAAACCCCATCATGTCTTACAAAGATGCTCTTTAGTTAATAGTGTAAACCGTGTTGGTTTCGTGAACTGTGTAAATTAATTTGAGCCAAAAAATATCTGGGTTTACCGGAAATGAACTCTTACTTGTAGGAAAAAAAAGAGCATTTGGTTTAACTAAATTTCTGAAGGGAAATTCAGAAGAGTGTTCTCATCCATGAAACACAGTTTGTTTTAACGCAAGTAGCATGCTCTTTTTTCCAGCATCTCTAATACAGCAAGAAACATGAGCATGGCCAGTAAAAAAGAACTGTGGTTCTGACTCAAACGGACCATATCTAGTTCAACTCTGCTTATGCAACTGATACAAACCACAGCATCTCTTACATAGACGCTCTTTAGTTAATAGAGATGAACGCGTTGGGTTTGTGAACTGTGTTAATTCATTTGAGCAGAAAATTCACTGCTTTTACAAAAAATGAACTCTTACTTGTAGGAAGACACAGAGCATTTGGTTTAACTCCGTTTGTGAAGGGAAATTCAGACCAGCGTTCTCATCCATGAAACACACTCTGTTTTAACGCAAATAGCATGCTCTTCTTTACAGCGTCTGCAATACAGCAAGGAACATGAGCATGTCCAGAATAAAATAACTGTGTTTCCTACTCATACGGACCATATCTAGTTCAACTCTGCTTATGAAACTGATACAAAGCACATCATCTCTTACATAGATGCTCTTTAGTTAATAGTGAAAATCGTGTTGGTTTCGTTAACTGTATAAATTCATTTGAGCCGAAAAATAACTGGGTTTACAGGAAATGAACTCTTGCTTGTTGGAAGACACAGAGCATGGCGTTAAACTCCGATTCTAAAGGGAAACTCAGAAGACTGTTCTCATCGAAGAAACACAGTCTGTTTTAATGCAAGAAGCATGCTCTTTTTCCAGCATTTGCAATACAGCAAGAAACATGAGCATGGCCAGAAAAAAATAAATGTGTTTCCTACTCATACGGACCATATCTAGTTCAACTCTGCTTATGAAACTGATACAAAGCACATCATCTCTTACATAGATGCTCTTTAGTTAATAGTGAAAATCGTGTTGGTTTCCTTAACTGTATAAATTCATTTGAGCCGAAAAATACCTGGGTTTACAGGAAATGAACTCTTGCTTGTAGGAAGACACAGAGCATGGCGTTAAACTCCGATTCTAAAGGGAAATTCAGAAGTCTGTTCTCATCAAAGAAACACAGTCTGTTTTAATGCAAGAAGCATGCTCTTCTTTCCAGCATCTGCAATACTGCAAGAAACATGAACATGGCCAGAAAAAAATAAATGTGTTTCCTACTCATACGGATCATATCTAGTTCAATTCTGCTTATGAAACTTATACAAACCACGCATCACTTACATAGATGCTCTTTAGTAAATAGTGAAAAACGTGTTGGGTTTGTGAACTGTGTGTATTCATTTGAGCCGAAAAATACCTGGGTTTACGGGAAATGAACTCTTGATTGTAGGAAGACACAGAGCATGGAGTTTAACTCCAATTCTATAGGGAAATTAAGAAAAGTGTTCTCATCCATGAAACACAGTCTGTTTTATCGCAAGAAGCATGCTCTTTTTTCCAGCTTCTGCCATACAGCAAGAAACATGAGCATGGCCAGAAAAAAAGAACTGTGTATCTGACTCAATCGGACCATACCTAGTTTAACTGTGCTTATGAAACTGATACAAACCACAGCATCTCTTACATAGACACTCTTTTGTTAATAGTGATAAACGCGTTGGGTTTCAGAACTGTGTAAATTCATTTGAGCCAAAAATTCACTGCTTTTACCAAAAATGAATTCTTGCTTGTAGGAAGACACAGATCCTTTGGTTTAACTCAGTTTCTGAAGGGAAATTCAGACATTGTTCTCATCCATGAAACCCACTCCGTTTTATCAGAAGAAGCATGTTCTTCTTTCCAGCGTCTGCAATAGAGCAAGGAACTTGAGCATGTCCAGAAAAAAAGAACTGTGTTTCCTACTCATACGGATCATATCTAGTTCAATTCTGCTTATGAAACTTATACAAACCACGCATCACTTACATAGATGCTCTTTAGTAAATAGTGAAAATCGTGTTGGGTTTGTGAACTGTGTAAATTCATTTGAGCCGAAAAATACCTGGGTTTACGGGAAATGAACTCTTGATTGTAGGAAGACACAGAGCATGGAGTTTAATTCTATAGGGAAATTAAGAAAAGTGTTCTCATCCATGAAACAGTCTGTTTTATCGCAAGAAGCATGCTCTTTTTTCCAGCTTCTGCCATACAGCAAGAAACATGAGCATGGCCAGAAAAAAAGAACTGTGGTTCTGACTCAAACGGACCATATCTAGTTCAACTCTGCTTACGCAACTGATACAAACCACAGCATCTTTTACATAGACGCTCTTTAGTTAATAGAGATAAACGCGTTGGTTTTGTGAACTGTGTTAATTCATTTGAGCCGAAAATTCACTGCTTTTACCAAAAATGAACTCTTACTTGTAGGAAGACACAGAGCATTTGGTTTAACTCCGTTTGTGAAGGGAAATTCAGACCAGTGTTCTCATCCATGAAACACACTCTGTTTTAACGCAAATAGCATGCTCTTCTTTACAGCGTCTGCAATACAGCAAGGAACATGAGCATGTCCAGAATAAAATAACTGTGTTTCCTACTCATACGGACCATATCTAGTTCAACTCTGCTTATGAAACTGATACAAAGCACATCATCTCTTACATAGATGCTCTTTAGTTAATAGTGAAAATCGTGTTGGTTTCGTTAACTGTATAAATTCATTTGAGCCGAAAAATACCTGGGTTTACAGGAAATGAACTCTTGCTTGTAGGAAGACACAGAGCATGGCGTTAAACTCCGATTCTAAAGGGAAATTCAGAAGACTGTTCTCATCCAAGAAACACAGTCTGTTTTAATGCAAGAAGCATGCTCTTCTTTCCAGCATCTGCAATACTGCAAGAAACATGAGCATGGCCAGAAAAAAATAAATGTGTTTCCTACTCATACGGATCATATCTAGTTCAATTCTGCTTATGGAACTTATACAAACCACACATCACTTACATAGATGCTCTTTAGTAAATAGTGAAAAACGTGTTGGGTTTGTGAACTGTGTGTATTCATTTGAGCCGAAAAATACCTGGGTTTACAGGAAATGAACTCTTGCTTGAAGGAAGACACAGATCCTTTGGTTAAACTCTGTTTCTGAAGGGAAATTCAGACCAGTGTTCTCATCCATGAAACACAGTCTCTTTTAACGGAAGAAGCATGCTCTTCTTTCCAGCGTCTGCTATACAGTAAGGATCATGAGAATGTCCAGAAAAAAAATCTTTGATTTCCTACTCATACGGACCATATCTAGTTCAATACTGCTTATGAAACTGATACAAACCACATCATCTCTTACATAGATGCTCTTTAGTTAATAGTGAAAATCGTATTGGTTTCCTGAACTGTGTAAATTCATTTGAGCAAAAATACCTGGGTTTACAGGAAATGAACTCTTGCTTGTAGGAAGACACAGATCCTTTGGTTTAACTCAGTTTCTGAAAGGAAATTCAGACCAGTGTTCTCATCCAGGAAACACACTCCGTTTTATCGGAAGAAGCATGCTCTTCTTTCCAGCGTCTGCAATATAGCAAGGAACATGAGCATGCCCAGAAAAAAAGAACTGTGTTTCCTACTCATTCGGACCATATCTAGTTCCACTCTGCTTATGAAACTGATACAAACCCCATCATGTCTTACAAAGATGCTCTTTAGTTAATAGTGTAAACCGTGTTGGTTTCGTGAACTGTGTAAATTAATTTGAGCTGAAAAATATCTGGGTTTTCCGGAAATGAACTCTTACTTGTAGGAAAAAAAAAGAGCATTTGGTTTAACTAAATTTCTGAAGGGAAATTCAGAAGAGTGTTCTCATCCATGAAACACAGTTTGTTTTAACGCAAGTAGCATGCTCTTTTTTCCAGCATCTCTAATACAGCAAGAAACATGAGCATGGCCAGAAAAAAAGAACTGTGGTTCTGACTCAAACGGACCATATCTAGTTCAATTCTGCTTATGCAACTGATACAAACCACAGCATCTCTTACATAGACGCTCTTTAGTTAATAGAGATAAACGCGTTGGGTTTGTGAACTGTGTTAATTCATTTGAGCTGAAAATTCACTGCTTTTACAAAAAATGAACTCTTACTTGTAGGAAGACACAGAGCATTTGGTTTAACTCCGTTTGTGAAGGGAAATTCAGACCAGTGTTCTCATCCATGAAACACACTCTGTTTTAACGCAAATAGCATGCTCTTCTTTACAGCGTCTGCAATACAGCAAGGAACATGAGCATGTCCAGAATAAAATAACTGTGTTTCCTACTCATACGGACCATATCTAGTTCAACTCTGCTTATGAAACTGATACAAAGCACATCATCTCTTACATAGATGCTCTTTAGTTAATAGTGAAAATCGTGTTGGTTTCGTTAACTGTATAAATTCATTTGAGCCGAAAAATAACTGTGTTTACAGGAAATGAACTCTTGCTTGTAGGAAGACACAGAGCATGGCGTTAAACTCCGATTCTAAAGGGAAATTCAGAAGAATGTTCTCATCAAAGAAACACAGTCTGTTTTAATGCAAGAAGCATGCTCTTCTTTCCAGCATCTGCAATACAGCAAGAAACATGAGCATGGCCAGAAAAAAATAAATGTGTTTCCTACTCATACGGACCATATCTAGTTCAACTGTGCTTATGAAATTGATACACACCACATCATCTCTTACATAGATGCTCTTTAGTTAATAGTGAAAATCTCATTGGTTTCTTGAACTGTGTAAATTCTTTTGAGCCGAAAAACAATTGGGTTTACCAGAAATGCTCTCTTCCTTGTAGGACGACATAGAGCATGCAGTTTAACTCCGATTATAATTGGAAATTCAGAAGAATGATCTCATCCATGAAACACAGTCTGTTTTAACGCAAGAAGCATGCTCTTCTTTCCAGCATCTCTAATACAGCAAGAATCATGAGTATGTACAGAAAAAAAGAACTGTGTTTCTGACTCAATCGGACCCTACCTAGTTTAACTCTGCTAATGAAACTGATAGAAACCACATCATCTCTTACATAGACGCTCTTTTGTTAATAGTGATAAACGCGTTGTGTTTGTGAACTGTGTAAATTCATTTGAGCCGAAAAATACCTGGGTTTACAGGAAATGAACTCTTGCTTGAAGGAAGACACAGATCCTTTGGTTAAACTCTGTTTCTGAAGGGAAATTCAGACCAGTGTTCTCATCCATGAAACACAGTCTCTTTTAACGGAAGAAGCATGCTCTTCTTTCCAGCGTCTGCTATACAGTAAGGATCATGAGAATGTCCAGAAAAAAAAACTTTGATTTCCTACTCATACGGACCATATCTAGTTCAATACTGCTTATGAAACTGATACAAACCACATCATCTCTTACATAGATGCTCTTTAGTTAATAGTGAAAATCGTATTGGTTTCCTGAACTGTGTAAATTCATTTGAGCCGAAAAATACCTGGGTTTACAGGAAATGAACTCTTGCTTGTAGGAAGACACAGATCCTTTGGTTTAACTCAGTTTCTGAAGGGAAATTCAGACCAGTGTTCTCATCCAGGAAACACACTCCGTTTTATCGGAAGAAGCATGCTCTTCTTTCCAGCGTCTGCAATATAGCAAGGAACATGAGCATGCCCAGAAAAAAAGAACTGTGTTTCCTAATCATTCGGACCATATCTAGTTCCACTCTGCTTATGAAACTGATACAAACCCCATCATGTCTTACAAAGATGCTCTTTAGTTAATAGTGTAAACCGTGTTGGTTTCGTGAACTGTGTAAATTAATTTGAGCTGAAAAATATCTGGGTTTACCGGAAATGAACTCTTACTTGTAGGAAAAAAAAAGAGCATTTGGTTTAACTAAATTTCTGAAGGGAAATTCAGAAGAGTGTTCTCATCCATGAAACACAGTTTGTTTTAACGCAAGTAGCATGCTCTTTTTTCCAGCATCTCTAATACAGCAAGAAACATGAGCATGGCCAGAAAAAAAGAACTGTGGTTCTGACTCAAACGGACCATATCTAGTTCAACTCTGCTTATGCAACTGATAGAAACCACAGCATCTCTTACATAGACGCTCTTTAGTTAATAGAGATAAACGCGTTGGGTTTGTGAACTGTGTTAATTCATTTGAGCTGAAAATTCACTGCTTTTACAAAAAATGAACTCTTACTTGTAGGAAGACACAGAGCATTTGGTTTAACTCCGTTTGTGAAGGGAAATTCAGACCAGTGTTCTCATCCATGAAACACACTCTGTTTTAACGCAAATAGCATGCTCTTCTTTACAGCGTCTGCAATACAGCAAGGAACATGAGCATGTCCAGAATAAAATAACTGTGTTTCCTACTCATACGGACCATATCTAGTTCAACTCTGCTTATGAAACTGATACAAAGCACATCATCTCTTACATAGATGCTCTTTAGTTAATAGTGAAAATCGTGTTGGTTTCGTTAACTGTATAAATTCATTTGAGCCGAAAAATAACTGTGTTTACAGGAAATGAACTCTTGCTTGTAGGAAGACACAGTGCATGGCGTTAAACTCCGATTCTAAAGGGAAATTCAGAAGAATGTTCTCATCAAAGAAACACAGTCTGTTTTAATGCAAGAAGCATGCTCTTCTTTCCAGCATCTGCAATACAGCAAGAAACATGAGCATGGCCAGAAAAAAATAAATGTGTTTCCTACTCATACGGACCATATCTAGTTCAACTGTGCTTATGAAATTGATACACACCACATCATCTCTTACATAGATGCTCTTTAGTTAATAGTGAAAATCTCATTGGTTTCTTGAACTGTGTAAATTCTTTTGAGCCGAAAAACAATTGGGTTTACCAGAAATGCTCTCTTCCTTGTAGGACGACATAGAGCATGCAGTTTAACTCCGATTATAATTGGAAATTCAGAAGAATGATCTCATCCATGAAACACAGTCTGTTTTAACGCAAGAAGCATGCTCTTCTTTCCAGCATCTCTAATACAGCAAGAATCATGAGTATGTACAGAAAAAAAGAACTGTGTTTCTGACTCAATCGGACCCTACCTAGTTTAACTCTGCTAATGAAACTGATAGAAACCACATCATCTCTTACATAGACGCTCTTTTGTTAATAGTGATAAACGCGTTGTGTTTGTGAACTGTGTAAATTCATTTGTGCCGAAAAATACCTGGGTTTACAGGAAATGAACTCTTGCTTGAAGGAAGACACAGATCCTTTGGTTAAACTCTGTTTCTGAAGGGAAATTCAGACCAGTGTTCTCATCCATGAAACACAGTCTCTTTTAACGGAAGAAGCATGCTCTTCTTTCCAGCGTCTGCTATACAGTAAGGATCATGAGAATGTCCAGAAAAAAAAACTTTGATTTCCTACTCATACGGACCATATCTAGTTCAATACTGCTTATGAAACTGATAGAAACCACATCATCTCTTACATAGATGCTCTTTAGTTAATAGTGAAAATCGTATTGGTTTCCTGAACTGTGTAAATTCATTTGAGCCGAAAAATACCTGGGTTTACAGGAAATGAACTCTTGCTTGTAGGAAGACACAGATCCTTTGGTTTAACTCAGTTTCTGAAGGGAAATTCAGACCAGTGTTCTCATCCATGAAACACACTCCGGTTTATCGGAAGAAGCATGCTCTTCTTTCCAGCGTCTGCAATATAGCAAGGAACATGAGCATGCCCAGAAAAAAAGAACTGTGTTTCCTACTCATTCGGACCATATCTAGTTCCACTCTGCTTATGAAACTGATACAAACCCCATCGTGTCTTACAAAGATGCTCTTTAGTTAATAGTGTAAACCGTGTTGGTTTCGTGAACTGTGTAAATTAATTTGAGCCAAAAAATATCTGGGTTTACCGGAAATGAACTCTTACTTGTAGGAAAAAAAAGAGCATTTGGTTTAACTAAATTTCTAAAGGGAAATTCAGAGGACTGTTCTCATCCAAGAAACACAGTCTGTTTTAATGCAAGAAGCATGCTCTTCTTTACAGCATCTGCAATACTGCAAGAAACATGAGCATGGCCAGAAAAAAATAAATGGGTTTCCTACTCATACGGATCATATCTAGTTCCATTCTGCTTATGAAACTTATACAAACCACGCATCACTTACATAGATGCTCTTTAGTAAATAGTGAAAAACGTGTTGGGTTTGTGAACTGTGTGTATTCATTTGAGCCGAAAATACCTGGGTTTACGGGAAATGAACTCTTGATTGTAGGAAGACACAGAGCATGGAGTTTAACTCCAATTCTATAGGGAAATTAAGAAAAGTGTTCTCATCCATGAAACACAGTCTGTTTTATCGCAAGAAGCATGCTCTTTTTTCCAGCTTCTGCCATACAGCAAGAAACATGAGCATGGCCAGAAAAAAAGAACTGTGTATCTGACTCAATCGGACAATACCTAGTTTAACTGTGCTTATGAAACTGATACAAACCACAGCATCTCTTACATAGACACTCTTTTGTTAATAGTGATAAACGTGTTGGGTTTCAGAACTGTGTAAATTCATTTGAGCCAAAAATTCACTGCTTTTACCAAAAATGAATTCTTGCTTGTAGGAAGACACAGATCCTTTGGTTTAACTCAGTTTCTGAAGGGAAATTCAGACATTGTTCTCATCCATGAAACCCACTCCGTTTTATCAGAAGAAGCATGTTCTTCTTTCCAGCGTCTGCAATAGAGCAAGGAACTTGAGCATGTCCAGAAAAAAAGAACTGTGTTTCCTACTCATACGGATCATATCTAGTTCAATTCTGCTTATGAAACTTATACAAACCACGCATCACTTACATAGATGCTCTTTAGTAAATAGTGAAAATCGTGTTGGGTTTGTGAACTGTGTAAATTCATTTGAGCCGAAAAATACCTGGGTTTAGGGGAAATGAACTCTTGATTGTAGGAAGACACAGAGCATGGAGTTTAACTCCAATTCTATAGAGAAATTAAGAAAAGTGTTCTCATCCATGAAACACAGTCTGTTTTATCGCAAGAAGCATGCTCTTTTTTCCAGCTTCTGCCATACAGCAAGAAACATGAGCATGGCCAGAAAAAAAGAACTGTATTTCTGACTCAAACGGACCATATCTAGTTCAACTCTGCTTATGCAACTGATACAAACCACAGCATCTTTTACATAGACGCTCTTTAGTTAATAGAGATAAACGCGTTGTGTTTGTGAACTGTGTTAATTCATTTGAGCCGAAAATTCACTGCTTTTACCAAAAATGAACTCTTACTTGTAGGAAGACACAGAGCATTTGGTTTAACTCCGTTTGTGAAGGGAAATTCAGACCAGTGTTCTCATCCATGAAACACACTCTGTTTTAACGCAAATAGCATGCTCTTCTTTACAGCGTCTGCAATACAGCAAGGAACATGAGCATGTCCAGAATAAAATAACTGTGTTTCCTACTCATACGGACCATATCTAGTTCAACTCTGCTTATGAAACTGATACAAAGCACATCATCTCTTACATAGATGCTCTTTAGTTAATAGTGAAAATCGTGTTGGTTTCGTTAACTGTATAAATTCATTTGAGCCGAAAAATAACTGGGTTTACAGGAAATGAACTCTTGCTTGTAGGAAGACACAGAGCATGGCGTTAAACTCCGATTCTAAAGGGAAACTCAGAAGACTGTTCTCATCAAAGAAACACAGTCTGTTTTAATGCAAGAAGCATGCTCTTTTTCCAGCATTTGCAATACAGCAAGAAACATGAGCATGGCCAGAAAAAAATAAATGTGTTTCCTACTCATACGGACCATATCTAGTTCAACTCTGCTTATGAAACTGATACAAAGCACATCATCTCTTACATAGATGCTCTTTAGTTAATAGTGAAAATCGTGTTGGTTTCGTTAACTGTATAAATTCATTTGAGCCGAAAAATACCTGGGTTTACAGGAAATGAACTCTTGCTTGTAGGAAGACACAGAGCATGGCGTTAAACTCCGATTCTAAAGGGAAATTCAGAAGTCTGTTCTCATCAAAGAAACACAGTCTGTTTTAATGCAAGAAGCATGCTCTTCTTTCCAGCATCTGCAATACTGCAAGAAACATGAGCATGGCCAGAAAAAAATAAATGTGTTTCCTACTCATACGGATCATATCTAGTTCAATTCTGCTTATGAAACTTATACAAACCACGCATCACTTACATAGATGCTCTTTAGTAAATAGTGAAAAACGTGTTGGGTTTGTGAACTGTGTGTATTCATTTGAGCCGAAAAATACCTGGGTTTACGGGAAATGAACTCTTGATTGTAGGAAGACACAGAGCATGGAGTTTAACTCCAATTCTATAGGGAAATTAAGAAAAGGGTTCTCATCCATGAAACACAGTCTGTTTTATCGCAAGAAGCATGCTCTTTTTTCCAGCTTCTGCCATACAGCAAGAAACATGAGCATGGCCAGAAAAAAAGAACTGTGTATCTGACTCAATCGGACCATACCTAGTTTAACTGTGCTTATGAAACAGATACAAACCACAGCATCTCTTACATAGACACTCTTTTGTTAATAGTGATAAACGCGTTGGGTTTCAGAACTGTGTAAATTCATTTGAGCCAAAAATTCACTGCTTTTACCAAAAATGAATTCTTGCTTGTAGGAAGACACAGATCATTTGGTTTAACTCAGTTTCTGAAGGGAAATTCAGACATTGTTCTCATCCATGAAACCCACTCCGTTTTATCAGAAGAAGCATGTTCTTCTTTCCAGCGTCTGCAATAGAGCAAGGAACTTGAGCATGTCCAGAAAAAAAGAACTGTGTTTCCTACTCATACGGATCATATCTAGTTCAATTCTGCTTATGAAACTTATACAAACCACGCATCACTTACATAGATGCTCTTTAGTAAATAGTGAAAATCGTGTTGGGTTTGTGAACTGTGTAAATTCATTTGAGCCGAAAAATACCTGGGTTTACGGGAAATGAACTCTTGATTGTAGGAAGACACAGAGCATGGAGTTTAACTCCAATTCTATAGGGAAATTAAGAAAAGTGTTCTCATCCATGAAACACAGTCTGTTTTATCGCAAGAAGCATGCTCTTTTTTCCACCTTCTGCCATACAGCAAGAAACATGAGCATGGCCAGAAAAAAAGAACTGTGGTTCTGACTCAAACGGACCATATCTAGTTCAACTCTGCTTATGCAACTGATACAAACCACAGCATCTTTTACATAGACGCTCTTTAGTTAATAGAGATAAACGCGTTGGGTTTGTGAACTGTGTTAATTCATTTGAGCCGAAAATTCACTGCTTTTACCAAAAATGAACTCTTACTTGTAGGAAGACACAGAGCATTTGGTTTAACTCCGTTTGTGAAGGGAAATTCAGACCAGTGTTCTCATCCATGAAACACACTCTGTTTTAACGCAAATAGCATGCTCTTCTTTACAGCGTCTGCAATACAGCAAGGAACATGAGCATGTCCAGAATAAAATAACTGTGTTTCCTACTCATACGGACCATATCTAGTTCAACTCTGCTTATGAAACTGATACAAAGCACATCATCTCTTACATAGATGCTCTTTAGTTAATAGTGAAAATCGTGTTGGTTTCGTTAACTGTATAAATTCATTTGAGCCGAAAAATACCTGGGTTTACAGGAAATGAACTCTTGCTTGTAGGAAGACACAGAGCATGGCGTTAAACTCCGATTCTAAAGGGAAATTCAGAAGACTGTTCTCATCCAAGAAACACAGTCTGTTTTAATGCAAGAAGCATGCTCTTCTTTCAAGCATCTGCAATACTGCAAGAAACATGAGCATGGCCAGAAAAAAATAAATGTGTTTCCTACTCATACGGATCATATCTAGTTCAATTCTGCTTATGGAACTTATACAAACCACACATCACTTACATAGATGCTCTTTAGTAAATAGTGAAAAACGTGTTGGGTTTGTGAACTGTGTGTATTCATTTGAGCGGAAAAATACCTGGGTTTACAGGAAATGAACTCTTGCTTGAAGGAAGACACAGATCCTTTGGTTAAACTCTGTTTCTGAAGGGAAATTCAGACCAGTGTTCTCATCCATGAAACACAGTCTCTTTTAACGGAAGAAGCATGCTCTTCTTTCCAGCGTCTGCTATACAGTAAGGATCATGAGAATGTCCAGAAAAAAAATCTTTGATTACCTACTCATACGGACCATATCTAGTTCAATACTGCTTATGAAACTGATACAAAGCACATCATCTCTTACATAGATGCTCTTTAGTTAATAGTGAAAATCGTATTGGTTTCCTGAACTGTGTAAATTCATTTGAGCAAAAATACCTGGGTTTACAGGAAATGAACTCTTGCTTGTAGGAAGACACAGATCCTTTGGTTTAACTCAGTTTCTGAAGGGAAATTCAGACCAGTGTTCTCATCCAGGAAACACACTCCGTTTTATCGGAAGAAGCATGCTCTTCTTTCCAGCGTCTGCAATATAGCAAGGAACATGAGCATGCCCAGAAAAAAAGAACTGTGTTTCCTACTCATTCGGACCATATCTAGTTCCACTCTGCTTATGAAACTGATACAAACCCCATCATGTCTCACAAAGATGCTCTTTAGTTAATAGTGTAAACCGTGTTGGTTTCGTGAACTGTGTAAATTAAATTGAGCTGAAAAATATCTGGGTTTACCGGAAATGAACTCTTACTTGTAGGAAAAAAAATGAGCATTTGGTTTAACTAAATTTCTGAAGGGAAATTCAGAAGAGTGTTCTCATCCATGAAACACAGTTTGTTTTAACGCAAGTAGCATGCTCTTTTTTCCAGCATCTCTAATACAGCAAGAAACATGAGCATGGCCAGAAAAAAAGAACTGTGGTTCTGACTCAAACGGACCATATCTAGTTCAACTCTGCTTATGCAACTGATACAAACCACAGCATCTTTTACATAGACGCTCTTTTGTTAATAGTGATAAACGCGTTGTGTTTGTGAACTGTGTAAATTCATTTGTGCCGAAAAATACCTGGGTTTACAGGAAATGAACTCTTGCTTGAAGGAAGACACAGATCCTTTGGTTAAACTCTGTTTCTGAAGGGAAATTCAGACCAGTGTTCTCATCCATGAAACACAGTCTCTTTTAACGGAAGAAGCATGCTCTTCTTTCCAGCGTCTGCTATACAGTAAGGATCATGAGAATGTCCAGAAAAAAAAAACTTTGATTTCCTACTCATACGGACCATATCTAGTTCAATACTGCTTATGAAACTGATAGAAACCACATCATCTCTTACATAGATGCTCTTTAGTTAATAGTGAAAATCGTATTGGTTTCCTGAACTGTGTAAATTCATTTGAGCCGAAAAATACCTGGGTTTACAGGAAATGAACTCTTGCTTGTAGGAAGACACAGATCCTTTGGTTTAACTCAGTTTCTGAAGGGAAATTCAGACCAGTGTTCTCATCCATGAAACACACTCCGGTTTATCGGAAGAAGCATGCTCTTCTTTCCAGCGTCTGCAATATAGCAAGGAACATGAGCATGCCCAGAAAAAAAGAACTGTGTTTCCTACTCATTCGGACCATATCTAGTTCCACTCTGCTTATGAAACTGATACAAACCCCATCATGTCTTACAAAGATGCTCTTTAGTTAATAGTGTAAACCGTGTTGGTTTCGTGAACTGTGTAAATTAATTTGAGCCAAAAAATATCTGGGTTTACCGGAAATGAACTCTTACTTGTAGGAAAAAAAAGAGCATTTGGTTTAACTAAATTTCTGAAGGGAAATTCAGGAGAGTGTTCTCATCCATGAAACACAGTTTGTTTTAACGCAAGTAGCATGCTCTTTTTTCCAGCATCTCTAATACAGCAAGAAACATGAGCATGGCCAGTAAAAAAGAACTGTGGTTCTGACTCAAACGGACCATATCTAGTTCAACTCTGCTTATGCAACTGATACAAACCACAGCATCTCTTACATAGACGCTCTTTAGTTAATAGAGATAAATGCGTTGGGTTTGTGAACTGTGTTAATTCATTTGAGCCGAAAATTCACTGCTTTTACAAAAAATGAACTCTTACTTGTAGGAAGACACAGAGCATTTGGTTTAACTCCGTTTGTGAAGGGAAATTCAGACCAGTGTTCTCATCCATGAAACACACTCTGTTTTAACGCAAATAGCATGCTCTTCTTTACAGCGTCTGAAATACAGCAAGGAACATGAGCATGTCCAGAATAAAATAACTGTGTTTCCTACTCATACGGACCATATCTAGTTCAACTCTGCTTATGAAACTGATACAAAGCACATCATCTCTTACATAGATGCTCTTTAGTTAATAGTGAAAATCGTGTTGGTTTCGTTAACTGTATAAATTCATTTGAGCCGAAAAATAACTGGGTTTACAGGAAATGAACTCTTGCTTGTTGGAAGACACAGAGCATGGCGTTAAACTCCGATTCTAAAGGGAAACTCAGAAGACTGTTCTCATCAAAGAAACACAGTCTGTTTTAATGCAAGAAGCATGCTCTTTTTCCAGCATTTGCAATACAGCAAGAAACATGAGCATGGCCAGAAAAAAATAAATGTGTTTCCTACTCATACGGATCATATCTAGTTCAATTCTGCTTAAGAAACTTATACAAACCACGCATCACTTACATAGATGCTCTTTAGTAAATAGTGAAAAACGTGTTGGGTTTGTGAACTGTGTGTATTCATTTGAGCCGAAAAATACCTGGGTTTACGGGAAATGAACTCTTGATTGTAGGAAGACACAGAGCATGGAGTTTAACTCCAATTCTATAGGGAAATTAAGAAAAGGGTTCTCATCCATGAAACACAGTCTGTTTTATCGCAAGAAGCATGCTCTTTTTTCCAGCTTCTGCCATACAGCAAGAAACATGAGCATGGCCAGAAAAAAAGAACTGTGTATCTGACTCAATCGGACCATACCTAGTTTAACTGTGCTTATGAAACTGATACAAACCACAGCATCTCTTACATAGACACTCTTTTGTTAATAGTGATAAACGCGTTGGGTTTCAGAACTGTGTAAATTCATTTGAGCCAAAAATTCACTGCTTTTACCAAAAATGAATTCTTGCTTGTAGGAAGACACAGATCCTTTGGTTTAACTCAGTTTCTGAAGGGAAATTCAGACATTGTTCTCATCCATGAAACCCACTCCATTTTATCAGAAGAAGCATGTTCTTCTTTCCAGCGTCTGCAATAGAGCAAGGAACTTGAGCATGTCCAGAAAAAAAGAACTGTGTTTCCTACTCATACGGATCATATCTAGTTCAATTCTGCTTATGAAACTTATACAAACCACGCATCACTTACATAGATGCTCTTTAGTAAATAGTGAAAATCGTGTTGGGTTTGTGAACTGTGTAAATTCATTTGAGCCGAAAAATACCTGGGTTTACGGGAAATGAACTCTTGATTGTAGGAAGACACAGAGCATGGAGTTTAACTCCAATTCTATAGGGAAATTAAGAAAAGTGTTCTCATCCATGAAACACAGTCTGTTTTATCGCAAGAAGCATGCTCTTTTTTCCAGCTTCTGCCATACAGCAAGAAACATGAGCATGGCCAGAAAAAAAGAACTGTGGTTCTGACTCAAACAGACCATATCTAGTTCAACTCTGCTTATGCAACTGATACAAACCACAGCATCTTTTACATAGACGCTCTTTAGTTAATAGAGATAAACGCGTTGGGTTTGTGAACTGTGTTAATTCATTTGAGCCGAAAAATCACTGCTTTTACCAAAAATGAACTCTTACTTGTAGGAAGACACAGAGCATTTGGTTTAACTCCGTTTGTGAAGGGAAATTCAGACCAGTGTTCTCATCCATGAAACACACTCTGTTTTAACGCAAATAGCATGCTCTTCTTTACAGCGTCTGCAATACAGCAAGGAACATGAGCATGTCCAGAATAAAATAACTGTGTTTCCTACTCATACGGACCATATCTAGTTCAACTCTGCTTATGAAACTGATACAAAGCACATCATCTCTTACATAGATGCTCTTTAGTTAATAGTGAAAATCGTGTTGGTTTCGTTAACTGTATAAATTCATTTGAGCCGAAAAATACCTGGGTTTACAGGAAATGAACTCTTGCTTGTAGGAAGACACAGAGCATGGCGTTAAACTCCGATTCTAAAGGGAAATTCAGAAGACTGTTCTCATCCAAGAAACACAGTCTGTTTTAATGCAAGAAGCATGCTCTTCTTTCCAGCATCTGCAATACTGCAAGAAACATGAGCATGGCCAGAAAAAAATAAATGTGTTTCCTACTCATACGGATCATATCTAGTTCAATTCTGCTTATGGAACTTATACAAACCACACATCACTTACATAGATGCTCTTTAGTAAATAGTGAAAAACGTGTTGGGTTTGTGAACTGTGTGTATTCATTTGAGCGGAAAAATACCTGGGTTTACAGGAAATGAACTCTTGCTTGAAGGAAGACACAGATCCTTTGGTTAAACTCTGTTTCTGAAGGGAAATTCAGACCAGTGTTCTCATCCATGAAACACAGTCTCTTTTAACGGAAGAAGCATGCTCTTCTTTCCAGCGTCTGCTATACAGTAAGGATCATGAGAATGTCCAGAAAAAAAATCTTTGATTACCTACTCATACGGACCATATCTAGTTCAATACTGCTTATGAAACTGATACAAAGCACATCATCTCTTACATAGATGCTCTTTAGTTAATAGTGAAAATCGTATTGGTTTCCTGAACTGTGTAAATTCATTTGAGCAAAAATACCTGGGTTTACAGGAAATGAACTCTTGCTTGTAGGAAGACACAGATCCTTTGGTTTAACTCAGTTTCTGAAGGGAAATTCAGACCAGTGTTCTCATCCAGGAAACACACTCCGTTTTATCGGAAGAAGCATGCTCTTCTTTCCAGCGTCTGCAATATAGCAAGGAACATGAGCATGCCCAGAAAAAAAGAACTGTGTTTCCTACTCATTCGGACCATATCTAGTTCCACTCTGCTTATGAAACTGATACAAACCCCATCATGTCTCACAAAGATGCTCTTTAGTTAATAGTGTAAACCGTGTTGGTTTCGTGAACTGTGTAAATTAATTTGAGCTGAAAAATATCTGGGTTTACCGGAAATGAACTCTTACTTGTAGGAAAAAAAGTGAGCATTTGGTTTAACTAAATTTCTGAAGGGAAATTCAGAAGAGTGTTCTCATCCATGAAACACAGTTTGTTTTAACGCAAGTAGCATGCTCTTTTTTCCAGCATCTCTAATACAGCAAGAAACATGAGCATGGCCAGAAAAAAAGAACTGTGGTTCTGACTCAAACGGACCATATCTAGTTCAACTCTGCTTATGCAACTGATACAAACCACAGCATCTTTTACATAGACGCTCTTTTGTTAATAGTGATAAACGCGTTGTGTTTGTGAACTGTGTAAATTCATTTGTGCCGAAAAATACCTGGGTTTACAGGAAATGAACTCTTGCTTGAAGGAAGACACAGATCCTTTGGTTAAACTCTGTTTCTGAAGGGAAATTCAGACCAGTGTTCTCATCCATGAAACACAGTCTCTTTTAACGGAAGAAGCATGCTCTTCTTTCCAGCGTCTGCTATACAGTAAGGATCATGAGAATGTCCAGAAAAAAAAAACTTTGATTTCCTACTCATACGGACCATATCTAGTTCAATACTGCTTATGAAACTGATAGAAACCACATCATCTCTTACATAGATGCTCTTTAGTTAATAGTGAAAATCGTATTGGTTTCCTGAACTGTGTAAATTCATTTGAGCCGAAAAATACCTGGGTTTACAGGAAATGAACTCTTGCTTGTAGGAAGACACAGATCCTTTGGTTTAACTCAGTTTCTGAAGGGAAATTCAGACCAGTGTTCTCATCCATGAAACACACTCCGGTTTATCGGAAGAAGCATGCTCTTCTTTCCAGCGTCTGCAATATAGCAAGGAACATGAGCATGCCCAGAAAAAAAGAACTGTGTTTCCTACTCATTCGGACCATATCTAGTTCCACTCTGCTTATGAAACTGATACAAACCCCATCATGTCTTACAAAGATGCTCTTTAGTTAATAGTGTAAACCGTGTTGGTTTCGTGAACTGTGTAAATTAATTTGAGCCAAAAAATATCTGGGTTTACCGGAAATGAACTCTTACTTGTAGGAAAAAAAAGAGCATTTGGTTTAACTAAATTTCTGAAGGGAAATTCAGGAGAGTGTTCTCATCCATGAAACACAGTTTGTTTTAACGCAAGTAGCATGCTCTTTTTTCCAGCATCTCTAATACAGCAAGAAACATGAGCATGGCCAGTAAAAAAGAACTGTGGTTCTGACTCAAACGGACCATATCTAGTTCAACTCTGCTTATGCAACTGATACAAACCACAGCATCTCTTACATAGACGCTCTTTAGTTAATAGAGATAAATGCGTTGGGTTTGTGAACTGTGTTAATTCATTTGAGCCGAAAATTCACTGCTTTTACAAAAAATGAACTCTTACTTGTAGGAAGACACAGAGCATTTGGTTTAACTCCGTTTGTGAAGGGAAATTCAGACCAGTGTTCTCATCCATGAAACACACTCTGTTTTAACGCAAATAGCATGCTCTTCTTTACAGCGTCTGAAATACAGCAAGGAACATGAGCATGTCCAGAATAAAATAACTGTGTTTCCTACTCATACGGACCATATCTAGTTCAACTCTGCTTATGAAACTGATACAAAGCACATCATCTCTTACATAGATGCTCTTTAGTTAATAGTGAAAATCGTGTTGGTTTCGTTAACTGTATAAATTCATTTGAGCCGAAAAATAACTGGGTTTACAGGAAATGAACTCTTGCTTGTTGGAAGACACAGAGCATGGCGTTAAACTCCGATTCTAAAGGGAAACTCAGAAGACTGTTCTCATCAAAGAAACACAGTCTGTTTTAATGCAAGAAGCATGCTCTTTTTCCAGCATTTGCAATACAGCAAGAAACATGAGCATGGCCAGAAAAAAATAAATGTGTTTCCTACTCATACGGACCATATCTAGTTCAACTCTGCTTATGAAACTGATACAAAGCACATCATCTCTTACATAGATGCTCTTTAGTTAATAGTGAAAATCGTGTTGGTTTCGTTAACTGTATAAATTCATTTGAGCCGAAAAATACCTGGGTTTACAGGAAATGAACTCTTGCTTGTAGGAAGACACAGAGCATGGCGTTAAACTCCGATTCTAAAGGGAAATTCAGAAGTCTGTTCTCATCAAAGAAACACAGTCTGTTTTAATGCAAGAAGCATGCTCTTCTTTCCAGCATCTGCAATACTGCAAGAAACATGAAAATGGCCAGAAAAAAATAAATGTGTTTCCTACTCATACGGATCATATGTAGTTCAATTCTGCTTAAGAAACTTATACAAACCACGCATCACTTACATAGATGCTCTTTAGTAAATAGTGAAAAACGTGTTGGGTTTGTGAACTGTGTGTATTCATTTGAGCCGAAAAATACCTGGGTTTACGGGAAATGAACTCTTGATTGTAGGAAGACACAGAGCATGGAGTTTAACTCCAATTCTATAGGGAAATTAAGAAAAGGGTTCTCATCCATGAAACACAGTCTGTTTTATCGCAAGAAGCATGCTCTTTTTTCCAGCTTCTGCCATACAGCAAGAAACATGAGCATGGCCAGAAAAAAAGAACTGTGTATCTGACTCAATCGGACCATACCTAGTTTAACTGTGCTTATGAAACTGATACAAACCACAGCATCTCTTACATAGACACTCTTTTGTTAATAGTGATAAACGCGTTGGGTTTCAGAACTGTGTAAATTCATTTGAGCCAAAAATTCACTGCTTTTACCAAAAATGAATTCTTGCTTGTAGGAAGACACAGATCCTTTGGTTTAACTCAGTTTCTGAAGGGAAATTCAGACATTGTTCTCATCCATGAAACCCACTCCATTTTATCAGAAGAAGCATGTTCTTCTTTCCAGCGTCTGCAATAGAGCAAGGAACTTGAGCATGTCCAGAAAAAAAGAACTGTGTTTCCTACTCATACGGATCATATCTAGTTCAATTCTGCTTATGAAACTTATACAAACCACGCATCACTTACATAGATGCTCTTTAGTAAATAGTGAAAATCGTGTTGGGTTTGTGAACTGTGTAAATTCATTTGAGCCGAAAAATACCTGGGTTTACGGGAAATGAACTCTTGATTGTAGGAAGACACAGAGCATGGAGTTTAACTCCAATTCTATAGGGAAATTAAGAAAAGTGTTCTCATCCATGAAACACAGTCTGTTTTATCGCAAGAAGCATGCTCTTTTTTCCAGCTTCTGCCATACAGCAAGAAACATGAGCATGGCCAGAAAAAAAGAACTGTGGTTCTGACTCAAACAGACCATATCTAGTTCAACTCTGCTTATGCAACTGATACAAACCACAGCATCTTTTACATAGACGCTCTTTAGTTAATAGAGATAAACGCGTTGGGTTTGTGAACTGTGTTAATTCATTTGAGCCGAAAAATCACTGCTTTTACCAAAAATGAACTCTTACTTGTAGGAAGACACAGAGCATTTGGTTTAACTCCGTTTGTGAAGGGAAATTCAGACCAGTGTTCTCATCCATGAAACACACTCTGTTTTAACGCAAATAGCATGCTCTTCTTTACAGCGTCTGCAATACAGCAAGGAACATGAGCATGTCCAGAATAAAATAACTGTGTTTCCTACTCATACGGACCATATCTAGTTCAACTCTGCTTATGAAACTGATACAAAGCACATCATCTCTTACATAGATGCTCTTTAGTTAATAGTGAAAATCGTGTTGGTTTCGTTAACTGTATAAATTCATTTGAGCCGAAAAATACCTGGGTTTACAGGAAATGAACTCTTGCTTGTAGGAAGACACAGAGCATGGCGTTAAACTCCGATTCTAAAGGGAAATTCAGAAGACTGTTCTCATCCAAGAAACACAGTCTGTTTTAATGCAAGAAGCATGCTCTTCTTTCCAGCATCTGCAATACTGCAAGAAACATGAGCATGGCCAGAAAAAAATAAATGTGTTTCCTACTCATACGGATCATATCTAGTTCAATTCTGCTTATGGAACTTATACAAACCACACATCACTTACATAGATGCTCTTTAGTAAATAGTGAAAAACGTGTTGGGTTTGTGAACTGTGTGTATTCATTTGAGCGGAAAAATACCTGGGTTTACAGGAAATGAACTCTTGCTTGAAGGAAGACACAGATCCTTTGGTTAAACTCTGTTTCTGAAGGGAAATTCAGACCAGTGTTCTCATCCATGAAACACAGTCTCTTTTAACGGAAGAAGCATGCTCTTCTTTCCAGCGTCTGCTATACAGTAAGGATCATGAGAATGTCCAGAAAAAAAATCTTTGATTACCTACTCATACGGACCATATCTAGTTCAATACTGCTTATGAAACTGATACAAAGCACATCATCTCTTACATAGATGCTCTTTAGTTAATAGTGAAAATCGTATTGGTTTCCTGAACTGTGTAAATTCATTTGAGCAAAAATACCTGGGTTTACAGGAAATGAACTCTTGCTTGTAGGAAGACACAGATCCTTTGGTTTAACTCAGTTTCTGAAGGGAAATTCAGACCAGTGTTCTCATCCAGGAAACACACTCCGTTTTATCGGAAGAAGCATGCTCTTCTTTCCAGCGTCTGCAATATAGCAAGGAACATGAGCATGCCCAGAAAAAAAGAACTGTGTTTCCTACTCATTCGGACCATATCTAGTTCCACTCTGCTTATGAAACTGATACAAACCCCATCATGTCTCACAAAGATGCTCTTTAGTTAATAGTGTAAACCGTGTTGGTTTCGTGAACTGTGTAAATTAATTTGAGCTGAAAAATATCTGGGTTTACCGGAAATGAACTCTTACTTGTAGGAAAAAAAGTGAGCATTTGGTTTAACTAAATTTCTGAAGGGAAATTCAGAAGAGTGTTCTCATCCATGAAACACAGTTTGTTTTAACGCAAGTAGCATGCTCTTTTTTCCAGCATCTCTAACACAGCAAGAAACATGAGCATGGCCAGAAAAAAAGAACTGTGGTTCTGACTCAAACGGACCATATCTAGTTCAACTCTGCTTATGCAACTGATATAAACCACAGCATCTCTTACATAGACGCTCTTTTGTTAATAGTGATAAACGCGTTGTGTTTGTGAACTGTGTAAATTCATTTGTGCCGAAAAATACCTGGGTTTACAGGAAATGAACTCTTGCTTGAAGGAAGACACAGATCCTTTGGTTAAACTCTGTTTCTGAAGGGAAATTCAGACCAGTGTTCTCATCCATGAAACACAGTCTCTTTTAACGGAAGAAGCATGCTCTTCTTTCCAGCGTCTGCTATACAGTAAGGATCATGAGAATGTCCAGAAAAAAAAACTTTGATTTCCTACTCATACGGACCATATCTAGTTCAATACTGCTTATGAAACTGATACAAACCACATCATCTCTTACATAGATGCTCTTTAGTTAATAGTGAAAATCGTATTGGTTTCCTGAACTGTGTAAATTCATTTGAGCCGAAAAATACCTGGGTTTACAGGAAATGAACTCTTGCTTGTAGGAAGACACAGATCCTTTGGTTTAACTCAGTTTCTGAAGGGAAATTCAGACCAGTGTTCTCATCCATGAAACACACTCCGGTTTATCGGAAGAAGCATGCTCTTCTTTCCAGCGTCTGCAATATAGCAAGGAACATGAGCATGCCCAGAAAAAAAGAACTGTGTTTCCTACTCATTCGGACCATATCTAGTTCCACTCTGCTTATGAAACTGATACAAAACCCATCGTGTCTTACAAAGATGCTCTTTAGTTAATAGTGTAAACCGTGTTGGTTTCGTGAACTGTGTAAATTAATTTGAGCCAAAAAATATCTGGGTTTACCGGAAATGAACTCTTACTTGTAGGAAAAAAAAGAGCATTTGGTTTAACTAAATTTCTAAAGGGAAATTCAGAGGACTGTTCTCATCCAAGAAACACAGTCTGTTTTAATGCAAGAAGCATGCTCTTCTTTACAGCATCTGCAATACTGCAAGAAACATGAGCATGGCCAGAAAAAAATAAATGGGTTTCCTACTCATACGAATCATATCTAGTTCAATTCTGCTTATGAATCTTATACAAACCACGCATCACTTACATAGATGCTCTTTAGTAAATAGTGAAAAACGTGTTGGGTTTGTGAACTGTGTGTATTCATTTGAGCCGAAAATACCTGGGTTTACGGGAAATGAACTCTTGATTGTAGGAAGACACAGAGCATGGAGTTTAACTCCAATTCTATAGGGAAATTAAGAAAAGTGTTCTCATCCATGAAACACAGTCTGTTTTATCGCAAGAAGCATGCTCTTTTTTCCAGCTTCTGCCATACAGCAAGAAACATGAGCATGGCCAGAAAAAAAGAACTGTGTATCTGACTCAATCGGACCATACCTAGTTTAACTGTGCTTATGAAACTGATACAAACCACAGCATCTCTTACATAGACACTCTTTTGTTAATAGTGATAAACGCGTTGGGTTTCAGAACTGTGTAAATTCATTTGAGCCAAAAATTCACTGCTTTTACCAAAAATGAATTCTTGCTTGTAGGAAGACACAGATCCTTTGGTTTAACTCAGTTTCTGAAGGGAAATTCAGACCAGTGTTCTCATCCATGAAACACACTCCGGTTTATCGGAAGAAGCATGCTCTTCTTTCCAGCGTCTGCAATATAGCAAGGAACATGAGCATGCCCAGAAAAAAAGAACTGTGTTTCCTACTCATTCGGACCATATCTAGTTCCACTCTGCTTATGAAACTGATACAAACCCCATCGTGTCTTACAAAGATGCTCTTTAGTTAATAGTGTAAACCGTGTTGGTTTCGTGAACTGTGTAAATTCATTAGAGCTGAAAAATAACTGGGTTTACCGGAAATGAACTCTTACTTGTAGGAAAAAAAAAGAGCATTTGGTTTAACTAAATTTCTGAAGGGAAATTCAGAAGAGTGTTCTCATCCATGAAACACAGTTTGTTTTAACGCAAGTAGCATGCTCTTTTTTCCAGCATCTCTAATACAGCAAGAAACATGAGCATGGCCATTAAAAAAGAACTGTGGTTCTGACTCAAACGGACCATATCTAGTTCAACTCTGCTTATGCAACTGATACAAACCACAGCATCTCTTACATAGACGCTCTTTAGTTAATAGAGATAAACGCGTTGGGTTTGTGAACTGTGTTAATTCATTTGAGCCGAAAATTCACTGCTTTTACCAAAAATGAACTCTTACTTGTAGGAAGACACAGAGCATTTGGTTTAACTCCGTTTGTGAAGGGAAATTCAGACCAGTGTTCTCATCCATGAAACCCACTCTGTTTTAACGCAAATAGCATGCTCTTCTTTACAGCGTCTGCAATACAGCAAGGAACATGAGCATGTCCAGAATAAAATAACTGTGTTTCCTACTCATACGGACCATATCTAGTTCAACTCTGCTTATGAAACTGATACAAAGCACATCATCTCTTACATAGATGCTCTTTAGTTAATAGTGAAAATCGTGTTGGTTTCGTTAACTGTATAAATTCATTTGAGCCGAAAAATACCTGGGTTTATAGGAAATGAACTCTTGCTTGTAGGAAGACACAGAGCATGGCGTTAAACTCCGATTCTAAAGGGAAATTCAGAAGTCTGTTCTCATCAAAGAAACACAGTCTGTTTTAATGCAAGAAGCATGCTCTTCTTTACAGCATCTGCAATACTGCAAGAAACATGAACATGGCCAGAAAAAAATAAATGTGTTTCCTACTCATACGGATCATATCTAGTTCAATTCTGCTTATGAAACTTATACAAACCACGCATCACTTACATAGATGCTCTTTAGTAAATAGTGAAAAATGTGTTGGGTTTGTGAACTGTGTGTATTCATTTGAGCCGAAAAATACCTGGGTTTACGGGAAATGAACTCTTGATTGTAGGAAGACACAGAGCATGGAGTTTAACTCCAATTCTATAGGGAAATTAAGAAAAGGGTTCTCATCCATGAAACACAGTCTGTTTTATCGCAAGAAGCATGCTCTTTTTTCCAGCTTCTGCCATACAGCAAGAAACATGAGCATGGCCAGAAAAAAAGAACTGTGTATCTGACTCAATCGGACCATACCTAGTTTAACTGTGCTTATGAAACTGATACAAACCACAGCATCTCTTACATAGACACTCTTTTGTTAATAGTGATAAACGCGTTGGGTTTCAGAACTGTGTAAATTCATTTGAGCCAAAAATTCACTGCTTTTACCAAAAATGAATTCTTGCTTGTAGGAAGACACAGATCCTTTGGTTTAACTCAGTTTCGGAAGGGAAATTCAGACATTGTTCTCATCCATGAAACCCACTCCGTTTTATCAGAAGAAGCATGTTCTTCTTTCCAGCGTCTGCAATAGAGCAAGGAACTTGAGCATGTCCAGAAAAAAAGAACTGTGTTTCCTACTCATACGGATCATATCTAGTTCAATTCTGCTTATGAAACTTATACAAACCACGCATCACTTACATAGATGCTCTTTAGTAAATAGTGAAAATCGTGTTGGGTTTGTGAACTGTGTAAATTCATTTGAGCCGAAAAATACCTGGGTTTACGGGAAATGAACTCTTGATTGTAGGAAGACACAGAGCATGGAGTTTAACTCCAATTCTATAGGGAAATTAAGAAAAGTGTTCTCATCCATGAAACACAGTCTGTTTTATCGCAAGAAGCATGCTCTTTTTTCCAGCTTCTGCCATACAGCAAGAAACATGAGCATGGCCAGAAAAAAAGAACTGTGATTCTGACTCAAACGGACCATATCTAGTTCAACTCTGCTTATGCAACTGATACAAACCACAGCATCTTTTACATAGACGCTCTTTAGTTAATAGAGATAAACGCGTTGGTTTTGTGAACTGTGTTTATTCATTTGAGCCGAAAATTCACTGCTTTTACCATAAATGAACTCTTACTTGTAGGAAGACACAGAGCATTTGGTTTAACTCCGTTTGTGAAGGGAAATTCAGACCAGTGTTCTCATCCATGAAACACACTCTGTTTTAACGCAAATAGCATGCTCTTCTTTACAGTGTCTGCAATACAGCAAGGAACATGAGCATGTCCAGAATAAAATAACTGTGTTTCCTACTCATACGGACCATATCTAGTTCAACTCTGCTTATGAAACTGATACAAAGCACATCATCTCTTACATAGATGCTCTTTAGTTAATAGTGAAAATCGTGTTGGTTTCGTTAACTGTATAAATTCATTTGAGCCGAAAAATAACTGGGTTTACAGGAAATGAACTCTTGCTTGTAGGAAGACACAGAGCATGGCGTTAAACTCCGATTCTAAAGGGAAATTCAGAAGACTGTTCTCATCCAAGAAACACAGTCTGTTTTAATGCAAGAAGCATGCTCTTCTTTCCAGCATCTGCAATACTGCAAGAAACATGAGCATGGCCAGAAAAAAATAAATGTGTTTCCTACTCATACGGATCATATCTAGTTCAATTCTGCTTATGGAACTTATACAAACCACGCATCACTTACATAGATGCTCTTTAGTAAATAGTGAAAAACGTGTTGGGTTTGTGAACTGTGTGTATTCATTTGAGCCGAAAAATACCTGGGTTTACGGGAAATGAACTCTTGATTGTAGGAAGACACAGAGCATGGAGTTTAACTCCAATTCTATAGGGAAATTAAGAAAAGTGTTCTCATCCATGAAACACAGTCTGTTTTATCGCAAGAAGCATGCTCTTTTTTCCAGCTTCTGCAATACAGCAAGGAACATGAGCATGTCCAGATTAAAATAACTGTGTTTCCTACTCATATGGACCATATCTAGTTCAACTCTGCTTATTAAACTGATACAAACCACATCATCTCTTACATAGATGCTCTTTAGTTCATAGTGAAAATCGTATTGGTTTCCTGAACTGTGTAAATTCATTTGAGCGGAAAAATACCTCGGTTTACAGGAAATTAACTCTTGCTTGTAGGAAGACACAGATCCTTTGGTTTAACTCAGTTTCTGAAGGGAAATTCAGAAGAGTGTTCTCATCCATGAAACACACTCCGGTTTATCGGAAGAAGCATGCTCTTCTTTCCAGCGTCTGCAATATAGCAAGGAACATGAGCATGCCCAGAAAAAAAAGAACTGTGTTTCCTACTCATTCGGACCATATCTAGTTCCACTCTGCCTATGAAACTGATACAAACCCCATCTTCTCTTACAAAGTTGCTCTTTATTTAAAAGTGTAAATCGTGTTGGTTTTGTGAACTGTGTAAATTCATTTGAGCTGAAAAATAACTGGGTTTACCGGAAATGAACTCTTGCTTGTAGGAGAAAAAAGAGCATTTGGTTTAACTAAATTTCTGAAGGGAAATTCAGAAGAGTGTTCTCATCCATGAAACACAGTTTGTTTTAACGCAAGTAGCATGCTCTTTTTTCCAGCATCTCTAATGCAGCAAGAAACATGAGCATGTCCAAAAAAAAAAAAGAACTGTGTTTCTGACTCAAACGGACCATATCTAGTTCAACTCTTCTTATGCAACTGATACAAACCACAGCATCTCTTACATAGACGCTCTTTACTTAAAAGAGATAAACATGTTGGGTTGGTGAACTGTGTAAATTCCTTTGAGCCGAAATTTCACTGCTTTTACCAAAAATGAACTCTTGCTTGTAGGAAGAAACAGAGCATTTGGTTTAACTCCATTTGTGAAGGGAAATTCAGACCAGTGTTCTCATCCATGAAACACACTCTGTTTTAACGAAAATAGCATGCTCTTCTTTCCAGCATCTGTAATTCAGCAAGAAACATGAGCATGGCCAGAAAAAAAGAATTGTGTTTCTGACTCAAACGGACCATATCTAGTTCAACTCTGCTTATGAATCTGATACAAACCACAGCATCTCTTATATAGATGCTCTTTAGTTAATAGTGAAAATCATATTAGTTTCGTGAACTGTGTAAAAACACTTGAGCTGAAAAACAACTGGGTTTACCAGAAATGAACTCTTGCTTGTAGGACGACATAGAGCATGGTGTTTAACTCTGATTCTAAATGGAAATTCAGAAGAGTGATCTCATCCATGAAACACAGTCTGTTTTATAGCAAGAAGCATGCTCTTCTTTCCAGCTTTGCAATACAGCAATTAAAATGAGCATGCCCAGAAAAAAAGAACTGTCTCTCCTACTCATATGGACCATATCTAGTTCCACTCTGCTTATGAATCTGATACAAACCACAGCATCTCTTACATAGACGCTCTTTAGTTAATAGAGATAAACGCGTTGGGTTTGTGAACTGTGTTAATTCATTTGAGCCGAAAATTCACTGCTTTTACAAAAAATGAACTCTTGCTTGTAGGAAGACACAGAGCATTTGGTTTAACTCCATTTGTGAAGGGAAATTCAGACCTGTGTTCTCATCCATGAAACACACTCTGTTTTAACGCAAGATTCATGCTCTTCTTTCCAGCTTTGCAATACAGCAATTAACATGAGCATGCCCAGAAAAAAAGAACTCTCTCTCCTACTCTTATGGACCATATCTAGTTCAACTCTGCTTATGAAACTGCTACAAACCACATCATCTCTTACATAGATGCTCTTTAGTTAATAGTGAAAATCGTGTTGGTTTCGTGAACTGTATAAATTCATTTGAGGCGAAAAATAACTGGGTTTACCAGAAGTGAACTCTTGCTTGTAGGACGACATCGAGCTTGGAGTTTAACTCCGATTCTAAATGGAATTTGAGAAGAGTGATCTCATCCATGAAACACAGTCTGTTTTAACGCAAGAAGCATGCTCTTCTTTCCAGCACCTGCAATACAGCAAGAAACATGAGAATGTCCAGAAAAAAAGGACTGTGCTTCCTACTCATAAGGATCATATCTAGTTCAATTCTCCTTATGAAACTGATACAAACCACAGCATCACTTACATAGGTGCTCTTTAGTTAATAGTGAAAAACCTGTTGGGTTTGTGAACTGTGTATATTCATTTGAGCCAAAAAATAACTGGGTTTACGGGAAATGAACTCTTGCTTGTAGGAAGACACAGATCCTGGATTTTAACTCCGATTCCATAGGGAAATTCAGAAAAGTGTTCTCATCCATGAAACACAGTCTGTTTTATCGCAAGAAGCATGCTCTTTTTTCCAGATTCTGCAATACAGCAAGAAACATGAGCATGGCTAGAAAAAAAGAACTGTGTTTCTGACTCAATCGGACCCTACCTAGTTTAACTCTACTTATGAAACTGATACAAACCACATCATCCCTTACACAGATGCTCTTTAGTTAATAGTGAAAATCGTAGTGGTTTCGTGAACTGTGTAAATTCATTTGAGCCAACAAATAACTGGATTTACTGGAAATGAACTCTTGCTTTTAGGAAGACACAGATCATTTGGTTAAACTCAGTTTCTGAAGGGAAATTCAGACCAGTGTTCTCATCCGTGAAACACACTCCGATTTAACGGATGAAGCATGCTCTACTTTTCACCCTCTGCAATACAGCAAGGAACATGAGCATGCCCAGAAAAAAAGAACTGTGTTTCCTACTCATACGGACCATATCTAGTTCAACTCTGCTTATTAAACTGATATAAACCACATTATCTCTTACATAGATGCTCTTTAGTTAATAGTGAAAATCGTATTGGTTTCATGAACTGTGTAAATTCATTTGAGCCAAAAAATACCTGGGTTTACAGGAAATGAACTCTTGCTTGTAGGAGGACATAGAGTATGGAGTTTAAATCCGATTCTAAATGGAAATTCAGAAGAGTGATCTCATCCATGAAACAAAGTCTGTTTTAATGCATGAAGCATGCTCTTCTTTCCAGCATCTGCAATACAGCAAGAAACATGAGCATTGCTAGAAAAAAAGAACTGTGTTTCTGACTCAATCGGACCCTACCTAGTTTAACTCTGCTTATGAAACTGATACAAACCACATCATCTCTTACATAGACGCTATTTGTTAATAGTGATAAACGCGTTGGGTTTGTGAACTGTGTAAATTCATTTGAGTCGAAATTCCCTGCTTTTAACAAAAATGAACTCTTCCTTGTAGGAAGACACAGAGCATTTGGTTTAACTCCACTTCTGAAGGGAAATTCAGACCAGTGTTCTCATCCATGAAACACACTCTGTTTTAACGCAAATAGCATGCTGTTCTTTCCAGCGTCTACAATACAGCAAGGAACATGAGCATGATCAGAATAAAATAACTATGTTTCCTACTCATATGGACCATATCTAGTTCTACTCTGCTTATTAAACTGATACAAACCACATCATCTCTTACATAGATGCTCTTTAGTTCATAGTGAAAATCGTATTGGTTTCCTGAACTGTGTAAATTCATTTGAGCGGAAAAATACCTCGGTTTACAGGAAATTAACTCTTGCTTGTAGGAAGACACAGATCCTTTGGTTTAACTCAGTTTCTGAAGGGAAATTCAGAAGAGTGTTCTCATCCATGAAACACACTCCGGTTTATCGGAAGAAGCATGCTCTTCTTTCCAGCGTCTGCAATATAGCAAGGAACATGAGCATGCCCAGAAAAAAAAGAACTGTGTTTCCTACTCATTCGGACCATATCTAGTTCCACTCTGCCTATGAAACTGATACAAACCCCATCTTCTCTTACAAAGTTGCTCTTTATTTAAAAGTGTAAATCGTGTTGGTTTTGTGAACTGTGTAAATTCATTTGAGCTGAAAAATAACTGGGTTTACCGGAAATGAACTCTTGCTTGTAGGAGAAAAAAGAGCATTTGGTTTAACTAAATTTCTGAAGGGAAATTCAGAAGAGTGTTCTCATCCATGAAACACAGTTTGTTTTAACGCAAGTAGCATGCTCTTTTTTCCAGCATCTCTAATGCAGCAAGAAACATGAGCATGTCCAAAAAAAAAAAAAAAAGAACTGTGTTTCTGACTCAAACGGACCATATCTAGTTCAACTCTTCTTATGCAACTGATACAAACCACAGCATCTCTTACATAGACGCTCTTTACTTAAAAGAGATAAACATGTTGGGTTGGTGAACTGTGTAAATTCCTTTGAGCCGAAATTTCACTGCTTTTACCAAAAATGAACTCTTGCTTGTAGGAAGAAACAGAGCATTTGGTTTAACTCCATTTGTGAAGGGAAATTCAGACCAGTGTTCTCATCCATGAAACACACTCTGTTTTAACGAAAATAGCATGCTCTTCTTTCCAGCATCTGTAATTCAGCAAGAAACATGAGCATGGCCAGAAAAAAAGAATTGTGTTTCTGACTCAAACGGACCATATCTAGTTCAACTCTGCTTATGAATCTGATACAAACCACAGCATCTCTTATATAGATGCTCTTTAGTTAATAGTGAAAATCATATTAGTTTCGTGAACTGTGTAAAAACACTTGAGCTGAAAAACAACTGGGTTTACCAGAAATGAACTCTTGCTTGTAGGACGACATAGAGCATGGTGTTTAACTCTGATTCTAAATGGAAATTCAGAAGAGTGATCTCATCCATGAAACACAGTCTGTTTTATCGCAAGAAGCATGCTCTTCTTTCCAGCTTTGCAATACAGCAATTAAAATGAGCATGCCCAGAAAAAAAGAACTGTCTCTCCTACTCATATGGACCATATCTAGTTCCACTCTGCTTATGAATCTGATACAAACCACAGCATCTCTTACATAGACGCTCTTTAGTTAATAGAGATAAACGCGTTGGGTTTGTGAACTGTGTTAATTCATTTGAGCCGAAAATTCACTGCTTTTACAAAAAATGAACTCTTGCTTGTAGGAAGACACAGAGCATTTGGTTTAACTCCATTTGTGAAGGGAAATTCAGACCTGTGTTCTCATCCATGAAACACACTCTGTTTTAACGCAAGATTCATGCTCTTCTTTCCAGCTTTGCAATACAGCAATTAACATGAGCATGCCCAGAAAAAAAGAACTCTCTCTCCTACTCTTATGGACCATATCTAGTTCAACTCTGCTTATGAAACTGCTACAAACCACATCATCTCTTACATAGATGCTCTTTAGTTAATAGTGAAAATCGTGTTGGTTTCGTGAACTGTATAAATTCATTTGAGGCGAAAAATAACTGGGTTTACCAGAAGTGAACTCTTGCTTGTAGGACGACATCGAGCTTGGAGTTTAACTCCGATTCTAAATGGAATTTGAGAAGAGTGATCTCATCCATGAAACACAGTCTGTTTTAACGCAAGAAGCATGCTCTTCTTTCCAGCACCTGCAATACAGCAAGAAACATGAGAATGTCCAGAAAAAAAGGACTGTGCTTCCTACTCATAAGGATCATATCTAGTTCAATTCTCCTTATGAAACTGATACAAACCTCAGCATCACTTACATAGGTGCTCTTTAGTTAATAGTGAAAAACCTGTTGGGTTTGTGAACTGTGTATATTCATTTGAGCCAAAAAATAACTGGGTTTACGGGAAATGAACTCTTGCTTGTAGGAAGACACAGAGCCTGGATTTTAACTCCGATTCCATAGGGAAATTCAGAAAAGTGTTCTCATCCATGAAACACAGTCTGTTTTATCGCAAGAAGCATGCTCTTTTTTCCAGATTCTGCAATACAGCAAGAAACATGAGCATGGCTAGAAAAAAAGAACTGTGTTTCTGACTCAATCGGACCCTACCTAGTTTAACTCTACTTATGAAACTGATACAAACCACATCATCCCTTACACAGATGCTCTTTAGTTAATAGTGAAAATCGTAGTGGTTTCGTGAACTGTGTAAATTCATTTGAGCCAACAAATAACTGGATTTACTGGAAATGAACTCTTGCTTTTAGGAAGACACAGATCATTTGGTTAAACTCAGTTTCTGAAGGGAAATTCAGACCAGTGTTCTCATCCGTGAAACACACTCCGATTTAACGGATGAAGCATGCTCTACTTTTCACCCTCTGCAATACAGCAAGGAACATGAGCATGCCCAGAAAAAAAGAACTGTGTTTCCTACTCATACGGACCATATCTAGTTCAACTCTGCTTATTAAACTGATATAAACCACATTATCTCTTACATAGATGCTCTTTAGTTAATAGTGAAAATCGTATTGGTTTCATGAACTGTGTAAATTCATTTGAGCCAAAAAATACCTGGGTTTACAGGAAATGAACTCTTGCTTGTAGGAGGACATAGAGTATGGAGTTTAAATCCGATTCTAAATGGAAATTCAGAAGAGTGATCTCATCCATGAAACAAAGTCTGTTTTAATGCATGAAGCATGCTCTTCTTTCCAGCATCTGCAATACAGCAAGAAACATGAGCATTGCTAGAAAAAAAGAACTGTGTTTCTGACTCAATCGGACCCTACCTAGTTTAACTCTGCTTATGAAACTGATACAAACCACATCATCTCTTACATAGACGCTATTTGTTAATAGTGATAAACGCGTTGGGTTTGTGAACTGTGTAAATTCATTTGAGTCGAAATTCCCTGCTTTTAACAAAAATGAACTCTTCCTTGTAGGAAGACACAGAGCATTTGGTTTAACTCCACTTCTGAAGGGAAATTCAGACCAGTGTTCTCATCCATGAAACACACTCTGTTTTAACGCAAATAGCATGCTGTTCTTTCCAGCGTCTACAATACAGCAAGGAACATGAGCATGATCAGAATAAAATAACTATGTTTCCTACTCATATGGACCATATCTAGTTCTACTCTGCTTATTAAACTGATACAAACCACATCATCTCTTACATAGATGCTCTTTAGTTAATAGTGAAAATCGTATTGGTTTAGTGAACTGTGTAAATTCATTTGAGCCGAAAAACAACTGGGTTTACCTGAAGTGACCTCTTGCTTGTAGGACGACATAGAGCATGGAGTTTAACTCTGATTCTAAATGGAAATTCAGAAGAGTGTTCTCATCCATGAAACACAGTCTGTTTTACCGCAAGAAGCATGCTCTTCTTTCCAGCGTCTGCAATTCAGCAAGAAACATGAGCATGGCCAGAAAAAAAGAACTGTGTTTCCTACTCATAAGGACCATATCTAGATAAACTGTGCTTATGAAATTGATACAAACCACATCATCTCTTACACAGATGCTCTTTAGTTAATAGTGAAAATCGTATTGGTTTCGTGAACTGTGTAAATTCATTTGAGCCAAAAAATAACTGGATTTACTGGAAATGAACTCTTGCTTGTAGGAAGACACAGATCGTTTGGTTAAACTCAGTATCTGAAGGGAAATTCAGACCAGTCTTCTCATCCATTAAACACACTCCAATTTAACGGAAGAAGCATGCTCTTCTTTCCAGCGTCTGCTATACAGCAAGAAACATGAGCATGGCCAGAAAAAAAGAACTTTGTTTTCCTACTCATACGGCCCATATCTAGTTCAATACTGGTTATGAAACTGATATGAACCACATCATCTCTTACATAGATGCTCTTTAGTTAATAGTGAAAATCGTATTGGTTTCCTGAACTGTGTAAATTCATTTGAGCCGAAAAATACCTGGGTTTACAGAAAATGAACTCTTGCTTGTAGGAAGACACAGATCCTTTGGTTTAACGCAGTTTCTGAAGGGAAATTCAGACCAGTGTTCTCATCCATGAAACACACTCCGTTTTATCGGAAGAAGCATGCTCTTCTTTCCAGCATCTGCAATATAGCAAGGTACATGAGCATGCCCAGAAAAAAAGAACTGTGTTTCCTACTCATACAGACAATATCTAGTTCCACTCTGCTTATGAAACTGATACAAACCCCCTCATCTCTTACATAGATGCTCTTTAGTTAATAGTGTAAATCGTGTTGGTTTCGTGAACTGTGTAAATTCATTTGAGCCGAAAAATAACTGGGTTTACCGGAAATGAACTCTTGCTTGTAGGAGAAAAAAGAGCATTTGGTTTAACTAAATTTCTGAAGGGAAATTCAGAAGAGTTTTCTCATCCATGAAACACAGTCTGTTTTAACGCAAGAAGCATGCTTTTTTTTCCAGCGTCTGCTATACAGCAAGGAACATGAGAATGTCCAGAAAAAAAGAACTGTGTTTCCTACTCATACGGACCATATCTAGTTCAAACTGCTTATGAATCTGATATAAACCACATCATCTCTTACATAGATGCTCTTTAGTTAATAGTGAAAATCGTATTGGTTTCGTGAACTGTGTAAATTCATTTGAGCCGAAAAATAACTGGGTTTACAGGAAATGAACTCTTGCTTGTAGGAAGACACAGAGCCTTTGGTTTAACTGACTTTCTGAAGGAAAATTCAGACCTGTGTTCTCATCCATGAAACACACTCTGTTTTAACGCAAGATGCATGCTCTTCTTTCCAGCTTTGCAATACAGCAATTAACATGAGCATGCCCAGAAAAAAAGAACTGTCTCTCCTACTCATATGGACCATATCTAGTTCCACTCTGCTTATGAAACTGATACAAACCCCATCATCTCTTACATAGTTGCTCTTTAGTTAATAGTGTAAATAGTGTTGGTTTCATGAACTGTGTAAATTCATTTGAGCCGAAAAATAACTGGGTTTACCGGAAATGAACTCTTGCTTGTAGGACGTCACAGAGCATGGATTTTAACTCCATTTCTGAAGGGAAATTCAGAAGAGTGTTCTCATCCATGAAAGACACTCCGTTTTAACGGAAGAAGCAGGCTCTTCTTTCCAGCGTCTGCTATACAGCAAGGAACATGAGAATGTCCAGAAAAAAAGAACTGTGTTTCCTACTCATATGGACCATATCTAGTTCAATACTGTATATGAACTTGATAGGAACCACATCATCTCTTACATAGATGCTCTTTAGTTAATAGTGAAATTCGTATTGGTTTCATGAACTGTGTAAAGTCATTTGAGCCAAAAAATAACTGGGTTTACAGGAAATGAACTCTTGCTTGTAGGAAGACACAGATCCTTTGGTTTAACTCAGTTTCTGAAGGGAAATTCAGGCCAGTGTTCTCATCCATGAAACCCACTCCGTTTTATCAGAAGAAGCATGTTCTTCTTTCCAGCGTCTGCAATAGAGCAAGGAACTTGAGCATGTCCAGAAAAAAAGAACTGTGTTTCCTACTCATACGGACCATATCTAGTTCCACTCTGCTTATGAAACTGATACAAACCCCATCATCTCTTACATAGATGCTCTTTAGTGAATAGTTTAAATCGTGTTGGTTTCGTGAACTGTGTAAATTCATTTGAGCCTAAAAATAACTGGGTTTACCGGAAATGAACTCTTGCTTGTAGGAAAAAAAAGAGCATTTGGTTTAACTAAATTTCTGAAGGGAAATTCAGAAGAGTGTTCTCATACATGAAACACAGTTTGTTTTAACACAAGTAGCATGCTCTTTTTTCCAGCATCTCTAATACAGCAAGAATCATGAGTATGTCCAGAAAAAAAGAACTGTGTTTCTGACTCAAACGGACCATATCTAGTTCAACTCTGCTTATGCAACTGATACAAACCACAGCATCTCTTACATAGACGCTCTTTAGTTAATAGAGATAAACGCGTTGGGTTTGTGAACTGTGTAAATTCCTTTGAGCCGAAAATTCACAGCTTTTACCAAAAATGAACTCTTGCTTGTAGGAAGACACAGAGCATTTGGTTTAACTCCATTTGTGAAGGGAAATTCAGACCTGTGTTCTCATCCATGAAACACACTCTGTTTTAACGCAAGATGCATGCTCTTCTTTCCAGCTTTGCAATACAGCAATTAACATGAGCATGCCCAGAATAATAGAACTGTCTCTCCTACTCTTATGGACCATATCTAGTTCAACTCTGCTTATGAAACTGCTACAAACCACATCATCTCTTACATAGATGCTCTTTAGTTAATAGTGAAAATCGTGTTGGTTTCGTGAACTGTATAAATTCATTTGAGGCGAAAAATAACTGGGTTTACCGGAAATTAACTCTTTCTTGTAGGAAGACACAGAGCATGGCGTTTAACTCCGATTCTAAAGGGAATTTCAGAAGACTGTTCTCATCAAAGAAACAAAGTCTGTTTTAATGCAAGAAGCATGCTCTTCTTTCCAGCATCTGCAATACAGCAAGAAATATGAGCATGGCCAGAAAAAGAGAACTGTGTTTCCTACTCACCCGGATCATATCTAGTTCCACTGTGCTTATGAAACTGATACAAACCCCATCATCTCTTACACAGTTGCTCTTTAGTTAATAGTGTAAATAGTGTTGGTTTCATGAACTGTGTAAATTCATTTGATCCGAAAAATACCTGGGTTTACAGGAAATGAACTCTTGCTTGTAGGAGGACATAGAGTATGGAGTTTAAATCCGATTCTAAATGGAAATTCAGAAGAGTGATCTCATCCATGAAACAAAGTCTGTTTTAATGCATGAAGCATGCTCTTCTTTCCAGCATCTGCAATACAGCAAGAAACATGAGCATTGCTAGAAAAAAAGAACTGTGTTTCTGACTCAATCGGACCCTACCTAGTTTAACTCTGCTTATGAAACTGATACAAACCACATCATCTCTTACATAGACGCTATTTGTTAATAGTGATAAACGCGTTGGGTTTGTGAACTGTGTAAATTCATTTGAGTCGAAATTCCCTGCTTTTAACAAAAATGAACTCTTCCTTGTAGGAAGACACAGAGCATTTGGTTTAACTCCACTTCTGAAGGGAAATTCAGACCAGTGTTCTCATCCATGAAACACACTCTGTTTTAACGCAAATAGCATGCTGTTCTTTCCAGCGTCTACAATACAGCAAGGAACATGAGCATGATCAGAATAAAATAACTATGTTTCCTACTCATATGGACCATATCTAGTTCTACTCTGCTTATTAAACTGATACAAACCACATCATCTCTTACATAGATGCTCTTTAGTTAATAGTGAAAATCGTATTGGTTTAGTGAACTGTGTAAATTCATTTGAGCCGAAAAACAACTGGGTTTACCTGAAGTGACCTCTTGCTTGTAGGACGACATAGAGCATGGAGTTTAACTCTGATTCTAAATGGAAATTCAGAAGAGTGTTCTCATCCATGAAACACAGTCTGTTTTACCGCAAGAAGCATGCTCTTCTTTCCAGCGTCTGCAATTCAGCAAGAAACATGAGCATGGACAGAAAAAAAGAACTGTGTTTCCTACTCATAAGGACCATATCTAGTTAAACTGTGCTTATGAAATTGATACAAACCACATCATCTCTTACACAGATGCTCTTTAGTTAATAGTGAAAATCGTATTGGTTTCGTGAACTGTGTAAATTCATTTGAGCCAAAAAATAACTGGATTTACTGGAAATGAACTCTTGCTTGTAGGAAGACACAGATCGTTTGGTTAAACTCAGTATCTGAAGGGAAATTCAGACCAGTCTTCTCATCCATTAAACACACTCCAATTTAACGGAAGAAGCATGCTCTTCTTTCCAGCGTCTGCTATACAGCAAGAAACATGAGCATGGCCAGAAAAAAAGAACTTTGTTTTCCTACTCATACGGACCATATCTAGTTCAATACTGGTTATGAAACTGATACGAACCACATCATCTCTTACATAGATGCTCTTTAGTTAATAGTGAAAATCGTATTGGTTTCCTGAACTGTGTAAATTCATTTGAGCCGAAAAATACCTGGGTTTACAGAAAATGAACTCTTGCTTGTAGGAAGACACAGATCCTTTGGTTTAACGCAGTTTCTGAAGGGAAATTCAGACCAGTGTTCTCATCCATGAAACACACTCCGTTTTATCGGAAGAAGCATGCTCTTCTTTCCAGCATCTGCAATATAGCAAGGTACATGAGCATGCCCAGAAAAAAAGAACTGTGTTTCCTACTCATACAGACAATATCTAGTTCCACTCTGCTTATGAAACTGATACAAACCCCCTCATCTCTTACATAGATGCTCTTTAGTTAATAGTGTAAATCGTGTTGGTTTCGTGAACTGTGTAAATTCATTTGAGCCGAAAAATAACTGGGTTTACCGGAAATGAACTCTTGCTTGTAGGAGAAAAAAGAGCATTTGGTTTAACTAAATTTCTGAAGGGAAATTCAGAAGAGTTTTCTCATCCATGAAACACAGTCTGTTTTAACGCAAGAAGCATGCTTTTTTTTCCAGCGTCTGCTATACAGCAAGGAACATGAGAATGTCCAGAAAAAAAGAACTGTGTTTCCTACTCATACGGACCATATCTAGTTCAAACTGCTTATGAATCTGATATAAACCACATCATCTCTTACATAGATGCTCTTTAGTTAATAGTGAAAATCGTATTGGTTTCGTGAACTGTGTAAATTCATTTGAGCCGAAAAATAACTGGGTTTACAGGAAATGAACTCTTGCTTGTAGGAAGACACAGAGCCTTTGGTTTAACTGACTTTCTGAAGGAAAATTCAGACCTGTGTTCTCATCCATGAAACACACTCTGTTTTAACGCAAGATGCATGCTCTTCTTTCCAGCTTTGCAATACAGCAATTAACATGAGCATGCCCAGAAAAAAAGAACTGTCTCCCTACTCATATGGACCATATCTAGTTCCACTCTGCTTATGAAACTGATACAAACCCCATCATCTCTTACATCGTTGCTCTTTAGTTAATAGTGTAAATAGTGTTGGTTTCATGAACTGTGTAAATTCATTTGAGCCGAAAAATAACTGGGTTTACCGGAAATGAACTCTTGCTTGTAGGACGTCACAGAGCATGGATTTTAACTCCATTTCTGAAGGGAAATTCAGAAGAGTGTTCTCATCCATGAAAGACACTCCGTTTTAACGGAAGAAGCAGGCTCTTCTTTCCAGCGTCTGCTATACAGCAAGGAACATGAGAATGTCCAGAAAAAAAGAACTGTGTTTCCTACTCATATGGACCATATCTAGTTCAATACTGTTTATGAACTTGATAGGAACCACATCATCTCTTACATAGATGCTCTTTAGTTAATAGTGAAATTCGTATTGGATTCATGAACTGTGTAAAGTCATTTGAGCCGAAAAATAACTGGGTTTACAGGAAATGAACTCTTGCTTGTAGGAAGACAGAGATCCTTTGGTTTAACTCAGTTTCTGAAGGGAAATTCAGACCAGTGTTCTCATCCATGAAACCCACTCCGTTTTATCAGAAGAAGCATGTTCTTCTTTCCAGAGTCTGCAATAGAGCAAGGAACTTGAGCATGTCCAGAAAAAAAGAACTGTGTTTCCTACTCATACGGACCATATCTAGTTCCACTCTGCTTATGAAACTGATACAAACCCCATCATCTCTTACATAGATGCTCTTTAGTGAATAGTTTAAATCGTGTTGGTTTCGTGAACTGTGTAAATTCATTTGAGCCTAAAAATAACTGGGTTTACCGGAAATGAACTCTTGCTTGTAGGAAAAAAAAGAGCATTTGGTTTAACTAAATTTCTGAAGGGAAATTCAGAAGAGTGTTCTCATCCATGAAACACAGTTTGTTTTAACGCAAGTAGCATGCTCTTTTTTCCAGCATCTCTAATACAGCAAGAATCATGAGTATGTCCAGAAAAAAAGAACTGTGTTTCTGACTCAAACGGACCATATCTAGTTCAACTCTGCCTATGCAACTGATACAAACCACAGCATCTCTTACATAGACGCTCTTTAGTTAATAGAGATAAACGCGTTGGGTTTGTGAACTGTGTTAATTCATTTGAGCCGAAAATTCACTGCTTTTACCAAAAATGAACTCTTGCTTGTAGGAAGACACAGAGCATTTGGTTTAACTCCATTTGTGAAGGGAAATTCAGACCTGTGTTCTCATCCATGAAACACACTCTGTTTTAACGCAAGATGCATGCTCTTCTTTCCAGCTTTGCAATACAGCAATTAACATGAGCATGCCCAGAAAAATAGAACTGTCTCTCCTACTCTTATGGACCATATCTAGTTCAACTCTGCTTATGAAACTTCTACAAACCACATCATCTCTTACATAGATGCTCTTTAGTTAATAGTGAAAATCGTGTTGGTTTCGTGAACTGTATAAATTCATTTGAGGCGAAAAATAACTGGGTTTACCGGAAATTAACTCTTGCTTGTAGGAAGACACAGAGCATGGCGTTTAACTCCGATTCTAAAGGGAATTTCAGAAGACTGTTCTCATCAAAGAAACACAGTCTGTTTTAATGCAAGAAGCATGCTCTTCTTTCCAGCATCTGCAATACAGCAAGACATATGAGCATGGCCAGAAAAAGAGAACTGTGTTTCCTACTCATCCGGATCATATCTAGTTCCACTCTGCTTATGAAACTGATACAAACCCCATCATCTCTTACACAGTTGCTCTTTAGTTAATAGTGTAAATAGTGTTGGTTTCATGAACTGTGTAAATTCATTTGATCCGAAAAATAACTGGGTTTACCGGAAATGAACTCTTGCTTGTAGGATGTCACAGAGCATGGATTTTAACTCCATTTCTGAAGGGAAATTCAGAAGAGTGCTCTCATCCATGAAAGACACTCTGTTTTAACAGAAGAAGCAGGCTCTTCTTTCCAGCGTCTGCTATACAGCAAGGAACATGAGAATGTCCAGAAAAAAAGAACTGTGTTTCCTACTCATATGGACCATATCTAGTTCAATACTGTTTATGAACTTGATACGAACAACATCATCTCTTACATAGATGCTCTTTAGTTAATAGTGAAATTCGTATTGGTTTCTTGAACTGTGTAAAGTCATTTGAGCCAAAAAATAACTGGGTTTACAGGAAATGAACTCTTGCTTGTAGGAAGACACAGATCCTTTGGTTTAACTAAATTTCTGAAGGGAAATTCAGAAGAGTGTTCTCATCCATGAAACACAGTTTATTTTAACGCAAGAAGCATGCTCTTTTTTCCAGGATCTGCAATACAGCAAGAAACATGAGCATGTCCAAAAAAAAAGAACTGTGTTTCTGACTCAAGCGGACCATATCTAGTTCAACTCTGCTTATGCAACTGATACAAACCACAGCATCTCTTACATAGACGCTCTTTAGTTAATAGAGATAAACGCATTGGGTTGGTGAACTGTGTAAATTCCTTTGAGCCGAAAATTCACTGCTTTTACCAAAAATGAACTCTTGCTTGTAGGAAGACACAGAGCATTTGGTTTAACTCCATTTGTGAAGGGAAATTCAGACCAGTGTTCTCATCCATGAAACACACTCTGTTTTAACGAAAATAGCATGCTCTTCTTTCCAGCATCTGCATTACAGCAAGGAACATGAGCATGTCCAGAAAAAAATAACTGTGTTTCCTACTCCTACGGACCATATCTAGTTCAACTCTGCTTATTAAACTGCTACAAACCACATCATCTCTTACATAGATGCTCTTTAGTTAATAGTGAAAATCGTATTGGTTTCGTGAACTGTGAATATTCATTTGAGCCGAAAAACAACTGGGTTTACCAGAAATGAACTGTTGCTTGTAGGACGTCATAAAGCATGGAGTTAAACTCTGATTCTAAATGGAAATTCAGAAGAGTGATCTCATCCATGAAACACAGTCTGTTTTAACGCAAGAAGCATGCTCTTTTTTCCAGCATCTGCTATACAGCAAGGAACATGAGAATGTCCAGAAATAAAGAACTGTGTTTCCTACTCATATGGACCATATCTATTTCAACTCTGCTTATTAAACTGATACAAACCACATCATCTCTTACATAGATGCTCTTTAGTTAATAGTGAAAATCGTATTGGTTTCGTGAACTGTGTAAATTCATTTGAGCCGAAAAATAACTGGGTTTACTGGAAATGAACTCTTGCTTGTAGGAGAAAAAAGACCATTTGGTTTAACTAAATTTCTGAAGGGAAATTCAGAAGAGTGTTCTCATCCATGAAACACAGTTTGTTTTAACGCAAGAAGCATGCTCTTTTTTCCAGGATCTGCAATACAGCAAGAAACATGAGCATGGCCAGAAAAAAAGAATTGTGTTTCTGACTCAAACGGACCATATCTAGTTCAACTCTGCTTATGAATCTGATACAAACCACAGCATCTCTTATATAGATCCTCTTTAGTTAATAGTGAAAATCGTATTGCTTTCGTGAACTGTGTAAAAACACTTGAGCTGAAAAACAACTGGGTTTACCAGAAATGAACTCTTGCTTGTAGGACGACATAGAGCATGGAGTTAATCTCTGATTCTAAATGGAAATTCAGAAGAGTGATCACATCCATGAAACACAGTCTGTTTTAACGCAAGAAGCATGCTCTTTTTTCCAGCATCTGCTATACAGCAAGGAAAATGAGAATGTCCAGAAAAAAAGAACTGTGTTTCCTACTCATACGGACCATATCTAGTTCAACTCTGCTTATGAAACTGATACAAACCACATCATCTCTTACATAGATGCTCTTTAGTTAATAGAGAAATTCGTATTGGTTTCGTGAACTGTATAAATACTTTTGAGCCGAAAAACAACTGGGTTTACCAGAAATGAACTCTTGCTTGTAGGAAGACACAGAGCATTTGGTTTAACTCCATTTGTGAAGGGAAATTCAGACCATTGTTCTCATCCATGAAACACACTCTGTTTTAACGCAAATAGCATGCTCTTCTTTACAGCGTCTGCAATACAGCAAGGAACATGAGCATGTCCAGAATAAAATAACTGTGTTTCCTACTCATATGGACCATATCTAGTTCAACTGTGCTTATGAAATTGATACACACCACATCATCTCTTACACAGATGCTCTTATTTAATAGTGAAAATCGTATTGGTTTCGTGAACTGTGTAAATTGATTTGAGCCGAAAAATAACTGGGTTTACAGGAAATGAAATCTTGCTTGTAGGAATACACAGAGCATGGCGTTAAACTCTGATAGTAAAGGGAAATTCAGATAAGTGTTCTCATCCATGAAACACAGTCTGTTTTAACGCGAGAAGCATGCTCTTCATTCTAGCATCTGAAATACAGCAAGAAACATGAGCATGGCCAAAAAAAAGAACTGTGTTTCCTACTCATACCTACCTTATCTAGTTTAACTCTGCTTATGAAACTGATACAAACCACAGCATCTCTTACATAGATGCTCTTTAGTTAATAGTGAAAAACGTGTTGTGTTTCTGAACTGCATAAATTCATTTGAGCCGAAAATTCACTGCCTCTACCAGAAATGAACTCTTGCTTGTAGGAAAACACAGATCATTTGGTTTAACTCAATTTCTGAAGGAAAATTCAGAAGAGTGTTCTCAGACATGAAACACAGTCTGTTTTAAAGCTAGAAGCATGCTCTTCTTTCCAACATCTGCAATACAGCAAGAAACATTAGCATGGCATGAAAAAAAGAACTCAGTTTCCAACTCATTCGGACCATATCTAGTTCAACTCTGCTTATGAAACTGATACAAACCACAACATCTCTTACATAGATGTTCTTTAGTTAGTAGTGAAAAACGTGTTGGGTTTGTCAACTTTGTAAAATCATTCGAGATGAAATTCACTCCGTTTACCACGAATGAACAGTTGCTTGTAGGAAGACAAAGAGCATTTGGTTTACTTCTGTTTCTGAAAGGAAATTCAGACCAGTGTTGTGATCCATAAAACACACTCTCTTTTAACGCAAGAAGCATGATCTTCTTTCCAGCGTCTGCAATACAGCAAAGAACATGAGCACGCCCAGAAAAAAAGAACTGTATCTCCTACTCAAACGAACAATATCTAGTTCAACTCAGCTTATGAAACTGATACAAACCACATCATCTCTTACATAGATGCTCTAAAGTTAATAGTGAAAATCGTGTTGGTTTCGTGAACTGTGTAAATTAATTTGAGCCCAAAAATAACTGGGTTTACCGGAAATGAACTCTTGCATGTAGGACAACACAGAGCATGTAGTTTAACTCCATTTCTGAAGGGAAATTCAGAAGATGTTCTCATCCATGAAACACAGTCTTCTTTAATGGAAATAGCATGCTCTTCTTTCCAGCGTCTGCAATACAGCAAGGAACATGAGAATATCCAGAAAAAAAGAACTGTGTTTCCTATGCATATGTACCATATCTCCTTCAACACTGCTTATGAAACTGATAAAAACCACATCATCTCTTACATAGATGCTCTTTAGTTAATAGTGAAAATCGTGTTGGTTTCGTGAACTGTGTAAATTCATTTGGCGCCAAAAATTCACTGCTTTTACCAGAAATGAACTCTTGCTTGTAGGACGACATAGAGCATGCAGTTTAACTCTGATTCTAAATGGAAATTCAGAAGAGTGTTCTCATCCATGAAACACAGTCTGTTTTATCGCAAGAAGCATGCTCTTCTTTCCAGCATCTGCAATACAGCAAGAAACATGAGCATGGCCAGAAAAAAAGAACTGTGTTTCCTACTCATATGGACCATATCTAGTTCAACTCTGCTTATGAAACTAATACAAACGATAGCATCACTTACATAGATGCTCTTTAGTTAACAGTGAAAAATTGTTGGGTTGTGAACTGTGTAAATTCATTTGCGCCAAAAATCACTGACCATTACCAGAAATGAACTCTTGCTTGGAGGAAAACACAGATCATTTGGTTGAACACAATTTCTGAAGGGAAATTCAGAAGAGTGTTTCCATCCATGAAACACACTCTGTTTTAACGCTAGAAGCATGCTCTTCTTTCCAGCATCTGCAATACAGCAAGAAACATGAGCATGGCAATAAAAAAAGAACTGTGTTTTCTACTCATATGGACCATATTTAGTTCAACTCTGCTTATGAACTGATACAAACCAAATCATCTGTTACATACATGCTCTTTAGTAAAGAGTGTAAATCGTGTTGGTTTTGTGAACTGTGTAAATTCATTGGGACGAAAAATCACTGACCTTTACCAGAAATGAACTCTTTAATAGAGGAAATCAGATCATTTGGTTTAAGTCAATTTCTGAAGGGAAATTCAGAAGAGTGTTCTCATCCATGAAACACAGTCTGTTTTAATGCAAGAAGCAGGCTCTTCTTTCCAGCATCAGCAGTACACCAAGAAACATGAGCTTGTTCAGAGAAAAGAACTGTGTTTCCTACTCATACGGACCATGAACTCTTGCTTGGAGGAAGACACAGATCCTTTGGTTAAACTCAGTTCCTGAAGGGAAATTGAGACCAGTGTTCTCATCCATGAAACACAGTCTGTTTTAACGCAAATAGCATGCTCTTCTTTCCAGAGCCTGCAAAAAGCAAGGAACTTGAGAAGGTCCAGAAAAAAAAAACTGTGCTTCCTAATCATACAGACCATATCTAGTTCAACATTGAATATGAAACTGACACAAACCACATCATCTCTTACATAGATGCTCTTTAGTTAATAGTGAAAATCGTATTGGTTTCGTGAACTGTGTAAATTCTTTGAGCCAAAAAATATCGGGGTTTACCAGAAAAGTACTCTTGCTTGTAGGACGACATAGAGCATGGAGTATAACTCCGATTCTAAATGGAAATTCAGAAGAGTGTTCTCATCCATGAAACACAGTCTGTTTTAACGCAAGAAGCATGCTCTTCTTTCCAGCATCTGCAATACAGCAAGAAACATGAGCATGGCCAGAAAAAAAGGACTGTGTTTCCTAATCATACGGACCATATCTAGTTCAACTCTGCTTATGAAACTGATACAAACCACCGCATCTCTTACATAGATGCTCTTTAGTTAATAGTGAAAAACATGATGGGATTGTGAACTGTGTAAATTCATTTGAGCCGAAAAATAACTGGCATTAGCGGAAATGAACTCTTGCTTGTAGGAAGACACAGAGCAGTTGGTTTAACTCCATTTCTGAAGGGAAATTCAGACCTGTGTTCTCATCCATGAAACACTCTCTGTTTTAACGCATGAAGCATGCTCTTCTTTCCAGCATCTGCAATACACCAAGAAACATGAGCATGTCCAGAAAAAAAGAACTGTGTTTCCTACTCATACGGACCATATCTCGTTCAACTCTGCTTATGAAACTGATACTAACCACAGCATCTCTTACATAGATGCTCTTTAGTTAATAGTGAAAATCGTATTGGTTTCGTGAACTGTGTAAATTCATTTGAGCCGAAAATTAACTGGGTTTACCGGAAATGAACTCTTGCTTGGAGGAAGACACAGATCCTTTGGTTAAACTCAGTTTCTGAATGGAAATTCAGACCACTGTTCTCATCCATGAAACACACTACGTTTTAATGAAATAAGCATGCTTTTCTTTCAGCGTCTGCAATACAGCAAGTATCATGAGCATGCCCAGAAAAAAAGAACTGTGTTTCCTACTCATACGGACCATATCTAGTTCAACTCTTCTTATGAAACTGATACAACCCACATCATCTATTACATAGATGCTCTTTAGCTATTACTGTAAATCGTCTTGGTTTCGTGAACTGTGTAAATTCATTTGAGCCCAAAAATAACTGGGTTTACTGGAAATGTTTCTTGCTTGTAGGACAACACAGAGCATGGAGTTTAACTCCATTTCTGAAGGGAAATTCAGAAGAGTGTTTTCATCCATGAAACACAGTCTTTTTTAGAGCAAATAGAATGCTCTTCTTTCTAGCATCTGCAATACACCAAGAAACATGAGCATGGCAAGAAAAAAAGAACTGTGTTTCCTACTCGTACGGACCATATCTAGTTCAACTCTGCTTATGAAACTGATACAAACCACATCGTCTGTTACATACATGCTCTTTAGCTATTACTGTAAATCGTCTTGGTTTCGTGAACTGTGTAAATTCATTTGAGCCGAAAAATAACTGGGTTTACTGGAAATGTTTCTTGCTTGTAGGACAACACAGAGCATGGAGTTTAACTCCATTTCTGAAGGGAAATTCAGAAGATGTTCTCATCCATGAAACACACTCTGTTTTAACTCTAGAAGCATGCTCTTCTATCCAGCTTTGCAATGCAGCAAGGAACATGAGCATTCCCAGAAAAAAATAACTGTGTATCCTACTCATACAGACCATATCTAGTTCAACTCTGCTTATGAAACTGATCCAAACCACGTCATCTCTTACATAGATGCTCTTTAGGTAATAGTGAAAATCGTATTGGTTTCGTGAACTGTGTAAATTCATTTTAGCCGAAAAATAACTGGGTTTACCGGCAATGAACTCTTGCTTGGAGGAAGAGACAGATCCTTTGGTTAAACTCAGTTCCTGAAGGGAAATTGAGACCAGTGTTCTCATCCATGAAACACGGTCTGTTTTAACGCAAATAGCATGCTCTTCTTTCCAGCGTCTGCAAAACAGCAAGGAACATGAGAATGTCCAGAAGAAAAGAACTGTGCTTCCTAATCATACAGACCATATCTACTTCAACACTGCTTATAAAACTGATACAAACCACATCATCTCTTACATAGATGCTCTTTAGTTATTACTGAAAATCGTATTGGATTCGTGAACTGTGTAAATTCTTTGAGCCAAAAAATAACGGGGTTTACCAGAAATGAACTCTTGCTTGTAGGACGACATTAAGCATGGATTTTAACTCCGATTCAAAATTTAAATTCAGAATAGTCTTCTCATCCACGAAACACAGTCTGTTTTAACGCAAGAAGCATGCTGTTCTTTCCAGCATCTGTAATACAGCAAGAAACATGAGCATGGCCAGAAAAAAAGGACTGTGTTTACTACTCATACAGACCATATCTAGTTCAACTCTGCTTATGAAACTAATACAAACCACCGCATCTCTTACATAGATGCTCTTTAGTTAATAGTGAAAAACATGATGGGTTTGTGAACTGTGTAAATTCATATGGGACGAAAAATCCCTGACCTTTAACAGAAATGAACTCTTGCTTGGAGGAAAACACAGATCATTTGGTTTAAATCAATTACTGAAGGGAAATTCAGAAGAGTGTTCTCATCCATGAAACTCACTCTGTTTTAACGCTAGAAGCATGCTCTTCTTTTCAGCATTAGCATACAGCAAGAAACATGAGCATGGCAAGAAAAAAGAACTGTGTTTCCTACTCATACGGACCATATTTAGTTCAACTCTGCTTATGAAACTGATACTAACCACATCATTTGTTACATAGATGCTCTTTATTTATTAGTGTAAATCGTGTTGGTTTCATGAAATGTGTAAATTCTTTTGAGCCGAAAAATAACTGGGTTTACCGGAAATGAACTCTTGCTTGTAGGAAGACACAGAGCATGGAGTTTAACTCCATTTCTGAAGGGATTTCAGAAGAGTGTTCTCATCCATGAAACACAGTCTGTTTTATAGCATATAGCATGCTCTCCTTTGCAGGATGTGCAATACAGCAAGGAACATGAGCATGGCCAGAAAAAAAGAACTGTGTTTCCTACTCATACGGATCATATCCAGTTCAACTCTGCTTATGAAACTGATAAAAACCACATCATCTCTTACATAGACGCTCTTTATTAATGGTGAAAAACGTGATGGGTTTGTGAACTGTGTAAATTCATTGGGCCGAAAAATCACTGACCTTTACCAGAAATTAACTCTTTCTTGGAGGAAAACACAGATCATTTGGTTTAACTCAATTTCTGAAGGGAAATTCAGAAGAGTGTTCTTATCCATGAAACACAGTCTTTTTTAAAGCAAATAGACTGCTCTTCTTTCTAGCATCTGCAAAACACCAAGAAACATAAGCATGGCAAGAAAAAAAGAACTGTGTTTCCTACTCAGACGGACCATATCTAGTTCAACACTGCTTATGAAACTGATACAAACCACATCATCTGTTACATACATGCTCTTTAGTTCATAGTGAAAATCATATTGGTTTCATGAACTGTGTAAATTCATTTGAGCAGAAAAATAACTGGGTTTACCGGAAATGAACTCTTGTTTGTAGGAAGACAAAGAGCATGGCGTTAAACTCCGATTCTAAAGGGAAATTCAGAAAAGTGTTCTCATCTATAAAACACAGTCTGTTTTAATGCAAGAAGCATGGTCTTCTTTCCAGCATCTGCAATACACCAAGAAACATGAGCATGTCCAGAAAAAAGAACTGTGTTTCCTACTCATACAGACCGTATCTCGTTCAACTCTACTTATGAAACTGATACAAACCACCGCATCTCTTACATAGATGCTCTTTAGTTAATAGTGAAAAACATGATGGGTTTGTGAACTGTGTAAATTCATTTGGGCCGAAAAATCACTGACCTTTAACAGAAATGAACTCTTGCTTGGAGGATAACACAGATCATTTGGTTTAAATCAATTACTGAAGGGAAATTCAGAAGAGTGTTCTCATCCATGAAACTCACTCTGTTTTAACGCTAGAAGCATGCTCTTCTTTCCAGCATTAGCATACAGCAAGAAACAGGAGCATGGCAAGAAAAAAAGAACTGTGGTTCCTACTCATACGGACCATATTTAGTTCAACTGTGCTTATGAAACTGATACAAACCACAGCATCTCTTACATAGATGCTCTTTAGTTAATAGTGAAAAACGTGATGGGTTTGTGAACTTTGTAAATTCATTTGAGCCAAAAAATAACTGGGTTTACTGGAAATGAACTCTTGCTTGTAGGAAGACACAGAACATGGAGTTTAACTCCATTTCTGAAGGGAATTCAGAAGAGTGTTCTCATCCATGAAACACAGTGTGTTTTATAGCAAATAGAATGCTCTTCTTTGCAGCATGTGCAATACAGCAAGGAACATGAGAATGTCCAGAAAAAAAGAACTGTTTTTCCTACTCATACGGACCATATCTAGTTCAACACTGCTTATGAAACTGATACAAACCACATCATCTCTTACATACATGCTCTTTAGTTAATAGTGAAAATTGTATTGGTTTCGTGAACTGTGTAAATTCATTTGAGCCGAAAAATAACTGGGTTTACAGGAAATGAACTCTTGCTTGTAGGAAGACACAGAGCAGTTGGTTTAACTCCATTTCTGAAGGGAAATTCAGACCTGTGTTCTCATCCATGAAACACTCTCTGTTTTAACGCAAGAAGCATGCTCTTCTTTCCAGCATCTGCAATACAGCAAGGAACATGAGCATGCCCAGAAAAAAAGAACTGTGTCTCCTACGCATACGGACCATATCTAGTTCAACTCTGCCTATGAAACTGATACAAACCACATCATCTCTTACTTAGCTGCTCTTTAGTTAATAGTGAAAATCGTATTGGTTTTCGTGAACTGTGTAAATTCATTTGAACCAAAAAATAACTGGGTTTACCGGAAATGAACACTTGCTTGTAGGAAGACACAGAGCATGGAGTTTAACTCCATTTCTGAAGGGAAATTCAGAAGAGTGTTCTCATTAATGAAACACAGTCTGTTTTTTACGCAAATAGCATGCTCTTCTTTCCAGCGTTGCAATACAGTAAGGAACATGAGAATGTCCAGAATAAAAGAACTGGGTTTCCTACTCATACGGACCATATCTAGTTCAACTCTGCTGATGAAACAGATACAAACCACATGATCTCTTACATAGATGCTCTTTAGTTAATAGTGAAAATCGTATTGGTTTAGTGAACTGTGTAAATTCATTTGAGCCGAAAAACAACTGGGTTTACCTGAAGTGGACTCTTGCTTGTAGGACGACATAGAGCATGGAGTTTAACTCTGATTCTAAATGGAAATTCAGAAGAGTGTTCTCATCCATGAAACACAGTCTGTTTTAACGCAAGAAGCATGCTCTTCTTTTCAGCGTCTGCAATAGAGCAAGAAACATGAGCATGGCCAGAAAAAAAGAACTGTGTCTCCTACTCATACGGACCATATCTAGTTCAACTCTGCCTATGAATCTGATACAAACCACATCATCTCTTACTTAGATGCTCTTTAGTTAATAGTGAAAATCGGATTGGTTTTACGTGAACTGTATAAATTCATTTGAACCAAAAAATAACTGCGTTTACCAGAAATGAACTCTTGCTTCTAGGACGACACAGAGATAGGAGTTTAACTCCATTTCTGAAGGGAAATTCAGAAAAGTGTTCTCATCCATGAAACACAGTCTGTTTTAACGGAAATAGCATGCTCTTTTTTCCAGCGTCTGCAATACACCAAGGAACATGAGAATGTCCAGAAAAAAAGAACTATGTTTCCTACTCATACGGACCATATCTAGTTCAACACTGCTTATGAAACTGATACAAACCACATCATCTCTTACATAGATGCTCTTTAGTTAATAGTGAAAATCGTATTGGTTTCGTGAACTGTGTAAATTCATTTGACCGAAAAATAACTGGGTTTACTGGAAATGAACTCTTGCTTGTAGGGAGACACAGATCCGTTGGTTAAACTCAGTTTCTGAAGGGAAATTCAGACCAGTGTTCTCATCCATGAAACACACTCCGTTTTAACGCAAATAGCATGATCTTCTTTCCAGCGTCTGCAATACAGCAAGGAACATGAGCATGCCCAGAGGAAAAGAACCTTGTTTCCTACTCATACAGATCATATCTAGTTCCAATGTGCTTATGAAACTGATACAAAACACATCATCTCTTACATAGATGCTGTTTAGTTAATAGTGTAAATTGTGTTGCTTTCATGAACTGTGAAAATTCATTGAGCAGACAAATACCTGGGTTTCCCGTAAATGAACTCTTGCTTTTAGGATGACACAGAGCATGGAGTTTTATTACATTGCTGAATGGAAATTAAGAAGAGTGTTCTCATCCATGAAACACACTCCCTTTTAACGCAAATTGCATGCTCTTCTTTTCAGAGTGTGTAATACAGCAAGGAACATGAGCATGCACAGAAAAAAGGAACTGTGTTTCCTACTCATACGGACCATATCTAGTTCCACTCTGCTTAAGAAACTCATACAAACCACATCATCTCTTACAGAGATGCTCTTTAGTCAATAGTGAAAATAGTATTGGTTTAGTTAACTGTGTAAATTCATTTGAGCCGAAAAATAACTGGGTTTCCCGGAAATGAACTCTTGCTTGTAGGATGACACAGAGCATGGAGTTTAATTCCATTTCTGAACGGAAATTCAGACCTGTTTTCTCATCCATGAAACACTCTCTGTTTTAACGCAACATGCATGCTCTTCTTTCCAGCTTTGCAATACAGCAAGCAACATGAGCATGCCCAGAAAAAAAGAACTGTGTTTCCTACTCATACGGACCATATCTAGTTCAACACTGCTTATGAAACTGATACAACCCACATCATCTCTTACATAGATGCTCTTTAGTTAATAGTGAAAATCGTATTGGTTTCGTGAACTGTGTCAATTCATTTGACCCGAAAAATATCTGGGTTTACCGGATATGAACTCTTGCTAGTAGTAAGACACAGAGCATGGCGTTAAACCCCGATTCTAAAAGGAAATTCAGAAAAGTGTTCTCATCAATGAAACACAGTCTGTTTTAATGCAAGAGGCATGCTCCTCTTTCCAGCATCTGCAATACAGCAAGAAACATGAGCATTGCCAGAAAAAAAGAACTGTGTTTCCTACTCATATGAACCATAACTAGTTCAACACTGCTTATGAAACTGATACAAAGCACAGCACCTCTTACAAAGATGCACTTTAGTTAAAAGTGAAAATCGTATTGGTTGGTTGAACTGTGTAAATTCATTTGAGCGGAAAAATAACTGGGATTACCGGAAATGAACTCTTGCATGTAGGAAGACACAGATCCTTTGGTTAAAATCAGTTTCTGAAGGGAAATTCAGAGCAGTGTTCTCATCCATGAAACACACTCCGTTTTATTGGAAGAAGCATGCTCTTCATTTCAGCATCTGCAATACAGCAAGGAACATGAGCATGCCCAGAAAAAAAGATCTGTGTTTCCTACTCATACGGACCATATCTCATTCAACTCTGCTTATGAAACTGATAAAAGCCACAGCATCTCTTACACAGATGCTCTTTAGTTAATAGTGAAAATCGTGTTGCTTTCGTGAACTGTGTAAATTCATTTGGCGCCGAAAATTCATTGTGTTTACCAGAAATGAACTCTTGCTTGTAGGACGACATAGAGCATGGAGTTTAACTCCAATTCTAAATGAAAAATTCAGAAGTGTATTCTCATCCATGAAACACAGTCTGTTTTAACGCAAGAAGCATGCTCTTCTTTCCAGCATCTGCAATACAGCAAGAAACATGAGCATGCCCAGAAAAAAAGAACTGTGTTTCCTACTCATACGGACCATTTCTAATTCAACTCTGATTATGAAACTGATACAAACCACAGCATCTCTTACATAGATCCTCTTTAGTTAATAGTGAAAATCGTATTGGTGTCGTGAACTGTGTAAATTCATTTGAGCCGAAAAATAAATGAGTTTACCGGAAATGAACTCTTGCTTGTAGAAAGACACAGATCCTTTGGTTAAACTCAGTTTCTGAAGGGAAATTCAGAGCAGTGTTCTCATCCATGAAACACACTCCGTTTTATCGGAAGAAGCATGCTCTTCTTTTCAGCGTCTGCAATACAGCAAGGTTCAAGAGCATGCCAGGAAGAAAAGAACTGTGTTTTCTACTCATACGGACCATATCTAGTTCAACACTGCTTTGAAACTGATATAATCCACATCATCTCGTCCATAGATGCTCTTTAGTTAATAGTGAAAATCGTATTGGTTTCGTGAACTGTGTAAATTAATTTGAGCCCAAAAATATCTGGGTTTACCGGAAATGAACGCTTGCTTGTAGGAGGACACAGAGCATGGCGTTAAACTCCGATTCTAAAGGAAAACTCAGAAAAGTGTTCTCATTAAGGAAACACAGTCTGGTTTAATGCAAGAAGCATGCTCTTCTTTCCAGCCTCTGCAATACAGCAAGAAACATGAGCATGGCCAGAAAAAAAGAACTGTGTTTCCTACTCATACAGACCATATCTCGTTCAACTCTGGTTATGAAACTGATACAAACCACAGCATCTCTTACATAGATGCTCTTTAGTTAATAGTGAAAATCGTGTTGGTTTCGTGAAGTGTGTAAATTCATTTGGTGCTAAAAATTCACTGCGTTTATCATCAATGAACTCTTGCTTGTAGGACGACATGGAGCATGGAGTTAACTCCGTTTCTAAATGGAAATTCAGAAGAGTGTTCTCATCCATGAAACACAGTCTGTTTTAACGCAAGAAGCATGCTCCTCTTTCCAGCATCTGCAATACAGCAAGAAACATGAGCATGGCCAGAAAAAAAGAACTGTGTTTCCCACTCATACGGACCATATCTAGTTCAACTCTGCTTATGAACTTGATACAAAGCACAGCATCTCTTACATAGATGCACTTTAGTTAATAGTGAAAAACGTGTTGGGTTTGTGAACTGTGTAAATTCATTTGAGCCGAAAATTCACTAACTTTAGCAGAAATGTACTCTTGCTTGTAGGAAAACACAGATCATTTAGTTTAACTCAATTCCTGAAGGGAAATTCAGAAAGGTGTTCTCATCCATGAAACACAGTCTGTTTTAACGCTAGAAGCATGCTCTTCTTTCCAGCGTCTGCAATACAGCTAGAAACATGAGCATGGCAAGAAAAAAAAGAACTGTGTTTCCTACTCATACGGACCATATTTAGTGCAACTCTGCTTATGAAACTGATACAAACCTCAGCATCTCTTACATAGATGCTCTTTAGTTAATAGTGAAAATCGTATTGGTGTCGTGAACTGTGTAAATTCATTTGAGCCGAAAAATAACTGAGTTTACTGGAAATGAACTCTTGCTTGTAGAAAGACACAGATCCTTTGGTTAAACTCAGTTTCTGAAGGGAAATTCAGAGCAGTGTTCTCATCCATGAAACACACTCCGTTTTATCGGAAGAAGCATGCTCTTCTTTTCAGCGTCTGCAATACAGCAAGGTTCATGAGCATGCCAGGAAGAAAAGAACTGTGTTTCCTACTCATACGGACCATATCTAGTTCAACACTGCTTATGAAACTGATACAATCCACATGATCTCGTTCATAGATGCTCTTTAGTTAATAGTGAAAATCGTATTGGTTTCGTTAACTGTGTAAATTCATTTGAGCCGAAAAATAACTGGGTTTCCCGGAAATGAACTCTTGCTTGTAGGATGACACAGAGCATGGAGTGTAATTCCATTTCTAAACGGAAATTCAGAAGAGTGTTCTCATCCATGAAACACACTCCTTTTTAACGAAAATAGCATGCTCTTCTTTCCAGCATCTGCAATACAGCAAGGAACATGAGAATGTCCAGAAAAAAAGAACTGGGTTTCCTACTCATATGGACCATATCTAGTTCAACACTGCTTATGAAACTGATACAAACCACATCATCACTTACATAGATGCTCTTTAGTTAATAGTTAAAACCGTATTGGTTTTGTGAACTGAGTAAATTCACTTGAGCCGCAATATAACTGGGTTTACTGGAAATTAACTCTTGCTTGTAGGAAGACACATAGCCTTTGGTTAAACTCAGTTTCTGAAGGGAAATTCAGACCTGTGTTCTCATCCATGAAACACTCTCTGTTTTAACGCAACATGCATGCTCTTCTTTCCAGCTTTGCAATACAGCAAGCAACATGAGCATGCCCAGAAAAAGAACTGTGTTTCCTACGCATACGGACCATATCTAGTTCAACTCTGCCTATGAAACTGATAAAAACCACATCATCTCTTACTTAGATGCTCTTTAGTTAATAGTGAAAATCGTATTGGTTTCGTGAACTGTGTCAATTCATTTGAGCCGAAAAATAACTGGGTTTACCGGAAATGAACTCTTGCTAGTAGTAAGACACAGAGCATGGCGTAAACCCCGATTCTAAAAGGAAATTCAGAAAAGTGTTCTCATCAATGAAACACAGTCTGTTTTAATGCAAGAGGCATGCTCCTCTTTCCAGCATCTTCAATACAGCAAGAAACATGAGCATTGCCAGAAAAAAAGAACTGTGTTTCCTACTCATATGAACCATATCTAGTTCAACACTGCTTATGAAACTGATACAAAGCACAGCACCTCTTACAAAGATGCACTTTAGTTAAAAGTGAAAATCGTATTGGTTTCGTGAACTGTGTAAATTCATTTGAGCGGAAAAATAACTGGGATTACCGGAAATGAACTCTTGCATGTAGGAAGACACAGATCCTTTGGTTAAACTCAGTTTCTGAAGGGAAATTCAGAGCAGTGTTCTCATCCATGAAACACACTCCGTTTTATTGGAAGAAGCATGCTCTTCATTTCAGCATCTGCAATACAGCAAGGAACATGAGCATGCCCAGAAAAAAAGAACTGTGTTTCCTACTCATACGGACCATATCTCTTTCAACTCTGCTTATGAAACTGATACAAACCACACCATCTCTTACACAGATGCTCTTTAGTTAATAGTGAAAATCGTGTTGCTTTCGTGAACTGTGTAAATTCATTTGGCGCCGAAAATTCATTGTGTTTACCAGAAATGAACTCTTGCTTGTAGGACGACATAGAGCATGGAGTTTCACTCCAACTCTAAATGAAAATTCAGAAGTGTATTCTCATCCATGAAACACAGTCTGTTTTAACGCAAGAAGCATGCTCTTCTTTCCAGCATCTGCAATACAGCAAGGAACATGAGCATGCCCAGAAAAAAAGAACTGTGTTTCCTACTCATACAGACCATATCTAGTTCAACTCTGCTTATGAAACAGATACAATCCATATCATCTCTTACATAGATGCTCTTTAGTTAATAGTGATAATCGTGTTGGTTTCGTGAAGTGTGTAAATTCATTTGAGCCGAAAAATAACTGGGTTTAACGGAAATGAACGCTTGCTTGTAGGAGGACACAGAGCATGGCGTTAAACTCCGATTCTAAAGGGAAACTCAGAAAAGTGTTCTCATCAAGGAAACACAGTCTGGTTTAATGCAAGAAGCATGCTCTTCTTTCCAGCCTCTGCAATACAGCAAGAAACATGAGCATGCCCAGAAAAAAAGAACTGTGTTTCATACTCATACAGACCATATCTCGTTCAACTCTGGTTATGAAACTGATACAAACCACAGCATCTCTTACATAGATGCTTTTAGTTAATAGTGAAAATCGTGTTGGTTTCGTGAAGTGTGTAAATTCATTTGGTGCTAAAAATTCACTGCTTTTACCAGAAATGAACTCTTGCTTGTAGGACGACATGGAGCATGGAGTTAACTCCATTTCTAAATGGAAATTCAGAAGAGTGTTCGCATCCATGAAACACAGTCTGTTTTAAAACAAGAAGCATGCTCCTCTTTCCAGCATCTGCAATACAGCAAGAAACATGCGCATGGCAAGAAAAAAAGAACTGTGTTTCCCACTCATACGGACCATATCTAGTTCAATTCTGCTTATGAACTTCATACAAAGCACAGCATCTCTTACATAGATGCACTTTAGTTAATAGTGAAGAACGTGTTGGGTTTGTGAACTGTGTAAATTCATTTGAGCCGGAAATTCACTGCCTTTAGCAGAAATGTACTCTTGCTTGTAGGAAAACACAGATCATTTAGTTTAACTCAATTCCTGAAGGGAAATTCAGAAGGGTGTTCTCATCCATGAAACACAGTCTGTTTTAACGCTAGAAGCATGCTCTTCTTTCCAGCATCTGCAATACAGCTAGAAACATGAGCATGGCAAGAAAAAAAAGAACTGTGTTTCCTACTCATACGGACCATATTTAGTGCAACTCTGCTTATGAAACTGATACAAACCACAGCATCTCTTACATAGATGCTCTTTAGTTAATAGTGAAAATCTTATTGGTTTCGTGAACTTTGTAAATTCACTTGAGCCGAAAAATAACTGGGTTTACCGGAAATGAACTCTTGCTTGTAGGAAGAAACAGATCCTTTGGTTAATCTCAGTTTCTGAAGGGAAATTCAGAGCAGTGTTCTCATCCATGAAACACACTCCGTTTTATTGGAAGAAGCATGCTCTTCTTTTCAGCGTCTGCAATACAGCAAGGTTCATGAGCATGCCAGGAAGAAAAGAACTGTGTTAACTACTAATACGGACCATATCTAGTTCAACACTGCTTATGAAACTGATACAATCCACATCATCTCGTCCATAGATGCTCTTTAGTTAATAGTGAAAATCGTATTGGTTTCCTGAACTGTGTAAATTCATTTGAGACCAAAAATATCTGGGTTTACCGGAATTGAACTCTTGCTTTTAGGAAGACACAGATCCTGGGGTTTAACTCCGTTTCTGATGGGAAATTCAGACCAGAGTCCTCATCCCTGAAACACACTCTGTTTAAACGAAGAAGCAAGCTCTTCTTTCAAGAGTCTACAATACAGCAAGATCCATGAGCATGGCCTGAAAAAAAGAACTGTGTTTCCTATTCATATGCACCATTTGTAGTTCAACTCTGCTTATGAAACTGATACAAACCACCGCTCCTCTTACATAAACGCTCTTTAGTTAATAGTTTGAATAGCGTTGGGTTCGTGAACTGCGAAAAATCATTTGAGACCAAAATTCCCTGGGTATACAAGAAATGAACTCTTGCATGTAGGAAGACACAGATCCTTGGCTTTCACTCCGTTTCTGATGGGAAATGCAGACTAGCGTTTTCATCCCGGAAACACACTCTGTTTTAAGGCAAGAAGCAAGCTCTTCTTTCCAGTGGCACCAATACATCAAGAACCATGAGCATTCCCAGAAAAAAAGAACTGTGTTTCCTACTCATACAGACCATATGTCGTTCAACTCTGCTCATGAAACTGATACAAACGACAGCTCCTCTTACATAAATGCTCTTTAGTTAATAGTGATAATGAGCTTGGGTTCGTGAACTGCGAAAAATCATTTGAGCCCAAAATTCACTGGGTTAACCAGAAATGAACCCTTGCTTGTAGAAAGACACTGATCCTGGGATTTAACTCCGTTTGTGAAGGCAAATTCAGACCAGAGTTCTCATCCATGAAAAACACTCTGTTTTAAGGCAAGAATCATCCTCTTCTTTCCAGCATCTCCAGTATAGTAAGAAACATGAGCATGCCCGGAAAAAAAGAACTGTGTTTCCTACTCATAAAGACTATATGTAGTTCAACTAAGCTTATGAAACACATACAAACCACAGCTCCTCTTACGTAAAACCTCTTTAGTTAATGAGAATAGCGTAGGGTTTCTGAACTGCAAAAAATCATTTGAGCCCAAAATACACTGGGTTTACCAGAAATGAACTCTTGCTTGTAGGAAGACACAGATCCTGGGGTTTAACTCCATTTCTGCTGGGAAATTCACACCAGAGTTCTCTTCCCTGAAACACACTCTGTTTAAACGAAGAAGCAAGCTCTTCTTTCTAGATTCTACAATACAGCAAGAACCATGAGCATGGCCTGAAAAAAAGAACAGTGTTTCCTATTCATACGGACCATTTGTAGTTCAACTCTGCTTATGAAACTGATACAAACCACAGCTCCTCTAAGATAAATCCTCTTTAGTTAATAGTTTGAATAGCGTTTGGTTCGTGAACTGCGAAAAATCATTTGAGCCAAAAATTCACTGGGTTTACCAGAAATGAACTCTTGCTTGTAGGAAGACACAGATCCTGGGGTTTAACTCCATTTCTGCTGGGAAATTCACACCAGAGTTCTCTTCCCTGAAACACACTCTGTTTAAACGAAGAAGCAAGCTCTTCTTTCTAGATTCTACAATACAGCAAGAACCATGAGCATGGCCTGAAAAAAAGAACAGTGTTTCCTATTCATACGGACCATTTGTAGTTCAACTCTGCTTATGAAACTGATACAAACCACAGCTCCTCTAAGATCAATCCTCTTTAGTTAATAGTTTGAATAGCGTTTGGTTCGTGAACTGCGAAAAATCATTTGAGCCAAAAATTCACTGGGTTTACCAGAAATGAACTCTTGCTTGTAGGAAGACACAGATCCTGGGTTTTAACTCCATTTCTGAGGGGAAATTCAGTCCAGTGTTCTCATCCATGAAACACACTCAGTTTTCACGCAAGAAGCAAGCTCTTCTTTCCAGCGGCACCAATACATCAAGAACCATGATCATTCCCAGAAATAAAGAACTGTGTTTTCTTCTCATACAGACCATATGTAGTTCAACTCTGCTCATGAAACTGATACATACCACAGCTCCTCTTACATAAATGCTCTTTAGTTAATAGTGATAATCAGTTTGGGTTCGTGAACTGCGAAAAATCATTTGACCCAAAATTCACTGGGTTAACCAGAAATGAACCCTTGCTTGTAGGAAGACACTGATCTTGGGATTTAACTCCGCATCTGAAGACAAATTCAGACCAGAATTCTCAACCCTGAAAAACACTCTGTTTTAGGGCAAGAAGCAAGTACTTCTTTCCAGCGTCTCCAATACAGCAAGAACCATGAGCATTCCCTGAAATAAGAACTGTGTTTCCTACTCATAAGGACCATATGTAGTTCAACTCTGCTTATTAAACTGATACAAACCACAGCTCCTCTTACATAAATCCTCTTTAGTTAATAGTGAGAATAGCGTAGGGTTTGTGAATTGTAAAAAAAAACATTTGAGACCAAAATTAGCTGGGTTTATCACAAATGAAGTCTTGCTTGTAGGAAGACACAGATTCTGGGTTTTAACTCCATTTCAGAGGGGAAATTCAGACCAGTGTTCTCATCCATGAACCACACTAACTTTTCACGCAAGAAGCAAGCTCTTCTTTCCAGGGTCTAAAATACAGCAAGAACCATGAGCATACCCTGAAAAAAAGAACTGTCTTTCCTACTCATATGGACCATATGAAGTTCAACTCTGCTTATGAAACACATACAAACCACAGCTCCTCTTACATAAATGCTCTTTAGTTAATATTGAGAATCATGTTGGGTGGGTAAACTACAAAATATTATTTGAGAACAAAATTCACTGTGTTTACCATAAATGAACTCTTGCTTGTAGGAAGACACACATCCTGGTGTTTAACTCCGTTTCTGAAGGGAAATTCAGACAAGAGTTCTCATCCCTGAAACACACTCTGTTTAAACGAAGAAGCAAGATCTTCTTTCCAGAGTCTAAAATACAGCAAGAACAATGAGTATGGCCTGAAAAAAAGAACTGTGTTTCCTATTCATACGGACCATATGTAGTTCAAGTCTGCTTTTGAAACTGATACAGACCACAGCTCCTCTTACATAAATGCTCTTTAGTTAATAGTGAGAATAGCGTTGGGTTCCTGAACTGCGAAAAATCATTTGAGCCCGAAATTCACTGGGTTTACCAGAACTGAACTCTTACTTGTAGGAAGACACAGATCATGGGGTTTAACTCCGTTTCTGAAGACAAATTCAGACCAGAATTCTCAACCCCGAAAAACACTCTGTTTTAAGGCAAAAAGCAAGCTCTTCTTTCCAGCGTCTCCAATATAATAAGAAACATGAGCATGCCTTGAAAAAAAGAACTGTGTTTAATACTTATATGGACCATATGTAGTTCAACTCTGCTTATGAAATGATACAGACCACAGCTCCTCTTACATAAATGCTCTTTAGCTAATAGTGATAATCGCGTTGGGTTCTAGAACTGTGTAAAGTCATTTGAGCCGAAAATTCACTTGGTTTACCACAAATGAGCTCTTGCTGGTAGGAAGACACAGATCATGGGGTTTAACACCGTTTGTGAAGGGAAATTCAGACCAGAGTTCTCATCCATGAAACACACTCTGTTTTAATGCAAGAAGCAAGCTCTTCTTTCCAGCTTCTCCAATACAGCAAGAACCATGAGCATGCCCTTAAAAAAAGAATTGTGTTTCCTACTCATACGGACCTTATGTAGTTCGACTCTGTTTATGAAACTGATACAAACCACAGCTCTTCTTACATAAATGCTCTTAAGTTAATAGGTAGAATCATGTTCTGTTCGTGAACTGCCAAAAAATCTTGTGATCCAAAATTCACAGGGTTTACCTGAAATGAACACTTGCTTGTAGGAAGACACTGATCCTGAGGTTTAACTCTGTTTCTAAAGGCAAATTCAGATCAGAGTTCTCATCCCTAAAAAAACTCTGTTTTAAGGCAAGAATCATTCTCTTCTTTCCAGCGTCTCCAATGTGGTAAGAAACATGAGCATGCCCAGAAAAAAAGAACTGTGTTTCCTATTCATACGGACCATATGTAGTTCAACTCTGCTTATGAAACTGATACAGACCACACCTCCTCTTACATAAATGATCTTTAGTTAATAGTGAGAATATCGTTGGGTTCCTGAACTGCGAAAAATCATTTGAGCACACAATTCACTGGGTTAACCAGAAATTAAGTCTTGCTTGTAGGAAGACACAGATGCTGGGGTTTAACTCCGTTTGTGAAGGCAAATTCACACCAGACTTCTCATCCCTGAAACACACTGTGTATTAACGTAGAAGCAAGCTCTTCTTTCCAGAGTCAAAATACAGCAATAACCATGATCATGGCCTGAAAAAAAGAACTGTGTTTCCTATTCATACGGACCATATGTAGTTCAACTCTGCTTATGAAACTGATACAAACCACAACTCCTCTTACATAAATGCTCTTTAGTTAATATTTAGAATAGTGTTGGGCTCGTGAAGTGCAAAAAATCATTTGAGCACAAAATTCAATGGGTTTACCAGACATGAACTCTTGCTTGTAGGAAGACAGAGATCCTGGGGTTCAACTCCGTTTCTGAAGGGAATTGGAGACCAGAATTCTCATCCCTGAAAAACACTCTGTTTTAAGGCATGAAACATCCTCTTCTTTCCAGGGTCTCCAATACAGTAAGAACCATGAGCATGCCAAGAAAAAGAACAGTGTTTCCTACACATACAGACCATATGTAGTCCAACTCTGCTTATAAAACTGATACCGTCCACATCTCCTCTTGCATAAATGCTCGTTAGTTAGTAGTGATAATCGTGTTCAGTTCTAGAACTGTGTAAAATCATTTGAGCCCAAAATTTACGTGCTTTACCAGAAATGAACTCCTGCTTGTAGGAAGACAGAGATCCTTGGGTTTAACTCCGTTTCTAAAGACAAATTCAGACCAAATTCTCAACCGTGAAAAACACTCTGTTTTAAGGCAAAAAGCAAGCTCTTCTTTCCAGCCTCTAAAATATAGTAAGAAACATGAGCATGCCCTGAAAAAAAGAACTGTGTTTCCTACTCATACGGACCATATGTAGTTCAACTCTGCTTATGAAACTGATACAAACCACAACTCCTCTTACATAAATGCTCTTTAGTTAATATTTAGAATAGTGTTGGGCTCATGAACTGCAAAAAATCATTTGAGCACAAAATTCAATGGGTTTACCAGACATGAACTCTTGCTTGTAGGAAGACACAGATCCTGGGGTTTAACTCCAATTCTGAAGGGAAATTCAGACCAGAGTTCTCATCCCTAAAACAATCTGTGCTATAATGCAAGAAGCAAGCTCTTCTTTGCAGAGTCTAAAATACAGCAAGAACCATGAGCATGACCTGAAAAAAAGAACTGTGTTTCCTACTCATATGGACCATATGTAGTTCAACTCTGCTTATGAAACTGATACAAACCACAGCTCCTCTTACATAAATGCACTTTAGTTAATAGTGAGAATCATGTTTGGTTCGTGAACTGCGAAAAATCATTTGTGCCCAAAATTCATTGGGTTTACCAGAAATGAACTCTTGCTTGTAGGAAGACACTTATCCTGGGGTTTAAGTCCGTTTCTGAAGGCAAATTCAGACCAGAGTTCTCATCCCTGAAAACCATTCTGTTTTAAGGCAAGAATCATCCTCTTCTTTCCAGAGTCTCCAATGTGGTAAGAAACATGAGCATGCCCAGAAAAAAAGAACTGTGTTTCCTACTCATAGAGACCATATGTAGTTCAACTCTGCTTATGAAACTGATACAAACAACAGCTCCTCTTACATAAATCCTCTTTAGTTAATAGTGAGAATAGCATAGGGTTCTTGAACCTGGAGAAATCATTTGAGCCCAAAGTTCACTGGGTTTACCAGAAATGAACTCTTGCTTGTAGGAAGACATAGATCCTGTGGTTTAACTCCGTTTATGCCTGGAAATTCTGACCAGATATCTCATCCCTGAAACACACTCTGTTTAAACGAAGATGGAAGCTCTTCTTTCCAGAGTATAAAATACAGCAAGAACCATGAGCATGGCCTGAAAAAAGAACTGTGTTTCCTAATCATAAGGACCATATGTAGTTCAACTCTCCTTATGAAACTCATACAGACCACACCTCCTCTTACATAAATGCTCTTTAGATAATAGTGAGAATCATGTTGGGTTGCTGAACTGTGAAAAATCATTTGTGCCCAAAATTCTCTGGGTTTACCAGAAATGAACTCTTGCTTGTAGGAAGACACAGATCCTGGGGTTCAACTCCGTTTCTGAAGGGAAATGCAGACCAGAATTCTCATCCCTGAAAAACTCTGTTTTAGGGCATGAATCATCCTCTTCTTTCCAGGGTCTAATACAGTAAGAATCATGAGCATGCCAAGAAAAATAACTGTGTTTCCTACTCATACAGACCATATATAGTGCAACTCTGCTTATAAAACTGATACCGTCCACATCTCCTCTTGCATAAATGCTCGTTAGTTAATAGTGATAATCGTGTTCAGTTCTAGAACTGTGTAAAATCATTTGAGCCCAAAATTCACGTGGTTTACCAGAAATGAACTCTTGCTTGTAGGAAGACACAGATCCTTGGGTTTAACTCCGTTTCTAAAGACAAATTCAGACCAGAATTCTCAACCCTGAAAAACACTGTGTTTTAAGGCAAAAAGCAAGCTCTTCTTTCCAGCCTCTCCAATATAGTAAGAAACATGAGCATGCCCAGAAAAAAAGAACTGTGTTTCCTACTCATACGGACCATATGTAGTTCAACTCAGTTTATGAAATGATACAGACACCAGCTCCTCTTACATAAATGATCTTTAGTTAATAGTGATAATTTCATAGGCTTCGTGAGCTGCTAAAAATCATTTGAGCCCAAAATTAATGTGGTTTACCAGAAATGAACTCTTGCTTGTAGGAAGACACAGGTCATGGGGTTTAACTCCATTTCTGAAGGGAAATTCAGACCAGAGTTCTCATCCCTGAAACACACTCTGTTTTAACGAAGAAGCAAGATCTTCTTTGAAGAGTCTAAAATACAACAAGAACCCTGAGCATGCAGTGAAAAAAATAACTGTGTTTCCTATTCATACGGACCATATATAGTTCAACTCTGCTTATGAAACTGATACAGACCACACCTATCTTACATAAATGCTTTTAGTTAATAGTGAGAATCATGTTCGGTTCGTGAACTGCGAAAAATCATTTCAGTCCAAAATTCACAGGGTTTACCAGAAATGAACCCTTGCTTGTAGGAAGACAATGATCCTGAGTTTTAAATCCGTTTCCGAAGGCAAATTCAGACCTGAGTTCTCTTCCCTGAAAAAAATTCTGTTTTAAGGCAAAATCATCCTCTTCTTTCCAGCATCACCAATACAGTAAGAACCATTAGCATGCCCAGAAAAAAAGAACTGTGTTTCCTACTCATACGGACCATACGTAGTTCAACTGTGCTTATAAAACTGATACAAACCACAGCTCCTCTTACATAAATGCTCTTTAGTTAATAGTGAGAATCATGTTGGGTTCATGAACTGTGAAAAATCATTTGAGCCCTAAATTCACAGGGTTTACCAGAAATGAACTGTTGCTTGTAGGAAGACACAGATTCTGAGTTTTAACTCTGTTTCTGAAGGCAAATTCAGATCAGAGTTCTCATCCCTGAAAAAAACTCTGTTTTAAGGCAAGAATGATCCTCTTCTTTACAGCATCTCCAATAAAGTAAGATCCATGAGCAGGCAAAGAAAAAGAACTCTTTCAAACTCATTCGGACCATATGTAGTCCAACTCTGCTTAAAAAACTGATAGAGAGCACATCTCCTCTTGCATAAATCCTCGTTAGTTAATAGTGATAATCGTGTTGAGTTCTAGACCTGTGTAAAATCATTTGAGCCCAAAATTCACGTGGTTTACCAGAAATAAACTCTTAATTGTAGGAAGACACTGATCCTTGGGTTTAAGTCCGTTTCTGAAGGCAAATTCAGACCAGAGTTCTCATCCCTGAAACACATTCTCTTTTAACGCAAGAAGCAAGCTCTTATTTCCAGAATCTAAAATACAGCAAGAAAAATGACCATGCCCTGAAAAAAAGAACTGTGTTTCCTACTCATATGGACCATATGTAGTTCAACTCTGCTTATGAAACTGATACAAACAACAGCTCCTCTTACATAAATCCTCTTTAGTTAATAGTGAGAATAGCATAGGGTTCTGGAACTGCAAAAAATCATTTGAGCCCAAAATTCACTGGGTTTACGAGAAATGACCTCTTGCTTGTAGGAAGACACAGATCCTGGGGTTTAACTCCGTTTCTGAGGGGAAATTCAGACCAGAGTTCTCATCACTGAAACACACTCTGTATTGACGTAGAAGCAAGCTCATCTTTCAAGAGTCTAAAATACAGCAAGAACCATGAGCATGCCCTGAAAAAAATAACTATGTTTCCTACTCAAACGGACCATATGTAGTTCAACTCTGCTTATGAAATGATACAGACACCAGCTCCTCTTACATAAATGCTCTTTAGTTAATAGTGAGAATTGCATAGGTTTCGTGAGCTGCGAAAAATCATTTCAGCCCAAAATTCACTGGGTTTACCTGAAGTGAACTCTTGCTTGTAGGAAGACACAGATCCTGGGGTTTAACTCCGTTTCTGAAGGGAAATTCAGCCCAGAGTTGTCATCCCTGAAACACATTCTGTTTTAACAGAAGAAGCAAGCTCTTCTTTCCAGAGACTAAAATACAGCAAGCACCATCAGCAAGCTCTGAAAAAAAGAACTGTGTTTCCTACACATATGGACCGTATGTAATTCAACTGTGCTTATGAAACTGATACAAACCACAGCTCCTCTTGCATAAATACTCTTTAGTTAATAGTGAGAATCATGTTGGGTTCGTGAACTGCGAAAAATCATTTGAGTCCAAAATTCACAAGGTTTACCAGTAATGAGCCCATGCTTGTAGGAAGACACAGATCCTGGGGTTTAACTCCATTTCTGAAGGGAAATTCAGACCAGAGTTCTCATCCCTGAAACACACTCTTTTTAACGCAAGAAGCAAGCTCTTCTTTCCAGAGTCTAAAATACAGCAACAACCCTGAGTAAGCCCTGAAAAAAAGAACTTTGTTTCCTTCTCATACGGACCATATGTAGTTCAACTGTGCTTATGAAACTGATACAAACCACAGCACCTCTTACTTAAATGCTCTTTAGTTAATAGTGAGAATCATGTTGGGTTCGTGAACTGCGAATAATCATTTGAGCCCAAAATTCACAGTGTTTACCAGAAATGAACTCTTGCTTGTAGGAAGACACTGATCCTGAGGTTTAACTCTGTTTCTGAAGGCAAATTCAGATCAGAGTTTTCTTCCCTGAAAAAAACTCTGGTTTAAGGCAAGAATGATCCTCTTCTTACAGCATCTCCAATAAAGTAAGAACCATGAGCAGGCAAAGAAAAAGAACTGTTTCAAAATCATACGGACCATATGTAGTCCAACTCTGCTTATAAAACTGATAGAGACCACATCTCCTCTTGCATAAATGCTCGTTAGTTAATAGTGATAATCTTGTTCAGTTCTAGACCTGTGTAAAATCATTTGAGCCCAAAGTTCACGTGGTTTACCAGAAATGAAATCTTGCTTGCAGGAAGACACAGATCCTGGGGTTTAACTCCTCTTCTGAAGGGAAATTCAGACCAGAGTTCTCATCCCTAAAACACACTATTTTATAATGCAAGAAGCAATCTATTCTTTCCAGAGTCTAAAATACAGCAAGAACCATGAGCATGCCATGAAAAAAAGAACTGTGTTTCCTACTCATATGGACCATATGTAGTTCAACTCTGCTTATGAAACTGATACAAACCACGGCTCCACTTACATAAATGCTTTTAGTTAATAGTGAGAATCATGTTCTGTTCTTGAACTGCGAAAAATCATTTGAGCCCAAAATTCACTGGGTTTACCTGAACTGAATTCTTGCTTGTAGGAAGACACAGATCCTGGGGTTTAACTCCGTTTATGAAGATAAATTCCCACGAGAGTTCTCATCCCTGAAACACACTCTGTTTTAACGCAAGAAGCAAGCTATTATTTCCAGAGTCTAAAATACAGTAAGAACCATGAGCATGCCCTGAAAAAAAACTGTGTTTCCTACTCATACAGACCATATGTAGTCCAACTTTGCTTATGAAACTGATACAGACCACAGCTCCTCTTACATAAATGCTCTTTAGTTAAAAGTGACAATCGCGTTGGGTTCTAGAACTGTGTAAAATATTTAGAGGCAAAAATTCACTGGGTTTACCTGAGCTGAACTCTTGCTTGTTGGAAGACACAGATCCTGGGATTTAACTCCTTTTCTGAGGGGAAATTCAGACCAGAGTTCTCATCCCTGAAACACTTTCTGTTTTAACGCAAGAAGCAAGCTCTTCTTTCCATAGTCTAAAATACAGCAAGAACCATGAGCATGCCCTGAAAAAAAGACCTGTTTTTCCTACTCATATGGACCATATGTAGTTCAACTCTGCTTATGAAACTGATAAAAACCACAGCTCCTCTTACATAAATGCTCTTCAGTTAATAGTGAGAATCGCGTTGGGTTCGTGAACAGCGAAAAATCATTTGAGCCCAAAATTCACTGGGTTAACCAGAAATGAACTCTTGCTTTTAGGAAGACACTGATCCTGTGGTTTAACTCTGTTTCTGAAGGCAAATTCAGATCAGAGTTCTCACCCCGAAAAAAACTCTGTTTTAAGGCAAGAATGATCCTCTTCTTTACAGCATCTCCAATAAAGTAAGAACCATGAGCAGGCAAAGAAAAAGAACTGTTTCAAACTCATACAGACCATATGTAGTCCAACTCTGCTTATAAAACTGATAGAGACCACATCTCCTCTTGCATAAATGCTCGTTAGTTAATAGTGATAATCGTGTTCAGTTCTAGACCTGTGTAAAATCATTTGAGCCCAAAATTCTCGTGGTTTACGAGAAATGAACTTTTGCTTGCAGAAGACACAGATCCTGGGGTTTAACTCCGCTTCTGAAGGGAAATTCAGACCAGAGTTCTCATCCCTAAAACACACTCTGATATAATGCAAGAACCAAACTATTCTTTCCAGTGTCTAAAATACAGCAAGAACCATGAGCATGCCCTGAAAAAAAGAACTGTGTTTCCTACTCATACAGACCATATGGAGTTCAACTCTGCTTATGAAACTGATACAAACAACAGCTCCTCTTACATAAATCCTCTTTAGTTAATAGTAAGAATAGCATAGGGTTCTAGAACTGCGAAAAATCATTTGAGCCCAAAATTCACTGGGTTAACCAGAAAAGAACTCTTGCTTGTAGGAAGACACAGATCCTGGGGTTTAACTCCGTTTCTGCAGGGAAATTCCGACCAGATTTCTCATCCCTGAAACACACTCTGTTTAAACAAAGAAGGAAGCTCTTCTTTCCAGAGTCCAAAATACAGCAAGATCAATGAGCATTGCCTGAAAAAAAGAACTGTGTTTCCTATTCATACGGACCATAGGTAGTTCAACTCTGCTTATGAAACTGATATAGACCACACCTCCTCTTACATAAATGCTCTTTAGTTAATAGTGAGAATCATGTTGGGTTCGTATACTGCGAAAAATCATTGGAGCCCAAAATTGACTGGGTTTACCTGAGCTGAACTCTTGCTTGTAGGAAGACACAGATCCTGGGGTTTAACTCCGTTTCTGAAGGGAAATACACACCAGAATTCTCATCCCTGAAACACGCTCTGCTTTAACGCAAGAAGCAAGCTCTTATTTCCAGAGACTAAAATACAGCAAGAACAATGAGCATGCCCTGAAAAAAGGACTGTGTTTCCTACTCATACGGACCATATGTAGTCCAACTCTGCTTATGAAACTGATACAGACCACAGCTCCTCTTACATAAATGCTCTTTAGTTCATAGTGATAATCGCGTTGGGTTCTAGAACTGTGTAAAATCATTTGAGCCGAAAATTCACTGGGTATACCATAAATGAACTCTTGCTGGTAGGAAGACACAGATCATTGGGGTTAATTCCGTTTGTGAAGGGAAATTAAGACCAGAGTTCTCATCCCTGAAACACACTCTGTTTTAACGCAAGAAGCAAGCTCTTCTTTCAAGAGTCTAAAATACAACAAGAACCATTAGCATGCCCTGAAATAAATAACTGTGTTTCCTATTCATACGGACCATATGTAGTTCAACACTGCTTATGAAACTGATACAGACCACACCTCCTCTTACATAAATGCTTTTAGTTAATAGTGAGAATCATGTTCTGTTCTTGAACTGCGAAAAATCATTTGAGCCCAAAATTCACTGGGTTTACCTGAACTGAATTCTTGCTTGTAGGAAGACACAGATCCTGGGGTTTAACTCCGTTTATGAAGAGAAATTCCCACGAGAGTTCTCATCCCTGAAACACACTCTGTTTTAACGCAAGAAGCAAGCTATTATTTCCAGAGTCTAAAATACAGCAAGAACCATGAGCATGCCCTGAAAAAAAGAACTGTGTTTCCTACTCATACAGACCATATGTAGTCCAACTTTGCTTATGAAACTGATACAGACCACAGCTCCTCTTGCATAAATGCTCGTTAGTTAATAGTGATAATCGTGTTCAGTTCTAGACCTGTGTAAAATCATTTGAGCCCAAAATTCTCGTGGTTTACGAGAAATGAACTTTTGCTTGCAGAAGACACAGATCCTGGGGTTTAACTCCGCTTCTGAAGGGAAATTCAGACCAGAGTTCTCATCCCTAAAACACACTCTGATATAATGCAAGAAGCAAGCTATTCTTTCCAGTGTCTTAAATACAGCAAGAACCATGAGCATGCCCTGAAAAAAAGAACTGTGTTTCCTACTCATACAGACCATATGTAGTTCAACTCTGCTTATGAAACTGATACAAACAACAGCTCCTCTTACATAAATCCTCTTTAGTTAATAGTAAGAATAGCATAGGGTTCTAGAACTGCGAAAAATCATTTGAGCCCAAAATTCACTGGGTTTACCAGAAATGAACTCGTGCTTGTAGGAAGACACAGATCCTGGGGTTTAACTCCGTTTCTGCAGGGAAATTCCGACCAGATTTCTCATCCCTGAAACACACTCTGTTTAAACAAAGAAGGAAGCTCTTCTTTCCAGAGTCCAAAATACAGCAAGATCAATGAGCATTGCCTGAAAAAAGAACTGTGTTTCCTATTCATACGGACCATAGGTAGTTCAACTATGCTTATGAAACTGATATAGACCACACCTCCTCTTACATAAATGCTCTTTAGTTAATAGTGAGAATCATGTTGGGTTCGTATACTGCTAAAAATCATTGGAGCCCAAAATTGACTGGGTTTACCTGAGCTGAACTCTTGCTTGTAGGAAGACACAGATCCTGGGGTTTAACTCTGTTTCTGAAGGGAAATACACACCAGAGTTCTCATCCCTGAAACACGCTCTGCTTTAACGCAAGAAGCAAGCTCTTATTTCCAGAGACTAAAATACAGCAAGAACAATGAGCATGCCCTGAAAAAAGGACTGTGTTTCCTACTCATACGGACCATATGTAGTCCAACTCTGCTTATGAAACTGATACAGACCACAGCTCCTCTTACATAAATGCTCTTTAGTTCATAGTGATAATCGCGTTGGGTTCTAGAACTGTGTAAAATCATTTGAGCCGAAAATTCACTGGGTATACCATAAAAGAACTCTTGCTGGTAGGAAGACACAGATCATTGGGGTTAATTCCGTTTGTGAGGGGAAATTACGACCAGAGTTCTCATCCCTGAAACACACTCTGTTTTAACGCAAGAAGCAAGCTCTTCTTTCAAGAGTCTAAAATACAACAAGAACCATTAGCATGCCCTGAAATAAAAAACTGTGTTTCCTATTCATACGGACCATATGTAGTTCAACACTGCTTATGAAACTGATACAGACCACACCTCCTCTTACATAAATGCTCTTCAGTTAATAGTGAGAATCGCATTGGGTTCGTGAACAGCGAAAAATCATTTGAGCCCAAAATTCACTGGGTTAACCAGAAATGAACTCTTGCTTGTAGGAAGACACTGATCCTGTGGGTTAACTCTGTTTCTGAAGGCAAATTCAGATCAGAGTTCTCACCCCGAAAAAAACTCTGTTTTAAGGCAAGAATGATCCTCTTCTTTACAGCATCTCCAATAAAGTAAGAACCATGAGCAGGCAAAGAAAAAGAACTGTTTCAAACTCATACAGACCATATGTAGTCCAACTCTGCTTATAAAACTGATAGAGAGCACATCTCCTCTTGCATAAATGCTCGTTAGTTAATAGTGATAATCGTGTTCAGTTCTAGACCTGTGTAAAATCATTTGAGCCCAAAATTCTCGTGGTTTACGAGAAATGAACTTTTGCTTGCAGAAGACACAGATCCTGGGGTTTAACTCCGCTTCTGAAGGGAAATTCAGACCAGAGTTCTCATCCCTAAAACACACTCTGATATAATGCAAGAACCAAACTATTCTTTCCAGTGTCTAAAATACAGCAAGAACCATGAGCATGCCCTGAAAAAAAGAACTGTGTTTCCTACTCATACAGACCATATGTAGTTCAACTCTGCTTATGAAACTGATACAAACAACAGCTCCTCTTACATAAATCCTCTTTAGTTAATAGTAAGAATAGCATAGGGTTCTAGAACTGTGAAAAATCATTTGAGCCCAAAATTCACTGGGTTAACCAGAAAAGAACTCTTGCTTGTAGGAAGACACAGATCCTGGGGTTTAACTCCGTTTCTGCAGGGAAATTCCGACCAGATTTCTCATCCCTGAAACACACTCTGTTTAAACAAAGAAGGAAGCTCTTCTTTCCAGAGTCCAAAATACAGCAAGATCAATGAGCATTGCCTGAAAAAAAGAACTGTGTTTCCTATTCATACGGACCATAGGTAGTTCAACTCTGCTTATGAAACTGATATAGACCACACCTCCTCTTGCATAAATGCTCTTTAGTTAATAGTGAGAATCATGTTGGGTTCGTATACTGCGAAAAATCATTGGAGCCCAAAATTGACTGGGTTTACCTGAGCTGAACTCTTGCTTGTAGGAAGACACAGATCCTGGGGTTTAACTCCGTTTCTGAAGGGAAATACACACCAGAATTCTCATCCCTGAAACACGCTCTGCTTTAACGCAAGAAGCAAGCTCTTATTTCCAGAGACTAAAATACAGCAAGAACAATGAGCATGCCCTGAAAAAAGGACTGTGTTTCCTACTCATACGGACCATATGTAGTCCAACTCTGCTTATGAAACTGATACAGACCACAGCTCCTCTTACATAAATGCTCTTTAGTTCATAGTGATAATCGCGTTGGGTTCTAGAACTGTGTAAAATCATTTGAGCCGAAAATTCACTGGGTATACCATAAATGAACTCTTGCTGGTAGGAAGACACAGATCATTGGGGTTAATTCCGTTTGTGAAGGGAAATTAAGACCAGAGTTCTCATCCCTGAAACACACTCTGTTTTAACGCAAGAAGCAAGCTCTTCTTTCAAGAGTCTAAAATACAACAAGAACCATTAGCATGCCCTGAAATAAATAACTGTGTTTCCTATTCATACGGACCATATGTAGTTCAACACTGCTTATGAAACTGATACAGACCACACCTCCTCTTACATAAATGCTTTTAGTTAATAGTGAGAATCATGTTCTGTTCTTGAACTGCGAAAAATCATTTGAGCCCAAAATTCAGTGGGTTTACCTGAACTGAATTCTTGCTTGTAGGAAGACACAGATCCTGGGGTTTAACTCCGTTTATGAAGAGAAATTCCCACGAGAGTTCTCATCCCTGAAACACACTCTGTTTTAACGCAAGAAGCAAGCTATTATTTCCAGAGTCTAAAATACAGCAAGAACCATGAGCATGCCCTGAAAAAAAGAACTGTGTTTCCTACTCATACAGACCATATGTAGTCCAACTTTGCTTATGAAACTGATACAGACCACAGCTCCTCTTACATAAATGCTCTTTAGTTAATAGTGATAATCGCGTTGGGTTCTAGAACTGTGTAAAATCTTTTGAGGCAAAAATTCACTGGGTTTACATGAGCTGAACTCTTGCGTGTAGGAAGACACAGATCCTGGGGTTTAACTCCTTTTCTGAGGGGAAATCCAGACCAGAGTTCTCATCCCTGAAACACATTCTGTTTTAACGCAAGAAGCAAGCTCTTCTTTCCATAGTCTAAAATACAGCAAGAACCATGAGCATGCCCTGAAAAAAAGAACTGTTTTTCCTACTCATATGGACCATATGTAGTTCAACTCTGCTTATGAAACTGATAAAAACCACAGCTCCTCTTACATAAATGCTCTTCAGTTAATAGTGAGAATCGCGTTGGGTTCGTGAACAGCGAAAAATCATTTGAGCCCAAAATTCACTGGGTTAACCAGAAATGAACTCTTGCTTGTAGGAAGACACTGATCCTGTGGTTTAACTCTGTTTCTGAAGGCAAATTCAGATCAGAGTTCTCACCCCGAAAAAAACTCTGTTTTAAGGCAAGAATGATCCTCTTCTTTACAGCATCTCCAGTAAAGTAAGAACCATGAGCAGGCAAAGAAAAAGAACTGTTGCAAACTCATACAGACCATATGTAGTCCAACTCTGCTTATAAAACTGATAGAGACCACATCTCCTCTTGCATAAATGCTCGTTAGTTAATAGTGATAATCGTGTTCAGTTCTAGACCTGTGTAAAATCATTTGAGCCCAAAATTCTCGTGGTTTACGAGAAATGAACTTTTGCTTGGAGAAGACACAGATCCTGGGGTTTAACTCCGCTTCTGAAGGGAAATTCAGACCAGAGTTCTCATCCCTAAAACACACTCTGATATAATGCAAGAACCAAAGTATTCTTTCCAGTGTCTAAAATACAGCAAGAACCATGAGCATGCCCTGAAAAAAAGAACTGTGTTTCCTACTCATACAGACCATATGTAGTTCAACTCTGCTTATGAAACTGATACAAACAACAGCTCCTCTTACATAAATCCTCTTTAGTTAATAGTAAGAATAGCATAGGGTTCTAGAACTGCGAAAAATCATTTGAGCCCAAAATTCACTGGGTTTACAAGAAATGAACTCGTGCTTGTAGGAAGACACAGATCCTGGGGTTTAACTCCGTTTCTGCAGGGAAATTCGGACCAGATTTCTCATCCCTGAAACACACTCTGTTTAAACAAAGAAGGAAGCTCTTCTTTCCAGAGTCCAAAATACAGCAAGATCAATGAGCATTGCCTGAAAAAAGAACTGTGTTTCCTATTCATACGGACCATAGGTAGTTCAACTCTGCTTATGAAACTGATACAGACTACACCTCCTCTTACATAAATGCTCTTTAGTTAATAGTGAGAATCATGTTGGGTTCGTATACTGCGAAAAATCATTGGAGCCCAAAATTGACTGGGTTTACCTGAGCTGAACTCTTGCTTGTAGGAAGACACAGATCCTGGGGTTTAACTCTGTTTCTGAAGGGAAATACACACCAGAGTTCTCATCCCTGAAACACGCTCTGCTTTAACGCAAGAAGCACGCTCTTATTTCCAGAGACTAAAATACAGCAAGAACAATGAGCATGCCCTGAAAATAGGACTGTGTTTCCTACTCATACGGACCATATGTAGTCCAACTCTGCTTATGAAACTGATACAGACCACAGCTCTTCTTACATAAATGCTCTTTAGTTCATAGTGATAATCGCGTTGGGTTCTAGAACTGTGTAAAATCATTTGAGCCGAAAATTCACTGGGTATACCATAAATGAACTCTTGCTGGTAGGAAGACACAGATCATTGGGGTTAATTCCGTTTGTGAAGGGAAATTAAGACAAGAGTTCTCATCCCTGAAACACACTCTGTTTTAACGCAAGAAGCAAGCTCTTCTTTCAAGAGTCTAAAATACAACAAGAACCATGAGCATGCCCTGAAATAAATAACTGTGTTTCCTATTCATACGGACCATATGTAGTTCAACACTGCTTATGAAACTGATACAGACCACACCTCCTCTTACATAAATGCTTTTAGTTAATAGTGAGAATCATGTTCTGTTCTTGAACTGCGAAAAATCATTTGAGCCCAAAATTCACTGGGTTTACCTGAACTGAATTCTTGCTTGTAGGAAGACACAGATCCTGGGGTTTAACTCCGTTTATGAAGAGAAATTCCCACGAGAGTTCTCATCCCTGAAACACACTCTGTTTTAACGCAAGAAACAAGCTATTATTTCCAGAGTCTAAAATACAGCAAGAACCATGAGCATGCCCTGAAAAAAAGAACTGTGTTTCCTACTCATACAGACCATATGTAGTCCAACTTTGCTTATGAAACTGATACAGACCACAGCTCCTCTTACATAAATGCTCTTTAGTTAATAGTGATAATCGCGTTGGGTTCTAGAACTGTGTAAAATCTTTTGAGGCAAAAATTCACTGGGTTTACATGAGCTGAACTCTTGCGTGTAGGACGACACAGATCCTGGGGTTTAACTCCTTTTCTGAGGGGAAATTCAGACCAGAGTTCTCATCCCTGAAACACATTCTGTTTTAACGCAAGAAGCAAGCTCTTCTTTCCATAGTCTAAAATACAGCAAGAACCATGAGCATGCCCTGAAAAAAAGAACTGTTTTTCCTACTCATATGGACCATATGTAGTTCAACTCTGCTTATGAAACTGATAAAAACCACAGCTCCTCTTACATAAATGCTCTTTAGTTAATAGTGATAATCGCGTTGGGTTCTAGAACTGTGTAAAATCTTTTGAGGCAAAAATTCACTGGGTTTACATGAGCTGAACTCTTGCGTGTAGGAAGACACAGATCCTGGGGTTTAACTCCTTTTCTGAGGGGAAATTCAGACCAGAGTTCTCATCCCTGGAACACATTCTGTTTTAACGCAAGAAGCAAGCTCTTCTTTCCATAGTCTAAAATACAGCAAGAACCATGAGCATGCCCTGAAAAAAAGAACTGTTTTTCCTACTCATATGGACCATATGTAGTTCAACTCTGCTTATGAAACTGATAAAAACCACAGCTCCTCTTACATAAATGCTCTTCAGTTAATAGTGAGAATCGCGTTGGGTTCGTGAACAGCGAAAAATCATTTGAGCCCAAAATTCACTGGGTTAACCAGAAATGAACTCTTGCTTGTAGGAAGACACTGATCCTGTGGTTTAACTCTGTTTCTGAAGGCTAATTCAGATCAGAGTTCTCATCCCTGAAAAAAACTCTGTTTTAAGGCAAGAATGATCCTCTTCTTTACAGCATCTCCAGTAAAGTAAGAACCATGAGCAGGCAAAGAAAAAGAACTGTTTCAAACTCATACAGACCATATGTAGTCCAACTCTGCTTATAAAACTGATAGAGAGCACATCTCCTCTTGCATAAATGCTCGTTAGTTAATAGTGATAATCGTGTTCAGTTCTAGACCTGTGTAAAATCATTTGAGCCCAAAATTCTCGTGGTTTACGAGAAATGAACTTTTGCTTGCAGAAGACACAGATCCTGGGGTTTAACTCCGCTTCTGAAGGGAAATTCAGACCAGAGTTCTCATCCCTAAAACAGACTCTGATATAATGCAAGAACCAAACTATTCTTTCCAGTGTCTAAAATACAGCAAGAACCATGAGCATGCCCTGAAAAAAAGAACTGTGTTTCCTACTCATACAGACCATATGTAGTTCAACTCTGCTTATGAAACTGATACAAACAACAGCTCCTCTTACATAAATCCTCTTTAGTTAATAGTAAGAATAGCATAGGGTTCTAGAACTGCGAAAAATCATTTGAGCCCAAAATTCACTGGGTTAACCAGAAAAGAACTCTTGCTTGTAGGAAGACACAGATCCTGGGGTTTAACTCCGTTTCTGCAGGGAAATTCCGACCAGATTTCTCATCCCTGAAACACACTCTGTTTAAACAAAGAAGGAAGCTCTTCTTTCCAGAGTCCAAAATACAGCAAGATCAATGAGCATTGCCTGAAAAAAAGAACTGTGTTTCCTATTCATACGGACCATAGGTAGTTCAACTCTGCTTATGAAACTGATATAGACCACACCTCCTCTTACATAAATGCTCTTTAGTTAATAGTGAGAATCATGTTGGGTTTGTATACTGCAAAAAATCATTGGAGCCCAAAATTGACTGGGTTTACCTGAGCTGAAATCTTGCTTGTAGGAAGACACAGATCCTGGGGTTTAACTCTGTTTCTGAAGGGAAATACACACCAGAGTTCTCATCCCTGAAACACGCTCTGCTTTAACGCAAGAAGCAAGCTCTTATTTCCAGAGACTAAAATACAGCAAGAACAATGAGCATGCCCTGAAAAAAGGACTGTGTTTCCTACTCATACGGACCATATGTAGTCCAACTCTGCTTATGAAACTGATACAGACCACAGCTCTTCTTACATAAATGCTCTTTAGTTCATAGTGATAATCGCGTTGGGTTCTAGAACTGTGTAAAATCATTTGAGCCGAAAATTCACTGGGTATACCATAAAAGAACTCTTGCTGGTAGGAAGACACAGATCATTGTGGTTAATTCCGTTTGTGAGGGGAAATTACGACCAGAGTTCTCATCCCTGAAACACACTTTGTTTTAACGCAAGAAGCAAGCTCTTCTTTCAAGAGTCTAAAATACAACAAGAACCATTAGCATGCCCTGAAATAAATAACTGTGTTTCCTATTCATACGGACCATATGTAGTTCAACACTGCTTATGAAACTGATACAGACCACACCTCCTCTTACATAAATGCTTTTAGTTAATAGTGAGAATCATGTTCTGTTCTTGAACTGCGAAAAATCATTTGAGCCCAAAATTCAGTGGGTTTACCTGAACTGAATTCTTGCTTGTAGGAAGACACAGATCCTGGGGTTTAACTCCGTTTATGAAGAGAAATTCCCACGAGAGTTCTCATCCCTGAAACACACTCTGTTTTAACGCAAGAAGCAAGCTATTATTTCCAGAGTCTAAAATACAGCAAGAACCATGAGCATGCCCTGAAAAAAAGAACTGTGTTTCCTACTCATACAGACCATATGTAGTCCAACTTTGCTTATGAAACTGATACAGACCACAGCTCCTCTTACATAAATGCTCTTTAGTTAATAGTGATAATCGCGTTGGGTTCTAGAACTGTGTAAAATCTTTTGAGGCAAAAATTCACTGGGTTTACATGAGCTGAACTCTTGCGTGTAGGAAGACACAGATCCTGGGGTTTAACTCCTTTTCTGAGGGGAAATTCAGACCAGAGTTCTCATCCCTGGAACACATTCTGTTTTAACGCAAGAAGCAAGCTCTTCTTTCCATAGTCTAAAATACAGCAAGAACCATGAGCATGCCCTGAAAAAAAGAACTGTTTTTCCTACTCATATGGACCATATGTAGTTCAACTCTGCTTATGAAACTGATAAAAACCACAGCTCCTCTTACATAAATGCTCTTCAGTTAATAGTGAGAATCGCGTTGGGTTCGTGAACAGCGAAAAATCATTTGAGCCCAAAATTCACTGGGTTAACCAGAAATGAACTCTTGCTTGTAGGAAGACACTGATCCTGTGGTTTAACTCTGTTTCTGAAGGCTAATTCAGATCAGAGTTCTCATCCCTGAAAAAAACTCTGTTTTAAGGCAAGAATGATCCTCTTCTTTACAGCATCTCCAGTAAAGTAAGAACCATGAGCAGGCAAAGAAAAAGAACTGTTTCAAACTCATACAGACCATATGTAGTCCAACTCTGCTTATAAAACTGATAGAGAGCACATCTCCTCTTGCATAAATGCTCGTTAGTTAATAGTGATAATCGTGTTCAGTTCTAGACCTGTGTAAAATCATTTGAGCCCAAAATTCTCGTGGTTTACGAGAAATGAACTTTTGCTTGCAGAAGACACAGATCCTGGGGTTTAACTCCGCTTCTGAAGGGAAATTCAGACCAGAGTTCTCATCCCTAAAACACACTCTGATATAATGCAAGAACCAAACTATTCTTTCCAGTGTCTAAAATACAGCAAGAACCATGAGCATGCCCTGAAAAAAAGAACTGTGTTTCCTACTCATACAGACCATATGTAGTTCAACTCTGCTTATGAAACTGATACAAACAACAGCTCCTCTTACATAAATCCTCTTTAGTTAATAGTAAGAATAGCATAGGGTTCTAGAACTGCGAAAAATCATTTGAGCCCAAAATTCACTGGGTTAACCAGAAAAGAACTCTTGCTTGTAGGAAGACACAGATCCTGGGGTTTAACTCCGTTTCTGCAGGGAAATTCCGACCAGATTTCTCATCCCTGAAACACACTCTGTTTAAACAAAGAAGGAAGCTCTTCTTTCCAGAGTCCAAAATACAGCAAGATCAATGAGCATTGCCTGAAAAAAAGAACTGTGTTTCCTATTCATACGGACCATAGGTAGTTCAACTCTGCTTATGAAACTGATATAGACCACACCTCCTCTTACATAAATGCTCTTTAGTTAATAGTGAGAATCATGTTGGGTTTGTATACTGCAAAAAATCATTGGAGCCCAAAATTGACTGGGTTTACCTGAGCTGAACTCTTGCTTGTAGGAAGACACAGATCCTGGGGTTTAACTCTGTTTCTGAAGGGAAATACACACCAGAGTTCTCATCCCTGAAACACGCTCTGCTTTAACGGAAGAAGCAAGCTCTTATTTCCAGAGACTAAAATACAGCAAGAACAATGAGCATGCCCTGAAAAAAGGACTGTGTTTCCTACTCATACGGACCATATGTAGTCCAACTCTGCTTATGAAACTGATACAGACCACAGCTCTTCTTACATAAATGCTCTTTAGTTCATAGTGATAATCGCGTTGGGTTCTAGAACTGTGTAAAATCATTTGAGCCGAAAATTCACTGGGTATACCATAAAAGAACTCTTGCTGGTAGGAAGACACAGATCATTGGGGTTAATTCCGTTTGTGAGGGGAAATTACGACCAGAGTTCTCATCCCTGAAACACACTTTGTTTTAACGCAAGAAGCAAGCTCTTCTTTCAAGAGTCTAAAATACAACAAGAACCATTAGCATGCCCTGAAATAAATAACTGTGTTTCCTATTCATACGGACCATATGTAGTTCAACACTGCTTATGAAACTGATACAGACCACACCTCCTCTTACATAAATGCTTTTAGTTAATAGTGAGAATCATGTTCTGTTCTTGAACTGCGAAAAATCATTTGAGCCCAAAATTCAGTGGGTTTACCTGAACTGAATTCTTGCTTGTAGGAAGACACAGATCCTGGGGTTTAACTCCGTTTATGAAGAGAAATTCCCACGAGAGTTCTCATCCCTGAAACACACTCTGTTTTAACGCAAGAAGCAAGCTATTATTTCCAGAGTCTAAAATACAGCAAGAACCATGAGCATGCCCTGAAAAAAAGAACTGTGTTTCCTACTCATACAGACCATATGTAGTCCAACTTTGCTTATGAAACTGATACAGACCACAGCTCCTCTTACATAAATGCTCTTTAGTTAATAGTGATAATCGCGTTGGGTTCTAGAACTGTGTAAAATCTTTTGAGGCAAAAATTCACTGGGTTTACATGAGCTGAACTCTTGCGTGTAGGAAGACACAGATCCTGGGGTTTAACTCCTTTTCTGAGGGGAAATTCAGACCAGAGTTCTCATCCCTGAAACACATTCTGTTTTAACGCAAGAAGCAAGCTCTTCTTTCCATAGTCTAAAATACAGCAAGAACCATGAGCATGCCCTGAAAAAAAGAACTGTTTTTCCTACTCATATGGACCATATGTAGTTCAACTCTGCTTATGAAACTGATAAAAACCACAGCTCCTCTTACATAAATGCTCTTTAGTTAATAGTGATAATCGCGTTGGGTTCTAGAACTGTGTAAAATCTTTTGAGGCAAAAATTCACTGGGTTTACATGAGCTGAACTCTTGCGTGTAGGAAGACACAGATCCTGGGGTTTAACTCCTTTTCTGAGGGGAAATTCAGACCAGAGTTCTCATCCCTGGAACACATTCTGTTTTAACGCAAGAAGCAAGCTCTTCTTTCCATAGTCTAAAATACAGCAAGAACCATGAGCATGCCCTGAAAACAAGAACTGTTTTTCCTACTCATATGGACCATATGTAGTTCAACTCTGCTTATGAAACTGATAAAAACCACAGCTCCTCTTACATAAATGCTCTTCAGTTAATAGTGAGAATCGCGTTGGGTTCGTGAACAGCGAAAAATCATTTGAGCCCAAAATTCACTGGGTTAACCAGAAATGAACTCTTGCTTGTAGGAAGACACTGATCCTGTGGTTTAACTCTGTTTCTGAAGGCTAATTCAGATCAGAGTTCTCATCCCTGAAAAAAACTCTGTTTTAAGGCAAGAATGATCCTCTTCTTTACAGCATCTCCAGTAAAGTAAGAACCATGAGCAGGCAAAGAAAAAGAACTGTTTCAAACTCATACAGACCATATGTAGTCCAACTCTGCTTATAAAACTGATAGAGAGCACATCTCCTCTTGCATAAATGCTCGTTAGTTAATAGTGATAATCGTGTTCAGTTCTAGACCTGTGTAAAATCATTTGAGCCCAAAATTCTCGTGGTTTACGAGAAATGAACTTTTGCTTGCAGAAGACACAGATCCTGGGGTTTAACTCCGCTTCTGAAGGGAAATTCAGACCAGAGTTCTCATCCCTAAAACACACTCTGATATAATGCAAGAACCAAACTATTCTTTCCAGTGTCTAAAATACAGCAAGAACCATGAGCATGCCCTGAAAAAAAGAACTGTGTTTCCTACTCATACAGACCATATGTAGTTCAACTCTGCTTATGAAACTGATACAAACAACAGCTCCTCTTACATAAATCCTCTTTAGTTAATAGTAAGAATAGCATAGGGTTCTAGAACTGCGAAAAATCATTTGAGCCCAAAATTCACTGGGTTAACCAGAAAAGAACTCTTGCTTGTAGGAAGACACAGATCCTGGGGTTTAACTCCGTTTCTGCAGGGAAATTCCGACCAGATTTCTCATCCCTGAAACACACTCTGTTTAAACAAAGAAGGAAGCTCTTCTTTCCAGAGTCCAAAATACAGCAAGATCAATGAGCATTGCCTGAAAAAAAGAACTGTGTTTCCTATTCATACGGACCATAGGTAGTTCAACTCTGCTTATGAAACTGATATAGACCACACCTCCTCTTACATAAATGCTCTTTAGTTAATAGTGAGAATCATGTTGGGTTTGTATACTGCAAAAAATCATTGGAGCCCAAAATTGACTGGGTTTACCTGAGCTGAACTCTTGCTTGTAGGAAGACACAGATCCTGGGGTTTAACTCTGTTTCTGAAGGGAAATACACACCAGAGTTCTCATCCCTGAAACACGCTCTGCTTTAACGGAAGAAGCAAGCTCTTATTTCCAGAGACTAAAATACAGCAAGAACAATGAGCATGCCCTGAAAAAAGGACTGTGTTTCCTACTCATACGGACCATATGTAGTCCAACTCTGCTTATGAAACTGATACAGACCACAGCTCTTCTTACATAAATGCTCTTTAGTTCATAGTGATAATCGCGTTGGGTTCTAGAACTGTGTAAAATCATTTGAGCCGAAAATTCACTGGGTATACCATAAAAGAACTCTTGCTGGTAGGAAGACACAGATCATTGGGGTTAATTCCGTTTGTGAGGGGAAATTACGACCAGAGTTCTCATCCCTGAAACACACTTTGTTTTAACGCAAGAAGCAAGCTCTTCTTTCAAGAGTCTAAAATACAACAAGAACCATTAGCATGCCCTGAAATAAATAACTGTGTTTCCTATTCATACGGACCATATGTAGTTCAACACTGCTTATGAAACTGATACAGACCACACCTCCTCTTACATAAATGCTTTTAGTTAATAGTGAGAATCATGTTCTGTTCTTGAACTGCGAAAAATCATTTGAGCCCAAAATTCACTGGGTTTACCTGAACTGAATTCTTGCTTGTAGGAAGACACAGATCCTGGGGTTTAACTCCGTTTATGAAGAGAAATTCCCACGAGAGTTCTCATCCCTGAAACACACTCTGTTTTAACGCAAGAAGCAAGCTATTATTTCCAGAGTCTAAAATACAGCAAGAACCATGAGCATGCCCTGAAAAAAAGAACTGTGTTTCCTACTCATACAGACCATATGTAGTCCAACTTTGCTTATGAAACTGATACAGACCACAGCTCCTCTTACATAAATGCTCTTTAGTTAATAATGATAATCGCGTTGGGTTCTAGAACTGTGTAAAATCTTTTGAGGCAAAAATTCACTGGGTTTACATGAGCTGAACTCTTGCTTGTAGGAAGACACAGATCCTGGGGTTTAACTCCTTTTCTGAGGGGAAATTCAGATCAGAGTTCTCATCCCTGAAACACATTCTGTTTTAACGCAAGAAGCAAGCTCTTCTTTCCATAGTCTAAAATACAGCAAGAACCATGAGCATGCCCTGAAAAAAAGAACTGTTTTTCCTACTCATATGGACCATATGTAGTTCAACTCTGCTTATGAAACTGATAAAAACCACAGCTCCTCTTACATAAATGCTCTTCAGTTAATAGTGAGAATCGCGTTGAGTTCGTGAACAGCGAAAAATCATTTGAGCCCAAAATTCACTGGGTTAACCAGAAATGAACTCTTGCTTGTAGGAAGACACTGATTCTGTGGTTTAACTCTGTTTCTGAAGGCTAATTCAGATCAGAGTTCTCATCCCTGAAAAAAACTCTGTTTTAAGGCAAGAATGATCCTCTTCTTTACAGCATCTCCAATAAAGTAAGAACCATGAGCAGGCAAAGAAAAAGAACTGTTTCAAACTCATACAGACCATATGTAGTCCAACTCTGCTTATAAAACTGATAGAGACCACATCTCCTCTTGCATAAATGCTAGTTAGTTAATAGTGATAATCGTGTTCAGTTCTAGACCTGTGTAAAATCATTTGAGCCCAAAATTCTCGTGGTTTACGAGAAATGAACTTTTGCTTGGAGAAGACACAGATCCTGGGGTTTAACTCCGCTTCTGAAGGGAAATTCAGACCAGAGTTCTCATCCCTAAAACACACTCTGATATAATGCAAGAAGCAAGCTATTCTTTCCAGTGTCTAAAATACAGCAAGAACCATGAGCAAGCCCTGAAAAAAAGAACTGTGTTTCCTACTCATACAGACCATATGTAGTTCAACTCTGCTTATGAAACTGATACAAACAACAGCTCCTCTTACATAAATCCTCTTTAGTTAATAGTAAGAATAGCATATGGTTCTAGAACTGCGAAAAATCATTTGAGCCCAAAATTCACTGGGTTTACAAGAAATGAACTCGTGCTTGTAGGAAGACACAGATCCTGGGGTTTAACTCCGTTTCTGCAGGGAAATTCGGACCAGATTTCTCATCCCTGAAACACACTCTGTTTAAACAAAGAAGGAAGCTCTTCTTTCCAGAGTCCAAAATACAGCAAGATCAATGAGCATTGCCTGAAAAAAGAACTGTGTTTCCTATTCATACGGACCATAGGTAGTTCAACTCTGCTTATGAAACTGATATAGACCACACCTCCTCTTACATAAATGCTCTTTAGTTAATAGTGAGAATCATGTTGGGTTCGTATACTGCGAAAAATCATTGGAGCCCAAAATTGACTGGGTTTACCTGAGCTGAACTCTTGCTTGTAGGAAGACACAGATCCTGGGGTTTAACTCTGTTTCTGAAGGGAAATACACACCAGAGTTCTCATCCCTGAAACACGCTCTGCTTTAAGGCAAGAAGCAAGCTCTTATTTCCAGAGACAAAAATACAGCAAGAACAATGAGCATGCCCTGAAAAAAGGACTGTGTTTCCTACTCATACGGACCATATGTAGTCCAACTCTGCTTATGAAACTGATACAGACCACAGCTCTTCTTACATAAATGCTCTGTAGTTCATAGTGATAATCGCGTTGGGTTCTAGAACTGTGTAAAATCATTTGAGCCGAAAATTCACTGGGTATACCATAAAAGAACTCTTGCTGGTAGGAAGACACAGATCATTGGGGTTAATTCCGTTTGTGAGGGGAAATTACGACCAGAGTTCTCATCCCTGAAACACACTTTGTTTTAACGCAAGATGCAAGCTCTTCTTTCAAGAGTCTAAAATACAACAAGAACCATTAGCATGCCCTGAAATAAATAACTGTGTTTCCTATTCATACGGACCATATGTAGTTCAACACTGCTTATGAAACTGATACAGACCACACCTCCTCTTACATAAATGCTTTTAGTTAATAGTGAGAATCATGTTCTGTTCTTGAACTGCGAAAAATCATTTGAGCCCAAAATTCACTGGGTTTACCTGAACTGAATTCTTGCTTGTAGGAAGACACAGATCCTGGGGTTTAACTCCGTTTATGAAGAGAAATTCCCACGAGAGTTCTCATCCCTGAAACACACTCTGTTTTAACGCAAGAAGCAAGCTATTATTTCCAGAGTCTAAAATACAGCAAGAACCATGAGCATGCCCTGAAAAAAAGAACTGTGTTTCCTACTCATACAGACCATATGTAGTCCAACTTTGCTTATGAAACTGATACAGACCACAGCTCCTCTTACATAAATGCTCTTTAGTTAATAGTGATAATCGCGTTGGGTTCTAGAACTGTGTAAAATCTTTTGAGGCAAAAATTCACTGGGTTTACATGAGCTGAACTCTTGCTTGTAGGAAGACACAGATCCTGGGGTTTAACTCCTTTTCTGAGGGGAAATTCAGATCAGAGTTCTCATCCCTGAAACACATTCTGTTTTAACGCAAGAAGCAAGCTCTTCTTTCCATAGTCTAAAATACAGCAAGAACCATGAGCATGCCCTGAAAAAAAGAACTGTTTTTCCTACTCATATGGACCATATGTAGTTCAACTCTGCTTATGAAACTGATAAAAACCACAGCTCCTCTTACATAAATGCTCTTCAGTTAATAGTGAGAATCGCGTTGGGTTCGTGAACAGCGAAAAATCATTTGAGCCCAAAATTCACTGGGTTAACCAGAAATGAACTCTTGCTTGTAGGAAGACACTGATTCTGTGGTTTAACTCTGTTTCTGAAGGCAAATTTAGATCAGAGTTCTCATCCCTGAAAAAAACTCTGTTTTAAGGCAAGAATGATCCTCTTCTTTACAGCATCTCCAATAAAGTAAGAACCATGAGCAGGCAAAGAAAAAGAACTGTTTCAAACTCATACAGACCATATGTAGTCCAACTCTGCTTATAAAACTGATAGAGACCACATCTCCTCTTGCATAAATGCTAGTTAGTTAATAGTGATAATCGTGTTCAGTTCTAGACCTGTGTAAAATCATTTGAGCCCAAAATTCTCGTGGTTTACGAGAAATGAACTTTTGCTTGGAGAAGACACAGATCCTGGGGTTTAACTCCGCTTCTGAAGGGAAATTCAGACCAGAGTTCTCATCCCTAAAACACACTCTGATATAATGCAAGAAGCAAGCTATTCTTTCCAGTGTCTAAAATACAGCAAGAACCATGAGCAAGCCCTGAAAAAAAGAACTGTGTTTCCTACTCATACAGACCATATGTGGTTCAACTCTGCTTATGAAACTGATACAAACAACAGCTCCTCTTACATAAATCCTCTTTAGTTAATAGTAAGAATAGCATAGGGTTGTAGAACTGCGAAAAATCATTTGAGCCCAAAATTCACTGGGTTTACAAGAAATGAAATCTTGCTTGTAGGAAGACACAGATCCTTGGGTTTAACTCCGTTTCTGCAGGGAAATTCCGACCAGATTTCTCATCCCTGAAACACACTCTGTTTAAACAAAGAAGGAAGCTCTTCTTTCCAGAGTCCAAAATACAGCAAGATCAATGAGCATTGCCTGAAAAAAGAACTGTGTTTCCTATTCATACGGACCATAGGTAGTTCAACTCTGCTTATGAAACTGATATAGACCACACCTCCTTTTACATAAATGCTCTTTAGTTAATAGTGAGAATCATGTTGGGTTCGTATACTGCGAAAAATCATTGGAGCCCAAAATTCACTGGGTTTACCTGAACTGAATTCTTGCTTGTAGGAAGACACAGATCCTGGGGTTTAATTCCGTTTATGAAGAGAAATTCCCACGAGAGTTCTCATCCCTGAAACACACTCTGTTTTAACGCAAGAAGCAAGCTATTATTTCCAGAGTCTAAAATACAGCAAGAACCATGAGCATGCCCTGAAAAAAAAACTGTGTTTCCTACTCATACAGACCATATGTAGTCCAACTCCGCTTATGAAACTGATACAGACCACAGCTCCTCTTACATAAATGCTCTTTAGTTCATAGTGATAATCGCGTTGGGTTCTAGAACTGTGTAAAATCATTTGAGCCGAAAATTCACTTGGTATACCAGAAATGAACACTTGCTGGTTGGAAGACACAGATCATTGGGGTTAATTCCGTTTGTGACGGGATATTCAGACCAGAGTTCTCATCCATGAAACACACTCTGTTTTAATGCAAGGAAGCATGCTCTTCTTTGCAGGGTCTCCAATACAGCAAGAACCATGACCATGCCCAGAAAAAAAGAACTGTGTTTCCTACTCATATGGATCATATGTAGTTCCATCTGCTTATGAAACTGATAAAATCCACAGCCCCTCTTACATAAATGCTCTTTAGTTAATAGTGAGAATCGCGTTTGGTTCATGAACAGGGAAAAATCATTTGAGTCCAAAATTCACTGGGTTAACCAGAAATGAACTCTTGCTTGTAGGAAGACACAAATCCTGGGGTTTAACTCCATTTCTGAAGGGAAATTCACACCAGAGTTCACGTCCCTGAAAACACACTCTGTTTTAACGCAAGAAGCAAGCTCTTCTTTCCAGCGTCTAAAATACAGCAAGAACCATGAGCATTCCCTGAAAAAAAGAACTGTGTTTCCGACTCATACGGACCATATGTAGTTGAACTCTGCTTATAAAACTGATACAGACCACAGCTCCTCTTACATAAATGCTCTTTAGTTAATAGTGAGAATCATGTTGGGTTTGTGAACTGCGAAAAATCATTTGATCCCAAAATTCACTGGGTTTACCTGAACTGAACTCTTGCTTGTAGGAAGACACAGATCCTGGGGTTTAACTCCATTTCTGAAGGGAAATTCACACCAGAGTTCTCATCCCTGAATACACACTCTGTTTTAACGCAAGAAGCAAGCTCTTCTTTCCAGCGTCTAAAATACAGCAAGAACCATGAGCATGCCCTGAAAAAAAGAACTGTGTTTCCTACTCATAGGGACCATATGTAGTTGAACTCTGCTTATGAAACTGATACAGTCCACAGCTCCTCCTACATAAATGCTCTTCAGTTAATAGTGATAATCGCGTTGGGTTCTAGAACTGTGTAAAATCATTTGATCCCAAAATTCACTGTGTTTACCTGAACTGAAATCTTGCTGGTAGGAAGACACAGATCCTGGGGTTTAACTCCATTTCTGAAGAGAAATTCACACCAGAGTTCTCATCCCTGAAACACATTCTGTTTGAAGTCAAGAATCATCCTCTTCAATCCAAAGTCTCCAATGTAGTAAGAAACATGAGCATGCCCAGAAAAAAAGAACAGTGTTTCCTACTCATACAGACCATATGTAGTTGAACTCTGCTTATGAAACTGATACAGACCACAGCTCCTCTTACATAAATGCTCTTTAGTTAATAGTGAGAATCATGTTGGGTTCGTGAACTGTGAAAAATCATTTGATCCCAAAATTCACTGGGTTTACCTGAACTGAACTCTTGCTTCTAGGAAGACACAGATCCTGGGGTTTAACTCCATTTCTGAAGGGAAATTCACACCAGAGTTCTCATCCCTGAAAACACACTCTGTTTTAACGCAAGAAGCAAGCTCTTCTTTCCAGCGTCTAAAATACAGCAAGAACCATGAGCATGCCCTGAAAAAAAGAACTGTGTTTCCTACTCATACGGACCATATGTAGTTGAACTCTGCTTATGAAACTGATACAGACCACAGCTCCTCTTACATAAATGCTCTTCAGTTAATAGTGATGATCGCGTTGGGTTCTAGAACTGTGTAAAAATATTTGATCCCAAAATTCACTGGGTTTACCTGAACTGAACTCTTGCTTGAAGGAAAACACAGATCCTGGGGTTTAACTCCATTTCTGAAGGGAAATTCACACCAGAGTTCTCAGCCCTGAAACACATTCTGTTTGAAGTCAAGAATCATCCTCTTCAATCCAGCGTCTCCTATGTAGTAAGAAACATGAGCATGCCCAGAAAAAAAGAACAGTGTTTCCTAATCATACAGACCATATGTAGTTCAACTCTGCATATGAAACTGATACAAACAACAGCTCCTCTTACATAAATCCTCTTTAGTTAATAGTGAGAATAGCATAGGGTTCTTGAACTGCGAAAAATCATTTGAGCCCAAAATTCACTGGGTTTACGAGAAATGAACTCTTGCTTGTAGGAAGACACTGATGCTGGGGTTTAACTCCGTTTCTGCAGGCAAATTCCGACCAGATTTCTCATCCCTGAAACACACTCTGTTTAAACAAAGAAGGAAGCTCTTCTTTCCAGAGTCTAAAATACAGCAAGATCCATGAGCATGGCCTGAAAAAAAGAACTGTGTTTCCTATTCATACAGACCATATGTAGTTCAACACTGCTTATGAAATGATACAGACCACATCTCCTCTTACAAAATGCTCTTTAGTTAATAGTGAGAATCACATTTGGTTCGTGAAGTGCGAAAATTCATTTGAGCACAAAATTCACTGGGTTTACCAGAAATGAACTCTTACTTGTAGGAAGACACATATCCAGGTGTTCAACCCCCTTTCTGAAGGGAAATTCACACCAGAATTCTCATCCCTGAAACACACTCTGTATTGACGTAGAAGCAAGCTTTTCTTTCCAGAGTCTATAATACAGCAAGAATCATGAGCATGGTCTGAAAAAAAAAAACTGTGTTTCCAATTCATACGGACCATATGTAGTTCAACTCTGCTTATGAAACTGATATAGACCACACCTGCTCTTACATAAATGCTCTTTAGTTAATAGTGAAAATCATGTTGGGTTCATGAACTGCGAAAAATCATTGGAGCCCAAAATTCACTGGGTTTACCTGAGCTGAACGCTTGCTTGTAGGAAGACACAGATCCTGGGGTTTAACTACGTTTCTGAAGGGAAATTCACACCAGAGTTCTCATCCCTGAAACACACTCTGTTTTAACGCAAGAAGCAAGCTCTTCTTTCCAGAGACTGAAATACAGCAAGAACAATGAGCATGCCCTGAAAAAAGGACTGTGTTTCCTACTCAAACGGACCATATGTAGTTGAACTCTGCTTAAGAAACTGATACAGACCACACCTCCTCTTACATAAATGCTCTACAGTTAATAGTGATAATCGCGTTCGGTTCTAGAACTGTGTAAAATCATTTGATCCCAAAATTCACTGGGTTTACCTGAACTGAACTCTTGCTTGTAGGAAGACACAGATCCTGGGGTTTAACTCCATTTCAGAAGGGAAATTCACACCAGAGTTCTCATCCCTGAAACACATTCTGTTTGAAGTCAAGAATCATCCTCTTCAATCCAGCGTCTCCAATGTAGTAAGAAACATGAGCATGCCCAGAAAAAAAGAACAGTGTTTCCTACTAATACAGACCATATGTAGTTCAACTCTGCTTATGAAACTGATACAAACAACAGCTCCTCTTACTTAAATCCTCTTTAGTTAATAGTGAGAATAGGATAGGGTTCTTGAACTGCGAAAAATCATTTGAGCCCAAAATTCATTGGGTTTACCAGAAATGAACTCTTGCTTGTAGGAAGACACAGATCCTGGGGTTTAACTCCGTTTCTGCAGGCAAATTCCGACCAGATTTCTCATCCCTGAAACACACTCTGTTTAAACGAAGAAGAAAGCTCTTCTTTCCAGAGTCCAAAATACAGCAAGATCAATGAGCATGGCCTGAAAAAAAGAACTGTGTTTCCTTTTCATAGGGACCATAGGTAGTTCAACTCTGCTTATGAAACTGATATAGACCACACATCCTCTTACATAAATGCTCTTTAGTTCATAGTGAGAATCATGTTGGGTTCGTGAACTGCCAAAAATCATTTGAGCCGAAAATTGACTGGGTTTACCTGAGCTGAAATCTTGCTTGTAGGAAGACACAGATCCTGGAGTTTAACTCCGTTTCTGAAGGGAAATTCACACCAGAGTTCTCATCCCTGAAACACACTCTGTTTTAACGCAAGAAGCAAGCTCTTATTTCCAGAGACTAAAATACAGCAAGAACAATGAGCATGCCCTGAAAAAAGGACTGTGTTTCCCACACATTCGGACCATATGTAGTCCAACTCTGCTTATGAAACTGATACAGACCACAGCTCCTCTTACATAAATGCTCTTTAGTTAATAGTGATAATCGCGTTGGGTTCTAGAACTGTGTAAAATCATTTGAGCCGAAAATTCACGTGGTTTACCAGGAATGAACTCTTGCTTGTAGGAAGACACAGATCATGGGGTTTAACTCCGTTTCTGAAGGGAAATTCAGACCAGAGTTCTCATCCCTGAAACACATTCTGTTTTAAGGCAAGAATCATCCTCTTCTCTCCATCGTCTCCAATGTAGTAAGAAACATGAGCATGCCCAGAAAAGAGAACAGTGTTTCCTACTCATACATACCATATTACTTCAATTCTGCTTATGAAACTGATACAGACCACACCTCCTCTTATATAAATGCTCTTTAGTTAGTAGTGAGAATCATGTTGTGTTCGTGAACTGCGAAAAATCATTTGAGCCAAAAATTCACTAGGTTTACCTGAACTGAATTCTTGCTTGTAGGAAGACACAGATCCTTTTGTTTAACTCCGATTATGAAGAGAAATTCCCACCAGATTTCTCATCCCTAAAACACACTCTGTTTTAATGCAAGAAGCAAGCTATTCTTTCCAGTGTCTAAAATACAGCAAGAACCATGAGCATGCCCTGAAAAAAAGAACTGTGTTTCCTACTCATACGGACCATATGTAGTTCAACTCTGCTTATGAAACTGATACAAACCACGGCTCGATTTACATAAATCCTCTTTAATTAATAGTAAGAACAGCATAAGTTTCTTGAACTGCGAAAAATCATTTGAGCCCAAAATTCACTGGGTTTACGAGAAATGAACTCTTGCTTGTAGGAAGACACAGATCCTGGGGTTTAACTCCGTTACTGCATGCAAATTCTGACCAGATTTCTCAGCCCTGAAACACACTTTGTTTAAACGAAGAAGGAAGCTCTTCTTTCCAGAGTCCAAAATACAGCAAGATCCATGAGCATGGCCTGAAAAAAAGAACTGTGTTTCCTTTTCATAGGGACCATAGGTAGTTCAACTCTGCTTATGAAACTGATATAGACCACACCACCTCTTACATAAATGCTCTTTCGTTCATAGTGAGAATCATGTTGGGTTCGTGAACTGCGAAAAATCATTTGAGCCCAAAATTCACTGGGTTTACCTGAGCTGAACTCTTGCTTGTAGGAAGACACAGATCCTGGGGTTTAACTCCATTTCTGAAGGGAAATTCACACCAGAGTTCTCATCCCTGAAACACCCTCTGTTTTAACGCAAGAAGCAAGCTCTTATTTCCAGAGACTAAAATACAGCAAGAACAATGAGCATGCCCTGAAAAAAGGACTGTGTTTCCTACTCATACGGACCATATGTAGTCCAACTCTCCTTATGAAACTGATACAGACCATAGCTCCTCTTACATAAATGCTCTTTAGTTCATAGTGATAATCGCGTTGGGTTCTAGAACTGTGTAAAATCATTTGAGCCGAAAATTCACTGGGCATACCAGAAAAGAACTCTTGCTGGTAGGAAGACACAGATCATTGGGGTTAATTCCGCTTGTGAAGGGAATTCAGACCAGAGTTCTCATCCGTGAAACACACTCTGTTTTAACGAAGAAACAAGCTCTTCTTTCAAGAGTCTAAAATACAACAAGAACCATTAGCATGCCCTGAAAAAAATAACTGTGTTTCCTATTCATACGGACCATATGGAGTTCAACACTGCTTATGAAACTGATACAGACCAAACCTCCTCTTACATAAATGCTCTTTAGTTAATAGTGAGAATAGCATAGGGTTTGTGAACTGCGAAAAATCATTTGAGTCCAAAATTCCCTGGGTATACCAGAAATGAATTCTTGATTGTAGGAAGACACAGATCCTGGGTATTAACTCCGTTTCTGAAGGGAAATTCAGAGCAGAGTTCTCATCCATGAAACACACTCTGTTTTAATGCAGGAAGCATGCTCTTCTTTGCAGCGTCTCCAATACAGCAAGAACCATGAGCATGCCCAGAATCAAAGAACTGTGTTTCCTACTCATACGGATCATATGTAGTTCCATCTGCTTATGAAACTGATAAAATCCACAGCTCCTCTTACTTAAATGCTCTTTAGTTAATAGTGAGTATCGCGTTTGGTTCAAGAAAAGCGAAAAATCATTTGAGCCCAAAATTCACTGGGTTAACCAGAAATGAACTCTTGCTTGTAGGAAGACACAGATCCTGGGGTTTAACTCCATTTCTGAAGTGAAATTCACACCAGAGTTCTCATCCCTGAAAACACACTCTGTTTTAACGCAAGAAGCAAGCTCTTCTTTCCAGCGTCTAAAATACAGCAAGAACCATGAGCATGCCCTGAAATAAAGAACTGTGTTTCCTACTCATACGGACCATATGTAGTTCAACTGTGCTTATGAAACTGATACAAACCACAGCACCTCTTACATAAATGCTCTTTAGTTAATAGTGAGAATCATGTTGGGTTCGTGAACTGCGAATAATCATTTGAGCCCAAAATTCACAGTGTTTACCAGAAATGAACTCTTGCTTGTAGGAAGACACTGATCCTGAGGTTTAACTCTGTTTCTGAAGGCAAATTCAGATCAGAGTTTTCTTCCCTGAAAAAAACTCTGGTTTAAGGCAAGAATGATCCTCTTCTTACAGCATCTCCAATAAAGTAAGAACCATGAGCAGGCAAAGAAAAAGAACTGTTTCAAAATCATACGGACCATATGTAGTCCAACTCTGCTTATAAAACTGATAGAGACGACATCTCCTCTTGCATAAATGCTCGTTAGTTAATAGTGATAATCTTGTTCAGTTCTAGACCTGTGTAAAATCATTTGAGCCCAAAGTTCACGTGGTTTACCAGAAATGAAGTCTTGCTTGCAGGAAGACACAGATCCTGGGGTTTAACTCCTTTTCTGAAGGGAAATTCAGACCAGAATTCTCATCCCTAAAACACACTATTTTATAATGCAAGAAGCAATCTATTCTTTCCAGAGTCTAAAATACAGCAAGAACCATGAGCATGCCATGAAAAAAAGAACTGTGTTTCCTACTCATATGGACCATATGTAGTTCAACTCTGCTTATGAAACTGATACAAACCACGGCTCCACTTACATAAATGCTTTTAGTTAATAGTGAGAATCATGTTCTGTTCTTGAACTGCGAAAAATCATTTGAGCCCAAAATTCACTGGGTTTACCTGAACTGAATTCTTGCTTGTAGGAAGACACAGATCCTGGGGTTTAACTCCGTTTATGAAGAGAAATTCCCACGAGAGTTCTCATCCCTGAAACACACTCTGTTTTAACGCAAGAAGCAAGCTATTATTTCCAGATTCTAAAATACAGTAAGAACCATGAGCATGCCCTGAAAAAAAGAACTGTGTTTCCTACTCATACAGACCATATGTAGTCCAACTTTGCTTATGAAACTGATACAGACCACAGCTCCTCTTACATAAATGCTCTTTAGTTAATAGTGACAATCGCATTGGGTTCTAGAACTGTGTAAAATCTTTAGAGGCAAAAATTCACTGGGTTTACCTGAGCTGAACTCTTGCTTGTAGGAAGACACAGATCCTGGGATTTAACTCCTTTTCTGAGGGGAAATTCAGACCAGAGTTTTCATCCCTGAAACACATTCTGTTTTAACGCAAGAAGCAAGCTCTTCTTTCCATAGTCTAAAATACAGCAAGAACCATGAGCATGCCCTGAAAAAAAGACCTGTTTTTCCTACTCATATGGACCATATGTAGTTCAACTCTGCTTATGAAACTGATAAAAACCACAGCTCCTCTTACATAAATGCTCTTCAGTTAATAGTGAGAATCGCGTTGGGTTCGTGAACAGCGAAAAATCATTTGAGCCCAAAATTCACTGGGTTAACCAGAAATGAACTCTTGCTTGTAGGAAGACACTGATCCTGTGGTTTAACTCTGTTTCTGAAGGCAAATTCAGATCAGAGTTCTCACCCCGAAAAAAACTCTGTTTTAAGGCAAGAATGATCCTCTTCTTTACAGCATCTCCAATAAAGTAAGAACCATGAGCAGGCAAAGAAAAAGAACTGTTTCAAACTCATACAGACCATATGTAGTCCAACTCTGCTTATAAAACTGATAGAGACCACATCTCCTCTTGCATAAATGCTCGTTAGTTAATAGTGATAATCGTGTTCAGTTCTAGACCTGTGTAAAATCATTTGAGCCCAAGATTCTCGTGGTTTACGAGAAATGAACTTTTGCTTGCAGAAGACACAGATCCTGGGATTTAACTCCGCTTCTGAAGGGAAATTCAGACCAGAGTTCTCATCCCTAAAACACACTCTGATATAATGCAAGAACCAAACTATTCTTTCCAGTGTCTAAAATACAGCAAGAACCATGAGCATGCCCTGAAAAAAAGAACTGTGTTTCCTACTCATACAGACCATATGGAGTTCAACTCTGCTTATGAAACTGATACAAACAACAGCTCCTCTTACATAAATCCTCTTTAGTTAATAGTAAGAATAGCATAGGGTTCTAGAACTGCGAAAAATCATTTGAGCCCAAAATTCACTGGGTTAACCAGAAAAGAACTCTTGCTTGTAGGAAGACACAGATCCTGGGGTTTAACTCCGTTTCTGCAGGGAAATTCCGACCAGATTTCTCATCCCTGAAACACACTCTGTTTAAACAAAGAAGGAAGCTCTTCTTTCCAGAGTCCAAAATACAGCAAGATCAATGAGCATTGCCTGAAAAAAAGAACTGTGTTTCCTATTCATACGGACCATAGGTAGTTCAACTCTGCTTATGAAACTGATATAGACCACACCTCCTCTTACATAAATGCTCTTTAGTTAATAGTGAGAATCATGTTGGGTTCGTATACTGCGAAAAATCATTGGAGCCCAAAATTGACTGGGTTTACCTGAGCTGAACTCTTGCTTGTAGGAAGACACAGATCCTGGGGTTTAACTCCGTTTCTGAAGGGAAATACACACCAGAATTCTCATCCCTGAAACACGCTCTGCTTTAACGCAAGAAGCAAGCTCTTATTTCCAGAGACTAAAATACAGCAAGAACAATGAGCATGCCCTGAAAAAAGGACTGTGTTTCCTACTCATACGGACCATATGTAGTCCAACTCTGCTTATGAAACTGATACAGACCACAGCTCCTCTTACATAAATGCTCTTTAGTTCATAGTGATAATCGCGTTGGGTTCTAGAACTGTGTAAAATCATTTGAGCCGAAAATTCACTGGGTATACCATAAATGAACTCTTGCTGGTAGGAAGACACAGATCATTGGGGTTAATTCCGTTTGTGAAGGGAAATTAAGACCAGAGTTCTCATCCCTGAAACACACTCTGTTTTAACGCAAGAAGCAAGCTCTTCTTTCAAGAGTCTAAAATACAACAAGAACCATTAGCATGCCCTGAAATAAATAACTGTGTTTCCTATTCATACGGACCATATGTAGTTCAACACTGCTTATGAAACTGATACAGACCACACCTCCTCTTACATAAATGCTTTTAGTTAATAGTGAGAATCATGTTCTGTTCTTGAACTGCGAAAAATCATTTGAGCCCAAAATTCACTGGGTTTACCTGAACTGAATTCTTGCTTGTAGGAAGACACAGATCCTGGGGTTTAACTCCGTTTATGAAGAGAAATTCCCACGAGAGTTCTCATCCCTGAAACACACTCTGTTTTAACGCAAGAAGCAAGCTATTATTTCCAGAGTCTAAAATACAGCAAGAACCATGAGCATGCCCTGAAAAAAAGAACTGTGTTTCCTACTCATACAGACCATATGTAGTCCAACTTTGCTTATCAAACTGATACAGACCACAGCTCCTCTTGCATAAATGCTCGTTAGTTAATAGTGATAATCGTGTTCAGTTCTAGACCTGTGTAAAATCATTTGAGCCCAAAATTCTCGTGGTTTACGAGAAATGAACTTTTGCTTGCAGAAGACACAGATCCTGGGGTTTAACTCCGCTTCTGAAGGGAAATTCAGACCAGAGTTCTCATCCCTAAAACACACTCTGATATAATGCAAGAAGCAAGCTATTCTTTCCAGTGTCTTAAATACAGCAAGAACCATGAGCATGCGCTGAAAAAAAGAACTGTGTTTCCTACTCATACAGACCATATGTAGTTCAACTCTGCTTATGAAACTGATACAAACAACAGCTCCTCTTACATAAATCCTCTTTAGTTAATAGTAAGAATAGCATAGGGTTCTAGAACTGCGAAAAATCATTTGAGCCCAAAATTCACTGGGTTTACCAGAAATGAACTCGTGCTTGTAGGAAGACACAGATCCTGGGGTTTAACTCCGTTTCTGCAGGGAAATTCCGACCAGATTTCTCATCCCTGAAACACACTCTGTTTAAACAAAGAAGGAAGCTCTTCTTTCCAGAGTTCAAAATACAGCAAGATCAATGAGCATTGCCTGAAAAAAGAACTGTGTTTCCTATTCATACGGACCATAGGTAGTTCAACTCTGCTTATGAAACTGATATAGACCACACCTCCTCTTACGTAAATGCTCTTTAGTTAATAGTGAGAATCATGTTGGGTTCGTATACTGCGAAAAATCATTGGAGCCCAAAATTGACTGGGTTTACCTGAGCTGAACTCTTGCTTGTAGGAAGACACAGATCCTGGGGTTTAACTCCGTTTCTGAAGGGAAATACACACCAGAGTTCTCATCCCTGAAACACGCTCTGCTTTAACGCAAGAAGCAAGCTCTTATTTCCAGAGACTAAAATACAGCAAGAACAATGAGCATGCCCTGAAAAAAGGACTGTGTTTCCTACTCATACGGACCATATGTAGTCCAACTCTGCTTATGAAACTGATACAGACCACAGCTCCTCTTACATAAATGCTCTTTAGTTCATAGTGATAATCGCGTTGGGTTCTAGAACTGTGTAAAATCATTTGAGCCGAAAATTCACTGGGTATACCATAAATGAACTCTTGCTGGTAGGAAGACACAGATCATTGGGGTTAATTCCGTTTGTGAAGGGAAATTAAGACCAGAGTTCTCATCCCTGAAACACACTCTGTTTTAACGCAAGAAGCAAGCTCTTCTTTCAAGAGTCTAAAATGCAACAAGAACCATTAGCATGCCCTGAAATAAATAACTGTGTTTCCTATTCATACGGACCATATGTAGTTCAACACTGCTTATGAAACTGATACAGACCACACCTCCTCTTACATAAATGCTTTTAGTTAATAGTGAGAATCATGTTCTGTTCTTGAACTGCGAAAAATCATTTGAGCCCAAAATTCACTGGGTTTACCTGAACTGAATTCTTGCTTGTAGGAAGACACAGATCCTGGGGTTTAACTCCGTTTATGAAGAGAAATTCCCACGAGAGTTCTCATCCCTGAAACACACTCTGTTTTAACGCAAGAAGCAAGCTATTATTTCCAGAGTCTAAAATACAGCAAGAACCATGAGCATGCCCTGAAAAAAAGAACTGTGTTTCCTACTCATACAGACCATATGTAGTCCAACTTTGCTTATGAAACTGATACAGACCACAGCTCCTCTTGCATAAATGCTCGTTAGTTAATAGTGATGATCGTGTTCAGTTCTAGACCTGTGTAAAATCATTTGAGCCCAAAATTCTCGTGGTTTACGAGAAATGAACTTTTGCTTGCAGAAGACACAGATCCTGGGGTTTAACTCCGCTTCTGAAGGGAAATTCAGACCAGAGTTCTCATCCCTAAAACACACTCTGATATAATGCAAGAAGCAAGCTATTCTTTCCAGTGTCTTAAATACAGCAAGAACCATGAGCATGCCCTGAAAAAAAGAACTGTGTTTCCTACTCATACAGACCATATGTAGTTCAACTCTGCTTATGAAACTGATACAAACAACAGCTCCTCTTACATAAATCCTCTTTAGTTAATAGTAAGAATAGCATAGCGTTCTAAAACTGCGATAAATCATTTGAGCCCAAAATTCACTGGGTTTACCAGAAATGAACTCGTGCTTGTAGGAAGACACAGATCCTGGGGTTTAACTCCGTTTCTGCAGGGAAATTCCGACCAGATTTCTCATCCCTGAAACACACTCTGTTTAAACAAAGAAGGAAGCTCTTCTTTCCAGAGTCCAAAATACAGCAAGATCAATGAGCATTGCCTGAAAAAAGAACTGTGTTTCCTATTCATACGGACCATAGGTAGTTCAACTCTGCTTATGAAACTGATATAGACCACACCTCCTCTTACATAAATGCTCTTTAGTTAATAGTGAGAATCATGTTGGGTTCGTATACTGCGAAAAATCATTGGAGCCCAAAATTGACTGGGTTTACCTGAGCTGAACTCTTGCTTGTAGGAAGACACAGATCCTGGGGTTTAACTCTGTTTCTGAAGGGAAATACACACCAGAGTTCTCATCCCTGAAACACGCTCTGCTTTAACGCAAGAAGCAAGCTCTTATTTCCAGAGACTAAAATACAGCAAGAACAATGAGCATGCCCTGAAAAAAGGACTGTGTTTCCTACTCATACGGACCATATGTAGTCCAACTCTGCTTATGAAACTGATACAGACCACAGCTCCTCTTACATAAATGCTCTTTAGTTCATAGTGATAATCGCGTTGGGTTCTAGAACTGTGTAAAATCATTTGAGCCGAAAATTCACTGGGTATATCATAAAAGAACTCTTGCTGGTAGGAAGACACAGATCATTGGGGTTAATTCCGTTTGTGAGGGGAAATTACGACCAGAGTTCTCATCCCTGAAACACACTCTGTTTTAACGCAAGAAGCAAGCTCTTCTTTCAAGAGTCTAAAATACAACAAGAACCATTAGCATGCCCTGAAATAAATAACTGTGTTTCCTATTCATACGGACCATATGTAGTTCAACACTGCTTATGAAACTGATACAGACCACACCTCCTCTTACATAAATGCTTTTAGTTAATAGTGAGAATCATGTTCTGTTCTTGAACTGCGAAAAATCATTTGAGCCCAAAATTCAGTGGGTTTACCTGAACTGAATTCTTGCTTGTAGGAAGACACAGATCCTGGGGTTTAACACCGTTTATGAAGAGAAATTCCCACGAGAGTTCTCCTCCCTGAAACACACTCTGTTTTAACGCAAGAAGCAAGCTATTATTTCCAGAGTCTAAAATACAGCAAGAACCATGAGCATGCCCTGAAAAAAAGAACTATGTTTCCTACTCATACAGACCATATGTAGTCCAACTTTGCTTATGAAACTGATACAGACCACAGCTCCTCTTACATAAATGCTCTTTAGTTAATAGTGATAATCGCGTTGGGTTCTAGAACTGTGTAAAATCTTTTGAGGCAAAAATTCACCCGGTTTACATGAGCTGAACTCTTGCTTGTAGGAAGACACAGATCCTGGGGTTTAACTCCTTTTCTGAGGGGAAATCCAGACCAGAGTTCTCATCCCTGAAACACATTCTGTTTTAACGCAAGAAGCAAGCTCTTCTTTCCATAGTCTAAAATACAGCAAGAACCGTGAGCATGCCCTGAAAAAAAGAACTGTTTTTCCTACTCATATGGACCATATGTAGTTCAACTCTGCTTATGAAACTGATAAAAACCACAGCTCCTCTTACATAAATGCTCTTAAGTTAATAGTGAGAATCGCGTTGGGTTCGTGAACAGCAAAAAATCATTTGAGCCAAAATTCACTGGGTTAACCAGAAATGAACTCTTGCTTGTAGGAAGACACTGATCCTGTGGTTTAACTCTGTTTCTGAAGGCAAATTCAGATCAGAGTTCTCACCCCGAAAAAAACTCTGTTTTAAGGCAAGAATGATCCTCTTCTTTACAGCATCTCCAATAAAGTAAGAACCATGAGCAGGCAAAGAAAAAGAACTGTTTCAAACTCATACAGACCATATGTAGTCCAACTCTGCTTATAAAACTGATAGAGACCACATCTCCTCTTGCATAAATGCTCGTTAGTTAATAGTGATAATCGTGTTCAGTTCTAGACCTGTGTAAAATCATTTGAGCCCAAAATTCTCGTGGTTTACGAGAAATGAACTTTTGCTTGCAGAAGACACAGATCCTGGGGTTTAACTCCGCTTCTGAAGGGAAATTCAGACCAGAGTTCTCATCCCTAAAACACACTCTGATATAATGCAAGAACCAAACTATTCTTTCCAGTGTCTAAAATACAGCAAGAACCAAGAGCATGCCCTGAAAAAAAGAACTGTGTTTCCTACTCATACGGACCATATGTAGTCCAACTCTGCTTATGAAACTGATACAGACCACAGCTCCTCTTACATAAATGCTCTTTAGTTCATAGTGATAATCGCGTTGGGTTCTAGAACTGTGTAAAATCATTTGAGCCGAAAATTCACTGGGTATACCATAAATGAACTCTTGCTGGTAGTAAGACACAGATCATTGGGGTTAATTCCGTTTGTGAAGGGAAATTAAGACCAGAGTTCTCATCCCTGAAACACACTCTGTTTTAACACAAGAAGCAAGCTCTTCTTTCAAGAGTCTAAAATACAACAAGAACCATTAGCATGCCCTGAAATAAATAGCTGTGTTTCCTATTCATACGGACCATATGTAGTTCAACACTGCTTATGAAACTGATACAGACCACACCTCCTCTTACATAAATGCTTTTAGTTAATAGTGAGAATCATGTTCTGTTCTTGAACTGCGAAAAATCATTTGAGCCCAAAATTCACTGGGTTTACCTGAACTGAATTCTTGCTTGTAGGAAGACACAGATCCTGGGGTTTAACTCCGTTTATGAAGAGAAATTCCCACGAGAGTTCTCATCCCTGAAACACACTCTGTTTAAACAAAGAAGGAAGCTCTTCTTTCCAGAGTCCAAAATACAGCAAGATCAATGAGCATTGCCTGAAAAAAGAACTGTGTTTCCTATTCATACGGACCATAGGTAGTTCAACTCTGCTTATGAAACTGATATAGACCACACCTCCTCTTACATAAATGCTCTTTAGTTAATAGTGAGAATCATGTTGGGTTCGTATACTGCGAAAAATCATTGGAGCCCAAAATTGACTGGGTTTACCTGAGCTGAACTCTTGCTTGTAGGAAGACACAGATCCTGGGGTTTAACTCTGTTTCTGAAGGGAAATACACACCAGAGTTCTCATCCCTGAAACACGCTCTGCTTTAACGCAAGAAGCAAGCTCTTATTTCCAGAGACTAAAATACAGCAAGAACAATGAGCATGCCCTGAAAAAAGGACTGTGTTTCCTACTCATACGGACCATATGTAGTCCATCTCTGCTTATGAAACTGATACAGACCACAGCTCCTCTTACATAAATGCTCTTTAGTTCATAGTGATAATCGCGTTGGGTTCTAGAACTGTGTAAAATCATTTGAGCCGAAAATTCACTGGGTATACCATAAAAGAACTCTTGCTGGTAGGAAGACACAGATCATTGGGGTTAATTCCGTTTGTGAGGGGAAATTACGACCAGAGTTCTCATCCCTGAAACACACTCTGTTTTAACGCAAGAAGCAAGCTCTTCTTTCAAGAGTCTAAAATACAACAAGAACCATTAGCATGCCCTGAAATAAATAACTGTGTTTCCTATTCATACGGACCATATGTAGTTCAACACTGCTTATGAAACTGATACAGACCACACCTCCTCTTACATAAATGCTTTTAGTTAATAGTGAGAATCATGTTCTGTTCTTGAACTGCGAAAAATCATTTGAGCCCAAAATTCAGTGGGTTTACCTGAACTGAATTCTTGCTTGTAGGAAGACACAGATCCTGGGGTTTAACACCGTTTATGAAGAGAAATTCCCACGAGAGTTCTCCTCCCTGAAACACACTCTGTTTTAACGCAAGAAGCAAGCTATTATTTCCAGAGTCTAAAATACAGCAAGAACCATGAGCATGCCCTGAAAAAAAGAACTATGTTTCCTACTCATACAGACCATATGTAGTCCAACTTTGCTTATGAAACTGATACAGACCACAGCTCCTCTTACATAAATGCTCTTTAGTTAATAGTGATAATCGCGTTGGGTTCTAGAACTGTGTAAAATCTTTTGAGGCAAAAATTCACCCGGTTTACATGAGCTGAACTCTTGCTTGTAGGAAGACACAGATCCTGGGGTTTAACTCCTTTTCTGAGGGGAAATCCAGACCAGAGTTCTCATCCCTGAAACACATTCTGTTTTAACGCAAGAAGCAAGCTCTTCTTTCCATAGTCTAAAATACAGCAAGAACCGTGAGCATGCCCTGAAAAAAAGAACTGTGTTTCCTACTCATATGGACCATATGTAGTTCAACTCTGCTTATGAAACTGATAAAAACCACAGCTCCTCTTACATAAATGCTCTTAAGTTAATAGTGAGAATCGCGTTGGGTTCGTGAACAGCAAAAAATCATTTGAGCCCAAAATTCACTGGGTTAACCAGAAATGAACTCTTGCTTGTAGGAAGACACTGATCCTGTGGTTTAACTCTGTTTCTGAAGGCAAATTCAGATCAGAGTTCTCACCCCGAAAAAAACTCTGTTTTAAGGCAAGAATGATCCTCTTCTTTACAGCATCTCCAATAAAGTAAGAACCATGAGCAGGCAAAGAAAAAGAACTGTTGCAAACTCATACAGACCATATGTAGTCCAACTCTGCTTATAAAACTGATAGAGACCACATCTCCTCTTGCATAAATGCTCGTTAGTTAATAGTGATAATCGTGTTCAGTTCTAGACCTGTGTAAAATCATTTGAGCCCAAAATTCTCGTGGTTTACGAGAAATGAACTTTTGCTTGCAGAAGACACAGATCCTGGGGTTTAACTCCGCTTCTGAAGGGAAATTCAGACCAGAGTTCTCATCCCTAAAACACACTCTGATATAATGCAAGAACCAAACTATTCTTTCCAGTGTCTAAAATACAGCAAGAACCAAGAGCATGCCCTGAAAAAAAGAACTGTGTTTCCTACTCATACGGACCATATGTAGTCCAACTCTGCTTATGAAACTGATACAGACCACAGCTCCTCTTACATAAATGCTCTTTAGTTCATAGTGATAATCGCGTTGGGTTCTAGAACTGTGTAAAATCATTTGAGCCGAAAATTCACTGGGTATACCATAAATGAACTCTTGCTGGTAGGAAGACACAGATCATTGGGGTTAATTCCGTTTGTGAAGGGAAATTAAGACCAGAGTTCTCATCCCTGAAACACACTCTGTTTTAACACAAGAAGCAAGCTCTTCTTTCAAGAGTCTAAAATACAACAAGAACCATTAGCATGCCCTGAAATAAATAGCTGTGTTTCCTATTCATACGGACCATATGTAGTTCAACACTGCTTATGAAACTGATACAGACCACACCTCCTCTTACATAAATGCTTTTAGTTAATAGTGAGAATCATGTTCTGTTCTTGAACTGCGAAAAATCATTTGAGCCCAAAATTCACTGGGTTTACCTGAACTGAATTCTTGCTTGTAGGAAGACACAGATCCTGGGGTTTAACTCCGTTTATGAAGAGAAATTCCCACGAGAGTTCTCATCCCTGAAACACACTCTGTTTAAACAAAGAAGGAAGCTCTTCTTTCCAGAGTCCAAAATACAGCAAGATCAATGAGCATTGCCTGAAAAAAGAACTGTGTTTCCTATTCATACGGACCATAGGTAGTTCAACTCTGCTTATGAAACTGATATAGACCACACCTCCTCTTACATAAATGCTCTTTAGTTAATAGTGAGAATCATGTTGGGTTCGTATACTGCGAAAAATCATTGGAGCCCAAAATTGACTGGGTTTACCTGAGCTGAACTCTTGCTTGTAGGAAGACACAGATCCTGGGGTTTAACTCTGTTTCTGAAGGGAAATACACACCAGAGTTCTCATCCCTGAAACACGCTCTGCTTTAACGCAAGAAGCAAGCTCTTATTTCCAGAGACTAAAATACAGCAAGAACAATGAGCATGCCCTGAAAAAAGGACTGTGTTTCCTACTCATACGGACCATATGTAGTCCATCTCTGCTTATGAAACTGATACAGACCACAGCTCCTCTTACATAAATGCTCTTTAGTTCATAGTGATAATCGCGTTGGGTTCTAAAACTGTGTAAAATCATTTGAGCCGAAAATTCACTGGGTATACCATAAAAGAACTCTTGCTGGTAGGAAGACACAGATCATTGGGGTTAATTCCGTTTGTGAGGGGAAATTACGACCAGAGTTCTCATCCCTGAAACACACTCTGTTTTAACGCAAGAAGCAAGCTCTTCTTTCAAGAGTCTAAAATACAACAAGAACCATTAGCATGCCCTGAAATAAATAACTGTGTTTCCTATTCATACGGACCATATGTAGTTCAACACTGCTTATGAAACTGATACAGACCACACCTCCTCTTACATAAATGCTTTTAGTTAATAGTGAGAATCATGTTCTGTTCTTGAACTGCGAAAAATCATTTGAGCCCAAAATTCAGTGGGTTTACCTGAACTGAATTCTTGCTTGTAGGAAGACACAGATCCTGGGGTTTAACACCGTTTATGAAGAGAAATTCCCACGAGAGTTCTCCTCCCTGAAACACACTCTGTTTTAACGCAAGAAGCAAGCTATTATTTCCAGAGTCTAAAATACAGCAAGAACCATGAGCATGCCCTGAAAAAAAGAACTTTGTTTCCTACTCATACAGACCATATGTAGTCCAACTTTGCTTATGAAACTGATACAGACCACAGCTCCTCTTACATAAATGCTCTTTAGTTAATAGTGATAATCGCGTTGGGTTCTAGAACTGTGTAAAATCTTTTGAGGCAAAAATTCACCCGGTTTACATGAGCTGAACTCTTGCTTGTAGGAAGACACAGATCCTGGGGTTTAACTCCTTTTCTGAGGGGAAATCCAGACCAGAGTTCTCATCCCTGAAACACATTCTGTTTTAACGCAAGAAGCAAGCTCTTCTTTCCATAGTCTAAAATACAGCAAGAACCGTGAGCATGCCCTGAAAAAAAGAACTGTTTTTCCTACTCATATGGACCATATGTAGTTCAACTCTGCTTATGAAACTGATAAAAACCACAGCTCCTCTTACATAAATGCTCTTAAGTTAATAGTGAGAATCGCGTTGGGTTCGTGAACAGCAAAAAATCATTTGAGCCCAAAATTCACTGGGTTAACCAGAAATGAACTCTTGCTTGTAGGAAGACACTGATCCTGTGGTTTAACTCTGTTTCTGAAGGCAAATTCAGATCAGAGTTCTCACCCCGAAAAAAACTCTGTTTTAAGGCAAGAATGATCCTCTTCTTTACAGCATCTCCAATAAAGTAAGAACCATGAGCAGGCAAAGAAAAAGAACTGTTGCAAACTCATACAGACCATATGTAGTCCAACTCTGCTTATAAAACTGATAGAGACCACATCTCCTCTTGCATAAATGCTCGTTAGTTAATAGTGATAATCGTGTTCAGTTCTAGACCTGTGTAAAATCATTTGAGCCCAAAATTCTCGTGGTTTACGAGAAATGAACTTTTGCTTGCAGAAGACACAGATCCTGGGGTTTAACTCCGCTTCTGAAGGGAAATTCAGACCAGAGTTCTCATCCCTAAAACACACTCTGATATAATGCAAGAACCAAACTATTCTTTCCAGTGTCTAAAATACAGCAAGAACCAAGAGCATGCCCTGAAAAAAAGAACTGTGTTTCCTACTCATACGGACCATATGTAGTCCAACTCTGCTTATGAAACTGATACAGACCACAGCTCCTCTTACATAAATGCTCTTTAGTTCATAGTGATAATCGCGTTGGGTTCTAGAACTGTGTAAAATCATTTGAGCCGAAAATTCACTGGGTATACCATAAATGAACTCTTGCTGGTAGGAAGACACAGATCATTGGGGTTAATTCCGTTTGTGAAGGGAAATTAAGACCAGAGTTCTCATCCCTGAAACACACTCTGTTTTAACACAAGAAGCAAGCTCTTCTTTCAAGAGTCTAAAATACAACAAGAACCATTAGCATGCCCTGAAATAAATAGCTGTGTTTCCTATTCATACGGACCATATGTAGTTCAACACTGCTTATGAAACTGATACAGACCACACCTCCTCTTACATAAATGCTTTTAGTTAATAGTGAGAATCATGTTCTGTTCTTGAACTGCGAAAAATCATTTGAGCCCAAAATTCACTGGGTTTACCTGAACTGAATTCTTGCTTGTAGGAAGACACAGATCCTGGGGTTTAACTCCGTTTATGAAGAGAAATTCCCACGAGAGTTCTCATCCCTGAAACACACTCTGTTTTAACGCAAGAAGCAAGCTATTATTTCCAGAGTCTAAAATACAGCAAGAACCATGAGCATGCCCTGAAAAAAGGACTGTGTTTCCTACTCATACAGACCATATGTAGTCCAACTTTGCTTATGAAACTGATACAGACCACAGCTCCTCTTGCATAAATGCTCGTTAGTTAATAGTGATAATCGTGTTCAGTTCTAGACCTGTGTAAAATCATTTGAGCCCAAAATTCTCGTGGTTTACGAGAAATGAACTTTTGCTTGGAGAAGACACAGATCCTGGGGTTTAACTCCGCTTCTGAAGGGAAATTCAGACCAGAGTTCTCATCCCTAAAACACACTCTGATATAATGCAAGAACCAAACTATTCTTTCCAGTGTCTTAAATACAGCAAGAACCATGAGCATGCCCTGAAAAAAAGAACTGTGTTTCCTACTCATACAGACCATATGTAGTTCAACTCTGCTTATGAAACTGATACAAACAACAGCTCCTCTTACATAAATCCTCTTTAGTTAATAGTAAGAATAGCATAGGGTTCTAGAACTGCGAAAAAACATTTGAGCCCAAAATTCACTGGGTTTACCAGAAATGAACTCGTGCTTGTAGGAAGACACAGATCCTGGGGTGTAACTCCGTTTCTGCAGGGAAATTCCGACCAGATTTCTCATCCCTGAAACACACTCTGTTTAAACAAAGAAGGAAGCTCTTCTTTCCAGAGTCCAAAATACAGCAAGATCAATGAGCATTGCCTGAAAAAAGAACTGTGTTTCCTATTCATACGGACCATAGGTAGTTCAACTCTGCTTATGAAACTGATATAGACCACACCTCCTCTTACATAAATGCTCTTTAGTTAATAGTGAGAATCTTGTTGGGTTCGTATACTGCGAAAAATCATTGGAGCCCAAAATTGACTGGGTTTACCTGAGCTGAACTCTTGCTTGTAGGAAGACACAGATCCTGGGGTTTAACTCTGTTTCTGAAGGGAAATACACACCAGAGTTCTCATCCCTGAAACACGCTCTGCTTTAACGCAAGAAGCAAGCTCTTATTTCCAGAGACTAAAATACAGCAAGAACAATGAGCATGCCCTGAAAAAAGGACTGTGTTTCCTACTCATACGGACCATATGTAGTCCAACTCTGCTTATGAAACTGATACAGACCACAGCTCCTCTTACATAAATGCTCTTTAGTTCATAGTGATAATCGCGTTGGGTTCTAGAACTGTGTAAAATCATTTGAGCCGAAAATTCACTGGGTATATCATAAAAGAACTCTTGCTGGTAGGAAGACACAGATCATTGGGGTTAATTCCGTTTGTGAGGGGAAATTACGACCAGAGTTCTCATCCCTGAAACACACTTTGTTTTAACGCAAGAAGCAAGCTCTTCTTTCAAGAGTCTAAAATACAACAAGAACCATTAGCATGCCCTGAAATAAATAACTGTGTTTCCTATTCATACGGACCATATGTAGTTCAACACTGCTTATGAAACTGATACAGACCACACCTCCTCTTACATAAATGCTTAGTTAATAGTGAGAATCATGTTCTGTTCTTGAACTGCGAAAAATCATTTGAGCCCAAAATTCACTGGGTTTACCTGAACTGAATTCTTGCTTGTAGGAAGACACAGATCCTGGGGTTTAACTCCGTTTATGAAGAGAAATTCCCACGAGAGTTCTCCTCCCTGAAACACACTCTGTTTTAACGCAAGAAGCAAGCTATTATTTCCAGAGTCTAAAATACAGCAAGAACCATGAGCATGCCCTGAAAAAAAGAACTGTGTTTCCTACTCATACAGACCATATGTAGTCCAACTTTGCTTATGAAACTGATACAGACCACAGCTCCTCTTACATGAATGCTCTTTAGTTAATAGTGATAATCGCGTTGGGTTCTAGAACTGTGTAAAATCTTTTGAGGCAAAAATTCACTGGGTTTACATGAGCTGAACTCTTGCGTGTAGGAAGACACAGATCCTGGGGTTTAACTCCTTTTCTGAGGGGAAATCCAGACCAGAGTTCTCATCCCTGAAACACATTCTGTTTTAACGCAAGAAGCAAGCTCTTCTTTCCATAGTCTAAAATACAGCAAGAACCATGAGCATGCCCTGAAAAAAAGAACTGTTTTTCCTACTCATATGGACAATATGTAGTTCAACTCTGCTTATGAAACTGATAAAAACCACAGCTCCTCTTACATAAATGCTCTTCAGTTAATAGTGAGAATCGCGTTGGGTTCGTGAACAGCGAAAAATCATTTGAGCCCAAAATTCACTGGGTTAACCAGAAATGAACTCTTGCTTGTAGGAAGACACTGATCCTGTGGGTTAACTCTGTTTCTGAAGGCAAATTCAGATCAGAGTTCTCACCCCGAAAAAAACTCTGTTTTAAGGCAAGAATGATCCTCTTCTTTACAGCATCTCCAATAAAGTAAGAACCATGAGCAGGCAAAGAAAAAGAACTGTTGCAAACTCATACAGACCATATGTAGTCCAACTCTGCTTATAAAACTGATAGAGAGCACATCTCCTCTTGCATAAATGCTCGTTAGTTAATAGTGATAATCGTGTTCAGTTCTAGACCTGTGTAAAATCATTTGAGCCCAAAATTCTCGTGGTTTACGAGAAATGAACTTTTGCTTGCAGAAGACACAGATCCTGGGGTTTAACTCCGCTTCTGAAGGGAAATTCAGACCAGAGTTCTCATCCCTAAAACACACTCTGATATAATGCAAGAACCAAACTATTCTTTCCAGTGTCTAAAATACAGCAAGAACCATGAGCATGCCCTGAAAAAAAGAACTGTGTTTCCTACTCATACAGACCATATGTAGTTCAACTCTGCTTATGAAACTGATACAAACAACAGCTCCTCTTACATAAATCCTCTTTAGTTAATAGTAAGAATAGCATAGGGTTCTAGAACTGCGAAAAATCATTTGAGCCCAAAATTCACTGGGTTAACCAGAAAAGAACTCTTGCTTGTAGGAAGACACAGATCCTGGGGTTTAACTCCGTTTCTGCAGGGAAATTCCGACCAGATTTCTCATCCCTGAAACACACTCTGTTTAAACAAAGAAGGAAGCTCTTCTTTCCAGAGTCCAAAATACAGCAAGATCAATGAGCATTGCCTGAAAAAAAGAACTGTGTTTCCTATTCATACGGACCATAGGTAGTTCAACTCTGCTTATGAAACTGATATAGACCACACCTCCTCTTACATAAATTCTCTTTAGTTAATAGTGAGAATCATGTTGGGTTCGCATACTGCGAAAAATCATTGGAGCCCAAAATTGACTGGGTTTACCTGAGCTGAACTCTTGCTTGTAGGAAGACACAGATCCTGGGGTTTAACTCCGTTTCTGAAGGGAAATACACACCAGAATTCTCATCCCTGAAACACGCTCTGCTTTAACGCAAGAAGCAAGCTCTTATTTCCAGAGACTAAAATACAGCAAGAACAATGAGCATGCCCTGAAAAAAGGACTGTGTTTCCTACTCATACGGACCATATGTAGTCCAACTCTGCTTATGAAACTGATACAGACCACAGCTCCTCTTACATAAATGCTCTTTAGTTCATAGTGATAATCGCGTTGGGTTCTAGAACTGTGTAAAATCATTTGAGCCGAAAATTCACTGGGTATACCATAAATGAACTCTTGCTGGTAGGAAGACACAGATCATTGGGGTTAATTCCGTTTGTGAAGGGAAATTAAGACCAGAGTTCTCATCCCTGAAACACACTCTGTTTTAACACAAGAAGCAAGCTCTTCTTTCAAGAGTCTAAAATACAACAAGAACCATTAGCATGCCCTGAAATAAATAACTGTGTTTCCTATTCATACGGACCATATGTAGTTCAACACTGCTTATGAAACTGATACAGACCACACCTCCTCTTACATAAATGCTTTTAGTTAATAGTGAGAATCATGTTCTGTTCTTGAACTGCGAAAAATCATTTGAGCCCAAATTCACTGGGTTTACCTGAACTGAATTCTTGCTTGTAGGAAGACACAGATCCTGGGGTTTAACTCCGTTTATGAAGAGAAATTCCCACGAGAGTTCTCATCCCTGAAACACACTCTGTTTTAACGCAAGAAGCAAGCTATTATTTCCAGAGTCTAAAATACAGCAAGAACCATGAGCATGCCCTGAAAAAAAGAACTGTGTTTCCTACTCATACAGACCATATGTAGTCCAACTTTGCTTATGAAACTGATACAGACCACAGCTCCTCTTACATAAATGCTCTTTAGTTAATAGTGATAATCGCGTTGGGTTCTAGAACTGTGTAAAATCTTTTGAGGCAAAAATTCACTGGGTTTACATGAGCTGAACTCTTGCGTGTAGGAAGACACAGATCCTGGGGTTTAACTCCTTTTCTGAGGGGAAATCCAGACCAGAGTTCTCATCCCTGAAACACATTCTGTTTTAACGCAAGAAGCAAGCTCTTCTTTCCATAGTCTAAAATACAGCAAGAACCATGAGCATGCCCAGAAAAAAAGAACTGTTTTTCCTACTCATATGGACCATATGTAGTTCAACTCTGCTTATGAAACTGATAAAAACCACAGCTCCTCTTACATAAATGCTCTTCAGTTAATAGTGAGAATCGCGTTGGGTTCGTGAACAGAGAAAAATCATTTGAGCCCAAAATTCACTGGGTTAACCAGAAATGAACTCTTGCTTGTAGGAAAACACTGATCCTGTGGTTTAACTCTGTTTCTGAAGGCAAATTCAGATCAGAGTTCTCACCCCGAAAAAAACTCTGTTTTAAGGCAAGAATGATCCTCTTCTTTACAGCATCTCCAATAAAGTAAGAACCATGAGCAGGCAAAGAAAAAGAACTGTTGCAAACTCATACAGACCATATGTAGTCCAACTCTGCTTATAAAACTGATAGAGAGCACATCTCCTCTTGCATAAATGCTCGTTAGTTAATAGTGATAATCGTGTTCAGTTCTAGACCTGTGTAAAATCATTTGAGCCCAAAATTCTCATGGTTTACGAGAAATGAACTTTTGCTTGGAGAAGACACAGATCCTGGGGTTTAACTCCGCTTCTGAAGGGAAATTCAGACCAGAGTTCTCATCCCTAAAACACACTCTGATATAATGCAAGAACCAAACTATTCTTTCCAGTGTCTAAAATACAGCAAGAACCATGAGCATGCCCTGAAAAAAAGAACTGTGTTTCCTACTCATACAGACCATATGTAGTTCAACTCTGCTTATGAAACTGATACAAACAACAGCTCCTCTTACATAAATGCTCTTTAGTTAATAGTGAGAATCATGTTGGGTTCGTATACTGCGAAAAATCATTGGAGCCCAAAATTGACTGGGTTTACCTGAGCTGAACTCTTGCTTGTAGGAAGACACAGATCCTGGGGTTTAACTCCGTTTCTGAAGGGAAATACACACCAGAATTCTCATCCCTGAAACACGCTCTGCTTTAACGCAAGAAGCAAGCTCTTATTTCCAGAGACTAAAATACAGCAAGAACAATGAGCATGCCCTGAAAAAAGGACTGTGTTTCCTACTCATACGGACCATATGTAGTCCAACTCTGCTTATGAAACTGATACAGACCACAGCTCCTCTTACATAAATGCTCTTTAGTTCATAGTCATAATCGCGTTGGGTTCTAGAACTGTGTAAAATCATTTGAGCCGAAAATTCACTGGGTATACCATAAATGAACTCTTGCTGGTAGGAAGACACAGATCATTGGGGTTAATTCCGTTTGTGAAGGGAAATTAAGACCAGAGTTCTCATCCCTGAAACACACTCTGTTTTAACGCAAGAAGCAAGCTCTTCTTTCAAGAGTCTAAAATACAACAAGAACCATTAGCATGCCCTGAAATAAATAACTGTGTTTCCTATTCATACGGACCATATGTAGTTCAACACTGCTTATGAAACTGATACAGACAACACCTCCTCTTACATAAATGCTTTTAGTTAATAGTGAGAATCATGTTCTGTTCTTGAACTGCGAAAAATCATTTGAGCCCAAAATTCACTGGGTTTACCTGAACTGAATTCTTGCTTGTAGGAAGACACAGATCCTGGGGTTTAACTCCGTTTATGAAGAGAAATTCCCACGAGAGTTCTCATCCCTGAAACACACTCTGTTTTAACGCAAGAAGCAAGCTATTATTTCCAGAGTCTAAAATACAGCAAGAACCATGAGCATGCCCTGAAAAAAAGAACTGTGTTTCCTACTCATACAGACCATATGTAGTCCAACTTTGCTTATGAAACTGATACAGACCACAGCTCCTCTTACATAAATGCTCTTTAGTTAATAGTGATAATCGCGTTGGGTTCTAGAACTGTGTAAAATCTTTTGAGGCAAAAATTCACTGGGTTTACATGAGCTGAACTCTTGCGTGTAGGAAGACACAGATCCTGGGGTTTAACTCCTTTTCTGAGGGGAAATCCAGACCAGAGTTCTCATCCCTGAAACACATTCTGTTTTAACGCAAGAAGCAAGCTCTTCTTTCCATAGTCTAAAATACAGCAAGAACCATGAGCATGCCCTGAAAAAAAGAACTGTTTTTCCTACTCATATGGACCATATGTAGTTCAACTCTGCTTATGAAACTGATAAAAACCACAGCTCCTCTTACATAAATGCTCTTCAGTTAATAGTGAGAATCGCGTTGGGTTCGTGAACAGCGAAAAATCATTTGAGCCCAAAATTCACTGGGTTAACCAGAAATGAACTCTTGCTTGTAGGAAGACACTGATCCTGTGGTTTAACTCTGTTTCTGAAGGCAAATTCAGATCAGAGTTCTCACCCCGAAAAAAACTCTGTTTTAAGGCAAGAATGATCCTCTTCTTTACTGCATCTCCAATAAAGTAAGAACCATGAGCAGGCAAAGAAAAAGAACTGTTTCAAACTCATACAGACCATATGTAGTCCAACTCTGCTTATAAAACTGATAGAGAGCACATCTCCTCTTGCATAAATGCTCGTTAGTTAATAGTGATAATCGTGTTCAGTTCTAGAACTGTGTAAAATCATTTGAGCCCAAAATTCTCGTGGTTTACGAGAAATGAACTTTTGCTTGCAGAAGACACAGATCCTGGGGTTTAACTCCGCTTCTGAAGGGAAATTCAGACCAGAGATCTCATCCCTAAAACACACTCTGATATAATGCAAGAACCAAACTATTCTTTCCAGTGTCTAAAATACAGCAAGAACCATGAGCATGCCCTGAAAAAAAGAACTGTGTTTCCTACTCATACAGACCATATGTAGTTCAACTCTGCTTATGAAACTGATACAAACAACAGCTCCTCTTACATAAATCCTCTTTAGTTAATAGTAAGAATAGCATAGGGTTCTAGAACTGCGAAAAATCATTTGAGCCCAAAATTCACTGGGTTAACCAGAAAAGAACTCTTGCTTGTAGGAAGACACAGATCCTGGGGTTTAACTCCGTTTCTGCAGGGAAATTCCGACCAGATTTCTCATCCCTGAAACACACTCTGTTTAAACAAAGAAGGAAGCTCTTCTTTCCAGAGTCCAAAATACAGCAAGATCAATGAGCATTGCCTGAAAAAAAGAACTGTGTTTCCTATTCATACGGACCATAGGTAGTTCAACTCTGCTTATGAAACTGATATAGACCACACCTCCTCTTACATAAATTCTCTTTAGTTAATAGTGAGAATCATGTTGGGTTCGCATACTGCGAAAAATCATTGGAGCCCAAAATTGACTGGGTTTACCTGAGCTGAACTCTTGCTTGTAGGAAGACACAGATCCTGGGGTTTAACTCCGTTTCTGAAGGGAAATACACACCAGAATTCTCATCCCTGAAACACGCTCTGCTTTAACGCAAGAAGCAAGCTCTTATTTCCAGAGACTAAAATACAGCAAGAACAATGAGCATGCCCTGAAAAAAGGACTGTGTTTCCTACTCATACGGACCATATGTAGTCCAACTCTGCTTATGAAACTGATACAGACCACAGCTCCTCTTACATAAATGCTCTTTAGTTCATAGTGATAATCGCGTTGGGTTCTAGAACTGTGTAAAATCATTTGAGCCGAAAATTCACTGGGTATACCATAAATGAACTCTTGCTGGTAGGAAGACACAGATCATTGGGGTTAATTCCGTTTGTGAAGGGAAATTAAGACCAGAGTTCTCATCCCTGAAACACACTCTGTTTTAACGCAAGAAGCAAGCTCTTCTTTCAAGAGTCTAAAATACAACAAGAACCATTAGCATGCCCTGAAATAAATAACTGTGTTTCCTATTCATACGGACCATATGTAGTTCAACACTGCTTATGAAACTGATACAGACCACACCTCCTCTTACATAAATGCTTTTAGTTAATAGTGAGAATCATGTTCTGTTCTTGAACTGCGAAAAATCATTTGAGCCCAAAATTCAGTGGGTTTACCTGAACTGAATTCTTGCTTGTAGGAAGACACAGATCCTGGGGTTTAACTCCGTTTATGAAGAGAAATTCCCACGAGAGTTCTCATCCCTGAAACACACTCTGTTTTAACGCAAGAAGCAAGCTATTATTTCCAGAGTCTAAAATACAGCAAGAACCATGAGCATGCCCTGAAAAAAAGAACTGTGTTTCCTACTCATACAGACCATATGTAGTCCAACTTTGCTTATGAAACTGATACAGACCACAGCTCCTCTTACATAAATGCTCTTTAGTTAATAGTGATAATCGCGTTGGGTTCTAGAACTGTGTAAAATCTTTTGAGGCAAAAATTCACTGGGTTTACATGAGCTGAACTCTTGCGTGTAGGAAGACACAGATCCTGGGGTTTAACTCCTTTTCTGAGGGGAAATCCAGACCAGAGTTCTCATCCCTGAAACACATTCTGTTTTAACGCAAGAAGCAAGCTCTTCTTTCCATAGTCTAAAATACAGCAAGAACCATGAGCATGCCCTGAAAAAAAGAACTGTTTTTCCTACTCATATGGACCATATATAGTTCAACTCTGCTTATGAAACTGATAAAAACCACAGCTCCTCTTACATAAATGCTCTTCAGTTAATAGTGAGAATCGCGTTGGGTTCGTGAACAGCGAAAAATCATTTGAGCCCAAAATTCACTGGGTTATCCAGAAATGAACTCTTGCTTGTAGGAAGACACTGATCCTGTGGTTTAACTCTGTTTCTGAAGGCAAATTCAGATCAGAGTTCTCACCCCGAAAAAAACTCTGTTTTAAGGCAAGAATGATCCTCTTCTTTACAGCATCTCCAATAAAGTAAGAACCATGAGCAGGCAAAGAAAAAGAACTGTTTCAAACTCATACAGACCATATGTAGTCCAACTCTGCTTATAAAACTGATAGAGACCACATCTCCTCTTGCATAAATGCTCGTTAGTTAATAGTGATAATCGTGTTCAGTTCTAGACCTGTGTAAAATCATTTGAGCCCAAAATTCTCGTGGTTTACGAGAAATGAACTTTTGCTTGGAGAAGACACAGATCCTGGGGTTTAACTCCGCTTCTGAAGGGAAATTCAGACCAGAGTTCTCATCCCTAAAACACACTCTGATATAATGCAAGAACCAAACTATTCTTTCCAGTGTCTAAAATACAGCAAGAACCATGAGCATGCCCTGAAAAAAAGAACTGTGTTTCCTACTCATACAGACCATATGTAGTTCAACTCTGCTTATGAAACTGATACAAACAACAGCTCCTCTTACATAAATCCTCTTTAGTTAATAGTAAGAATAGCATAGGGTTCTAGAACTGCGAAAAATCATTTGAGCCCAAAATTCACTGGGTTAACCAGAAAAGAACTCTTGCTTGTAGGAAGACACAGATCCTGGGGTTTAACTCCGTTTCTGCAGGGAAATTCCGACCAGATTTCTCATCCCTGAAACACACTCTGTTTAAACAAAGAAGGAAGCTCTTCTTTCCAGAGTCCAAAATACAGCAAGATCAATGAGCATTGCCTGAAAAAAAGAACTGTGTTTCCTATTCATACGGACCATAGGTAGTTCAACTCTGCTTATGAAACTGATATAGACCACACCTCCTCTTACATAAATTCTCTTTAGTTAATAGTGAGAATCATGTTGGGTTCGCATACTGCGAAAAATCATTGGAGACCAAAATTGACTGGGTTTACCTGAGCTGAACTCTTGCTTGTAGGAAGACACAGATCCTGGGGTTTAACTCCGTTTCTGAAGGGAAATACACACCAGAATTCTCATCCCTGAAACACGCTCTGCTTTAACGCAAGAAGCAAGCTCTTATTTCCAGAGACTAAAATACAGCAAGAACAATGAGCATGCCCTGAAAAAAGGACTGTGTTTCCTACTCATACGGACCATATGTAGTCCAACTCTGCTTATGAAACTGATACAGACCACAGCTCCTCTTACATAAATGCTCTTTAGTTCATAGTGATAATCGCGTTGGGTTCTAGAACTGTGTAAAATCATTTGAGCCGAAAATTCACTGGGTATACCATAAATGAACTCTTGCTGGTAGGAAGACACAGATCATTGGGGTTAATTCCGTTTGTGAAGGGAAATTAAGACCAGAGGTCTCATCCCTGAAACACACTCTGTTTTAACACAAGAAGCAAGCTCTTCTTTCAAGAGTCTAAAATACAACAAGAACCATTAGCATGCCCTGAAATAAATAACTGTGTTTCCTATTCATACGGACCATATGTAGTTCAACACTGCTTATGAAACTGATACAGACCACACCTCCTCTTACATAAATGCTTTTAGTTAATAGTGAGAATCATGTTCTGTTCTTGAACTGCGAAAAATCATTTGAGCCCAAAATTCACTGGGTTTACCTGAACTGAATTCTTGCTTGTAGGAAGACACAGATCCTGGGGTTTAACTCCGTTTATGAAGAGAAATTCCCACGAGAGTTCTCATCCCTGAAACACACTCTGTTTTAACGCAAGAAGCAAGCTATTATTTCCAGAGTCTAAAATACAGCAAGAACCATGAGCATGCCCTGAAAAAAAGAACTGTGTTTCCTACTCATACAGACCATATGTAGTCCAACTTTGCTTATGAAACTGATACAGACCACAGCTCCTCTTACATAAATGCTCTTTAGTTAATAGTGATAATCGCGTTGGGTTCTAGAACTTTGTAAAATCCTTTGAGGCAAAAATTCACTGGGTTTACATGAGCTGAACTCTTGCGTGTAGGAAGACACAGATCCTGGGGTTTAACTCCTTTTCTGAGGGGAAATCCAGACCAGAGTTCTCATCCCTGAAACACATTCTGTTTTAACGCAAGAAGCAAGCTCTTCTTTCCATAGTCTAAAATACAGCAAGAACCATGAGCATGCCCAGAAAAAAAGAACTGTTTTTCCTACTCATATGGACCATATGTAGTTCAACTCTGCTTATGAAACTGATAAAAACCACAGCTCCTCTTACATAAATGCTCTTCAGTTAATAGTGAGAATCGCGTTGGGTTCGTGAACAGAGAAAAATCATTTGAGCCCAAAATTCACTGGGTTAACCAGAAATGAACTCTTGCTTGTAGGAAAACACTGATCGTGTGGTTTAACTCTGTTTCTGAAGGCAAATTCAGATCAGAGTTCTCACCCCGAAAAAAACTCTGTTTTAAGGCAAGAATGATCCTCTTCTTTACAGCATCTCCAATAAAGTAAGAACCATGAGCAGGCAAAGAAAAAGAACTGTTGCAAACTCATACAGACCATATGTAGTCCAACTCTGCTTATAAAACTGATAGAGACCACATCTCCTCTTGCATAAATGCTCGTTAGTTAATAGTGATAATCGTGTTCAGTTCTAGACCTGTGTAAAATCATTTGAGCCCAAAATTCTCGTGGTTTACGAGAAATGAACTTTTGCTTGGAGAAGACACAGATCCTGGGGTTTAACTCCGCTTCTGAAGGGAAATTCAGACCAGAGTTCTCATCCCTAAAACACACTCTGATATAATGCAAGAACCAAACTATTCTTTCCAGTGTCTAAAATACAGCAAGAACCATGAGCATGCCCTGAAAAAAAGAACTGTGTTTCCTACTCATACAGACCATATGTAGTTCAACTCTGCTTATGAAACTGATACAAACAACAGCTCCTCTTACATAAATCCTCTTTAGTTAATAGTAAGAATAGCATAGGGTTCTAGAACTGCGAAAAATCATTTGAGCCCAAAATTCACTGGGTTAACCAGAAAAGAACTCTTGCTTGTAGGAAGACACAGATCCTGGGGTTTAACTCCGTTTCTGCAGGGAAATTCCGACCAGATTTCTCATCCCTGAAACACACTCTGTTTAAACAAAGAAGGAAGCTCTTCTTTCCAGAGTCCAAAATACAGCAAGATCAATGAGCATTGCCTGAAAAAAAGAACTGTGTTTCCTATTCATACGGACCATAGGTAGTTCAACTCTGCTTATGAAACTGATATAGACCACACCTCCTCTTACATAAATTCTCTTTAGTTAATAGTGAGAATCATGTTGGGTTCGCATACTGCGAAAAATCATTGGAGCCCAAAATTGACTGGGTTTACCTGAGCTGAACTCTTGCTTGTAGGAAGACACAGATCCTGGGGTTTAACTCCGTTTCTGAAGGGAAATACACACCAGAATTCTCATCCCTGAAACACGCTCTGCTTTAACGCAAGAAGCAAGCTCTTATTTCCAGAGACTAAAATACAGCAAGAACAATGAGCATGCCCTGAAAAAAGGACTGTGTTTCCTACTCATACGGACCATATGTAGTCCAACTCTGCTTATGAAACTGATACAGACCACAGCTCCTCTTACATAAATGCTCTTTAGTTCATAGTGATAATCGCGTTGGGTTCTAGAACTGTGTAAAATCATTTGAGCCGAAAATTCACTGGGTATACCATAAATGAACTCTTGCTGGTAGGAAGACACAGATCATTGGGGTTAATTCCGTTTGTGAAGGGAAATTAAGACCAGAGGTCTCATCCCTGAAACACACTCTGTTTTAACACAAGAAGCAAGCTCTTCTTTCAAGAGTCTAAAATACAACAAGAACCATTAGCATGCCCTGAAATAAATAACTGTGTTTCCTATTCATACGGACCATATGTAGTTCAACACTGCTTATGAAACTGATACAGACCACACCTCCTCTTACATAAATGCTTTTAGTTAATAGTGAGAATCATGTTCTGTTCTTGAACTGCGAAAAATCATTTGAGCCCAAAATTCACTGGGTTTACCTGAACTGAATTCTTGCTTGTAGGAAGACACAGATCCTGGGGTTTAACTCCGTTTATGAAGAGAAATTCCCACGAGAGTTCTCATCCCTGAAACACACTCTGTTTTAACGCAAGAAGCAAGCTCTTCTTTCAAGAGTCTAAAATACAACAAGAACCATTAGCATGCCCTGAAATAAATAACTGTGTTTCCTATTCATACGGACCATAGGTAGTTCAACTCTGCTTATGAAACTGATATAGACCACACCTCCTATTGCATAAATGCTCTTTAGTTAATAGTGAGAATCATGTTTGGTTCGTATACTGCGAAAAATCATTGGATCCCAAAATTGACTGGGTTTACCTGAGCTGAACTCTTGCTTGTAGGAAGACACAGATCCTGGGGTTTAACTCCGTTTCTGAAGGGAAATACACACCAGAGTTCTCATCCCTGTAACACGCTCTGCTTTAACGCAAGAAGCAAGCTCTTATTTCCAGAGACTAAAATACAGCAAGAACAATGAGCTTGCCCTGAAAAAAGGACTGTGTTTCCTACTCATATGGACCATATGTAGTCCAACTCTGCTTATGAAACTGATACAGACCACAGCTCCTCTTACATAAATGCTCTTTAGTTCATAGTGATAATCGCGTTGGGTTCTAGAACTGTGTAAAATCATTTGAGCCAAAAATTCACTGGGTATACCATAAATGAACTCTTGCTGGTAGGAAGACACAGATCATTGGGGTTAATTCCGTTTGTGAAGGGAAATTAAGACCAGAGTTCTCATCCCTGAAACACACTCTGTTTTAACGCAAGAAGCAAGCTCTTCTTTCAAGAGTCTAAAATACAACAAGAACCATTAGCATGCCCTGAAATAAATAACAGTATTTCCTATTCATACGGACCATATGTAGTTCAACACTGCTTATGAAACTGATACAGACCACACCTCCTCTTACATAAATGCTCTTTAGTTAATAGTGAGAATCATGTTCTGTTCTTGAACTGCGAAAAATCATTTGAGCCCAAAATTCACTGGGTTTACCTGAACTGTATTCTTGCTTGTAGGAAGACACAGATCCTGGGGTTTAACTCCGTTTATGAAGAGAAATTCCCACGAGAGTTCTCATCCCTGAAACACACTCTGTTTTAACACAAGAAGCAAGCTATTATTTCCAGAGTCTAAAATACAGCAAGAACCATGAGCATGCCCTGAAAAAAAGAACTGTGTTTCCTACTCATACAGACCATATGTAGTCCAACTTTGCTTATGAAACTGATACAGACCACAGCTCCTCTTACATAAATGTTCTTTAGTTAATAGTGACAATCACGTTGGGTTCTAGAACTGTGTAAAATCTTTAGAGGCAAAAATTCACTGGGTTTACCTGAGCTGAACTCTTGCTTGTAGGAAGACACAGATCCTGGGATTTAACTCCTTTTCTGAGGGGAAATCCAGACCAGAGTTCTCATCCCTGAAACACATTCTGTTTTAACGCAAGAAGCAAGCTCTTCTTTCCATAGTCTAAAATACAGCAAGAACCATGAGCATGCCCTGAAAAAAAGAACTGTTTTTCCTACTCATATGGACCATATGTAGTTCAACTCTGCTTATGAAACTGATAAAAACCACAGCTCCTCTTACATAAATGCTCTTCAGTTAATAGTGAGAATCGCGTTGGGTTCGTGAACAGCGAAAAATCATTTGAGCCCAAAATTCACTGGGTTAACCAGAAATGAACTCTTGCTTGTAGGAAGACACTGATCCTGTGGTTTAACTCTGTTTCTGAAGGCTAATTCAGATCAGAGTTCTCATCCCTGAAAAAAACTCTGTTTTAAGGCAAGAATGATCCTCTTCTTTACAGCATCTCCAGTAAAGTAAGAACCATGAGCAGGCAAAGAAAAAGAACTGTTTCAAACTCATACAGACCATATGTAGTCCAACTCTGCTTATAAAACTGATAGAGACCACATCTCCTCTTGCATAAATGCTAGTTAGTTAATAGTGATAATCATGTTCAGTTCTAGACCTGTGTAAAATCATTTGAGCCCAAAATTCTCGTGGTTTACGAGAAATGAACTTTTGCTTGGAGAAGACACAGATCCTGGGGTTTAACTCCGTTTCTGCAGGGAAATTCGGACCAGATTTCTCATCCCTGAAACACACTCTGTTTAAACAAAGAAGGAAGCTCTTCTTTCCAGAGTCCAAAATACAGCAAGATCAATGAGCATTGCCTGAAAAAAGAACTGTGTTTCCTATTCATACGGACCATAGGTAGTTCAACTCTGCTTATGAAACTGATATAGACCACACCTCCTCTTACATAAATGCTCTTTAGTTAATAGTGAGAATCATGTTGGGTTCGTATACTGCGAAAAATCATTGGAGCCCAAAATTGACTGGGTTTACCTGAGCTGAACTCTTGCTTGTAGGAAGACACAGATCCTGGGGTTTAACTCTGTTTCTGAAGGGAAATACACACCAGAGTTCTCATCCCTGAAACACGCTCTGCTTTAACGCAAGAAGCAAGCTCTTATTTCCAGAGACTAAAATACAGCAAGAACAATGAGCATGCCCTGAAAAAAGGACTGTGTTTCCTACTCATACGGACCATATGTAGTCCAACTCTGCTTATGAAACTGATACAGACCACAGCTCTTCTTACATAAATGCTCTGTAGTTCATAGTGATAATCGCGTTGGGTTCTAGAACTGTGTAAAATCATTTGAGCCGAAAATTCACTGGGTATACAATAAAAGAACTCTTGCTGGTAGGAAGACACAGATCATTGGGGTTAATTCCGTTTGTGAGGGGAAATTACGACCAGAGTTCTCATCCCTGAAACACACTTTGTTTTAACGCAAGAAGCAAGCTCTTCTTTCAAGAGTCTAAAATACAACAAGAACCATTAGCATGCCCTGAAATAAATAACTGTGTTTCCTATTCATACGGACCATATGTAGTTCAACACTGCTTATGAAACTGATACAGACCACACCTCCTCTTACATAAATGCTTTTAGTTAATAGTGAGAATCATGTTCTGTTCTTGAACTGCGAAAAATCATTTGAGCCCAAAATTCAGTGGGTTTACCTGAACTGAATTCTTGCTTGTAGGAAGACACAGATCCTGGGGTTTAACTCCGTTTATGAAGAGAAATTCCCACGAGAGTTCTCATCCCTGAAACACACTCTGTTTTAACGCAAGAAGCAAGCTATTATTTCCAGAGTCTAAAATACAGCAAGAACCATGAGCATGCCCTGAAAAAAAGAACTGTGTTTCCTACTCATACAGACCATATGTAGTCCAACTTTGCTTATGAAACTGATACAGACCACAGCTCCTCTTACATAAATGCTCTTTAGTTAATAATGATAATCGCGTTGGGTTCTAGAACTGTGTAAAATCTTTTGAGGCAAAAATTCACTGGGTTTACATGAGCTGAACTCTTGCTTGTAGGAAGACACAGATCCTGGGGTTTAACTCCTTTTCTGAGGGGAAATTCAGATCAGAGTTCTCATCCCTGAAACACATTCTGTTTTAACGCAAGAAGCAAGCTCTTCTTTCCATAGTCTAAAATACAGCAAGAACCACGAGCATGCCCTGAAAAAAAGAACTGTTTTTCCTACTCATATGGACCATATGTAGTTCAACTCTGCTTATGAAACTGATAAAAACCACAGCTCCTCTTACATAAATGCTCTTCAGTTAATAGTGAGAATCGCGTTGGGTTCGTGAACAGCGAAAAATCATTTGAGCCCAAAATTCACTGGGTTAACCAGAAATGAACTCTTGCTTGTAGGAAGACACTGATTCTGTGGTTTAACTCTGTTTCTGAAGGCAAATTTAGATCAGAGTTCTCATCCCTGAAAAAAACTCTGTTTTAAGGCAAGAATGATCCTCTTCTTTACAGCATCTCCAATAAAGTAAGAACCATGAGCAGGCAAAGAAAAAGAACTGTTTCAAACTCATACACACCATATGTAGTCCAACTCTGCTTATAAAACTGATAGAGACCACATCTCCTCTTGCATAAATGCTAGTTAGTTAATAGTGATAATCGTGTTCAGTTCTAGACCTGTGTAAAATCATTTGAGCCCAAAATTCTCGTGGTTTACGAGAAATGAACTTTTGCTTGGAGAAGACACAGATCCTGGGGTTTAACTCCGCTTCTGAAGGGAAATTCAGACCAGAGTTCTCATCCCTAAAACACACTCTGATATAATGCAAGAAGCAAGCTATTCTTTCCAGTGTCTAAAATACAGCAAGAACCATGAGCAAGCCCTGAAAAAAAGAACTGTGTTTCCTACTCATACAGACCATATGTGGTTCAACTCTGCTTATGAAACTGATACAAACAACAGCTCCTCTTACATAAATCCTCTTTAGTTAATAGTAAGAATAGCATAGGGTTGTAGAACTGCGAAAAATCATTTGAGCCCAAAATTCACTGGGTTTACAAGAAATGAACTCTTGCTTGTAGGAAGACACAGATCCTCGGGTTTAACTCCGTTTCTGCAGGGAAATTCCGACCAGATTTCTCATCCCTGAAACTCACTCTGTTTAAACAAAGAAGGAAGCTCTTCTTTCCAGAGTCCAAAATACAGCAAGATCAATGAGCATTGCCTGAAAAAAAGAACTGTTTTTCCTATTCATACGGACCATAGGTAGTTCAACTCTGCTTATGAAACTGATATAGACCACACCTCCTTTTACATAAATGCTCTTTAGTTAATAGTGAGAATCATGTTGGGTTCGTATACTGCGAAAAATCATTGGAGCCCAAAATTCACTGGGTTTACCTGAACTGAATTCTTACTTGTAGGAAGACACAGATCCTGGGGTTTAACTCCGTTTATGAAGAGAAATTCCCACGAGAGTTCTCATCCCTGAAACACACTCTGTTTTAACGCAAGAAGCAAGCTATTATTTCCAGAGTCTAAAATACAGCAAGAACCATGAGCATGCCCTGAAAAAAAAACTGTGTTTCCTACTCATACAGACCATATGTAGTCCAACTCTGCTTATGAAACTGATACAGACCACAGCTCCTCTTACATAAATGCTCTTTAGTTCATAGTGATAATCGCGTTGGGTTCTAGAACTGTGTAAAATCATTTGAGCCGAAAATTCACTTGGTATACCAGAAATGAACACTTGCTGGTAGGAAGACACAGATCATTGGGGTTAATTCCGTTTGTGAAGGGATATTCAGACCAGAGTTCTCATCCATGAAACACACTCTGTTTTAATGCAAGGAAGCATGCTCTTCTTTGCAGGGTCTCCAATACAGCAAGAACCATGACCATGCCCAGAAAAAAAGAACTGTGTTTCCTACTCATATGCATCATATGTAGTTCCATCTGCTTATGAAACTGATAAAATCCACAGCCCATCTTACATAAATGCTCTTTAGTTAATAGTGAGAATCGCGTTTGGTTCATGAACAGCGAAAAATCATTTGAGTCCAAAATTCACTGGGTTAACCAGAAATGAACTCTTGCTTGTAGGAAGACACAAATCCTGGGGTTTAACTCCATTTCTGAAGGGAAATTCACACCAGAGTTCACGTCCCTGAAAACACACTCTGTTTTAACGCAAGAAGCAAGCTCTTCTTTCCAGCGTCTAAAATACAGCAAGAACCATGAGCATTCCCTGAAAAAAAGAACTGTGTTTCCGACTCATACGGACCATATGTAGTTGAACTCTGCTTATAAAACTGATACAGACCACAGCTCCTCTTACATAAATGCTCTTTAGTTAATAGTGAAAATCATGTTGGGTTCATGAACTGCGAAAAATCATTGGAGCCCAAAATTCACTGGGTTTACCTGAGCTGAACGCTTGCTTGTAGGAAGACACAGATCCTGGGGTTTAACTACGTTTCTGAAGGGAAATTCACACCAGAGTTCTCATCCCTGAAACACACTCTGTTTTAACGCAAGAAGCAAGCTCTTCTTTCCAGAGACTGAAATACAGCAAGAACAATGAGCATGCCCTGAAAAAAGGACTGTGTTTCCTACTCAAACGGACCATATGTAGTTGAACTCTGCTTAAGAAACTGATACAGACCACACCTCCTCTTACATAAATGCTCTACAGTTAATAGTGATAATCGCGTTCGGTTCTAGAACTGTGTAAAATCATTTGATCCCAAAATTCACTGGGTTTACCTGAACTGAACTCTTGCTTGTAGGAAGACACAGATCCTGGGGTTTAACTCCATTTCAGAAGGGAAATTCACACCAGAGTTCTCATCCCTGAAACACATTCTGTTTGAAGTCAAGAATCATCCTCTTCAATCCAGCGTCTCCTATGTAGTAAGAAACATGAGCATGCCCAGAAAAAAAGAACAGTGTTTCCTAATCATACAGACCATATGTAGTTCAACTCTGCATATGAAACTGATACAAACAACAGCTCCTCTTACATAAATCCTCTTTAGTTAATAGTGAGAATAGCATAGGGTTCTTGAACTGCGAAAAATCATTTGAGCCCAAAATTCACTGGGTTTACGAGAAATGAACTCTTGCTTGTAGGAAGACACTGATCCTGGGGTTTAACTCCGTTTCTGCAGGCAAATTCCGACCAGATTTCTCATCCCTGAAACACACTCTGTTTAAACAAAGAAGGAAGCTCTTCTTTCCAGAGTCTAAAATACAGCAAGATCCATGAGCATGGCCTGAAAAAAAGAACTGTGTTTCCTATTCATACAGACCATATGTAGTTCAACTCTGCTTATGAAATGATACAGACCACATCTCCTCTTACATAAATGCTCTTTAGTTAATAGTGAGAATCACATTTGGTTCGTGAAGTGCGAAAAATCATTTGAGCACAAAATTCACTTGGTTTACCAGAAATGAACTCTTGCTTGTAGGAAGACACATATCCAGGTGTTCAACCCCGTTTCTGAAGGGAAATTCACACCAGAATTCTCATCCCTGAAACACACTCTGTATTGACGTAGAAGCAAGCTTTTCTTTCCAGAGTCTATAATACAGCAAGAATCATGAGCATGGTCTGAAAAAAAAAAAAACTGTGTTTCCAATTCATACGGACCATATGTAGTTCAACTCTGCTTATGAAACTGATATAGACCACACCTGCTCTTACATAAATGCTCTTTAGTTAATAGTGAAAATCATGTTGGGTTCATGAACTGCGAAAAATCATTGGAGCCCAAAATTCACTGGGTTTACCTGAGCTGAACGCTTGCTTGTAGGAAGACACAGATCCTGGGGTTTAACTACGTTTCTGAAGGGAAATTCACACCAGAGTTCTCATCCCTGAAACACACTCTGTTTTAACGCAAGAAGCAAGCTCTTCTTTCCAGAGACTGAAATACAGCAAGAACAATGAGCATGCCCTGAAAAAAGGACTGTGTTTCCTACTCAAACGGACCATATGGAGTTGAACTCTGCTTAAGAAACTGATACAGACCACACCTCCTCTTACATAAATGCTCTACAGTTAATAGTGATAATCGCGTTCGGTTCTAGAACTGTGTAAAATCATTTGATCCCAAAATTCACTGGGTTTACCTGAACTGAACTCTTGCTTGTAGGAAGACACAGATCCTGGGGTTTAACTCCATTTCAGAAGGGAAATTCACACCAGAGTTCTCATCCCTGAAACACATTCTGTTTGAAGTCAAGAATCATCCTCTTCAATCCAGCGTCTCCAATGTAGTAAGAAACATGAGCATGCCCAGAAAAAAAGAACAGTGTTTCCTACTAATACAGACCATATGTAGTTCAACTCTGCTTAAGAAACTGATACAAACAACAGCTCCTCTTACTTAAATCCTCTTTAGTTAATAGTGAGAATAGGATAGGGTTCTTGAACTGCGAAAAATCATTTGAGCCCAAAATTCATTGGGTTTACCAGAAATGAACTCTTGCTTGTAGGAAGACACAGATCCTGGGGTTTAACTCCGTTTCTGCAGGCAAATTCCGACCAGATTTCTCATCCCTGAAACACACTCTGTTTAAACGAAGAAGAAAGCTCTTCTTTCCAGAGTCCAAAATACAGCAAGATCCATGAGCATGGCCTGAAAAAAAGAACTGTGTTTCCTTTTCATAGGGACCAAAGGTAGTTCAACTCTGCTTATGAAACTGATATAGACCACACCTCCTCTTACATAAATGCTCTTTAGTTCATAGTGAGAATCATGTTGGGTTCGTGAACTGCCAAAAATCATTTGAGCCCAAAATTGACTGGGTTTACCTGAGCTGAACTCTTGCTTGTAGGAAGACACAGATCCTGGAGTTTAACTCCGTTTCTGAAGGGAAATTCACACCAGAGTTCTCATCCCTGAAACACACTCTGTTTTAACGCAAGAAGCAAGCTCTTATTTCCAGAGACTAAAATACAGCAAGAAAAATGAGCATGCCCTGAAAAAAGGACTGTGTTTCCCACACATACGGACCATATGTAGTCCAACTCTGCTTATGAAACTGATACAGACCACAGCTCCTCTTACATAAATGCTCTTTAGTTAATAGTGATAATCGCGTTGGGTTCTAGAACTGTGTAAAATCATTTGAGCCGAAAATTCACGTGGTTTACCAGGAATGAACTCTTGCTTGTAGGAAGACACAGATCATGGGGTTTAACTCCGTTTCTGAAGGGAAATTCAGACCAGAGTTCTCATCCCTGAAACACATTCTGTTTTAAGGCAAGAATCATCCTCTTCTCTCCAGCGTCTCCAATGTAGTAAGAAACATGAGCATGCCCAGAAAAGAGAACAGTGTTTCCTACTCATACAGACCATATTACTTCAATTCTGCTTATGAAACTGATACAGACCACACCTCCTCTTACATAAATGCTCTTTAGTTAATAGTGAGAATCATGTTGTGTTCGTGAACTGCAAAAAATCATTTGAGCCAAAAATTCACTAGGTTTACCTGAACTGAATTCTTGCTTGTAGGAAGACACAGATCCTTTTGTTTAACTCCGATTATGAAGAGAAATTCCCACCAGAGTTCTCATCCCTAAAACACACTCTGTTATAATGCAAGAAGCAAGCTATTCTTTCCAGTGTCTAAAATACAGCAAGAACCATGAGCATGCCCTGAAAAAAAGAACTGTGTTTCCTACTCATACGGACCATATGTAGTTCAACTCTGCTTATGAACCTGATACAAACCACGGCTCGATTTACATAAATCCTCTTTAATTAATAGTAAGAACAGCATAGGGTTCTTGAACTGCGAAAAATCATTTGAGCCCAAAATTCACTGGGTTTACGAGAAATGAACTCTTGCTTGTAGGAAGACACAGATCCTGGGGTTTAACTCCGTTTCTGCATGCAAATTCTGACCAGATTTCTCAGCCCTGAAACACACTCTGTTTAAACGAAGAAGGAAGCTCTTCTTTCCAGAGTCCTAAATACAGCAAGATCCATGAGCATGGCCTGAAAAAAAGAATTGTGTTTCCTTTTCATAGGGACCATAGGTAGTTCAACTCTGCTTATGAAACTGATATAGACCACACCACCTCTTACATAAATGCTCTTTCGTTCATAGTGAGAATCATGTTGGGTTCGTGAACTGCGAAAAATCATTTGAGCCCAAAATTCACTGGGTTTACCTGAGCTGAACTCTTGCTTGTAGGAAGACACAGATCCTGGGGTTTAACTCCGTTTATGAAGGGAAATTCACACCAGAGTTCTCATCCCTGAAACACCCTCTGTTTTAACGCAAGAAGCAAGCTCTTATTTCCAGAGACTAAAATACAGCAAGAACAATGAGCATGCCCTGAAAAAAGGACTGTGTTTCCTACTCATACGGACCATATGTATTCCAACTCTCCTTATGAAACTGATACAGACCATAGCTCCTCTTACATAAATGCTCTTTAGTTCATAGTGATAATCGCGTTGGGTTCTAGAACTGTGTAAAATCATTTGAGCCGAAAATTCACTGGGCATACCAGAAAAGAACTCTTGCTGGTAGGAAGACACAGATCATTGGGGTTAATTCCGTTTGTGAAGGGAATTCAGACCAGAGTTCTCATCCGTGAAACACACTCTGTTTTAACGAAGAAACAAGCTCTTCTTTCAAGAGTCTAAAACACAACAAGAACCATTAGCATGCCCTGAAAAAAATAACTGTGTTTCCTATTCATACGGACCATATGTAGTTCAACACTGCTTATGAAACTGATACAGACCACACCTCCTCTTACATAAATGCTCTTTAGTTAATAGTGAGAATCATGTTCTGTTCGTGAATGCGAAAAATCATTTGAGCCCAAAATTCACTGGGTTTACCTGAACTGAATTCTTGCTTGTAGGAAGACACAGATTCTGGGGTTTAACTCCGTTTATGAAGAGAAATTCCCATGAGAGTTCTCATCCCTGAAACACACTCTGTTTTAACGCAAGGAGCAAGCTATTATTTCCAGAGTCTAAAATACAGCAACAACCATGAGCAAGCCCTGAAAAAAAGAACTGTGTTTCCTAATCATACAGACCATATGTAGTCCAACTCTGCTTACGAAACTGATACAGACCACAGCTCCTCTTACATAAATGCTCTTTAGTTAATAGTGATAATCGCGTTGGTTTGTAGAACTGTGTAAAATCTTTTTAGCCAAAAATTCACTGGGTTTACCAGAGCTGAACTCTTGCTTGTAGGAAGACTCAGATCATGGGGTTTAACTCCGTTTCTGAAGCGAAATTCAGACCAGAGTTCTCATCCCTGAAACACACTCTGTTTAAACGAAGAAGGAAGCTCTTCTTTCCAGAGTCTAAAATACAGCAAGATCCATGAGCATGGCCTGAAAAAAAGAACTGTGTTTCCTATTCATACGGACCATATGTAGTTCAACTCTGCTTATGAAATGATACAGACCACATCTCCTCTTACATAAATGCTCTTTAGTTAATAGTGAGAATCACATTTGGTTCGTGAAGTGCGAAAAATCATTTGAGCACAAAATTCACTGGGTTTACCAGAAATGAACTCTTGCTTGTAGGAAGACACATATCCAGGTGTTCAACCCCGTTTCTGAAGGGAAATTCAGACCAGAATTCTCATCCCTGAAACACACTCTGTATTGACGTAGAAGCAAGCTTTTCTTTCCAGAGTCTATAATACAGCAAGAATCATGAGCATGGTCTGAAAAAAAAAAACTGTGTTTCCAATTCATAAGGACAATATGTAGTTCACTCTGCTTATGAAACTGATATAGACCACACCTGCTCTTACATAAATGCTCTTTATTTAATAGTGAAAATCATGTTGGGTTCATGAACTGCGAAAAATCATTGGAGCCCAAAATTCACTGGGTTTACCTGAGCTGAACGCTTGCTTGTAGGAAGACACAGATCCTGGGGTTTAACTCCGTTTCTGAAGGGAAATGCACACCAGAGTTCTCATCCCTGAAACACACTCTGTTTTAACGCAAGAAGCAAGCTCTTCTTTCCAGAGACTGAAATACAGCAAGAACAATGAGCATGCCCTGAAAAAAGGACTGTGTTTCCTACTCAAACGGACCATATGTAGTTGAACTCTGCTTAAGAAACTGATACAGACCACACCTCCTCTTACATAAATGCTCTACAGTTAATAGTGATAATCGCGTTGGGTTCTAGAACTGTGTAAAATCATTTGATCCCAAAATTCACTGGGTTTACCTGAACTGAACTCTTGCTTGTAGGAAGACACAGATCCTGGGGTTTAACTCCATTTCAGAAGGGAAATTCACACCAGAGTTCTCATCCCTGAAACACATTCTGTTTGAAGTCAAGAATCATCCTCTTCAATCCAGCGTCTCCAATGTAGTAAGAAACATGAGCATGCCCAGAAAAAAAGAACAGTGTTTCCTACTAATACAGACCATATGTAGTTCAACTCTGCTTATGAAACTGATACAAACAACAGCTCCTCTTACTTAAATCCTCTTTAGTTAATAGTGAGAATAGGATAGGGTTCTTGAACTGCGAAAAATCATTTGAGCCCAAAATTCATTGGGTTTACCAGAAATGAACTCTTGCTTGTAGGAAGACACAGATCCTGGGGTTTAACTCCGTTTCTGCAGGCAAATTCCGACCAGATTTCTCATCCCTGAAACACACTCTGTTTAAACGAAGAAGAAAGCTCTTCTTTCCAGAGTCCAAAATACAGCAAGATCCATGAGCATGGCCTGAAAAAAAGAACTGTGTTTCCTTTTCATAGGGACCATAGGTAGTTCAACTCTGCTTATGAAACTGATATAGACCACACCTCCTCTTACATAAATGCTCTTTAGTTCATAGTGAGAATCATGTTGGGTTCGTGAACTGCCAAAAATCATTTGAGCCGAAAATTCACTGGGTTTACCTGAGCTGAACTCTTGCTTGTAGGAAGACACAGATCCTGGAGTTTAACTCCGTTTCTGAAGGGAAATTCACACCAGAGTTCTCATCCCTGAAACACACTCTGTTTTAACGCAAGAAGCAAGCTCTTATTTCCAGAGACTAAAATACAGCAAGAACAATGAGCATGCCCTGAAAAAAGGACTGTGTTTCCCACACATACGGACCATATGTAGTCCAACTCTGCTTATGAAACTGATACAGACCACAGCTCCTCTTACATAAATGCTCTTTAGTTAATAGTGATAATCGCGTTGGGTTCTAGAACTGTGTAAAATCATTTGAGCCGAAAATTCACGTGGTTTACCAGGAATGAACTCTTGCTTGTAGGAAGACACAGATCATGGGGTTTAACTCCGTTTCTGAAGGGAAATTCAGACCAGAGTTACCATCCCTGAAACACATTCTGTTTTAAGGCAAGAATCATCCTCTTCTCTCCAGCGTCTCCAATGTAGTAAGAAACATGAGCATGCCCAGAAAAGAGAACAGTGTTTCCTACTCATACATACCATATTACTTCAATTCTGCTTATGAAACTGATACAGACCACACCTCCTCTTACATAAATGCTCTTTAGTTAGTAGTGAGAATCATGTTGTGTTCGTGAACTGCGAAAAATCATTTGAGCCAAAAATTCACTAGGTTTACCTGAACTGAATTCTTGCTTGTAGGAAGACACAGATCCTTTTGTTTAACTCCGATTATGAAGAGAAATTCCCACCAGAGTTCTCATCCCTAAAACACACTCTGTTTTAATGCAAGAAGCAAGCTATTCTTTCCAGTGTCTAAAATACAGCAAGAACCATGAGCATGCCCTGAAAAAAAGAACTGTGTTTCCTACTCATACGGACCATATGTAGTTCAACTCTGCTTATGAAACTGATACAAACCACGGCTCGATTTACATAAATCCTCTTTAATTAATAGTAAGAACAGCATAAGGTTCTTGAACTGCGAAAAATCATTTGAGCCCAAAATTCACTGGGTTTACGAGAAATGAACTCTTGCTTGTAGGAAGACACAGATCCTGGGGTTTAACTCCGTTTCTGCATGCAAATTCTGACCAGATTTCTCAGCCCTGAAACACACTCTGTTTAAACGAAGAAGGAAGCTCTTCTTTCCAGAGTCCAAAATACAGCAAGATCCATGAGCATGGCCTGAAAAAAAGAACTGTGTTTCATTTTCATAGGGACCATAGGTAGTTCAACTCTGCTTATGAAACTGATATAGACCACACCACCTCTTACATAAATGCTCTTTCGTTCATAGTGAGAATCATGTTGGGTTCGTGAACTGCGAAAAATCATTTGAGCCCAAAATTCACTGGGTTTACCTGAGCTGAACTCTTGCTTGTAGGAAGACACAGATCCTGGGGTTTAACTCCGTTTATGAAGGGAAATTCACACCAGAGTTCTCATCCCTGAAACACCCTCTGTTTTAACGCAAGAAGCAAGCTCTTATTTCCAGAGACTAAAATACAGCAAGAACAATGAGCATGCCCTGAAAAAATGACTGTGTTTCCTACTCATACGGACCATATGTAGTCCAACTCTCCTTATGAAACTGATACAGACCATAGCTCCTCTTACATAAATGCTCTTTAGTTCATAGTGATAATCGCGTTGGGTTCTAGAACTGTGTAAAATCATTTGAGCCGAAAATTCACTGGGCATACCAGAAAAGAACTCTTGCTGGTAGGAAGACACAGATCATTGGGGTTAATTCCGTTTGTGAAGGGAATTCAGACCAGAGTTCTCATCCGTGAAACACACTCTGTTTTAACGAAGAAACAAGCTCTTCTTTCAAGAGTCTAAAATACAACAAGAACCATTAGCATGCCCTGAAAAAAATAACTGTGTTTCCTGTTCATACGGACCATATGTAGTTCAACACTGCTTATGAAACTGATACAGACCACACCTCCTCTTACATAAATGCTCTTTAGTTAATAGTGAGAATAGCATAGGGTTTGTGAACTGCGAAAAATCATTTGAGTCCAAAATTCCCTGGGTATACCAGAAATGAATTCTTGATGTAGGAAGACACAGATCCTGGGTATTAACTCCGTTTCTGAAGGGAAATTCAGAGCAGAGTTCTCATCCATGAAACACACTCTGTTTTAATGCAGGAAGCATGCTCTTCTTTGCAGCGTCTCCAATACAGCAAGAACCATGAGCATGCCCAGAATCAAAGAACTGTGTTTCCTACTCATACGGATCATATGTAGTTCCATCTGCTTATGAAACTGATAAAATCCACAGCTCCTCTTACTTAAATGCTCTTTAGTTAATAGTGAGAATCGCGTTTGGTTCAAGAAAAGCGAAAAATCATTTGAGCCCAAAATTCACTGGGTTAACCAGAAATGAACTCTTGCTTGTAGGAAGACACAGATCCTGGGGTTTAACTCCATTTCTGAAGTGAAATTCACACCAGAGTTCTCATCCCTGAAAACACACTCTGTTTTAACGCAAGAAGCAAGCTCTTCTTTCCAGCGTCTAAAATACAGCAAGAACCATGAGCATGCCCTGAAAAAAGAACTGTGTTTCCTACTCATACGGACCATATGTAGTTGAACTCTGCTTATGAAACTGATACAGACCACAGGTCCTCTTACATAAATGCTCTTTAGTTAATAGTGAGAATCATGTTGGGTTTGTGAACTGCGAAAAATCATTTGATCCCAAAATTCACTGGGTTTACCTGAACTGAACTCTTGCGTGTAGGAAGACACAGATCCTGGGGTTTAACTCCAGTTCTGAAGGGAAATTCACACCAGAGTTCTCATCCCTGAAAACACACTCTGTTTTAAAGCAAGAAGCTACAGACCACAGCTCCTCTTACATAAATGCTCTTCAGTTAATGGTGATAATCCCGTTGGGTTCTAGAACTGTGTAAAATCATTTGAACCAAAATTCACTGGGTTTACAAGAAATGAACTCTTGCTTGTAGGAAGACACTTATCCTGGGGTTTATGTAGTTCATCTCTGCTTATGAAACTGATACAGACCACTCCTCCTCTTACATAAGTGCTCTATAGTTAATAGCGAGAATCATGTTAGGTTCGTGAACTGCGAAAATCATTTGAGCCCAAAATTCACTGGGTTTACCAGTATTGAACTCTTGCTTGTAGGAAGAGAAAGATCCTGTGGTTTAACTCCGTTTCTGAAGGGAAATTCAGACCAGAATTCTCATCCCTGAAAACACTCTTTTTAAAGGCAAGAATCATCCTCTTCTTTCCAGCTTCTCTAATACTGTAAGAATCATGATCATGCCAAGAAAAAAAGAACTGTGTTTCCTACTCATACGGACCATGTGTAGTCCAACTCTGCATTTGAAAATGATACAGACCACAGCTCCTCTTACATAAATCCTATTTAGTTAATAGTGATAATCAAGGTTGGGTTCTAGAACTGTGTAAAATCATTTGATCCCAAAATTCACTTGGTTTACCTGAAATGAACTCTTGCTTGTAGGGAGACAAGACCATGGGGTTAAATCCGTTTCTGAAGGGAAATTCAGACCAGAGTTCTCATCCATGAAACACACTCTGTTTTAATGCAAGAAGCAAGCTCTTCTTTCCAGCGTCTCCAATACAGCAAGAACCATGAGCATGCCCTGAAAAAAGGAACTGTGTTTCCTACTCATACAGACCATATGTAGTTCAACTCTGCTTACGAAACTGATACAAACCACAGGTCCTCTATCACAAATCCTCTTTAGTTAATAGTGAGAATAGCGTAGGGTTAATGAACTGCGAAAAATCATTTGAGCCCACATTTCACTGTGTTTACAAGAAATGAACACTTGCTTGTGGGAAGACACAGATACTGGGGTTGAACTCCGTTTCTGAAGGGAAATTCAGACCAGAGTTCTCATCCCTGAAACACACTCTGTTTTAACGAAGAAGCAAGCTCTTCTTTCCAGAATCTAAAACATGGCAAGAACCATGAGCATGGTATGAAAAAAAGAACTGTGTTTCCTATTCATACGGACCATATGTAGTTCAACTCTGCTTATGAAACTGATACAGACCACTCCTTCTCTTACATAAGTGCTCTTTAGTTAATAGTGAGAATCATGTTAGGTTCGTGAACTGCGAAAAAACATTTGAGCCCAAAATTCACTGTGTTTACCAGTATTGAACTCTTGCTTGTAGGAAGACACAGATCCTGGGGTTTAACTCCGGTTCTGAAGGGAAATTCAGACCAGAGTTCTCATCCATGAAACACACTCTTTTCTAATGCAAGAAGCAAGCTCTTCTTTCCAGCGTCTCCAATACAGCAAGAACCATGAGCATGCCCAGGAAAAAGAAGTGTGCTTCCTAATCATATGGAATATATGTAGTTCAACTCTGCTTATGAAACTGATACAAACCATAGCTCCTCTTACATAAATCCTCTTTAGTTATTAGTGAGAATAGAATAGGGTTCATGAACTGCAAACAATCATTTGAGCCCAAAATTCACTGGGAATACCAGAAATGAACTCTTTCTTGTAGGAAGACACAGATGCAGGGGTTTAACTCCGTTTCTGAAGGGAAATTCAGACCAGATTTCTCATCCCTGAAACACACTCTGTTTTAACGCAAGAAGCAAGCTCTTCTTTCCATAGTCTAAAATACAGCAAGAACCATGAGTATGCCCTGAAAAAAAGAACTGTGTTCCCTACTCATACGGACCATATATAGTGCAACTCTGCTTATGAACCTGATACAAACCAGAGCTCCTCTTACATAAATCCTCTTTAGTTAATAGTGAGAATAGCATAGGGTTCGTGAACTGCGAACAATCATTTGAGCCCAAAATTCACTGGGCATACCAGAAATGAACTCTTGCTTGTAGGAAGACAAAGATCCTGTGGATTAACTCCGTTACTGAAGGGAAATTCAGACCAGAATTCTCATCCCTGAAAAACACTCTTTTTAAAGGCAAGAATCATCCTCTTCTTTCCAGCTTTTCCAATACAGTAAGAACCATGATCATGCCAAGAAAAAAAGAACTGTGTTTCCTACTCATATGGACCATGTGTAGTCCAACTCTGCATATGAAAATGATACAGACCACAGCTGCTCTTACTTAAATGCTATTTAGTTAATAGTGATAATCAAGGTTGGGTTCTAGAACTGTGTAAAATCATTTGAGCCCAAAATTCACTTGGTTTACCAGAAATGAACTCTTGCTTGTAGGAAGACACAGATCCTGGGGATTAACTCCGTTTCAGAAGGAAAATTGAGACCATTGTTTTCATCCATGGAAAACATACTGTTTTAACGCAAGAAGCATCCTCTTCTTTTCAGCGTTTCCAATACACCAAGAACCATGAGAATGCCCAGGAAAAAAGAAATGTGTTTCCTACTCATATGGACCATATGTAGCTCAACTCTGCTTATGAAACTGATACAAACCACAGCTCCTCTAAGATAAATCCGCTTAAGTTAATACTTTGAATAGCGTTTGGTTTGTGAACTGCGAAATATCATTTGAGCCCAAAATTCACTTGGTTTAACAGAAATGAACTCTTGCTTGTAGGATGACACAGATCGTGTGTTTTACCTCTGTTTCTGAAGGTAAATTCAGAGCAGTGTTCTCCTCCATGAAACTCACTCTGTTTTCACGCAAGAAGCAAGCTCTTCTTTCCAGCTTCTCCAATACAGCAAGAACCATGAGCATGCCCAGAAAAAAAGAACTGATTTTCGTACTCATATGGTCCATATGTAGTTCAACTCTGATTATGAAACAGATACAATCCCCAGGTCCCCTTACATAAATGCTCTTTAGTTAATAGTGAGAATTGTGTTGGCTTCATGAACTGCGAAAAATAATTTGAGCCCAAAATTCACCTGGTTTACCAGAAAAGAACTCTTGATTGTAGTAAGACACAGATATTGGTGATTAACTCCATTTCTGAAGGCAAGTTCAGACCAGAGTTCTCATCCCTGAAAAACACTCTGTTTTAAGGCAAGATTCATCCTCTTCTTTCCAGCGTCTACAATACAATAGGAACCATGAGCATGCATAGAAAAAAAGAACTGTTTTTCCTACTCATACAGACCATATGTAGTTCAACTCTGCTTTTGAAACTGATACAAACCACAGCTCCTCTTACATAAATTCTCTTTAGTTAATAGTGATATTCACGTTAGGTTCTAGAATTGTGTAAAATCATTTGAGCCGAAAATTCACTTGGTTTACCAGAAATGAACTCTTGCTTGTAGGAAGATACAGACCCTGGGGTTTAACTCCGTTTCTGAAGGGAAATTCAGACCAGAGTACTCATTCATGAAACACACTCTGTTTTAATGCAAGAAGCAAGCTGTTCTTTCAAGCGTCTCCTATACAGCAAGAACAATGAGCATGCCTTCAAAAAAGAACTATTTTTCCTACTCACACGGAACATAAGTAGATCAACTCTGCTTATGAAACTGATACAGACCACAGCTCCTCTTAAATAAAAGCTCTTTAGTTAATAGTGAGAATTGCATTGGGTTTTTGAAATGTGTAAAATCATTAGAGCCCAAAATTGACTTGGATTAACAAAAATGAACTCTGGCTTGTAGGAAGACACAGTTCCTGGGGTTTAACTCCGTTTCTGAAGGGAAATTCAGACCAGTGTTCTCATCCATGAAACATACTTTTTATTAACACAAGAAGCAACCTCTTCTTTGCAGCGTCTCCAATACAACAAGAACCATGTGCATGCCCAGAAAAAAAGAACTGTGTTTCCGACTCATACGGACCATATGTAATTCAACTCTGCTTATGAAACTGAAACAAACCACAGCTCCTCTTACATAAATGCTCTTTAGTTAATAGTGATAGTCACGTTGGGTTCTAGAACTGTGTAAAATTATTTAAGCCGAAAATTCACTTGGTTTACAAGAAAGAACTCTTGCTTGTAGGAAGATACATATCCTGTGGTTTAACTCCGTTTCTGAAGGGAAATTCAGACCAGAGTTCTCATCCCTGAAACAAACTCTGATTTATCGCAAGAAGCTAGCTCTTCTTTACAAATTCTAAAATACAACATGAACCATGAGCATGCCCTGAAAAAAAGAACTGTGTTTCCTACTCATACGGACCATATGTAGTTAAACTCTGGCTATTAAACTAATACAAACCACAGCTCCTGTTTTAACGAAGAAGCAAGCTCTTCTTTCAAGAGTCTAAAATACAGCAAGAACCATGAGCATGGTCTTAAAAAAAGAACCGTGTTTGCTATTCATATGGACCATATGTAGTTCAACTCTGCTTGTGAAACTGATACAAACCACAGCTCCTGTTACATACATGCTCTTTAGTTAATAGTGATAATCACGGTTGGGATCTAGAACTGTGTAAAATCATTTGAGCAAAAAATTCTCTTTGTTTGACAGAAATGAATTCTTGCTGGTAGGAAGACACAGATCCTGGGGTTTAACTACGTTTCTGAAGGGAAATTCAGACCAGAGTTCTCATCCCTGAAACACACTCTGCTTTAATGCAAGAATCATCCTCCTCATTCCAGCGACTCCAATATAGTAAGAAATATGAGCATGCCCTGAAAATAACCTGTTTTTCCTACTCATACAGACCATGTGTAGTTCAACTGTACTAATGAAACTGATACAAACCACAGCTCCTGTTACATACAAGCTCTTTAGTTAATAGTGAGAATTGCATAGGGTTTGTGAACTGCGAAAAATCATTTGAGCCCCAAATTGACTGGGTTTACCAGAACTGAACTCTTGATTGTAGGAAGACACAGATCCTGGGGATTGACTCCATTTCTGAAGGGAAATTAAGAACAGAATTCTCAACCCTGAAAAACACTCTGTTTTAAGCCATGAATCATCCTATTCTTTCCAGGGTCTCCAATACTGAAAAAACCATGAGCATGCCAAGAAAAAAAGAACAGTATTTCCTGCTAATACAGACCATATGTAGTCCAACTCTGCTTATGAAACCAATACACACCACATCTCCTCTTACATAAATGCTCTTTAGTTAATAGTGATAATCGCGTTGGGTTCTAGAACTGCGAAAAAACATTTGAGCCCAAAATTCACTGTGTTTACCAGTATTGAACTCTTGCTTGTAGGAAGACACAGATCCTGGGGTTTAACTCCGTTTCAGAAGGGAAATTCAGAGCAGAGTTCTCAACCCTGAAACATACTCTGTTTTAACGCAAGAAGCAAGCTCTTATTTCCAGAGTCTTAAATACATCAAGAACCATGAGCATGCCAAGAAAAAAAGAACTGTGTTTCCTACTCATACAGACCATATGTAGTTCATCTCTGCTTATGAAACTGATTCAAATCTCAGCTCCTCTTACATAATTCCTCTTTAGTTAATAGTAAGAATAGCATAGGGTTCTAGAACTGCGAAAAAACATTTGAGCCCAAAATTCACTGTGTTTACCAGTATTGAACTCTTGCTTGTAGGAAGACACAGATCCTGGGGTTTAACTCCGTTTCAGAAGGGAAATTCAGAGCAGAGTTCTCAACCCTGAAACATACTCTGTTTTAACGCAAGAAGCAAGCTCTTATTTCCAGAGTCTTAAATACATCAAGAACCATGAGCATGCCGAGAAAAAAAGAACTGTGTTTCCTACTCATACAGACCATATGTAGTTCATCTCTGCTTATGAAACTGATTCAAATCACAGCTCCTCTTACATAATTCCTCTTTAGTTAATAGTGAGAATCGCGTTGGGTTTCTGTACTGGGAAAAAACATTTGAGCACAAAATTCACTGGGTTTTCCTAAAATGAAATCCTGCTTGTCGGAAGACACAGATCCTGGGATTTAACGCTATTTCTGAGGGTAAATTCAACCAGAATTCTCAACCCTGAAAAACCCTCTGTTTTAAGGCAAGAATCATCCTCTTCTTTCCACCATCTCCAATACACTAAGAACCATGAGCATGCCCAGAAAAAAAAAACAAAACTGTGTTTCCTGCTCATACGGACCATATGTAGTTCAACTCTGCTTATGAAATGATACAGACCACAGCTACTCTTACATGAATGCTCTTTAGTTAATAGCGATAATCATGGTGGGGTTCTAGAACTGTGTAAAACCATTTGAGCCCAAAATTCACTTGGTTTGCCAGAAATGAACCCTTGCTTGTAGGGAGACACAGATCATGGGGTTTAACTCCGTTTCTGAAGGCAAATTCAGACCAGAGTTCTCAACCCTGAAAAAAACTCTGTTTTAAGGCAAGAATCATCCTCTTCTATCCAGCGTCTCCAATACTGTATGAAACATCTGCATTCCCACAAAAAAGAACTGTGTTTCCTACTCATACAGACCATATGTAGTTAAACTCTGGTTATGAAACTGTTACAAACCACAGCTCCTCTTACATAAATGCTCTTTAGTTAATAGTGAGAATCGCGTTGGGTTTCTGTACTGGGAAAAATCATTTGAGCACAAAATTCACTGGGTATTCCTGAAATGAAGTCTTGCTTGTAGGAAGACACAGATCCTGGGGTTTAACTCCATTTCTGAAGGTAAATTCAACCAGAATTCTCAACCCTGAAAACCACTCTGTTTTAAGGAAGGCTCATCCTCTTCTTTCCACGTTCTCCAATAAACTAAGAACCATGAGCATGCCCAGAAAAAAAAAACTGTGTTTACTACTCATACTTACCATATGTAGTTCAACTCTGCTTATGAAACTGATACAAACCACAGCTCCTGTTACATAAAAGCTATTTAGTTAATAGTGAGAATCGTGTAGGGTTTGTGAACTGCGAAAAATCATTTGAGCCCAAAATTCACTGGGTTTACCAGAAATGAACTCTTGCTTGTAGGAAGACACAGATACTGGGGTTGAACTTGATTTCTGAAGGGAAATTCAGAACAGAGTTCTCATCCCTGAAACACACTCTTTTTTAACGAAGAAGCAAGCTCTTCTTTCCAGAGTCTAAAATACAGCAAGAACCATGAGCATGGTCTGAAAAAAAGAACTGTGTTTCCTATTCATACTGACCATATGTAGTTCAACTCTGCTTATGAAACTGATACAGACCTCACCTCCTCTTACATAAAAGCTATTTAGTTAATAGTGAGAATCGTGTAGGTTTCGTGAACTGCGAAAAATCATTTGAGCCCAAAATTCAATGGGTTTACCAGAACTGAACTCTTGCTTGTAGGAAGACACAGATCCTGCGGTTTATCTCCGTTTCTGAAGGGAAATTCAGACCAGAGTTCTCATCCATGAAACACACTCTGTTTTAAGGCAAGAAGCAAGCTCTTCTTTCCAGCGTCTCCAATACAGTAAGAACCATGAGCATGCCCAGAAAAAAAGAACTGTGTTTCCTACTCATACGGACCATATGTAGTTCAACTCTGCTTATGAAACTGATACAAACCACAGCTCCTCTTACATAAATGCTCTTTAGTTAACAGTGAGAATCGCGTTGGGTTCCTGAACTGCAAAAAATCATTTGAGCCCAAAATTCACTGGGTTTACCAGAAATGAACTATTGCTTGTAGGAAGACAGAGATCCTGGGGTTTAACTCCGTTTCTGAAGGCAAATTCAGACCAGAGTTCTCAACCCTGAAAAAAACTCTGTTTTAAGGCAAGAATCATCCTCTTCTATCCAGCATCTCCAATAATGTAAAAAACATCTGAATTCCCAGAAAAAAAGAACTGTGTTTCCTACTTATACAGACCATATGTAGTTAAACTCTGGTTATGACACTGATACAACCCACAGCTCCTCTTACATAATTCCTCTTTAGTTAATAGTGAGAATCGCGTTGGGTTTCTGTACTGGGAAAAAACATTTGAGCACAAATTCACTGGGTTTTCCTGAAATGAACTCTTGCTTGTAGGAAGACACAGATCCTTGGGTTTAACTCCATTTCTGAAGGGAAATTCAACCAGAATTCTCAACCCTGAAAAACACTCTGTTTTAAGGCAAGAATCATCCTCTTCTTTCCACCTTTTCAAATACACTAAGAACCAAGAGCATGCCCAGAAAAAAGAAAACTGTTTTTCCTACTCATACGGACCATATGTAGTTCAAATCTGCTTATGAAATGATACAGACTGCAGCTCCTCCTATATAAATGCTCTTTAGTTAATAGTGATAATCTTGTTGGGTTCTAGAACTGAGTAAAGTCATTTGAGCCGAAAATTCACTTGGTTTGGCAGAAATGAACTCTTGCTGGTAGGAAGACACAGATCATGGGGTTTAACTCCGTATCTGAAGGGAAATTCAGACCAGATTTCTCATCCCTGAAATACACTCTGTTTTAACGAAGAAGCAAGCTCTTCTTTCCAGAGTCTAAAATACAGCAAGTACCATGAGCATGCCCAGAAAAAAAGAACTGTGTTTCCTACTCATACTTACCATATGTAGTTCAACTCTGCTTATGAAACTGATACAAACCACAGCTCCTGTTACATACATGCTCTTTAGTTAATAGTGATAATCTCGGTTTTGTTCTAGAACTGTGTAAAATCATTGGAGCAGAAAAATCTCTTTGTTTAACAGAAATAAATTCTTGCTGGTAGGAAGACACAGATCCTGGGGTTTAACTCCGTTTCTGAAGGGAAATTCAGACCAGAGTTCTCATCTCTGACATACTGTGCTTTAATGCAAGAATCATCCTCTTCTTTCCAGCGACTCCAATATAGTAAGAAATATTAGCATGCCCTGAAAAAAAGCCTGTTTTTCCTAACTCATACGGACCCTGTGTAGTTCAACTGTGCTTATACAACTGATATAAACCACAGCTCCTGATACATACAAGCTCTTTAGTTAATAGTGAGAATCGCGAAGGGTTTGTGAACTGCGAAAAAACATTTGAGCCCAAAATTCACTGTGTTTACCAGTATTGAACTCTTGCTTGTAGGAAGACACAGATCCTGGGGTTTAACTCTGTTTCAGAAGGGAAATTCAGAGCAGAGTTCTCAACCCTGAAACATACTCTGTTTTAACGCAAGAAGCAAGCTCTTATTTCCAGAGTCTTAAATACATCAAGAACCATGAGCATGCCGAGAAAAAAAGAACTGTGTTTCCTACTCATACAGAACATATGTAGTTCATCTCTGCTTATGAAACTGATTCAAATCACAGCTCCTCTTACATAATTCCTCTTTAGTTAATAGTAAGAATAGCATAGGGTTCTAGAAGTGCGAAAAAACATTTGAGCCCAAAATTCACTGTGTTTACCAGTATTGAACTCTTGCTTGTAGGAAGACACAGATCCTGGGGTTTAACTCCGTTTCAGAAGGGAAATTCAGAGCAGAGTTCTCAACCCTGAAACATACTCTGTTTTAACGCAAGAAGCAAGCTCTTATTTCCAGAGTCTTAAATACATCAAGAACCATGAGCATGCCGAGAAAAAAAGAACTGTGTTTCCTACTCATACAGACCATATGTAGTTCATCTCTGCTTATGAAACTGATTCAAATCACAGCTCCTCTTACATAATTCCTCTTTAGTTAATAGTGAGAATCGCGTTGGGTTTCTGTACTGGGAAAAAACATTTGAGCACAAAATTCACTGGGTTTTCCTAAAATGAACTCTTGCTTGTCGGAAGACACAGATCCTGGGATTTCTATTTCTGAAGGTAAATTCAACCAGAATTCTCAACCCTGAAAAACCCTCTGTTTTAAGGCAAGAATCATCCTCTTCTTTCCACCATCTCCAATACACTAAGAACCATGAGCATGCCCAGAAAAAAAAAACAAAACTGTGTTTCCTGCTCATACGGACCATATGTAGTTCAACTCTGCTTATGAAATGATACAGACCACAGCTACTCTTACATGAATGCTCTTTAGTTAATAGCGATAATCATGGTGGGGTTCTAGAACTGTGTAAAACCATTTGAGCCCAAAATTCACTTGGTTTGCCAGAAATGAACCCTTGCTTGTAGGGAGACACAGATCATGGGGTTTAACTCCGTTTCTGAAGGCAAATTCAGACCAGAGTTCTCAACCCTGAAAAAAACTCTGTTTTAAGGCAAGAATCATCCTCTTCTATCCAGCGTCTCCAATACTGTATGAAACATCTGCATTCCCACAAAAAAGAACTGTGTTTCCTACTCATACAGACCATATGTAGTTAAACTCTGGTTATGAAACTGTTACAAACCACAGCTCCTCTTACATAAATGCTCTTTAGTTAATAGTGAGAATCGCGTTGGGTTTCTGTACTGGGAAAAATCATTTGAGCACAAAATTCACTGGGTATTCCTGAAATGAAGTCTTGCTTGTAGGAAGACACAGATCCTGGGGTTTAACTCCATTTCTGAAGGTAAATTCAACCAGAATTCTCAACCCTGAAAACCACTCTGTTTTAAGGAAGGCTCATCCTCTTCTTTCCACGTTCTCCAATAAACTAAGAACCATGAGCATGCCCAGAAAAAAAAAACTGTGTTTACTACTCATACTTACCATATGTAGTTCAACTCTGCTTATGAAACTGATACAAACCACAGCTCCTGTTACATAAAAGCTATTTAGTTAATAGTGAGAATCGTGTAGGGTTTGTGAACTGCGAAAAATCATTTGAGCCCAAAATTCACTGGGTTTACCAGAAATGAACTCTTGCTTGTAGGAAGACACAGATACTGGGGTTGAACTTGATTTCTGAAGGGAAATTCAGAACAGAGTTCTCATCCCTGAAACACACTCTTTTTTAACGAAGAAGCAAGCTCTTCTTTCCAGAGTCTAAAATACAGCAAGAACCATGAGCATGGTCTGAAAAAAAGAACTGTGTTTCCTATTCATACTGACCATATGTAGTTCAACTCTGCTTATGAAACTGATACAGACCTCACCTCCTCTTACATAAAAGCTATTTAGTTAATAGTGAGAATCGTGTAGGTTTCGTGAACTGCGAAAAATCATTTGAGCCCAAAATTCAATGGGTTTACCAGAACTGAACTCTTGCTTGTAGGAAGACACAGATCCTGCGGTTTATCTCCGTTTCTGAAGGGAAATTCAGACCAGAGTTCTCATCCATGAAACACACTCTGTTTTAAGGCAAGAAGCAAGCTCTTCTTTCCAGCGTCTCCAATACAGTAAGAACCATGAGCATGCCCAGAAAAAAAGAACTGTGTTTCCTACTCATACGGACCATATGTAGTTCAACTCTGCTTATGAAACTGATACAAACCACAGCTCCTCTTACATAAATGCTCTTTAGTTAACAGTGAGAATCGCGTTGGGTTCCTGAACTGCAAAAAATCATTTGAGCCCAAAATTCACTGGGTTTACCAGAAATGAACTATTGCTTGTAGGAAGACAGAGATCCTGGGGTTTAACTCCGTTTCTGAAGGCAAATTCAGACCAGAGTTCTCAACCCTGAAAAAAACTCTGTTTTAAGGCAAGAATCATCCTCTTCTATCCAGCATCTCCAATAATGTAAAAAACATCTGAATTCCCAGAAAAAAAGAACTGTGTTTCCTACTTATACAGACCATATGTAGTTAAACTCTGGTTATGACACTGATACAACCCACAGCTCCTCTTACATAATTCCTCTTTAGTTAATAGTGAGAATCGCGTTGGGTTTCTGTACTGGGAAAAAACATTTGAGCACAAATTCACTGGGTTTTCCTGAAATGAACTCTTGCTTGTAGGAAGACACAGATCCTTGGGTTTAACTCCATTTCTGAAGGGAAATTCAACCAGAATTCTCAACCCTGAAAAACACTCTGTTTTAAGGCAAGAATCATCCTCTTCTTTCCACCTTTTCAAATACACTAAGAACCAAGAGCATGCCCAGAAAAAAGAAAACTGTTTTTCCTACTCATACGGACCATATGTAGTTCAAATCTGCTTATGAAATGATACAGACTGCAGCTCCTCCTATATAAATGCTCTTTAGTTAATAGTGATAATCTTGTTGGGTTCTAGAACTGAGTAAAGTCATTTGAGCCGAAAATTCACTTGGTTTGGCAGAAATGAACTCTTGCTGGTAGGAAGACACAGATCATGGGGTTTAACTCCGTATCTGAAGGGAAATTCAGACCAGAGTTCTCATCCCTGAAATACACTCTGTTTTAACGAAGAAGCAAGCTCTTCTTTCCAGAGTCTAAAATACAGCAAGTACCATGAGCATGCCCAGAAAAAAAGAACTGTGTTTCCTACTCATACTTACCATATGTAGTTCAACTCTGCTTATGAAACTGATACAAACCACAGCTCCTGTTACATACATGCTCTTTAGTTAATAGTGATAATCTCGGTTTTGTTCTAGAACTGTGTAAAATCATTGGAGCAGAAAAATCTCTTTGTTTAACAGAAATAAATTCTTGCTGGTAGGAAGACACAGATCCTGGGGTTTAACTCCGTTTCTGAAGGGAAATTCAGACCAGAGTTCTCATCTCTGACATACTGTGCTTTAATGCAAGAATCATCCTCTTCTTTCCAGCGACTCCAATATAGTAAGAAATATTAGCATGCCCTGAAAAAAAGCCTGTTTTTCCTAACTCATACGGACCCTGTGTAGTTCAACTGTGCTTATACAACTGATATAAACCACAGCTCCTGATACATACAAGCTCTTTAGTTAATAGTGAGAATCGCGAAGGGTTTGTGAACTGCGAAAAAACATTTGAGCCCAAAATTCACTGTGTTTACCAGTATTGAACTCTTGCATGTAGGAAGACACAGATCCTGGGGTTTAACTCTGTTTCAGAAGGGAAATTCAGAGCAGAGTTCTCAACCCTGAAACATACTCTGTTTTAACGCAAGAAGCAAGCTCTTATTTCCAGAGTCTTAAATACATCAAGAACCATGAGCATGCCGAGAAAAAAAGAACTGTGTTTCCTACTCATACAGAACATATGTAGTTCATCTCTGCTTATGAAACTGATTCAAATCACAGCTCCTCTTACATAATTCCTCTTTAGTTAATAGTAAGAATAGCATAGGGTTCTAGAAGTGCGAAAAAACATTTGAGCCCAAAATTCACTGTGTTTACCAGTATTGAACTCTTGCTTGTAGGAAGACACAGATCCTGGGGTTTAACTCCGTTTCAGAAGGGAAATTCAGAGCAGAGTTCTCAACCCTGAAACATACTCTGTTTTAACGCAAGAAGCAAGCTCTTATTTCCAGAGTCTTAAATACATCAAGAACCATGAGCATGCCGAGAAAAAAAGAACTGTGTTTCCTACTCATACAGACCATATGTAGTTCATCTCTGCTTATGAAACTGATTCAAATCACAGCTCTTCTTACATAATTCCTCTTTAGTTAATAGTGAGAATCGCGTTGGGTTTCTGTACTGGGAAAAAACATTTGAGCACAAAATTCACTGGGTTTTCCTAAAATGAACTCTTCCTTGTCGGAAGACACAGATCCTGGGATTTCTATTTCTGAAGGTAAATTCAACCAGAATTCTCAACCCTGAAAAACCCTCTGTTTTAAGGCAAGAATCATCCTCTTCTTTCCACCATCTCCAATACACTAAGAACCATGAGCATGCCCAGAAAAAAAAAAACAAAACTGTGTTTCCTACTCATACGGACCATATGTAGTTCAACTCTGCTTATGAAATGATACAGACCACAGCTACTCTTACATGAATGCTCTTTAGTTAATAGCGATAATCATGGTGGGGTTCTAGAACTGTGTAAAACCATTTGAGCCCAAAATTCACTTGGTTTGCCAGAAATGAACCCTTGCTTGTAGGGAGACACAGATCATGGGGTTTAACTCCGTTTCTGAAGGCAAATTCAGACCAGAGTTCTCAACCCTGAAAAAAACTCTGTTTTAAGGCAAGAATCATCCTCTTCTATCCAGCGTCTCCAATACTGTATGAAACATCTGCATTCCCACAAAAAAGAACTGTGTTTCCTACTCATACAGACCATATGTAGTTAAACTCTGGTTATGAAACTGTTACAAACCACAGCTCCTCTTACATAAATGCTCTTTAGTTAATAGTGAGAATCGCGTTGGGTTTCTGTACTGGGAAAAATCATTTGAGCACAAAATTCACTGGGTATTCCTGAAATGAAGTCTTGCTTGTAGGAAGACACAGATCCTGGGGTTTAACTCCATTTCTGAAGGTAAATTCAACCAGAATTCTCAACCCTGAAAACCACTCTGTTTTAAGGAAGGCTCATCCTCTTCTTTCCACGTTCTCCAATAAACTAAGAACCATGAGCATGCCCAGAAAAAAAAAACTGTGTTTACTACTCATACTTACCATATGTAGTTCAACTCTGCTTATGAAACTGATACAAACCACAGCTCCTGTTACATAAAAGCTATTTAGTTAATAGTGAGAATCGTGTAGGGTTTGTGAACTGCGAAAAATCATTTGAGCCCAAAATTCACTGGGTTTACCAGAAATGAACTCTTGCTTGTAGGAAGACACAGATACTGGGGTTGAACTTGATTTCTGAAGGGAAATTCAGAACAGAGTTCTCATCCCTGAAACACACTCTTTTTTAACGAAGAAGCAAGCTCTTCTTTCCAGAGTCTAAAATACAGCAAGAACCATGAGCATGGTCTGAAAAAAAGAACTGTGTTTCCTATTCATACTGACCATATGTAGTTCAACTCTGCTTATGAAACTGATACAGACCTCACCTCCTCTTACATAAAAGCTATTTAGTTAATAGTGAGAATCGTGTAGGTTTCGTGAACTGCGAAAAATCATTTGAGCCCAAAATTCAATGGGTTTACCAGAACTGAACTCTTGCTTGTAGGAAGACACAGATCCTGCGGTTTATCTCCGTTTCTGAAGGGAAATTCAGACCAGAGTTCTCATCCATGAAACACACTCTGTTTTAAGGCAAGAAGCAAGCTCTGCTTTCCAGCGTCTCCAATACAGTAAGAACCATGAGCATGCCCAGAAAAAAAGAACTGTGTTTCCTACTCATACGGACCATATGTAGTTCAACTCTGCTTATGAAACTGATACAAACCACAGCTCCTCTTACATAAATGCTCTTTAGTTAACAGTGAGAATCGCGTTGGGTTCCTGAACTGCAAAAAATCATTTGAGCCCAAAATTCACTGGGTTTACCAGAAATGAACTATTGCTTGTAGGAAGACAGAGATCCTGGGGTTTAACTCCGTTTCTGAAGGCAAATTCAGACCAGAGTTCTCAACCCTGAAAAAAACTCTGTTTTAAGGCAAGAATCATCCTCTTCTATCCAGCATCTCCAATAATGTAAAAAACATCTGAATTCCCAGAAAAAAAGAACTGTGTTTCCTACTTATACAGACCATATGTAGTTAAACTCTGGTTATGACACTGATACAACCCACAGCTCCTCTTACATAATTCCTCTTTAGTTAATAGTGAGAATCGCGTTGGGTTTCTGTACTGGGAAAAAACATTTGAGCACAAATTCACTGGGTTTTCCTGAAATGAACTCTTGCTTGTAGGAAGACACAGATCCTTGGGTTTAACTCCATTTCTGAAGGGAAATTCAACCAGAATTCTCAACCCTGAAAAACACTCTGTTTTAAGGCAAGAATCATCCTCTTCTTTCCACCTTTTCAAATACACTAAGAACCAAGAGCATGCCCAGAAAAAAGAAAACTGTTTTTCCTACTCATACGGACCATATGTAGTTCAAATCTGCTTATGAAATGATACAGACTGCAGCTCCTCCTATATAAATGCTCTTTAGTTAATAGTGATAATCTTGTTGGGTTCTAGAACTGAGTAAAGTCATTTGAGACGAAAATTCACTTGGTTTGGCAGAAATGAACTCTTGCTGGTAGGAAGACACAGATCATGGGGTTTAACTCCGTATCTGAAGGGAAATTCAGACCAGAGTTCTCATCCCTGAAATACACTCTGTTTTAACGAAGAAGCAAGCTCTTCTTTCCAGAGTCTAAAATACAGCAAGTACCATGAGCATGCCCAGAAAAAAAGAACTGTGTTTCCTACTCATACTTACCATATGTAGTTCAACTCTGCTTATGAAACTGATACAAACCACAGCTCCTGTTACATACAAGCTCTTAAGTTAATAGTGAGAATCGCGTAGGTTTTGTGAACTGCGAAAAATCATTTGAGCCCAAAATTCACTGGCTTTACCAGAAATGAACTCTTGCTTGTAGGAAGACACAGATACTGGGGTTGAACTTGATTTATGAAGGGAAATTCAGACCAGAGTTCTCATCCCTGAAACACACTCTGTTTTAACGAAGAAGCAAGCTCTTCTTTCCAGTGTCTAAAATACAGCAAGAACCATGAGCATGGTCTGAAAAAAAGAACTGTGTTTCCTATTCATATGGATCATATGTAGTTCAACTCTGCTTATGAAACTGATTCAGACCACACCTCCTCTTACATAAAGGCTTTTTAGTTAATAGTGAGAATCGCGTAGGTTTAGTGAACTGCGAAAAATCATTTGAGCCCAAAATTCACTGGGTTTACAAGAACTGAACTCTTGCTTGTAGGGAGACACAGATCATGGGGTTTAACTCCACTTCTGAAGGGGAATTCAGACCAGAGTTCTCATCCATGAAACACACTCTGTTTTAAGGCAAGAAGCAAGCTCTGCTTTCCAGCGTCTCCAATACAGTAAGAACCATGAGCATGCCCAGAAAAAAAGAATTGTGTTTCCTACTCATACGGACCATATGTAGTTCAACTCTGCTTATGAAACTGATACAAACCACAGCTCCCCTTACATAAATGCTCTTTAGCTAATAGTGAGAATCGCGTTGGGTTTCTGAACTGCAAAAAATCATTTGAGCCCAAAATTCACTGGGTTTACCAGAAATGAACTCTTGCTTGTAGGAAGACAGAGATCCTGGGGTTTAACTCCGTTTCTGAAAGCAAATTCAGACCAGAGTTCTCAACCCTGAAAAAAACTCTGTTTTAAGGCAAGAATCATCCTCTTCTATCCAGCGTCTCCAATACTGTAAGAAACATCTGCATTCCCCAAAAAAAAGAACAGTGTTTCCTACTCATACAGACCATATGTAGTTAAACTCTGGTTATGACACTGATGCAACCCACAGCTCCTCTTACAGAAATGCTCTTTAGTTAATAGTGAGAATCGCGTTGGGTTTCTGTACTGGGAAAAAACATTTGAGCACAAAATTCACTGGGTTTTCCAGAAATGATCTCTTGCTTGTAGGAAGACAGAGATCCTGGGGTTTAACTCCATATCTGAAGGTAAATTCAACCAGAATTCTCAACCCTGAAAAACACTCTGTTTTAAGGCAAGAATCATCCTCTTCTTTCCACCTTCTCCAATAAACTAAGAACCATGAGCATGCCCCGAAAAAAAGAAATGTCTTTCCCACTCATACTGACCATATGTAGTTCAACTCTGCTTGTGAAATGATACAGACCACAGCTCCTCTTACATAAATGCTCTTTAGTTAATAGTGATAATCGTGTTGGGTTCTAGAACTGTGTAAAGTCATTTGAGCCGAAAATTCACTTGGTTTGGCAGAAATGAACTCTTGCTGGTAGGAAGACACAGATCCTGGGGTTTAACTCCGTTTGTGAAGGGAAATTCAGACCAGAGATCTCATCTCTGAAACACACTCTGCTTTAATGCAAGAATCATCCTCTTCTTTCCAGCGACTCCAATATAGTAAGAAATATGAGCATGCCCTGAAAAAAAACCTGTTTTTCCTGCTCATACAGACCATGTGTAGTTCAACTATGCTTATGAAACTGATACAAACCACAGCTCCTCTTACATAAATGCTCTTTAGTCAATAGTGATAATCGCGACGGGTTCTAGAACTGTGTAAAATCATTTGAGCCAAAAATTCACTTGGTTTACAAGAAATGAACTCTTTTTTGTAGGAAGACACAGATCCTGGGGTTTAACTTCATTTCTGAAGGGAATTTCAGACAAGAGTTCTCATCCCTGAAACACACTCTGTTTTAACGAAGAAGCAAGCTCTTCTTTCCAGTGTCTAAAATACAGCAAGAACCATGAGCATGGTCTGAAAAAAAGAACTGTGTTTCCTATTCATATGGATCATATGTAGTTCAACTCTGCTTATGAAACTGATTCAGACCACACCTCCTCTTACATAAAGGCTTTTTAGTTAATAGTGAGAATCGCGTAGGTTTCGTGAACTGCGAAAAATCATTTGAGCCCAAAATTCACTGGGTTTACAAGAACTGAACTCTTGCTTGTAGGGAGACACAGATCATGGGGTTTAACTCCACTTCTGAAGGGGAATTCAGACCAGAGTTCTCATCCATGAAACACACTCTGTTTTAAGGCAAGAAGCAAGCTCTGCTTTCCAGCGTCTCCAATACAGTAAGAACCATGAGCATGCCCAGAAAAAAAGAACTGTGTTTCTTATTCATACGGACCATATGTAGTTCAACCGTGCTTATGAAACTGATACAGACCACACCTCCTCTTACATAAAATCTCTTTAGTTAATAGTGAGAATAGCTTAGGGTTCGTGAACTGTGAAAAATCATTTTAGCCCAAAATTCACTGGGTTTACCAGAACTGAACTCTTGGTTGTAGGAAGACACAGATCCTGGAGTTTAACTCCGTTTCTGTAGGCAAATTCAGACCAGAGTTCTCAACCCTGAAAAAAACTCTGTTTTAAGGCAAGAATCATCCTCTTCTATCCACCTTCTCCAATACTGTAAGAAACATGTGCATTCCCAGAAAAAAAGAACTGTGTTTCCTACTCATACAGACCATATGTAGTTAAACTCTGGTTATGAAATTGATACAAAACACAGCGCCTCTTACATAAATGCTCTTTAGTTAATAGTGAGAATCGCGTTGGGTCCCTGAACTGCGAAAATTCATTTGAGCCGAAAATTCAGTTGGTTTGCCAGAAATGAACTCTTGCTGGGAGGAAGACATAGATCCTGGGGTTTAACTCCGTTTGTGAAGGGAAATTCAGACCAGTGTTCTCATCCCTGAAACACACTCTGTTTTAACGAAGAAGCAAGCTCTTCTTACCAGAGTCTAAAATACAGCAAGAACCATGACCATTCCCAGATAAAAAGAACTGTGTTTCCTACTCATACAGACCATATGTAGTAAAACTCTGCATATGAAAATGATTCAAACCACAGCTCCTCTTACATAATTCCTCTTTAGTTAATAGTGACAATCACGTTGGGTTTCTGTACTGGGAAAAAACATTTGAGCACAAAATTCCCTGGGTTTTCCTGAAATGAACTCTTGATTGTAGGAAGACACAGATCCTGGCGTTTAACTCCATTTCTGAAGGTAAATTCAAGCAGAATTCTCAACCCTGAAAAACACTCTGTTTTAAGGCAAGAATCATCCTCTTCTTTCCAACTTCTCCAATACACTAAGAACCATGAGCATTCCCAGAAAAAAAAAAAACTGTTTCCTACTTATACGGACCATATGTAGTTCAACTCTGCTTATGAAATGATACAGACCACAGCTCCTCTTACATGAATGCTCTTTAGTTAATAGTGAGATTCGCGTAGGGTTTGTGAACTGCAAAAAATCATTTGAGCCCAAAATTCCCTGGGTTTACCAGAAATGAACTCTTGCTTATAGGAAGACACCCATATTGGGGTTGAACTTCATTTCTGAAGGGAAATTCAGACCAGAGTTCTCATCCCTGAAACACACTCTGTTTTAACGAAGAAGCAAGCTCTTCTTTCCAGAGTAAAATACAGCAAGAACCATGAGCATGGTCTGAAAAAAAGAACTGTGTTTCCTATTCATACGGACCATATGTAGTTCAACTCTGCTTATGAAACTGATACAGACCACACCTCCTCTTACATAAAGGCTTTTTAGTTAATAGTGAGAATCGCGTAGGTTTCGTGAACTGCGAAAAATCATTTGAGCCCAAAATTCACTGGGTTTACAAGAACTGAACTCTTGCTTGTAGGGAGACACAGATCATGGGGTTTAACTCCACTTCTGAAGGGGAATTCAGACCAGAGTTCTCATCCATGAAACACACTCTGTTTTAAGGCAAGAAGCAAGCTCTGCTTTCCAGCGTCTCCAATACAGTAAGAACCATGAGCATGCCCAGAAAAAAAGAACTGTGTTTCTTATTCATACGGACCATATGTAGTTCAACCGTGCTTATGAAACTGATACAGACCACACCTCCTCTTACATAAAATCTCTTTAGTTAATAGTGAGAATAGCTTAGGGTTCGTGAACTGTGAAAAATCATTTTAGCCCAAAATTCACTGGGTTTACCAGAACTGAACTCTTGGTTGTAGGAAGACACAGATCCTGGAGTTTAACTCCGTTTCTGTAGGCAAATTCAGACCAGAGTTCTCAACCCTGAAAAAAACTCTGTTTTAAGGCAAGAATCATCCTCTTCTATCCACCTTCTCCAATACTGTAAGAAACATGTGCATTCCCAGAAAAAAAGAACTGTGTTTCCTACTCATACAGACCATATGTAGTTAAACTCTGGTTATGAAATTGATACAAAACACAGCGCCTCTTACATAAATGCTCTTTAGTTAATAGTGAGAATCGCGTTGGGTCCCTGAACTGCGAAAATTCATTTGAGCCGAAAATTCAGTTGGTTTGCCAGAAATGAACTCTTGCTGGGAGGAAGACATAGATCCTGGGGTTTAACTCCGTTTGTGAAGGGAAATTCAGACCAGTGTTCTCATCCCTGAAACACACTCTGTTTTAACGAAGAAGCAAGCTCTTCTTACCAGAGTCTAAAATACAGCAAGAACCATGACCATTCCCAGATAAAAAGAACTGTGTTTCCTACTCATACAGACCATATGTAGTCAAACTCTGCATATGAAAATGATTCAAACCACAGCTCCTCTTACATAATTCCTCTTTAGTTAATAGTGACAATCACGTTGGGTTTCTGTACTGGGAAAAAACATTTGAGCACAAAATTCCCTGGGTTTTCCTGAAATGAACTCTTGATTGTAGGAAGACACAGATCCTGGCGTTTAACTCCATTTCTGAAGGTAAATTCAAGCAGAATTCTCAACCCTGAAAAACACTCTGTTTTAAGGCAAGAATCATCCTCTTCTTTCCAACTTCTCCAATACACTAAGAACCATGAGCATTCCCAGAAAAAAAAAAAAAACTGTTTCCTACTTATACGGACCATATGTAGTTCAACTCTGCTTATGAAATGATACAGACCACAGCTCCTCTTACATGAATGCTCTTTAGTTAATAGTGAGATTCGCGTAGGGTTTGTGAACTGCAAAAAATCATTTGAGCCCAAAATTCCCTGGGTTTACCAGAAATGAACTCTTGCTTATAGGAAGACACCCATATTGGGGTTGAACTTCATTTCTGAAGGGAAATTCAGACCAGAGTTCTCATCCCTGAAACACACTCTGTTTTAACGAAGAAGCAAGCTCTTCTTTCCAGAGTAAAATACAGCAAGAACCATGAGCATGGTCTGAAAAAAAGAACTGTGTTTCCTATTCATACGGACCATATGTAGTTCAACTCTGCTTATGAAACTGATACAGACCACACCTCCTCTTACATAAATGCTATTTAGTTAATAGTGAGAATAGTGTAGGGTTCGTGAACTGCGAAAAATCATTTGAGCCCAAAATTCACTGGGTTTACCAGGGCTGAACTCTTGCTTATAGGAAGACACAGATGCTGGGGTTTAACTCCGTTTAGGAAGGCAAATTCAGACTAGAGTTCTCAACCCTGAAAAACACTCTGTTTTAAGGCAAGAATCATCCCTTCTTTCCAGCGTCTCCAATATAGTAAGAAAGATAAGCATGCCCAGAAAAAAAGAACTGTGTTTCCTAGTCATACAGACCATATGTAGTTCAACTCTGCATATGAAACTGATACAAACCTCAGCTCCTCTTACAATAATCCTCTTTAGATAATAGTGAGAATAGCGTAGGGTTCGTGATCTGTGAAAAATCATTTGAGCCCAAAATTCACTGGGTTTACCAGAAATGAACTCTTGCTTGAAGGACGACACATATCCTGGGGTTTAACTCCATTTCTGAAGGGAAATTCAGACCAGAGTTCTCATCACTGAAACACACTCTGTTTTAAGGCATGAATTATCCTCTTCTGTCCAGGGTCTCCAATACAGTAAGCACCATGAGCATGCCAAGAAAAAAAGAACTGTGATTCCTACTCATACGTATCGTATATAGACCAACTCTGCTTGTGAAACTGATACAGACCACATCTCCTCTTACATAAATGCTGTTGAGTTAATAGTGATAATCGCGTTCGTTTCTAGAACTGTGTAAAATCATTTGAACCCAAAATTCACAGGGTTTACCAGAAAAGAACTCTTGCTTGTAGGAAGACACAGATCCTGGGGTTTAATTCCGTTTCGGAAGGGAAATTCAGACCAGTGTTCTCATCCATGAAACACACTCTGTTTTAACGAAGAAGCAAGCTATTCTTTCCAGATTCTAAAATACAGCAAGAACCATGAGTATGGCCTGAAAAAATGAACTGTGTTTCCTATTCATATGGACCATATGTATTTCAACTCTGCTTAGTAATCTGATACAAACAACAGATCCTCTAACATAAATGCTCTTTAGTTAATAGTGAGAATCGCGTTGCATTCGTGAACTGCGAAAAATCATTTGAGCCCAAAATTCACTGGGTTTACCAGAAATGAACCCTTGCTTGTAGGAATACACTGATACAGTGGTTTAACTCCATTTCTGATGGCAAATTCAGACCAGAGAACTCAACCCAGAAACACACTCTGTTTTAAGTCAAGAATCATCCTCTTCTTTCCAGCGTCTCCAATATAGTAAGAAACATGAGCATGCCCAGAAAAAAAGAACTGTGTTTCCTATTCATATGGACCATATGTATTTCAACTCTGCTTAGTAATCTGATACAAACAACAGATCCTCTAACATAAATGCTCTTTAGTTAATAGTGAAAATCGCTTTGCATTCGTGAACTGCGAAATGTCATTTGAGCCCAAAATTCACTGTGTTTACCAAAATGAACTCTTGCTTGTAGGAAGACAGAGATCCTGGGGTTTAACTCCGTTTCTGACAGCAAATTCACACCAGAGTTCTCAACCCAGAAAAACACTCTGTTTTAAGGCAAGAATCATCCTCTTCTTTCCAGTGTCTCCAAAATAGTAAGAAACATGAGCATGCCAAGAAAAAAAGAACTGTGTTTCCCACTCATAGGGTCCATATGTAGTTCAACTGTGCTTATGAAACTGATACAAACCACAGCTCCTCTTATATAAATCCTTTTTAGTTAATAGTGAGAATAGTGTAGGGTTCATGAACTGCGAAAAATCATTTGAGCCCAAAATTCGCTGTGTTTACCGAAATGAACTCTAGCTTGTAGGAAGACACAGATCCTGGGGTTTAACTCCGTTTCTGAAGGGAAATTCAGACCAGAGTTCTCATCCCTGAAACACACTCTGATTTAACGAAGAAGCAAGCTCTTCTTTCCAGACTCAAAAATACAGCAAGAACCATGAGCATGCCCTGAAAAAATGAACTGTGTTTCCTAGTCATACGGACCATATGTAGTTCAACTCTGCTTATGAAACTGATACAAACCACAGCTCCTCTTACATAAATGCTCTTTAGTGAATAGAGATAATCGCGTTGGGTCCTGGAACTGTGTAAAATCATTTGAGCCCAGAATTCACTGGGTTTACCAGAAATGAACTCTTGCTTGTAGGAAGACACAGATCCTGGGGTTTAATTCCATTTCTGAAGGGAAATTCAGACCAGTGTTCTCATCCATGAAACACACTCTGTTTTAACGCAAGAAGCAAGCTCTTCTTTCCAGCGTCTCCAATACACCAAGAACCATGAGCATGCCCAGAAAAAAAGAACTGTGTTTCCTACTCATACAGACCATATGTAGTTCAACTCTGCTTATGAAACTGAAACAAACCACAGCTCCTCTTACATAAAGGTTCTTTAGTTAATACTGAGAATAGCGTTGTGTTCGTGAACTGTGTAAAATCATTTGAGCCCAAAATTCACTGTGTTTACCAGTAATGAACTCTTGCTTGTAGGAAGAAACAAATCATGGGGTGTAACTCTGTTTTTGAAGGCAAATTCAGACCAGAGTTCTCCTCCAATAAAAACACTCTTTTTTAAGGCAAGAATCTTCTTTCCAGCGTCTCCAATATACTAACAAACATGAGCATGCCCAGAATAAAAGAACTGTGTTTCCTACTCATACAGACCATATGTAGTTCAACTTTGCTAATAAAACTGATACAAACCACAGCTCCTCTTACATAAATCCTCTTTAGTTAATAGTGAGAATAGTGCAGGGTTCGTGAACTGCGAAAAATCATTTGAGCCCAAAATTTACTGGGTTTACCAGAAATGAACTCTTGCTTGTAGGAAGACACAGATCCTGGGGTTTAACTCCCTTTCTGAAGGGAAATTCAGACCAGAGTTGTCATCCCTGAAACACACTCTGTTTCAACGAAGAAGCAAGCTATTCTTTCCAGATTCTAAAATACAGCAAGAACCATGAGTATGGCCTGAAAAAATGAACTGTGTTTCCTATTCATATGGACCATATGTATTTCAACTCTGCTTAGTAATCTGATACAAACAACAGATCCTCTAACATAAATGCTCTTTAGTTAATAGTGAGAATCGCGTTGCATTCGTGAACTGCGAAAAATCATTTGAGCCCAAAATTCACTGGGTTTACCAGAAATGAACCCTTGCTTGTAGGAATACACTGATACAGTGGTTTAACTCCATTTCTGATGGCAAATTCAGACCAGAGAACTCAACCCAGAAACACACTCTGTTTTAAGTCAAGAATCATCCTCTTCTTTCCAGCGTCTCCAATATAGTAAGAAACATGAGCATGCCCAGAAAAAAAGAACTGTGTTTCCTATTCATATGGACCATATGTATTTCAACTCTGCTTAGTAATCTGATACAAACAACAGATCCTCTAACATAAATGCTCTTTAGTTAATAGTGAAAATCGCTTTGCATTCGTGAACTGCGAAATGTCATTTGAGCCCAAAATTCACTGTGTTTACCAAAATGAACTCTTGCTTGTAGGAAGACAGAGATCCTGGGGTTTAACTTCGTTTCTGACAGCAAATTCACACCAGAGTTCTCAACCCAGAAAAACACTCTGTTTTAAGGCAAGAATCATCCTCTTCTTTCCAGTGTCTCCAAAATAGTAAGAAACATGAGCATGCCAAGAAAAAAAGAACTGTGTTTCCTACTCATACAGACCATATGTAGTTCAACTCTGCTAATGAAACTGATACAAACCACAGTTCCTCTTACATAAATCCTCTTTAGTTAATAGTGTAGGGTTCGTGAACTGCGAAAAATCATTTGAGCCCAAAATTTACTGGGTTTACCAGAAATGAACTCTTGCTTGTAGGAAGACACAGACCCTGGGGTTTAACTCCGTTTCAGAAGGGAAATTCAGACCAGAGTTGTCATCCCTGAAACACACTCTGCCTTAACGAAGAAGCGAGCTATTCTTTCCAGAGTCTGAAATACAGCAAGAACCATGAGTATGGCCTGAAAAAATGAACTGTGTTTCCTACTCATTCGGACCATATGTAGTTCAACTCTGCTTATGAATCTGATACAAACCACAGCTCCTCTTACATAAATGCTCTTTCGTGAATAGAGATAATCGCGTTGGGTCCTAGAACAGTGTAAAATCATTTGAGCCGAAAAATCACTTGGTTTACCAGAAATGAACTCTTACTTGTAGGAAGACTCAGATCATGGGGTTTGACGCTGTTTCTGAAAGGAAATTCAGACCACAGTTCTCAACCATGAAACACACTCTGTTTTAATGCAAGAAGCAAGCTCTTCTTTCCAGCGTCTCCAATAGAGCAAGAAACATGAGCATGCCCAGAAAAAAAAAAAAAAAACTGTGTTTCCTACTCATACGGACCATATGTAGTTCAACTCTGCATATGAAACTGAAACAAACCACAGCTCCTCTTACATGAATGCTCTTTAGTTTATAGTGAGAATAGTGTTGGGTTCGTGATCTGTGTAAAATCATTTGAGCCCAATATTCACTGGGTTTACCAGAAATGAACTCTTGCTTGTAGGAAGACACAGATCCTGGGGTTTAATTCCGTTTCTGAAGCGAAATTCAGACCAGTGTTCTCATCCATGAAACACAGTCTGTTTTAACGCAAGAAGCAAGCTCTTCTTTCCAGCGTCTCCAATACACCAAGAACCATGAGCATGCCCAGAAAAAAAGAACTGTGTTTCCTACTCATACAGACAATATGTAGTTCAACTCTGCTTATGAAACTGAAACAAACCACAGCTCCTCTTACATAAAGGTTCTTTAGTTAATACTGAGAATAGCGTTGTGTTCGTGAACTGTGTAAAATCATTTGAGCCCAAAATTCACTGTGTTTACCAGTAATGAACTCTTGCTTGTAGGAAGACACAGATCATGGGATGTAACTCTGTTTTTGAAGGCAAATGCAGACCAGAGTTCTCCTCCAATAAAAACACTCTGTTTTAAGGCAAGAATCATCCTCTTCTTTCCAGCGTCTCCAATATACTAACAAACATGAGCATGCCCAGAATAAAAGAACTGTGTTTCCTACTCATACAGACCATATGTAGTTCAACTCTGCTAATGAAACTGATACAAACCACAGCTCCTCTTACATAAATCCTCTTTAGTTAATAGTGTAGGGTTCGTGAACTGGGAAAAATCATTTGAGCCCAAAATTTACTGGGTTTACCAGAAATGAACTCTTGCTTGTAGGAAGACACAGATCCTGGGGTTTAACTCCGTTTCTGAAGGGAAATTCAGACCAGAATTGTCATCCCTGAAACACACTCTGCTTTAACGAACAAGCGAGCTATTCTTTCCAGAGTCTGAAATACAGCAAGAACCATGAGTATGGCCTGAAAAAATGAACTCTGTTCCCTACTCATTCGGACCATATGTAGTTCAACTCTGTTTATGAAACTGATACAAACCACAACTCCTCTTACATAAATGCTCTTTAGTTAATAGAGATATTCGCGTTGGGTCCTAGAACAGGGTAAAATCATTTGAGCCGAAAATTCACTTGGTTTACCAGAAATGAAATCTTGCTTGTGGGAAGACACAGATCATGGGGCTTAATGCCGTTTCTGAAAGGAAATTCAGACCACAGTTCTCATCCATGAAACACACTCTGTTTTAATGCAAGAAGCAAGCTCTTCTTTCCAGGGTCTCCAATAGAGCAAGAACCATGAGCATGCCCAGAAAAAAAAAAACTGTGTATCCTGCTCATACGGACCATATGTAGTTCAACTCTGCATATGAAACTGAAACAAACCACAGCTCCTCTTACATGAATGCTCTTTAGTTAATAGTGAGAATAGCATTGGGTTCGTGAACTGTGTAAAATCATTTGAGCCCAAAATTCACTGTGTTTACCCGAAATGAACTCTTGCTTGTAGGAAGACACAGATCCTGGGGTTTAACTCCTTTTCTGAAGGGAAATTCAGACCAGTGTTCTCATCCATGAAACACACTCTGTTTTAACGCAAGAAGCAAGCTCTTCTTTCCAGGGTCTCCAGTACACCAAGAACCATGAGCATGCCCAGAAAAAAAGAACTGTGTTTCCTACTCATACAGACCATATGTAGTTCAACTCTGCTTATGAAACTGAAACAAACCACAGCTCCTCTTACATAAAGGTTCTTTAGTTAATACTGAGAATAGCGTTGTGTTCGTGAACTGTGTAAAATCATTTGAGCCCAAAATTCACTGTGTTTACCAGTAATGAACACTTGCTTGTAGGAAGACACAGATCATGGGGTGTAACTCTGTTTTTGAAGGCAAATTCAGACCAGAGTTCTCCTCCAATAAAAACACTCTGTTTTAAGGCAAGAATCATCCTCTTCTTTCCAGCATCTCCAATATACTAACAAACATGAGCATGCCCAGAATAAAAGAACTGTGTTTCCTACTCATACAGACCATATGTAGTTCAACTCTGCTAATGAAACTGATACAAACCACAGCTCCTCTTACATAAATCCTCTTTAGTTAATAGTGTAGGGTTCGTGAACTGGGAAAAATCATTTGAGCCCAAAATTTACTGGGTTTACCAGAAATGAACTCTTGCTTGTAGGAAGACACAGATCCTGGGGTTTAACTCCGTTTCTGAAGGGAAATTCAGACCAGAATTGTCATCCCTGAAACACACTCTGCTTTAACGAAGAAGCGAGCTATTCTTTCCAGAGTCTGAAATACAGCAAGAACCATGATTATGGCCTGAAAAAATGAACTGTGTTTCCTACTCATTCGGACCATATGTAGTTCAACTCTGTTTATGAAACTGATACAAACCACAACTCCTCTTACATAAATGCTCTTTAGTTAATAGAGATATTCGCGTTGGGTCCTAGAACAGGGTAAAATCATTTGAGCCGAAAATTCACTTGGTTTACCAGAAATGAACTCTTGCTTGTGGGAAGACACAGATCATGGGGCTTAATGCCGTTTCTGAAAGGAAATTCAGACCACAGTTCTCATCCATGAAACACACTCTGTTTTAATGCAAGAAGCAAGCTCTTCTTTCCAGCGTCTCCAATAGAGCAAGAACCATGAGCAATCCCAGAAAAAAAAAAAAAACTGTGTATCCTGCTCATACGGACCATATGTAGTTCAACTCTGCATATGAAACTGAAACAAACCACAGCTCCTCTTACATGAATGCTCTTTAGTTAATAGTGAGAATAGCGTTGGGTTCGTGAACTGTGTAAAATCATTTGAGCCCAAAATTCACTGGGTTTACCCGAAATGAACTCTTGCTTGTAGGAAGACACAGATCCTGGGGTTTAACTCCTTTTCTGAAGGGAAATTCAGACCAGTGTTCTCATCCATGAAACACAGTCTGTTTTAACGCAAGAAGCAAGCTCTTCTTTCCAGCGTCTCAAATACACCAAGAACCATGAGCATGCCCAGAAAAAAAGAACTGTGTTTCCTACTCATACAGACCATATGTAGTTCAACTCTGCTTATGAAACTGAAACAAACCACAGCTCCTCTTACATAAAGGTTCTTTAGTTAATACTGAGAATAGCGTTGTGTTCGTGAACTTTGTAAAATCATTTGAGCCCAAAATTCACTGTGTTTACCAGTAATGAACTCTTGCTTGTAGGAAGACACAGATCATGGGGTGTAACTCTGTTTTTGAAGGCAAATTCAGAGCAGAGTTCTCCTCCAATAAAAACACTCTGTTTTAAGGCAAGAATCATCCTCTTCTTTCCAGCGTCTCCAATATACTAACAAACATGAGCATGGCCAGAATAAAAGAACTGTGTTTCCTACTCTACAGACCATATGTAGTTCAACTCTGCTAATGAAACTGATACAAACCACAGCTCCTCTTACATAAATCCTCTTTAGTTAATAGTGAGAATACTGTAGGGTTCGTGAACTGGGAAAAATCATTTGAGCCCAAAATTTACTGGGTTTACCAGAAATGAACTCTTGCTTGTAGGAAGACACAGATCCTGGGGTTTAACTCCGTTTCTGAAGGGAAATTCAGACCAATGTTCTCATCCATGAAACACACTCTATTTTAACGCAAGATGCATGCTCTTCTTTCCAGCGTCTCCAATACAGCAAGAAAATTGAGCATGCCCAGGAAAAAAGAACTGTATTTCCTACTCAAAAGGACAGTTGCTAGTTGAACTCTGCTTATGAAACTCATACTAACCCCAGCATCTCTTCATAGATGCTCTTTAGTTAAAAGTGAAAATCGTTTTGGGTTCGTGTACTGTGTAAATTCATTTGAGCTGAAAAATCACTGGTTTCACCGGAAATGAACTCTTACTTGTAGGAAGACACAGAGCCTTTTTTTTTTAACCCCGTTTGTGAAGGGAAATTCAGATCAGTGTTTTCATCCATGAAACACACTCTGTTTTAACGCAAAGAGCATGCTCTTTTTTCCACTGTCTCAAATACAGCAAGAAACATGAGCATGCCCAGAAAAAAAGAACTGTATTTCCTACTCAAAAGGACAGTGTCTAGTTCAACTCTGCTTATGAAACTCATACAAACCACAGCATCGCTTCATAGATGCTCTTTAGTTAAAGGTGAAAATAGTGTTGGGTTATTGAACTGTGTAAATTCATTTGAGCCAAAATATCACTGGGTTTACCGGAAATGAACTCTTGCTGTAGGAAAACACAGAGCCTTTGGTTTAACTCCGTTTCTGAAGGAATATTCAGACCAGTATTCTCATCCATGAAAACACTCTGTTTTAACGCAAGAAGCATGCTCTTCTTCCAGCGTCTCCATTACAGCAAGAAACATGAGCCTGCCCAGAAAAAATGAACTGTGTTTCCTACTCATACGGACCATATCTAGTTGAACTCTGGTTAAGAATCTGTAACAAAACACAGCATCTCTTACATAGATGTTCTTTAGTTAATAGTGAAAAACATTTGGGTTCGTGAACTGTGTAAATTCATTTGAGCCGAAAAATCACAGGATTTACCGGAAATGAACTCTTGATTGTAGGAAGACACAGAGCCTTTGGTTTAACTCATTTCTGAAGGGAAATTCACACCAGTGTTCTCATCCATGAAACACCCTCGGTTTTAACGCAAGAAGCATCCTCTTCTGTCCAGCGTCTCCAGTACAGGAAGAAACATGAGCATGCCTAGAAAAAAAGAACTGTGTTTCGTACTCATACGGACCATATCTAGTTGAACTCTGCTCATGAAACTCATACAAACCACAGCATCTTTTCCATAGATGCTCTTTTGTTAATAGTGAAAATCATGTTGGGTCGTGAAGTGTGTAAATTCATTAGAGCCGAAAAATCACTGGGTTTACCGGAAATGAACTCTTGCTTGTATGAAGACACAGAGCCTTTGGTTTAAGTCCGTTTCTGAAGTGAAATTCAGACCAGTGTTCTCATCCATGAAACACACTCTGTTTTAATGCAAAGAGCATGCTATTCTTTCCAGCGTCTACAATATAATAAGTAACATGAGCATGCCCAGAAAAAATGAACTGTGTTTCCTACTCATACGGACCATATCTAGTTGAACTCTGCTCATGAAACTGTAACAAACCACAGCATTTCTCACAGAGATGCTCTTTAGTTAAAAGTGAAAATCGTGTTGGGTTGGTGAACTGTGCAAATTCATTTGAGTCAAAAATCACTGGATTTACCAGAAAAGATCTCTTGCTTGTAGGAAGACACAGAATCTTTGTTTTAACTCCGTTTCTGAAGGAAATTTCAGACCTATGTTCAAATCCAGGAAACACAATCTGTTTTAATGCAAGAAGCACACTCTTCTTTCCAGCGTCTCCAATACAGCAAGAAATATGAGCATGCCCAAAAAAAAGGAAATGTATTTCCTACTCTAAAGGACCGTGTCTAGTTCGACTCTGCTTATGAAACTCATACAAATCACAGCATCTCTTCATAGATGCTCTGTAGTTAATATTGAAAATCGTGTTGGGTTCGTGAACTGTGTAAATTAATTGGAGCCGAAAAATCACTGTGTTTACCCGAAATGAACTCTTGCTTGTAGGAAGACAGAGAGCCTTTGGTTTAACTCCGTTTGTGAAGGGAAATTCAGACCAGTGTTCTCATCCATGAAACACACTTTATTTGTAACACAAAGAGCATGGTCTTCTTTCAGGCTTCACCAATACAGCAAGAAAAATGAGCATGCACAGAAAAAAAGAACTGTGTTTCCTACTCATATGGACCATATCTAGTTGAACTCTCCTTATGAAACTGTAACAAACCACAGCATCTCTAACATAGATGCTCTTTAGTTAATAGTGAAAATCGTGTTGGGTTCGTGAACTGTGTAAATTCATTTGATCCGACAAATCACTATGTTTACCGGAAATGAACTCTTGCTTGTAGGAAGACACAGACACTTTGGTTTAACTCCATTTGTAAAGAGAAATACAGACCAGCGTTCTCATCCATAAAACACACTTTGTTTTAACGCAAGAAGCATCCTCTTCTTTCTAGCGTCTCCTATACAGCAAGAAACATGAGCATGCCCAGGAAATATGAATTTTGTTTCCTACTCATACAGACCATATCTAGTTTAACTCTGTTTATGAAACTGTAACAAACCACAGCATCTTTTACATAGATGCTCTTTAGTTAATAGTGAAAAACTTGTTGGGTTCATGAACTGTGTAAATTGATTTGAGCCGAAAAATCACTGGGTATAACGGAAATGAACTCTTGCTTGTAGGAAGACACAGAGCCTTTGGTTTAACTCTGTATCTGAAGGGAAATTCAGACCAGTGTTCTCATCCATGAAACACCATCTGTTTTAACACAAGAAGAATCCTCTTCTGTCCAGCGTCGGCAATACAGCAACAAATATGAGCATGCCCAGAAAAAATAACTGTGTTTCCTACTCATACGGACCATATCTAGTTGAACTCTGCTTATGAAATTGATACAAACCACAAAATCTCTTACATAGATGCTCTTTAGTTAATAGTGAAAATCGTGTTGGGTTGTGAACTGTGTAAATTCATTTGAGCCGAAAAATCACTGGGTTTACCCGAAATGAACTCTTGCTTGTAGGAAGACAGAGAGCCTTTCGTTTAACGCCGTTTGTGAAGGGAAATTCAGACCAGTGTTCTCATCCATGAAACACACTCTGTTTTAACGCAAAGAGCATGCTCGTCTTTCCAGCATCTGCAATATAGCAAGAAACACGAGCATGCCCAGAAAAAATCAACTGTTTTTCCTACTCATATGTACCATATCTAGTTGAACTCTGCTTATGAAACTCATACAAACCACAGCATCTATTGCATAGATGCTCTTCAGTTAAACATGAAAAACGTGTTAGGTATGTGAACTGTGTAAATTCATTTGAGCCAAAAAATCACTGGGTATACCGGAAATGAACTCTTGCTTGTAGGAAGACAGAGAGCCTTTCGTTTAACTCCATTTGTGAAGGGAATTTCAGACCAGCGATCTAATCCATGAAACACACTCTGTTTTAACACAAAGAGCATGCTCGTCTTTCCAGTGTCTGCAATATAGCAAGAAACACGAGCATGCCCAGAAAAAATCAACTGTGTTTCCTACTCATATGTACCATATCTAGTTGAACTCTGATTAAGGAACTGTAACAAGCCACAGCATCTCTTAAATAGATGCACTTTAGTTAATAGTGAAAATCGTGTTGGGTTCGTGAACTGTGTAAATTCATTTGAGCTGAAAAATCACTGGGTTTACAGGAAATGAACTATTGCATTTAGGAAGACACAGAGCCATTGGTTTAACTCCGTTTCTGAAGTGAAATTCAGACCTGTGTTCTCATCCATGAAAAACACTCTGTTTTAACCCAACGAGCATGCTCTTCTTTCCAGCGTCTCTAATACAGCAAGAAACCTGAGCATGATCAGAAAAAAAGAACTGTGTTTCCTACTCATACGGACCATATCTAGTTGAACTCTGCTTATGAAACTGTAACAAACCACAACATCTTTTACATAGAGGTTCGTGTGTTAATAGTGAAAATCGTGTTGGGTTCATAAACTGCGTAAATTCTTTTGAGCCGAAAAATCACTGGCTTTACCAGAAATGAACACTTGCTTGTAGGAAGACACAGAGCCTTTGGTTTAACTCCATTTGTGAAGGCAAATTCGGACCAGTGTTCTCATCCATGAAACACAATCTGTTTTAATGCAAAGAGCATGCTATTCTTTCCAGCGTCTGCAATATAATAAGAAACATGAGCATGCCCAGAAAAAATGAACAGTGTTTCCTACTCATACGGACCATATCTAGTTGAGCTCTGCTCATGAAACTGTAAAAAACCACAGCATTTCTCACAGAGATGCTCTTTAGTTAAAAGTGAAAATCGTGTTGGGTTCGTGAACTGTGCAAATTCATTTGAGTCAAAAATCACAGGATTTACCGGAAAAGAACTCTTGCTTGTAGGAAGACATAGAGCATTTGTTTTAACTCCGTTTCTGAAGGAAAATTCAGACATGTGTTCAAATCCAGGAAAAACAATCTGTTTTAATGCAAGAAGCAAACTCTTCTTTCCAGCGTCTGCAATACAGCAAGAAATATGAGCATGCCCAGAAAAAAGAAATGTATTTCCTACACAAAAGGACCGTGTCTAGTTCAACTCTGCTTATGAAACTCATACAAATCACAGCATCTCTTCATAGATGCTCTTTAGTTAATAGTGAAAATCGTGTTGGGTTCGTGAACTGTGTAAATTAATTGGAGCCGAAAAATCACTGGGTTTACCTGAAATGACCTCTTGCTTGTAGGAAGACACAGAGCCTTTGGTTTAACTCTGTATCTGAAGGGAAATTCAGACCAGTGTTCTCATCCATGAAACACCATCTATTTATCGCAAGAAGAATCCTCTTCTGTCCAGCGTAGGCAATACAGCAAGAAATATGAGCATGCCCACCAAAAATAACTGTGTTTCCTACTCATATGGACCATATCTAGTAGAACTCTGCTTATGAAATTGATACAAACCACAGCATGTCTTACATAGATGCTCTTTAGTTAAGAGTGAAAATCGTGTTTGGTTCATGAACTGTGTAAATTCATTTGATCCGACAAATCACTATGTTTACCAGAAATGAACTCTTGCTTGTAGGAAGACACAGACACTTTGGTTTAACTCCTTTTGTGAAGAGAAATACAGACCAGCGTTCTCATCCATAAACACCCTCTGTTTTAACGCAAGAAGCATCATCTTCTGTTTAGCATCTCCTATACATCAAGAAACATGAGCATGCCCAGAAAATATGAATTGTGTTTCCTACTCATACAGACCATATCTAGTTTAACTCTGCTAATGAAACTGTAACAAACCACAGCGTCTTTTACATTGATGCTATTTAGTTAATAGTGAAAAACGTGTTGGGTTCGTGAACTGTGTAAATTCATTTGAGCCGAAAAATCACTGGGTTTAACGGAAATGAACTCTTGCTTGTAGGAAGACACAGAGCCTTTGGTTTAACTCCGTTTGTGAAGATAAATTCAGACCAGCGTTCTAATCCATGAAACACCCTCTGTTTTAACGCAAAAAGCATCCTAGTCTGTCCAGCGTCTCCTATACAGCAAGAAACATGAGCATGATCAGAAAAAAAGAACTGTGTTTCCTACTCATACGGACCATATCTAGTTGAACTCTGCTTATGAAACTGTAACAAACCACAGCATCATTTACATAGATGCTCTTTAGTAAATAGTGAAAGTCGTGTTGGGTTCCTGATCTGTGTTAATTCATTTGAGCCAAAAAAATCACTGGGTTTACCAGAAATGAACTCTTGCTTGTAGGAAGACACAGAGCCTTTGGTTTAACTCCATTTCTGAAGTAAAATTCATACCCGTGTCCAAATCCATGAAACACACTCTGTTTTAACGCAAGAAGCTTGCTCTTTTTTCCAGCGTCTCCAATACAGCAAGAAACATGAGCATGCCCAGAAAAAAAGAACTGTATTTCCTACTCAAAACGACCAGGTCTATTTCAACTGTGCATATGAAACTCATACAAACCACAGTATCTCTTCTTAGATGCTCTTTAGTTAATATTGAAAATCGTGTTGGGTTCTTGAACTGTGTAAATTCATTTGGCCGAAAAATCACTGGGATTACCGGAAATGAACTCTTGCTTGTAGGAAGACACAGAGCCTTTGGTTTAACTCTGTATCTGAAGGGAAATTCAGACCAGTGTTCTCATCCATGAAACACCATCTATTTTTACGCTAGAAGAATCCTCTTCTGTCCAGCGTCGGCAATACAGCAAGAAATATGAGCATGCCCAGAAAAATATCTGTGTTTCCTACTCATACGGACCATATCTAGTTGAACTCTGCTTATGAAATTGATACAAACCACAGCATCTCTTACATAGATGCTCTTTATTTAATAGTGAAAATCGTGTTGTGTTCGTGAACTGTGTAAATTCATTTGAGCCGAAAAATCACTGGGTTTGCCCGAAATGAACTCTTGCTTGTAGGAAGACAGAGAGCCTTTGGTTTAACTCCGTTTGTGAAGGGAAATTCAGACCAGTATTCTCATCCATGAAACACACTCTGTTTTAACGCAAAGAGCATGCTCTTCTTTCCAGCGTCTGCAATATAGCAAGAAACAGGAGCATGCCCAGAAAAAAATCAACTGTGTTTCCTACTCATATGTACCATATCTAGTTGAATTCTGCTTAAGGAAATGTAACAAACCACAGCATCTCTTACATAGATGCACTTTAGTTAATAGTGAAAATCGTGTTGGGTTCGTGAACTGTGTAAATTCATTTGAGCTGAAAAATCACTGGGTTTACAGGAAATGAACTATTGCATTTAGGAAGACACAGAGCCATTGGTTTAACTCCGTTTCTGAAGTGAAATTCAGACCTGTGTTCTCATCCATGAAAAACACTCTGTTTTAACCCAACGAGCATGCTCTTCTTTGCAGCGTCTCTAATACAGCAAGAAACCTGAGCATGATCAGAAAAAAAGAACTGTGTTTCCTACTCATATGGACCATATCTAGTTGAACTCTGCTTATGAAACTGTAACAAACCACAACATCTTTTACATAGATGTTCGTGTGTTAATAGTGAAAATCGTGTTGGGTTCATAAAATGTGTAAATTCCTTTGAGCCGAAAAATCACTGTCTTTTCCAGAAATGAACACTTGCTTGTAGGAAGACAGAGAGCCTTTGGTTTAACTCCGTTTCTGAAGGAAACATCAGACCAGTGTGCAAATCCATGAAATACACTCTGTTTGTAACACAAAGAGCATGCTCTTCTTTCCTGCATCGCCAATACAGCAAGAAACATGAGCATGCACAGAAAAAAAGAACTGTATTTCTTACTCAAAAGGACCGTGTCTAGTTCAACTCTGCTTATTAAAGTCATTCAAAACACAGCATCTCTTCATAGATGATCTTTAGTTAATAGTGAAAATCGTGTTGGCTTCATGAACCCTGTAAACTCATTTGAGCTGAAAAATCACTGGGTTTGCAGGAAATGAACTCTTACTTGTAGGAAGACAGAGAGCCTTTGGTTTAACTCCGTTTGTGAAGGGATATTCAGACCAGTGTTCTCATCCATGAAACACACTTTGTTTGTAACACAAAGAGCATGGTCTTCTTTCCTGCATCGCCAATACAACAAGAAACATGAGCATGCACAGAAAAAAGGAACTGTGTTTCCTACTCATACGGACCATATCTAGTTGAACTCTCCTTATGAAACTGTAACAAACCACAGCATCTCTTACATAGATGCTCTTTAGTTAATAGTGAAAAACGTGTTGTGTTCGTGAACTGTGTAAATTCTATTGAGCCGAAAAATCACTGGGTTTAACGGAAATGAACTCTTGCTTGTAGGAAAACACAGAGCCTTTGGTTTAACTCCGTTTGTGAAGAGAAATTCAGACCAGCGTTCTAATTCATGAAACACCCTCTGTTTTAACGCAAAGAGCATCCTAGTCTGTCCAGCGTCTCCTATACAGCAAGGAACATTAGCATGACCAGAAAAAAAGAAATGTGTTTCCTACTCAAACGGACCAGGACTATTTCAACTCTGCATATGAAACTCATACAAACCACAGTATCTCTTCTTAGATGCTCTTTAGTTAATAATGAAAATCATGTTGGGTTTGTGAACTGTGTAAATTCATTTGAGCCGAAAAATCACTGGGGTTACCAGAAATGTACTCTTGCTTGTAGGAAGACACAGAGCCTTTGGTTTAACTCTGTTTGTGAAGGGAAATACAGAACAGTGTTCTCCTCCATGAAACACACTCTGTTTTAACGCTAAGAGCATGCTCTTCTTTCCACCATCTCTAATACAGCAAGAAACATGAGCATGCCCAGAAAAAAAAATCTGTGTTTCCTACTCATACGGACCATAACTAGTTGAACTCTGCTCATGAAACTGTAACAATTCACAGCATCTCTCACAGAGATGCTCTTTAGTTAATAGTGAAAATCATCTTGAGTTCGTGAACTGTGCAAATTCATTTGAGTCAAAAATCACTGGGTTTACCAGAAATGAACTCTTGCTTGTAGGAAGACACAGAGGCTTTGTTTTATCTCCTTTTCTGAAGGAAAATTCAGACCTTTGTTCAAATCCAGGAAACACAATCTATTTTAACGCAAGAAGCACACTCTTCTTTCCAGCGTCTCCAATACAACAAGAAATATGAGCATGCCCAGAAAAAAAGAAATGTATTTCCTACTCAAAAGGACCGTGTCTAGTACAACTCTGCTTATGAAACTCATACAAATCACAGCATCTTTTCATAGATGCTCTTTAGTTAATAGTGAAAATCGTGTTGGGTTCATGAACTGTGTAAATTCATTTGAGCCGAAAAATCACTGGGTTTACCTGAAATGAACTCTTGCTTGTAGGAAGACACAGAACCTTTGGTTTAACTCTGTATCTGAAGGGAAATTCAGACCAGTATTCTCATCCATGAAACACCATTTGTTTTAGCGCAAGAAGAATCCTTTTCTGTCCAGCATCGGCAATACAGCAAGAAATACGAGCATGCCGAGAAAAAATAACTGTGATTCCTACTCATACGGGCAATATCTAGTTGAACTCTGCTTATAAAATTGATACAAACCACAGCATCTTTTAAACATATGCTCTTTAGAAAATAGTGAAAGTCGTGTTGGGTTCTTGATCTGTGTAAATTAATTTGAGCCGAAAAATCACTGGGTTTACCTGAAATGAACTCTTGCTTGTAGGAAGACACAGAGCCTTTGGATTAACTCTGTATCTGAAGGGAAATTCACCAGTGTTCTCATCCATGAAACACCATCAGTTTTAACACAAGAAGAATCCTCTTCTGTCCAGCGTCGGCAATATAGCAAGAAACACGAGCATGCACAGAAAAAAAGAACTGTATTTCTTACTCAAAAGGACTGCGTCTAGTTCAACTACTCTTATTAAACTCATACAAACCACAGCATCTATTCATAGATGCTCTTTAGTTAATAGTGAAAATCGTGTTGGGTTCGTGAACTGAGTAAATTAATTTGAGCCGAATATTCACTGGGTTTACTGGAAATGAACTCTTGCTTGTAGGAAGACACAGAGCATTTGGTTTAACTCCGTTTGTGAAGGGCAATTCAGACCAGTGTTCTAATCCATGAAACACACTCTGTTTTAACGTGAAGAGCACCCTCTTCTTTCCAGCATCTACAATACAGCAAGAAACATGAGCATGCCTAGAATAATGAACTGTGTTTCCTACTCATATGGAACATATCTAGCTGAATTCTGCTTATGAAACTGTAAAAAAAAAACCATAGCATCTTTTACATAGATGCTCTTTTGTTAATAGTGAAAATCGTGTAGGGTTCGTGAACTGAGTAAATTCATTTGAGAAGAAAAATCAATGGGTTTACCGGAAATGAACTCTTGCTTGTAGAAAGACACAGAGCCTTTGGTTTAACTCTGTTTCTGATGGAAAATTCAGACCAGTGTTCAAATTCATGAAACACACTCTGTTTTAATGCAAGAAGCATGCTCTGCTTTCCAGCGTCTCCAATACAGCAAGAAACATGAGCATGCACAGAAAAAAAGAACTGTATTTCCTACTCAAAAGGACAGTGTCTAGTTCAACTCTGCTTATGAAACTCATACAAACCATAGCATCTCTTCACAGATGCTCTTTAGTTAATAATGAAAATCGTGTTGGGTTTGTGAACTGTGTAAATTCATTTGAGCCAAAAAATCAAAGGGTTTACCAGAAATGAACTCTTCATTGTAGGAAGACACAGAACCTTTGGTTTAACTCTGTTTCTGAAGAAAATTCCGACCAGTGTTCAAATCCATGAAACACACTCTGTTTTAACGCAAGAAGGATGCTCTTCTTTCCAGGGTCCCTATTACAGCAAGAAACATGAGCATGCCCATAAAAAAAGAACTGTATTTCATACTTATACGGACCATATCTAGTTGAACTCTGCTTATGAAACGGTAACAAACCACAGCATCTTTTACATAGATGCTCTTTAGTTAATAGTGAAAATCGTGTTAGGATTGAACTGTGAATATTCATTTGAGCCGAAATATCACAGGGTTTACCGGAAATGAACTCTTGCTTGTAGGAAGACAGAGAGCTTTTGGTTTAACTCCGTTTCTGAAGGAATATTCAGACCAGTGTTCTCATCCATGAAACACACTCTGTTTTAACGCAAGAAGCATTCTGCTCTTCCAGCGTCTCCAATACAGCAAGAAACATGAGCATGCACAGAAAAAAATTACTGTACTTTCTACTCAAAATGACTGTCTAGTTCAACTCTGCTTCTGAAAGTCATACAAACCACAGCATCTCTTCATAGATGCTCTTTAGTTAATAGTGAAAATCGTGTTGGGTTCGTGAACTGTGTAAATTCATTAGAGCCGAAAAATCACTGGGTTTAACGGAAATGAACTCTTGCTTGTAGGAAGACACAGAGCCTTTGGTTTAACTCTGTTTTTGAAGAGAAATTCATACCAGCGTTCTAATCCATGAAACACCCTCTGTTTTAACGCAAAAAGCATCCTACTCTGTCCAGCGTCTCCTATACAGCAAGAAACATGAGCATGACCAGAAAAAAAGAACTGTGTTTCCTACTCATACGGACCATATCTAGTTGAACTCTGCTTATGAAACTGTAACAAATCACAGCATCTTTTACATAGATGCTCTTTAGTAAATAGTGAAAGTCGTGTTGGGTTCATGATCTGTGTTAATTCATTTGAGCCGAAAAAACACTGGGTTTACCAGAAATGAACTCTTGCATGTAGGAAGACACAGAGCCTTTGGTTTAACTCCGTTTCTGAAGGAAAATTCAGACCAGTGTCCAAATCCATGAAACACACTCTGTTTTAACGCAAGAAGCTTGCTCTTTTTTCCAGCGTCTCCAATACAGCAAGAAACATGAGCATGCCGATAAAAAAGAACTGTATTTCATACTTATACGGACCATATCTAGTTGAACTCTGCTTATGAAACTGTAACAAACCACAGCATCTTTTACATAGATGCTCTTTAGTTAATAGTGAAAATCGTGTTAGGATTGAACTGTGAATATTCATTTGAGGCAAAATATCACAGGGTTTACCGGAAATGAACTCTTGCTTGTAGGAAGACAGAGAGCCTTTGGTTTAACTCCGTTTCTGAAGGAATATTCAGACCAGTGTTCTCATCCATGAAACACACTCTGTTTTAACGCAAGAAGCTTGCTCTTTTTTCCAGCGTCTCCAATACAGCAAGAAACATGAGCATGCACAGAAAAAAATTACTGTACTTTCTACTCAAAATGACTCTATCTAGTTCAACTCTGCTTATGAAACTCATACAAACCACAGCATCTCTTCATAGATGCTCTTTAGTTAATAGTGAAAATCGTGTTGGGTTCGTGAACTGTGTAAATTCATTAGAGCCGAAAAATCACTGGGTTTACCGGAAATGAACTCTTGTATTTAGGAAGACACAGAGCCTTTTGTTTAACTCCGTTTCTGAAGGGAAATTCAGACCAGTGGTCTCTTCCATGAAACACCCTCTGTTTTAACGCAAGAAGCATCCTCTTCTGTCCAGTGTCCCCAATACAGCAAGAAACATTAGCATGCCCATAAAAAAATAAGTGTGTTTCGTACTCATACGGACAAATTCTTGTTGAACTCTGCTTATGAAACTGTAACAAACCACAGCATCTTTTACATAGATGCTCTTAATTTAATAGAGAAAATCGTGTTGTGTTCATGAACTGTGAAAATTCATTTGAGCTGAAAAATCACTGGGTTTAACGGAAATGAACTCTAGCATTTAGGAAGACCCAGAGCCTTTTGTTTAACTCCGTTTCTGAAGTGAAATTCTGACCAGTGTTCTCATCCATGAAACAAACTCTGTTTTAACGCAAAGAGCAGGTTCTTCTTTCCAGCGTCTCTAATACAGCAAGAAACATGAGCATGCCCAAAAAAATGAACTGTGTTTCCAACTCATACGGACCATTTCTAGTTGAACTCTGCTTATGAAACTCATACATAGAACAGCATCTCTTCATAGATGATCTTTAGTTAATAGTGAAAATCGTTTTGGGTTCGTGAACTGTGTAAATTCATTTGAGCAGAAAAATCACTGGGTTTACCAGAAATGAACTCTTGCTTGTAGGAAGACAGGGAGCCTTTGGTTTAACTCTGTTTCTGAAGGAAAATTCAGTCCAGTGTTCAAATCCATGAAACACTCTCTGTTTTAACGAAAGAAGCATGCTCTTCTTTCTAGCGTCTCCAATACAGCAAGAAACATGAGCATGCCTAGGAAAAAAGAACTGTATTTCCTACTCAAATGGACCGTATCTAGTTCAACTCTGCTTATGAAACTCATACAAACCACAGCATCTCTTCATACAAGCTCTTTAGTTAATAGTGAAAATCGTGTTGGGTTCTTGTACTGTGTAAATTCATTTGAGCTGAAAAATCACTGGGTTTACCAGAAATGAATTCTTGCTTGTAGGAAGACACAGAGCCTTTGGTTTAACTCCATTTGTGAAGGCAAATTCAGACCAGTGTTCTCATCCATGAAACACACTCTATTTTAAGGCAAAGAGCATGCTATTCTTTCCAGCGTCTGCAAAATAACAAGAAACATGAGCATGCCCAGAAAAAATGAACTGTGTTTCCTACTCATACGGACCATATCTAGTTGAACTCTGCTCATGAAACTGTAACAAACCACAGCATTTCTCACAGAGATGCTCTTTAGTTAAAAGTAAAAATCGTGTTGGGTTCGTGAACTGTCAAAATTCATTTCAGTCAAAAATCACTGGATTTACCGGAAATGAACTCTTGCTTGTAGGAAGATACAGAGCCTTTGTTTTAACCCCGTTTCTGAAGGAAAATTCAGACCTGTGTTCAAATCCAGGAAACACAATATGTTTTAAAGCAAGAAGCACACTCTTCTTTCCAGCGTCTCCAATACAGCAAGAAATATGAGCATGCCCAGAAAAAAAGAAATGTATTTCCTACTCAAAAGGACCGTGTCTAGTTCAACTCTGCTTATGAAACTCATACAAATCACAACATCTCTTCATAGATGCTTTTTAGTTAGTAGTGAAAAACGTGTTGGGGTCGTGTACTGTGTAAATTCATTTGAGCCGAAAAATCACTGGGTTTAACGGAAATGAACTCTTGCTTGTAGGAAGACACTGAGCCTTTGGTTTAACTCCGTTTTTGAAGAGAAATTCAGACCAGCGTTCTAATCCATGAAACACCCTCTGTTTTAACGCAAAAAGCATCCTACTCTGTCCAGCGTCTCCTATACAGCAAGAAACATGAGCATGACCAGAAAAAAAGAACTGTGTTTCCTACTCATACGGACCATATCTAGTTGAACTCTGCTTATGAATCTGTAACAAATCACAGCATCTTTTACATAGATGCTCTTTAGTAAATAGTGAAAGTCGTTCTGGGTTCGTGATCTGTGTTAATTCATTTGAGCCGAAAAAACACTGGGTTTACCAGAAATGAACTCTTGTATTTAGGAAGACACAGAGCCTTTTGTTTAACTCCGTTTCTGAAGGGAAATTCAGACCAGTGGTCTCTTCCATGAAACACCCTCTGTTTTAACGCAAGAAGCATCCTCTTCTGTCCAGTGTCCCCAATACAGCAAGAAACATTAGCATGCCCATAAAAAAATAAGTGTGTTTCGTACTCATACGGACAAATTCTTGTTGAACTCTGCTTATGAAACTGTAACAAACCACAGCATCTTTTACATAGATGCTCTTAATTTAATAGAGAAAATCGTGTTGTGTTCATGAACTGTGAAAATTCATTTGAGCTGAAAAATCACTGGGTTTAACGGAAATGAACTCTAGCATTTAGGAAGACACAGAGCCTTTTGTTTTACTCCGTTTCTGAAGTGAAATTCTGACCAGTGTTCTCATCCATGAAACACACTCTGTTTTAACGCAAAGAGCAGGTTCTTCTTTCCAGCGTCTCTAATACAGCAAGAAACATGAGCATGCCCAAAAAAATGAACTGTGTTTCCAACTCATACGGACCATTTCTAGTTGAACTCTGCTTATGAAACTCATACATAGAACAGCATCTCTTCATAGATGATCTTTAGTTAATAGTGAAAATCGTTTTGGGTTCGTGAACTGTGTAAATTCATTTGAGCAGAAAAATCACTGGGTTTACCAGAAATGAACTCTTGCTTGTAGGAAGACAGGGAGCCTTTGGTTTAACTCTGTTTCTGAAGGAAAATTCAGTCCAGTGTTCAAATCCATGAAACACTCTCTGTTTTAACGAAAGAAGCATGCTCTTCTTTCTAGCGTCTCCAATACAGCAAGAAACATGAGCATGCCTAGGAAAAAAGAACTGTATTTCCTACTCAAATGGACCGTATCTAGTTCAACTCTGCTTATGAAACTCATACAAACCACAGCATCTCTTCATACAAGCTCTTTAGTTAATAGTGAAAATCGTGTTGGGTTCTTGTACTGTGTAAATTCATTTGAGCTGAAAAATCACTGGGTTTACCAGAAATGAATTCTTGCTTGTAGGAAGACACAGAGCCTTTGGTTTAACTCCATTTGTGAAGGCAAATTCAGACCAGTGTTCTCATCCATGAAACACACTCTATTTTAAGGCAAAGAGCATGCTATTCTTTCCAGCGTCTGCAAAATAACAAGAAACATGAGCATGCCCAGAAAAAATGAACTGTGTTTCCTACTCATACGGACCATATCTAGTTGAACTCTGCTCATGAAACTGTAACAAACCACAGCATTTCTCACAGAGATGCTCTTTAGTTAAAAGTAAAAATCGTGTTGGGTTCGTGAACTGTCAAAATTCATTTCAGTCAAAAATCACTGGATTTACCGGAAATGAACTCTTGCTTGTAGGAAGATACAGAGCCTTTGTTTTAACCCCGTTTCTGAAGGAAAATTCAGACCTGTGTTCAAATCCAGGAAACACAATATGTTTTAAAGCAAGAAGCACACTCTTCTTTCCAGCGTCTCCAATACAGCAAGAAATATGAGCATGCCCAGAAAAAAAGAAATGTATTTCCTACTCAAAAGGACCGTGTCTAGTTCAACTCTGCTTATGAAACTCATACAAATCACAACATCTCTTCATAGATGCTTTTTAGTTAGTAGTGAAAAACGTGTTGGGGTCGTGTACTGTGTAAATTCATTTGAGCCGAAAAATCACTGGGTTTAACGGAAATGAACTCTTGCTTGTAGGAAGACACTGAGCCTTTGGTTTAACTCCGTTTTTGAAGAGAAATTCAGACCAGCGTTCTAATCCATGAAACACCCTCTGTTTTAACGCAAAAAGCATCCTACTCTGTCCAGCGTCTCCTATACAGCAAGAAACATGAGCATGACCAGAAAAAAAGAACTGTGTTTCCTACTCATACGGACCATATCTAGTTGAACTCTGCTTATGAATCTGTAACAAATCACAGCATCTTTTACATAGATGCTCTTTAGTAAATAGTGAAAGTCGTTCTGGGTTCGTGATCTGTGTTAATTCATTTGAGCCGAAAAAACACTGGGTTTACCAGAAATGAACTCTTGTATTTAGGAAGACACAGAGCCTTTTGTTTAACTCCGTTTCTGAAGGGAAATTCAGACCAGTGGTCTCTTCCATGAAACACCCTCTGTTTTAACGCAAGAAGCATCCTCTTCTGTCCAGTGTCCCCAATACAGCAAGAAACATTAGCATGCCCATAAAAAAATAAGTGTGTTTCGTACTCATACGGACAAATTCTTGTTGAACTCTGCTTATGAAACTGTAACAAACCACAGCATCTTTTACATAGATGCTCTTAATTTAATAGAGAAAATCGTGTTGTGTTCATGAACTGTGAAAATTCATTTGAGCTGAAAAATCACTGGGTTTAACGGAAATGAACTCTAGCATTTAGGAAGACCCAGAGCCTTTTGTTTTACTCCGTTTCTGAAGTGAAATTCTGACCAGTGTTCTCATCCATGAAACACACTCTGTTTTAACGCAAAGAGCAGGTTCTTCTTTCCAGCGTCTCTAATACAGCAAGAAACATGAGCATGCCCAAAAAAATGAACTGTGTTTCCAACTCATACGGACCATTTCTAGTTGAACTCTGCTTATGAAACTCATACATAGAACAGCATCTCTTCATAGATGATCTTTAGTTAATAGTGAAAATCGTTTTGGGTTCGTGAACTGTGTAAATTCATTTGAGCAGAAAAATCACTGGGTTTACCAGAAATGAACTCTTGCTTGTAGGAAGACAGGGAGCCTTTGGTTTAACTCTGTTTCTGAAGGAAAATTCAGTCCAGTGTTCAAATCCATGAAACACTCTCTGTTTTAACGAAAGAAGCATGCTCTTCTTTCTAGCGTCTCCAATACAGCAAGAAACATGAGCATGCCTAGGAAAAAAGAACTGTATTTCCTACTCAAATGGACCGTATCTAGTTCAACTCTGCTTATGAAACTCATACAAACCACAGCATCTCTTCATACAAGCTCTTTAGTTAATAGTGAAAATCGTGTTGGGTTCTTGTACTGTGTAAATTCATTTGAGCTGAAAAATCACTGGGTTTACCAGAAATGAATTCTTGCTTGTAGGAAGACACAGAGCCTTTGGTTTAACTCCATTTGTGAAGGCAAATTCAGACCAGTGTTCTCATCCATGAAACACACTCTATTTTAAGGCAAAGAGCATGCTATTCTTTCCAGCGTCTGCAAAATAACAAGAAACATGAGCATGCCCAGAAAAAATGAACTGTGTTTCCTACTCATACGGACCATATCTAGTTGAACTCTGCTCATGAAACTGTAACAAACCACAGCATTTCTCACAGAGATGCTCTTTAGTTAAAAGTAAAAATCGTGTTGGGTTCGTGAACTGTCAAAATTCATTTCAGTCAAAAATCACTGGATTTACCGGAAATGAACTCTTGCTTGTAGGAAGATACAGAGCCTTTGTTTTAACCCCGTTTCTGAAGGAAAATTCAGACCTGTGTTCAAATCCAGGAAACACAATATGTTTTAAAGCAAGAAGCACACTCTTCTTTCCAGCGTCTCCAATACAGCAAGAAATATGAGCATGCCCAGAAAAAAAGAAATGTATTTCCTACTCAAAAGGACCGTGTCTAGTTCAACTCTGCTTATGAAACTCATACAAATCACAACATCTCTTCATAGATGCTTTTTAGTTAGTAGTGAAAAACGTGTTGGGGTCGTGTACTGTGTAAATTCATTTGAGCCGAAAAATCACTGGGTTTAACGGAAATGAACTCTTGCTTGTAGGAAGACACTGAGCCTTTGGTTTAACTCCGTTTTTGAAGAGAAATTCAGACCAGCGTTCTAATCCATGAAACACCCTCTGTTTTAACGCAAAAAGCATCCTACTCTGTCCAGCGTCTCCTATACAGCAAGAAACATGAGCATGACCAGAAAAAAAGAACTGTGTTTCCTACTCATACGGACCATATCTAGTTGAACTCTGCTTATGAATCTGTAACAAATCACAGCATCTTTTACATAGATGCTCTTTAGTAAATAGTGAAAGTCGTTCTGGGTTCGTGATCTGTGTTAATTCATTTGAGCCGAAAAAACACTGGGTTTACCAGAAATGAACTCTTGCATGTAGGAAGACACAGAGCCTTTGTTTTAACTCCGTTTCTGAAGGAAAATTCAGACCAGTGTCCAAATCCATGAAACACACTCTGTTTTAACGCAAGAAGCTTGCTCTTTTTTCCAGCGTCTCCAATACAGCAAGAAACATGAGCATGCCCAGAAAAAAAGAACAGTATTTCCTACTCAAAAGGACCAGGTCTATTTCAACTCTGCATATGAAACTCATACAAACCACAGCATCTCTTCACAGATGCTCTTTAGTTAATAATGAAAATCGTGTTGGGTTTGTGAACTGTGTAAATTCATTTGAGCCAAAAAATCAAAGGGTTTACCAGAAATGAACTCTTCATTGTAGGAAGACACAGAACCTTTGGTTTAACTCTGTTTCTGAAGGAAAATTCAGACCAGTGTTCAAATCCATGAAACACACTCTGTTTTAACGCAAGATGGATGCTCTTCTTTCCAGGCTCCTTAATACAGCAAGAAACGTGAGAATGCCCATAAAAAAAGAACTGTATTTCATACTTATACGGACCATATCTAGTTGAACTCTGCTTATGAAACTGTAACAAACCACAGCATCTTTTACATAGATGCTCTTTAGTTAATAGTGAAAATCATGTTAGGATTGAACTGTGAATATTCATTTGAGCCGAAATATCACAGGGTTTACCGGAAATGAACTCTTGCTTGTAGGAAGACAGAGAGCCTTTGGTTTAACTCCGTTTCTGAAGGAATATTCAGACCAGTGTTCTCATCCATGAAACACACTCTGTTTTAACGCAAGAAGCATTCTGTTCTTCCAGCGTCTCCAATACAGCAAGAAACATGAGCATGCACAGAAAAAAATTACTGTACTTTCTACTCAAAATGACTGTGTCTAGTTCAACTCTGCTTATGAAACTCATACATACCACAGCATCTCTTCATAGATGCTCTTTAGTTAATAGTGTAAATCATGTTGGGTTCGTGAACTGTGTAAATTCATTAGAGCCGAAAAATCACTGGGTTTACCGGAAATGAACTCTTGCATTTAGGAGGACACAGATCCTTTTTTTTAACTCCGTTTCTGAAGGGAAATTCAGACCAGTGGTCTCTTCCATGAAACACCCTCTGTTTTAACGCAAGAAGCATCCTCTTCTGTCCAGCGTCTCCAATACAGCAAGAAACATTAGCATGCCCATAAAAAAATAACTGTGTTTAGTACTCATACGGACAAATTCTTGTTAAACTCTGCTTATGAAACTGTAACAAACCACAGCATCTTTTACATAGATGCTCTTTATTTAATTGTGAAAATCATTTTGGGTTCATGAACTGTGTAAATTCATTTGACCTGAAAAATCACTGGGTTTACCGGAAATGAACTCTAGCATTTAGGAAGACACAAAGCCTTTTGTTTAACTCCGTTTCTGAAGTGAAATTTAGACCAGTGTTCTCATCCATGAAACATACTCTGTTTTAACGCAAAGAGCATGTTCTTCTTTCCAGCGTCTCTAATACAGCAAGAAACATGAGCATGCCCAGAAAAAATGAACTGTGTTTCCTACTCATACGGACCATATCTAGTTGAACTCTACTTATGAAACTCATACATAGAACAGCATCTCTTCATAGATGATCTTTAGTTAATAGTGAAAATCGTGTTGGATTCGTGAACTGTGTAAATTCATTTGAGCCGAAAAATCACTGGGTTTACCAGAAATGAACTCTTGCTTGTAGGAAGACAGAGAGCCTTTGGTTTAACTCCGTTTCTGAAGGGAAATTCAGACCATTGTTTTCATCCATGAAACACACTCTGTTTTAACGGAAGATGCATGCTCTTCTTTCCAACTTCTCTAATACAACAAGAAACATGAGCATGCCCACCAAAAAAATACTGTATTTACTACTCAATAGGACCATGTATAATTCAACTCTGCTTATGAAACTCATACAAACCACAGCATCTCTTCATAGATGCTCTTTAGTTAATAGTGAAAATCGTGTTGGGTTTGTGAACTGTGTAAATTCATTTGAGCCGAATATTCACTGGGTTTCCTGGAAATGAACTCTTGCTTGTAGGAAGACTCAGAGCCTTTTGTTTAACTCCGTTTGAGAAGGGAAATTCAGACCAGTGTTCTCATCCATGAAACACACTGTGTTTTAACGCAACGAGCATACTCTTCTTTCCAGTGTCTCTATACAGCAAGAAACATGAGCATGATCAGAAAAAAAGAACTGTGTTTCCTACTCAAACGGACCATATCTAGTTGAACTCTGCTTATGACGCTGTAACAAACCACAGCATCCCTTACATAGATGCTCTTTAGTTAATAGTGAAAAACGTGTAAGGTTCATGAATTGTGTAAATTCATTTGAGCCAAAAAATCACTAGGTTTACCGGAAATGAACTCTTGCTTGTAGGAAGACAGACAGCCTTTGGTTTAACTCTATTTGTGAAGTGAAATTCAGACCAGGGGTCTCATCCATGAAACACACTCTGATTTAACACAAGAAGCATCCTCTTCTGTCCAGCGTCTCCAATACAGCAAGAGAAACATGAGCATGCCCAGAAAAAAATAACTGTGTTTCGTACTCATATGGACCATATCTAGTTGAACTCTGCTTATGAAACTGTAACAAACCCCAGCATCTTTTACATAGATGCTCTTTCGTTAATAGTGAAAATTGTGTTAGGATTGAACTGTGAATATTCATTTGAGCCGAAATATCACAGGGGTTACCGGAAATGAACTCTTGCTTGTAGGAAGACTGAGAGCCTTTAGTTTAACTCCGTTTCTGAAGGAATATTCAGACCAGTGTTATCATCCATGAAACACACTCTGTTTTAACGCAAGAAGCATTCTGTTCTTCCAGCGTCTCCAATACAACAAGAAACATGAGCATGCCCATAAAAAATGAACTGTGTTTCGTACTCATACGGACCATATCTAGAAGAACTCTGCTTATGAAACTGTAACAAACCACAGCATCTTTTACATAGATGCTCCTTTGTTAATAGTGAAAATCGTGTTGGTTTCTGAACTGTGTAAATTCATTTGAGCCGAAAAATCACTGGGTTTAACGGAAATGAACTCTTGCTTGGAGGAAGACATCGAGCCTTTGTTTTAACTCTGTTTCTGAAGGAAAATTCAGACCAGTGTTCAAATCCATGAAACACACTCTGTTTTAATGCAAGAAGCATGCTCTTCTTTCAGGGTCTCCAATACAGCATGAAACGTGAGCATGCCCAGAAAAAAGGAACTGTATTTCCTACTCAAAAGGACAGTGTCTAGTTGAACTCTGCTTATGAAACTCATACAAACCACAGCATCTTTTCCTAGATGCTCTTTAGTTAAAAGTAAAACTCGTGTTGGGTTCTTGAACTGTGTAAATTCATTTGAGCCCAAATATCACTGGGTTTACGGGAAATGAACTCTTGCACTTAAGAAGACACAGAGACTTTGTTTTAACTCCATTTGTGAAGGGAAATTCAGATCAGTGTTCTCATCCATGAAACACACTCTGTTTTAACTCAAAGAGCATGCTCTTCTTTCCAGCGTCTCCAATACAGCAAGAAACATGAGCATGCCCAGAAAAAAAGAACTGTATTTCCTACTCAAAAGGACAGTGTCTAGTTCAACTCTGCTTATGAAACTCATACAAACCATAGCATCTTTTCATAGATGCTCTTTAGCTAAAGTGAAAATCGTGTTGGGTTCGTGAACAGAGTAAATTCATTTTTGCCGAAATATCACTGGGTTTACCAGAAATGAACTCTTGCTTGTAGGAAGACAGAGAGCCTTTGGTTTAACTCTGTTTCTGAAGGAAAATTCAGTCCAGTGTTCAAATCCATGAAACACTCTCTGTTTTATCGAAAGAAGCATCCTCTTCTTTCTAGCGTCTCCAATACAGCAAGAAACATGAACATGCCCAGAAAAAAAGAACTGAGTTACCTACTCATACGGACCATATCTAGTTGAACTCTGCTTATGACACTGTAACAAACCACAGCATCTCTTACATAGATGCTCTTTAGTTAATAGTGAAAAACGTGTAAGGTTCATGAATTGTGTAAATTCATTTGAGCCAAAAAATCACTAGGTTTACCGGAAATGAACTCTTGCTTGTAGGAAGACAGAGAGCCTTTGGTTAACTCTATTTGTGAAGTGAAATTCAGACCAGTGGTCTCATCCATGAAACACCCTCTGATTTAACACAAGAAGCATCCTCTTCTGTCTAGCGTCTCCAATACAGCAAGAGAAACATGAGCATGCCCAGAAAAAAAGAACTGTGTTTCGTACTCATATGGACCATATCTAGTTGAACTCTGCTTATGAAACTGTAACAAACCACAGCATCTTTTGTTAATAGTGAAAATCATGTTGGGTTCGTGAACTGTGTAAATTCATTTGAGCCGAAATATCACTGGGTTTACGGGAAATGAACTCTTGCTTGTAGGAAGACACAGAACCATTGGTTTAACTCCGTTTCTGAAGGAATAATCAGACCAGTATTCTCATCCATGAAACACACTCTGTTTTAACGCAAGAAGCATGCTCTACTTCTATCATCTCCAATACAGCAAGAAACATGAGCATGTCCAGAAAAAAAGAACAGTGTTTCTTACTCATATGTACCATATCTAGTTGAACTCTGCTTATGGAACTGTAACAAGCCACAGCATCTCTTACATAGATGCTCTTTAATTAATAGTGAAAATCGTCTTGGGTTCGTGAACTGTGTAAATTCATTTGAGCCAAAAAATTAAAGGGTTTACCAGAAATGAACTCTTCATTGTAGGAAGACACAGAACCTTTGGTTTAACTCTGTTTCTGAAGGAAAATTCAGACCAGTGTTCAAATCCAGGAAACACACTCTGTTTTAACGCAAGAAGGATGCTCTTCTTTCCAGGGTCCCAAATACAGCAAGAAAGCTGAGCATGCCCATAAAAAAAGAACTGTGTTTCATACTCATACGGACCATATCTAGTTGAACTCTGCTCATGAAACTGTAACAAACCACAGCATCTTTTACATAGATGCTCTTTTGTTAATAGTGAAAATCGTGTTGGTTTCTGAACTGTGTAAATTCATTTGAGCCAAAAATCACTGGTTTTAACGGAAATGAACTCCTGCTTGGAGGAAGACACAGAGCCTTTGTTTTCACTCTGTTTCTGAAGATAATTCAGACCAGTGTTCAAATACATGAAACACACTCTGTTTTAATGCAAGAAGCATGCTATTCTTTCCAGGGTCTGCAATACAGCAAGAAACGTGAGCATGCTCAGAGAAAAAGAACTGTATTTCCTACTCAAAAGGACAGTGTCTAGTTCAACTCAGCTTATGAAACTCACACAAACCACAGCATCTTTTCCTAGATGCTCTTTAGTTAATAATGAAAATCGTGTTGCGTTCGTGAACTGCGTAAATTCATTTGAGCCAAAAAATCACTGGGTTTACCGGAAATGAACTCTTGCATTTAGGAAGACACAGAGCCTTTGGTTTAACTCCGTTCAAGAAGGGAAATTAAGACCAGTGTTCTCATCCAGGAAACACACTCTGTTTTAACGCAAAGAGCATGCTCTTCTTTCCGGAGTCTCTAATACAGCAAGAAACAGGAGCATGCCCAGAAAAAATGAACTGTGTTTCCTACTCATATGTACCATATCTAGTTGAACTCTGCTTATGGAACTGTAACAAGCCATAGCATCTCTTACATAGATGCTCTTTAGTTAATAGTGAAAATCGTGTTGGGTTCGTGAACTGTGTAAATTCATTTGAGCTGAAAAGTCACTGGGTTTACCGGAAATGAACTCTTGCATTTAGGAAGTCACAGAGCCTTTGGTTTAACTCCGTTTCTGAAGTGACATTCAGACCAGTGTTCTCATCCATGAAGCACACTCTGTTTTAATGCAAGGAGCATGTTATTCTTTCCAGATTCTCTAATACAGCAAGAAACATGAGCATGCCCAGAAAAAAATTACTGTATGTCCTACTCAAAATGACTTTGTCTAGTTCAACTCTGCTTATGAAACTCCTACAAACCAGAGCATCTCTTCATAGATGCTCTTTAGTTAATAGTGAAAATCGGGTTGGGTTCGTGAACTGTGTAAATTCATTAGAGACAAAAAATCACTGGGTTTACCAGAAATGAACTCTTGCATTTAGGAAGACATAGAGCCTTTCGTTTAACTCCGTTTCTGAAGGGAAATTCAGACCAGTGTTCTCATCCATGAAACACACTCTGTTTTAACGCAATGAGCATGCTCTTCTTTCCAGCGTCTCTAATACAGCAAGAAACATGAGCATGATCAGAAAAAAAGAACTGTTTTTCCTACTCATACGGACCATATCTAGTTGAACGCTGCTTATGAAACTGTAACAAACCACAGCATCTCTTACATAGATGCTCTTTAGTTAATAATGAAAATCGTCTTGGGTTCGTGAACTGTGTAAATTCATTTGAGCTGAAAAGTCACTGGGTTTACCGGAAATGAACTCTTGCATTTAGGAAGACACAGAGCCTTTGGTTTAACTCCGTTTCTGAAGGGAAATTCAGACCAGTGTTCTCATCCATGAAACACACTCTGTTTTCACGCAAAGAGCTTGCTCTTCTTTCCAGAGTCTCTAATACAGCAAGAAACATGAGCATGCCCAGAAAAAAAGAACTGTGTTTCCTACTCATAAGGGCCATATCTAGTTGAACTCTGCTTTTGAAACTCATACATAGAACAGCATCTCTTCATAGATAATCTTTAGTTAACAGTGAAAATCGTGTTGAGTTCGTGAACTGCGTAAATTCATTTGAGCCGAAAAATCACTGGGTTTACTGGAAATGAACTCTTGCATGTAGGAAGACTCAGAGCCTTTTGTTTAACTCCGTTTCTGAAGGGAAATTCAGACCAGTGTTCTCAGACATGAAAAACACTCTCTTTAAATGCAATGAGCATGCTCTTCTTTCCAGCGTCTCTAATACAGCAAGAAACATGAGCATGATCAGAAAAAAAGAACTGTGTTTCCTACTCATACGGACCATATGTAGTTCAACTCTGCTTATGAAACTGAAACAAACCAAAGCTCCTCTTACATAAATGCTCTTTATTTAATAGTGAGAATCGGTTTGTGTTGGTAGATCAACTCTGGTTATGAAACTGATACAAAAAACAGCAGCTCTTAAATAAATGCTGTTTAGTTAATAGTGATAATCGCGTTGGGTTCTAGAACCGTGTAAAAACATTTGAACCGAAAATTCACTTGGTTTAACAGAAATGATCTCGTGCCTGTATGAAGACACCTATCATGGGGTTTTACTCCATTTCCGTAGAGAAATTCAGACTAGAGTTCTCATCCATGACACACTCTGTTTTAATGCCAGAAGCAAGCTCTTCTTTCCTGCGTCTCCAATACAGCAAGAACCATGAGCATGCCCTGAAAAAAAGAACTGTGTTTCCTACTCATACAGACCATATGTAGATGAACTCTGGTTATGAAACTGATACAAAAAACAGCAGCTCTTAAATAAATGCTGTTTAATTAATGGTGATAATCTCGTTGGGTTCTAGAACTGTGTAAAATCTTTTGAGCCGAAAATTGACTTGGTTTAACAGAAATGATCTCGTGCCTGTAGGAAGACACCTATCATGGGGTTTTACTCCATTGCCGAAGAGAAATTCAGACCAGAGTTCTCATCCATGAAACACACTCAGTTTTAATGCCAAAAGCAAGCTCTTCTTTCCAGCGTCTCCAATACAGCAAGAACCATGAGCATGCCCTGAAAAAAAGAACTGTGTTTCCTACTCATACAGACCATATGTAGATCAACTCTGGTTATGAAACTGATACAAATACAGCAGCTCTTAAATAAATGCTGTTTAGTTAATAGTGAGAATCGCATTGGGTTTTTGAACTGTGTAAAATCATGTGAGCTGAAAATTAACTTGGTTTAACAGAAATGATCTCGTGCCTGTAGGAAGACACCTATCATGGGGTTTTACTCCATTTCCGAAGAGAAATTCAGACCAGAGTTCTCATCCATGAAACACACTGTGTTTTAATGCAAGAAGCAAGCTCTTCTTTCCAGCTTCTCCAATACAGCAAGAACAATGAGTATGCCCTGAATAAAAGAACTGTGTTTCCTACTCATGCGGACCATATGTAGTTCATCTCTGCTTATGAATCTGATACAAACCACAGATCCACTTATATAAATGCTCTTTCGTTAATAGTGATAATCGGGTTGGGTTCGTGAACTCCCAAAAATCATTTGACCCCCAAATTCCCTGGATTATCCAGAAATGAACTCTTGCTTGTAGGAAGACACAGATCTTGGGTTTAACTCCATTTCTGAAGGGAAATTCAGACCAGAGTTCTCATCCCTGAAAAACACTCTGTTTTAAGGCAAGAATCATCAACTTCATTACAGTTTCTACAATACAGTAAGAACCATGAGATTGCCCAGTAAAAAGAACTGTGTTTCCTACTCATACTGACCATATGTAGTTCAACTTTGCCTATGAAACTGATACAAACCACAGGGACACTTACATAAATGCTCTTTAGTTAATAGTGAGTATCGCATTGGGTTTTTGAACTGTGTAAAATCATTTCAGCCCAAAAATCACTTTGTTTACCAAAAATAAGCTCTTCCTTGTAGGAAGACACAGATCCTGGATTTTAACTCCGATTCTGAAGGTAAATTCAGAACAGTGTGCTCATCCATGTAACACACTCTGTTTTCACGCAAGAAGCAAGCTCTTCTTCCAGCGTCTCCAATAGAGCATGAACCATGAGCAAGCCCAGAAAAAAAGAACTGTGTTTCCTACTCATACGGACCTTATGTAGTTCAACTCTGCTTATGAAACTGATACAAAACACAGCTCCTCTTACATAAATGCTATTTTGTTAATTGTGAGAATCACGTTGGCTTCATGAACTGCGAAAAATCATTTGAGCCCAAAATTCACTGGGTGTACCTGAAATTAACTCCTGCTTGTAGGAAGACACATATCATGGGGTTCAACTCCGTTTCTGAAGGCAAATTCAGACCAGAATTCTCATCCATGAAACACACTCTGTTTTATCGCAGGAAGCAAGCTTTTCTTTCCAGAGTCTAAAATACAGCAAGAACCATGAGCATGCCCGGAAAAAAAGAACTGTGTTTCCTACTCTTACGGACCATATGTACTTCGACTCTGCTAATGAAACTGATACAAACCACAGCTCCGCTTACATAAATGCTCTTTGGTTAATACTGAGAATCACATTGTGTTCGTGAACTGCGAAAAATCATTTGAGCCCAAAATTCATTGGGTTAACCAGAAATGAACTCTTGCTTGTAGGAAGACAAAGATCCTGGGGTTTAACTCTGTATCTGAAGGCAAATTCAGACCAGAGTTCTCATCCCTGAAAAATCTCTTTTTTAAGGCAAGAATCATCAACTTCTTTCCTGCTTCCCAATACAGTAAGAACCATGAGCATGCCCATAAAAAGAACTGTGTTTCCTACTCATAAGGACCATATGTAGTTCAACTCTGCTTATGAAACTGATACAAACCACAGCTACTCTTACATAAATGCTCTTTAGTTAACAGTGAGAATCATGTTGGGTTCATGAACTGCGAAAAATCGTTTGAATCCAAAATTCACTGGGTTAACCAGAAATGAACTCTTGCTTGTAGGAATATACAGATCCTGGGGTTTAACTCTGTTTCTGAAGGCAAATTTAGACCAGAATTCTCATCCATGAAACACTCTCTGTTTTAATGCCAAAAGCAAGCTCTTCTTTCCAGTGTCTCCAATACAGCCAGAACCATGAGCATGCCTGAAAAACAGAACTGTTTTTCCTACTCATACAGACCATATGTAGATCAACTCTGCTTACGAAACAGATACAAACCACAGTTCGTCTTACATAAATTCTCTTTAGTTAATAGTGAGAATCATGTTGGGTTCGTGAACTGCGAAAAATCATTTGAGCCCCAAATTCACTGGGTTTACCAGAAATGAACTGTTGCTTGTAGGAAGACACAGTTCATGGGGTTTAACTTTGTTTCTGATGGGAAATTCAGAACAGAATTCTCATCCATGAAACACACTCTGTTTTATCGCAGGAAGCAAGCTTTTCTTTCCAGAGTCTAAAATACAGCAAGACCCATGAGCATGCCCTGAAAAAAGAACTGTGTTTCCTAATCTTACGGACCATATGTACTTCAACTCTGCTTATGAAACTGATACAAACCACAGCTCCGCTTACATAAATGCTCTTTGGTTAATAGTGAGAATCACGTTGGGTTCGTTAACTGCGAAAAATCATTTGAGCCAAAAATCACTGGGTTTACCTGAAATGAACGCCTGCTTGTAGGAAGACTCAGATCCTGGGGTTTAACCCGTTTCTGAAGCCAAATTCAGACCAGAATTCTCATCCCTGAAAAACACTCTGTTTTAAGGCAAGAATCATCCTCTTCTTTCTAGCGTCTACAATACAGTACGAACCATGAGCATGCCCAGAAAAAAAGAACTGTGTTTCCTACTCATACGGACCATATGTAGTTCAACTCTGCTTATGAAATGATACAGACCATAGCTCCTCTTACATAAATGCTCTTTCATTAATAGTGATAATCACATTGGGTTCTAGAACTCTGTAAAATAATTTGAGCCAAAAATTCACTTGGATTAACAGAAATTATCTCGTGCCTTTAGGAAGACACCTATCATGGGGTTTTACTCCGTTTCTGAAGGGAAATTCATACCAGAGTTCTCATCCAAAAGCACACTCTGTTTTAATGCAAGAAGCAAGCTCTTCTTTCCAGCGTCTCCAATACAGCCCAAAAATCACTTAGTTTACCAAAAATAAGCTCTTCCAAGTAGGAAGACACAGATCCTGGATTTTAACTCCGATTCTGAAGGTAAATTCAGAACAGTGTGCTCATCCATGTAACACACTCTGTTTTCACGCAAGAAGCAAGCTCTTCTTCCAGCGTCTCCAATAGAGCAAGAACCATGAGCAAGCCCAGAAAAAAAGAACTGTGTTTCCTAATCATACGGACCTTATGTAGTTCAACTCTGCTTATGAAACTGATACAAAACACAGCTCCTCTTACATAAATGCTCTTTGGTTAATAGTGAGAATCACAGTGGGTTCGTGAACTGCGAAAAATCATTTGAGCCCAAAATTCATTGGGTTAACCAGAAATGAACTCTTGCTTGTAGGAAGACACAGATCCTGGGATTTAACTCTGTATCTGAAGGCAAATTCAGACCATAGTTCTCATCCCTGAAAAAACTCTTTTTTAAGGCAAGAATCATCATCTTCACTCCAGCGTCTCCAATAGAGTAAGAACCATGAGCATGCCCTGAAAAAAAGAACTGTGTTTCCTACTCATACAGACCATATGGAGATCAACTCTGATTATGAAACTGATACAAAAAACAGCAGCTCTTAAATAAATGCTGTTTAGTTAATAGTGATAATCGCGTTGGGTTCTAGAACTGTGTAAAATCGTTTGAGCCGAAAATTCACTTGGTTTATCAGAAATGATCTCGTGCCTGTCAGAAGAAACCTATCATGGGGTTTTACTCCATTTCCGAAGAGAAATTCAGACCAGAGTTCTCATCCATGAAACACACTCTGTTTTAATGCCAGAAGCAAGCTCTTCTTTCCAGCGTCTCCAATACAGCAAGAACCATGAGCATGCCCTGAAAAAAAGAACTGTGTTTCCTACTCATATGGACCATATGTAGTTCAACTCTGCTTATGAAACTGATACAAACCACAGCTCCGCTTACATAAATGCTCTTTACTTAATAGTGATAATCGTGTTGGGTTCGTAAACTGCCAAAATTCATTTGATGCCAAAATTCACTGGGTTAACCAGAAATGAACTCTTGCTTGTAGGAAGACACAGATCCTGGTGTTTAACTCCATTTCAGAAGGGAAATTCAGACCAGAGTTCTCATCCCTGAAAAACACTCTGTTTTAAGGCAAGAATCATCAACTTCTTTCCTGCTTCTCCAATACAGTAAGAACCATGAGCATGCCCAGAAAAAAAGAACTGTGTTTCCTACTCATACAGACCATATGTATTTCAACTCTGCTTATGAAACTGATACAAACCACAGCTACTCTTACATAAATGCTATTTAGTTAACAGTGAGAATCATGTTGGGTTCATGAACTGCGAAAAATCGTTTGAACACCAAATTCACTGGGTTAACCAGAAATGAATTCTTGCTTGTAGGAATATACAGATCCTGGGGTTTAACTCTGTTTCTGAAGGCAAATTTAGACCAGAGTTCTCATCCCTGAAAAAAACTCTGTTTTAAGGCAAGAATCATCAACTTCTTTCCTGCTACCCAATACAGTAAGAACCATGAGCATGCCCATAAAAAAAAGAACTGTGTTTCCTACTCATAGGGCCATATGTAGTTCAACTCTGATTATGAAACTGATACAAAACACAGCTCGTCTTACTTAAATGCTCTTTAGTTAATAGTGAGAACCATGTTGGGTTCGTGAACTGCCAAAAATCATTTGAGCCCAAAATTTCCTTGCTTTACCAGAAATGATCACTTGCTTGTAGTAAGATACAGATCCTGGGGTTTAACTCCGTTTCTAAAGGGAAATTCAGACCTGAGTTCTCATCTCTGAAACACACTATGTTTAAATGCAAGAAGCAAGCGCTTCTTTCCAATGTCTCCAATACAGCAAGAAGCATGAGCATTCCTAGAAAACAGAACTGTGTTTCCTACTCATAGGTATCATATGTAGTTCAACTCTGCTTATGAAACTGATTCAAACCACAGCACCTCTTAAATAAATGCTGTTTAGTTAATAGTGAGTATCTCATTGGGTTTTTGAACTGTGTAAAATCATTTGAGCCCAAAATTCACTTGGTTTACCAGAAATAAGCTCTTCTATGTAGGAAGACACAGACCCTGGATTTTAACTCCGATTCTGAAGGTAAATTCAGACCAGTGTTCTCATCCATGAAAGAGAGTCTGTGTTCACGCAAGAAGCAAGCTCTTCTTCCAGCGTCTCCAATAGACCAAGAACCATGAGCATGCCCAGAAAAAAAGAACTGTGTTTCCTACTCATACGGACCATATGTAGTTCAACTCTGCTCATGAAACTGATACAAACCACAGCCCCTCTTAAATAAGTTCTGTTTGGTTAATAGTGAGTATCGCATTTGGGTTTTGGACTGTGTAAAATCATTTGAGCCCAAATATCACATGGTTTACCAGAAATAAACTCCTGCTTGTAGGAAGACACAGATCCTGGGGTTTAACTCCGTTTCTGAAGGCAAATTGAGACCAGAGTTCTCATCCCTGAAACACACTCTGTTTTAATGCAAGAAGCAAGCTCTTCTTTCCTGAGTCCAAAATACAGCAAGAATCTTGATCATGCCCTGAAAAAAAGAACTGTGTTTCCTACTCATACGGACCATATGTAGTTCACCTCTGCTTATGAAACTAATACAAACCAAAGCTCCTCTTACATAAATGCTCTCTAGTTAATAGTGAGAATCATGTTGGGTTCGTGAACTTCGAATAATCATTTGAGCCCAAAATTCACTGGGTTTACAAGAAATGAACTCTTGCTTGTAGGAAGACACAGATCCTGGGGTTCAACTCCGTTTCTGAAGGGAAATTCAGAACAGAGTTCTTATCCCTGAAAAACACTCTGTTTTCACGCAAGAAGCAAGCTCTTGTTTCCAGCGGCTCCAATACATCAAGAAACAAGAGCAAGCCCCCCAAAAAAGCACTGTTTTCCCTACTCATATGGACCATATGTAATTCAACTCTGCATATGAAACTGATACAAACCACAGCTACTCTTACATAAATGCTCCTTAGTTAATAGTGATAATAGCGTTGGGTTCGTGAACTGTGAAAAATCATTTGAGCCCAAAATTCACTGGTTTTACCAGAAATGAACTCTTGCTTGTAGGAAGACACAGATCCTGGGGTTTAACTCCGTTTGAGGGGAAATTCAGACCAGAATTCTCATCCCTGAAAATCACTCTGTTTTAAGGCATGAATCATCCTCTTCTTGCCAAGGTCTCCAATACAGTAAGAACCATGAACATGCCAAGAAAAAAAGAACTGTGTTTCCTCTTCATACGGTCCATATGTAGTTCAACTGTGCTTATGAAACTGATTCAAACCACAGCTCATCTTACCTAAATCCTCTTTAGTTAATAGTGAGAATAGCGTTGGGTTCGTGAACTGCGAAAAAACCATTTGAAACCAAAATTCTCTGGGTTTACCAGAAATGAACTCTGGCTTTTAGGAAGACACAGATCTTGGGGTTTATCTACGTTTTTGTAGGGAAATGAAGACCAGAATTCTCATCCCTGAAAAACACTCTGATTTAAGGCATGAATCATCCTCTTCTTTCTAGGGTCTCCAAGAAGTAAGAACCATGAACATGCCAAGAAAAAAAGAACTGTGTTTCATACTCATACGGACCATATATAGTCCAACTCTGCTTATGAAACTGATACAGACTGCAGCTCCTCTTATATAAATGCTCTTTAGTTAATAGTGATAATCGCGTTGGGTTCTAGAACTGTGTAAAATCATTTGAGCCGAAAATTCACTTGGTTTACCAGAAATGGACAAGTGCTTGTAGGAAGACACAGATCATGGGGTTTACCTCCGTTTCTGAAGGGAAATTAAGACCAGAGTTCTCATCCATGAAACACACTCTGTTTTACTGCAAGAAGCAAGCTCTTCTTTCTAGTGTCTCCAATACAGCAAGAACCATGAGCATGCCCAGAAAAAAAGAACTGTGTTTCCTACTCATACGGACTATATGTAGTTCAACTCTGCTTATGAAACTGATACAGACCACAGCTCCTCTTACATAAATGCTCTTTAGTTAATAGTGAGAATCGCGTTGGGTTCGTGAACTGCTAAAAAATATTTGAGACCAAAATTCACTGGGTTTACCTGAAATCAACTCTTGCTTGTAGGAAGACACAGATCATGGGGTTTAACTCCGTTTCTGAAAGGAAATTCAGACCAGAGTTCTCATCCATGAAACACACTCTGTTTTAATGCAAGAAGCAAACTCCTCTTTCCAGCATCTCCAATACTGCAAGAACCATGAGCATGCCCAGAAAAAAAGAAATGTGTTTTCTACTCATACGGACCATATGTAGTTCAACGCTGCTTATGAAACTGATAACAACCACTGCTCCTCTTCAATAAATCCTCTTCAGTTAATAGTGAGAATCGCGTTGGGTTCGTGAACTGCGGAAAATCATTTGAGCACAAAATTCACTGGGTTAACCAGAAATGAACTCTTGCTTGTAGGAAACAGAGATTCTGGGATTTAACTCCATTACTGAGGGGAAATTCAGACCAGAATTCTCATCCCTCAAAAACACTCTGTTTTAAGGCATGAATCATCCTCTTCTTTCCAGGGTCTCCAATACAGTAAGAACCATTAGCATGGCCTGAAATAAATAACTGTGTATCCTATACATACATTCCATATGTAGTTCAACTCTGCTTATGAAACTGATACAAATCACAACTCCTCTTACATAAATCCCCTTTACTTAATAGTGAGAATAGGGGGTCCGTGAACTATGAAAAATCATTTGAGCCCAAAATTCACTTGGTTTAACAGAATTGAACTCTTGCTTGTAGGACGACACATATCCTGTGGTTTAACTCCGTTTCTGAAGGGAAATTCAGACCAGAGTTCTCATCCCCGAAACACACTCTGCTTTAACGCAAGAAGCAAGCATTCTTTCATGAGTATAAAATACAGCAAGAACCGTGAGCATGCCCTGAAAAAGAACTGTGTTTCCTACTCATACGGACCTTATGTAGTTCAAATCTGCTTATGAAACTGATACAAAACACAGCTCCTCTTACATAAATGCCCTTTAGTTAATAGTGAGAAACACGTTGTGTTCGTGAACTGCGAAAAATCATTTGAGCCCAAAATTCTCTGGGTTTACCTGAAATGAATTCCTGCTTGTAGTAAGACACAGATCTTGGGGTTTAACTCCGTTTCTGAAGGCAAATTCAGACCAGAATTGTCATCCCTGAAAAATACTCTGTTTTAAGGCAAGAATCATCCTCTTCTTTCCAGAGTCTACAATACAGGAAGAACCATGTGCATGCCCCAAAAAAAAGAACTGTGTTTCCTACTCATACAGACCATATGTAGTTCAACTGTGCTTATGAAACTGATACAAACAACAGCTCCTCTTACATAAATGCTCTTTAGTTAATATTGTGAATTGTGTTGCGTTCGTGAACTGCGAAAAATCATTTCAGCCCAAAATTCACTGGGTTTACCAGAAATGAACTCTTCCATGTAGGAAGAAACAGATCCTTGGGTTTAACTCCATTTCTGAAGGGAAATTCAGACCAGAGTTCTCATCCCTGAAAAGCACTCTGTTTTAAGGCAAGAATCATCCTCTTCTTTCCAGCTTCTCCACTACAGTAAGAACAATGATCATGCCCAGAGAAAAGAACTGTGTTTCTTACTCATTGAGACCATATGTAGTTCAACTCTGCTTTTGAAACTGATACAAACAACAGCACCTCTAACGTAAATGCTCTTTAGTTAATAGTGAGAATCGTCTTTGGTTCGTGAACTGCGAAAAATCATTTGAGCCCAAAATACACAGGGTTTACCGGAAATTATCTCCTGATTGTAGGAAGACACAGATCCTGGGGTTTAACTCCGTTTCTGAAGGCAAATTCAGACCAGAGTTCTCATCCCTGAAAAACACTCTGTTTTCACGCAAGAAGCAAGCTCTTTCCAGCGGCTCCAATACATCAAGATCCATGAGCATGCCCAGAAAAAACCGTGATTCCTACTCATATGGACCATATGTAGTTCAACTCTGCTTATGAAAGTGATACAAACGACAGCTCCCCTTACATAAATGCTCTTTAGTTAACAGTGAGAATCGGTTTCGGTTGGTGAACTGCGGAAAATCATTTGAGCTCAAAATTCACTTGGTTTTCAAGAAAAGAACTCTTGCTTGTATTAAGACACAAATCCTGGTGTTTAACTCCATTTCTGAAGGGAAATTCAGACCAGAGTTCTCATCCATGAAACACACTCTGTTTTGATGCAAGAAGCAAGCTCTTCTTTCCAGGGTCTCCAATACAGCAAGAGACATGAGCATGCACAGAAAAAAAGAACTGTGTTTCCTACTCATACGGACCATATGTAGTATAACTCTGCTTATGAAACTAATACAAACCATAGCTCCTCTTTCATAAATGATCTTTAGTTAATAGTGAGAATCGCGTTGGGTTCATGAACTGTGTAAAATCATTTGAGCCCAAAATTCACTGGGTTTTCTAGAAATAAAGGCTTGCTTGTAGGAAGACACAGATCCTGGCATTTAACTCCGTTTCTGAAGGGAAATTCAGACCAGAATTCTCACCCCGAAACACAATCTGTATTAACGGAAGAAGCAAGGTCTTCTTTCCAGAATCTAAAATACAGCAAGAACCGTGAGCATGCCCGGAAAAATGAACTGTGTTTCCTACTCATAAGGACCATATTGTAATTCAACTCTGCTTATGAAACTGAAACAAACCACTGCTCCTCTTAAATAAATGCTCTTTAGTTAATAGTGAGAATCGCGTTGGGTTCATGTACTGTGTAAAATCTTTTGAGCCCAAAATTCACTGGGTTTTATAGAAATGAACTCTTGCTTGTAGGAAGACGCAGATCCTGGGGTTTAACTCCGATTCTGATTGGAAATTCAGACCAGTGTTCTCATCAATTAAACACACTCTGTTTTCACGCAAGAAGCAACCTCTTTTTTCCATTCTAAAATACAGCAAGAACCATGAGCATGCCCAGAAAAAACACACTGTGTTTCCTACTCATAGGGACCATGTGTAGTTCAACTCGGCTTATGAAACTGATACAAACCACAGATCCTCTTACATAAATGCTCTTTACTTAATAGTGAGAATCGCGTTGGTTTCGTGACATGCGAAAAATCATTTGAGCCCAAAATTCACTGGGTTTACCTGAAATGAACTCCTCCTTTTAGGAAGACACAGATGCTGGGGTTTAACTCCGTTTTTGAAGGGAAATTCAGACCAGAATTCTCCCCCTGAAAAAAACTCTCTTCTAAGGCAAGAATCATCCTCTTCTTTCCAACGTCTCCAATACAGTACGAACCATGAGCATGCCCAGAAAAAAAGAACTGTGTTTCCTACTCATATGGACTATATGTATTTCAACTCTGCTTATGAAATGATACAGGCCACAGCTCCTCTTACATAAATGCTCTTTAGTTAATAGTGATAATCGCGTTGTGTTCTAGAACTGTGTAAAGTCATTTGAGCCAAAAATTCCCATGATTTACCAGAAATTAACTCTTGCTTGTAGGAAGACACAGATCATGGGGTTTAACTCAGTTTCGGAAGGGAAATAAAGACTAGAGTTCTCATCCCAGAAACACACTCTGTTTTAACGCAAGAAGCAAGCTCTTCTTTCCAGCGGTTCTGATACAACAAGAACCATAAGCATGCCCAGAAAAAAAAGAACTGTGTTTCCTACTCATACAGACCATATGCTGTTCATGTCTGCTTATGAAACTGATATAAACAACTGCTCCTATTACATAACTGCTCTTTAGTTAATAGTGATAATCGCGTTGGGTTCTAGAACTGTGTATAGTCATTTGAGCCAAAAATTCACTTGATTTACCAGAAATTAACTCTTGCTTGTGGGAAGACACAGATCATGGGGTTTAACTATGTTTGTGAAGGAAATTCAGACCAGAGTTCTAATCCATGAAACACACCATGTTTTAATGCAAGAAGCAAGTTCTTCTTTCCAGAATCTAAAATACAGTAAGAACCATGAGCATACCCTATAAAAAATAACTGTGTTTCCTACTCATAAGGACCATATGTAATTCAACTCTGCTTATGAAACTGAAAGAAACCACAGATCCTCTTACATAAATGCTCTTTAGTTAATAGTGAGAATCGGATTGGGTTCATGAACTGTGTAAAATATTTGTGCCCAAAATTCACTGGGTTTTCCAGAAATGAACTCTTTCTTGTAGGAAGACACAGATCCTGGGGTTTAACTCCGTTTCTGAAGGGAAATTCAGACCAGTGTTCTCATCCATGAAACACACTCTGTTTTCACGCAAGAAGCAACCCCTTCTTTCCAGCGGCTCCAATACATCAAGAAATATCATCATGCCCTGAAAAAAAGAACTGTGTTTCCTACTCATAAGGACCATATGTAATTCAACTCTGCTTATGAAACTGAAAGAAACCACAGGTCCTCTTACATAAATGCTCTTTAGTTAATAGCGAGAATCACGTTGGGTTCATGAACTGTGTAAAATCTTTAGAGCCCAAAATTCACTGGGTTTTACAGAAAGGAACTCTTGCTTGTAGGAAGACGCAGATCCTGGGGTTTAACTCCGTTTCTGAAGGGAAATTCAGACCAGTGTTCTCATCAATTAAAAACACTCTGTTTTCACGCAAGAAGCAACCACTTTTTTCCAGATTCTAAAATACATCAAGAACCATGAGCATGCCCAGAAAAAAAGCACTGTGTTTCTTACTCATACGGACGATATGTAGTTCAACTCTGCTTATGAAACTGATACAAACCACAGATCCTCTTACATAAATGCTCTTTAGTTAATAGTGAGAATCGCGATGGGTTCTAGAACTGCGAAAAATCATTTGAGCCCAAAATTCACTGGGTTAACCAGAAATGAACTCTTGCTTGTAGGAAGACACAGATCCTGGGGTTTAACTCCGTTTCTAAAGGGAAATTCAGACCAGAGTTCTCATCCCTGAAAAACGCTCTGTTTTAAGGCAAGAATCATCCTCTCCTTTCCAGCTTCTCCAATACAGTTAGAACCATTCGCATGCCCAGAAAAAAAGAACTGTGTTTTCTACTCACACAGACCATATGTAGTTCAACTCTGCTTATCAAACTGATACAAACCACAGTTCCTCTTATATAAATCCTCGTTAGTTAATAGTGAGAATTGCATTTTGGTTCGTGAACTGCAAAAAATCATTTGAGCCCAAAATTCCCTGGGTTTACCAGAAATGAATACTTGCTGGTAGGAAGACACAATCCTGGGGTTTAACATTGTTTCTGAAGGGAAATTCAGACAAGAGTTCTCATCCCTGAAATACACTCTGTTTTAACAAAGAGGCAAGGTCTTCTTTCCAGAGTCTAAAATACAGCAAGAACCATGAGCTTGCCCTGAAAAAAAGAACTGTGTTTCCTACTCATATGGACCATACGTAGTTCAACTCTGCTTCTGAAACTGATACAAACAACAGCTCATATTACATAAATGCTCTTTACTTAATAGTGAGAATCTCGTTGGCTTCGTGAAGTGTGAAATATCATTTGAGGCCAAAATTCACTGGGTTTACCTGAAATGAACTCCTCATTTTAGGAAGACACAGATCAAGGTGTTTTACTCCGTTTCTGAAGGCAAATTCAGACCAGAATTCTCATCCCTGAAAAAGACTCTCTTTTAAGGCAAGAATCATCTTCTTCTTTTCAGCGTCTCCAATACAGTACGAACCATGATCATGCCCAGAAAAAAGAACTGTGTTTCCTACCATACGGACTATATGTAGTTCAACTCTGCTTATGAAATGATACAGACCACAGCTCCTCTTACATAAATGCTCTTTAGTTAATAGTGATAATCGCGTTGGGTTCTAGAACTGTGTATAGTCATTTGAGCCAAAAATTCACTTGATTTATCAGAAATTAACTCTTGCTTGTAGGAAGACACAGATCATGGGGTTTAACACAGTTTCTGAAGGGAAATAAAGACTAGAGTTCTCATCCCAGAAACATACTCTGTTTTAAGGCAAGAATCATCCTCTTCATTCTGGCTTCTCCTATACGGTAAGAAACATGAGCATGCCCAGAAACAAAGAACTGTGTTTCCTACTCATACAGACCATATGTAGTTCAACTCTGTTTATGAACCTGAAACAAACCATAGCTCCTCTTACATAAATCCTCTTTAGTTAATAGTGAGAATCACGTTTTGGTTCATGATCTGCGAAAAATCATTTGAGCCTTAAATTCCCTGTGTTTACCAGAACAGAACTCTTGCTTGTAGGAAGACACAGATCCTGGGGTTTAACTCCGTTTCTGAAGGGAAATTCAGACCAGAGTTCTCATCCATGAAACACATTCTGTTGTCACGCGAGAAGCAAGCTCTTCCTTCCAGCCTCTCCAATACATCAAGAACCATGAGCATGCCAAGAAAAAAAGAGCTGTGTTTCCTACTCAGACGGACCATATGTAATTCAACTCTGCTTATGAACTAAAACAAACCACAGCTCCTCTTACATAAATGCTCTTTAGTTAATATTGAGAATCTCGTGGGTTCATGAACTGTGTAAAATCATTTGAGGCCAAAAGTCACAGGGTTTTCCAGAAATGAACTCTTGCTTGTAGGAAGACACAGATTCTGGGGTTTAACTCCGTTTCTGAAGGGAAATTCAAACCAGAATTCTCACTCCTGAAACACAATCTGTATTAATGCAAGAAGCAAGCTCTTCTTTCGAGAATCTAAAATACAGCAAGAACAATGAGCATGCCCGGAAAAAAGAACTGTGTTTCCTACTCATACAGACCATATGTAGTTCAACTCTGCTTATGAAACTGTTGCAAACCACAGCTCCACTTAAATAAATGCTCTTTAGTTAATAGTGAGAATCGAGTTGGGTTCGTGAACTTGGAAAAATCATTTCAGCCCAAAAATCATTGGCTTAAACAGAAATGAACTCTTGCTTGTAGGAAGACAAAGATCCTGGGGTTTAACTCTGTTTCTGAAGGGAAATTCAGACCAGAGTTCTCATCCCTGAAAAACACTCTGTTTTAAGGCAAGAATCATCCTCTTCTTTCCAGCGTCTCCAATACAGTAAGAAGCATGAGCATGCCCATAAAAAAAGAACTGTGTTTCCTACTCATACGGACCAATTGTAGTTCAACTCTGCTTATGTAATGATACAGACCACAGGTATTCTTACATAAATGCTCTTTAGTTAATAGTGATTATTTTTGGGTTCCAGAACTGTGTAAATTCATTTGAGCTTAAAATTCACTTGGTTTAACAGAAAAGAACTCTTGCTTGTAGTAAGACACAGATCCTGGGGTTTAACTCCGTTTTTGAATGGAAATTCAGACCAGTGTTCTCATCCATGATACACACCCTGTTTTAATGCAAGAAGCATGCATTTCTCTCCAGCATCTCCAATACAGCAAGAAGAATGAGCATGCCCTGAAAAAAGAACTTTGTTTCCTACTCACGCGGACCATATGTAGTTCAACTCTTCTTATGAAACTGATACAAACCACAGCTCCCCTTACATAAATCCTCTTTAGTTAATAGTGAGAATCGCGTTGGGTTCATGAACTGTGTATAATCATTTGAGCCCAAAATTCACTGCGTTTACCAGCAATGAACTCCTGCTTGTAGGAAGACACAGATCCTGGGGTTTAACTCCGTTTCTGAAGGCAAATTCAGACCAGAGTTCTCATCTATGAAACACACTCTGTTTTAATGCAAGAAGCAAGCTCTTCTTTCCAGCATCTCCAATACAGCAAGAACCATGAGCATGCCCTGAAAAAAAGTGCTGTGTTTCCTACTCATACGGACCATATATAGTTCAACTCTGCTTATGAAATGATACACACCACAGCACCTCTTAAATAAATGCTGTTTAGTTAATAGTGAGAATCACAATGGGTTTTTGAAGTATGTAAATTCATTTGTGCCCAAAATTCTCCTGGTTTACCAGAAATGAACTGTTCCATGTAGGAAGGCACAGATCCTGGATTTTAAATCCGATTCTGAAGGATAATTCAGACCAGTGTTCTCATCCATGAAACACACTCTGTTTTAATGCAGGAAGCAAGCTCTTCTTTCCAGCATGTCCAATACAGCAAGAACCATGAGCATGCGAAGAAAAAAAGTACTGTGTTTCCTACTCATACGGACCATATGTAGTTCAACTCTGTTATGGAACTGAAATAACCACAGCTCCACTTATATAAATGCTCTTTAGTTAATATTGAGAATCGGTTTGGGTAGGTGAAATGTGAAAAATCATTTGATCTGAAAATTCACTTGGTTTACCAGAAATTAACTCTTACATATAGGAAGACACAGATCCTGGGGTTTAACTCCATTTCTGAAGGGAAATTCAACCAGAGTTCTCATCCCTGAAAAACACTCTGTTTTAAGGCAAGAATCATTCTCTTCTTTCCAGCTTCTCCAATACAGTAAGAAACATGAGCATGCCCAGAAAGAAAGAAATTTGTTTCCTACTCATACAGACCATATGTAGTTCAAGTCTGCTTATGAAACTGAAACAAACCACAGCTCCTCTTACATAAATCCTCTTTAGTTAATAGTGAGAATCGCGTTTTGGTTCGTGAACTGCGAAAAATCATTTGAGCCCAAAATTCACTGGGTTAATGAGAAATGAACTCTTGCTTGTAGGAAGAAACAGATCCTGTGGTTTAACTCCATTTCTGAAGGGAAATTCAGACCAGAGTTCTCATCCCTGAAAAACACTCTGTTTTAAGGCAAGAATCATCCTCTTCTTTCCGGCTTCTCCTATACGGTAAGAAACATGAGCATGCCCAGAAACAAAGAACTGTGTTTCCTACTCATACAGACCATATGTAGTTCAACTCTGCTTATGAACCTGAAACAAACAATAGCTCCTCTTACATAAATCCTCTTTAGTTAATAGTGAGAATCACGTTTTGGTTAATGAACTGCGAAAAATAATTTGAGCCCTAAATTCCCTGTGTTTACCAGAACAGAACTCTTGCTTGTAGGAAGACACAGATCCTGGGGTTTAACTCCGTTTCTGAAGGGAAATTCAGACCAGAGTTCTCATCCATGAAACACACTCTGTTTTCACGCAAGAAGCAAGCTCTTCTTTCCACTGGCTCCAATACATCAAGAACCATGAGCATGCCCAGAAAAAAAGAACTGTGTTTCCAACTCATACAGACCATATGTAGTTCAATTCTGCTTATGAAACTGATACAAACCACAGCTCCTCTTACATAAATCCTCTTTAGTTAATAGTGAGAATCGCGTTGGGTTCGTGAACTGCGGAAAATCATTTGAGTCCAATATACACTGAGTTAAACAGAAATTAACTCTTGCTTGTAGGAAGACCCAGATCGTGGGGTTTAACTCCATTTCTGAAGGGAAATTCAGACCAGAGTTCTCATCCCTGAAAAACACTCTGTTTTAAGGCAAGAATCATCCTCTTCTATCCAGCTTCTCCAATACACTAAGAAACATGAGCATGGCCAGAAACAAAGAACTGTGTTTCCTACTCATACAGACCATATGTAGTTCAACTCTGCTTATGAACCTGAAACAAACCATAGCTCCTCTTACATAAATCCTCTTTAGTTAATAGTGAGAATCGCGTATTGGTTCGTGAACTGCGAAAAATCATTTTAGCCCAAAATTCACTGGGTTAATGAGAAATGAACTCTTGCTTGTAGGAAGACACAGATCCTGGGGTTTAACTCCATTTCTGAAGGGAAATTCAGACCAGAGTTCTCATCCCTGAAAAACACTCTGTTTTAATGCAAGAATCATCCTCTTCTTTCCAGCTTCTCCAATACAGTAAGAACCATGAGCATGCCCAGAAAAAAAGAACTGTGTTTTCTACTCATACGGACCATATGTAGTTCAACACTGCTTATGAAACTGAAACAAACCACAACTCCTCTTACATAAATGCTCTTTAGTTAATAGTGAGAATAGCGTTGTGTTCGTGAACTGTGTAAAATCTTTTGAGCCCAAAATTCACTGGGTTTACCAGAAATGAAATCTTGCTTGTAGGAAGACACATATCCTGGGGTTTAACTCCGTTTCTGAAGGGAAATTCAGACCAGTGTTCTCATCCATGACACACAATCTGTTTTCACTCAAGAAGCAAGCTCTTCTTTCCAGCGGCTCCAATACATCAAGAAATATGAGCATGCCCTGAAAAAAAGAACTGTGTTTCCTCTCATAAGGACCATATGTAGTTCAACATTGGTTATGAAACTGATACAAACCACAGCTCCACTTACATAAATGCTCTTTAGTTAATATTGAGAATCGCTTTGGGTAGGTGAACTGTGAAAAAGCATTTGATCTGAAAATTCACTTGGTTTACCAGAAATGAACTCTTGCTTGTAGGAAGACACATATCCTGGGGTTTAACTCCATTTCTGAAGGGAAACTCAGACCAGAGTTCTCATCATTGAAAAACTCTCTGTTTTAAGGCAAGAATCATCCTCTTCTTTCCAGCTTCTCCAATACAGTAAGAAACATGAGCATGCAGAGAAAAAAAGAACTTGGTTTTCTACTCATACAGACCATATGTAGTTCAAGTCTGCATATGAAACTGAAACAAGCCACAGCTCCTCTTACATAAATCCTCTTTAGTTAATAGTGAGAATCACGTTTTGGTTCGTGAACTGCGAAAAATCATTTGAACCCTAAATTCCCTGGGTTTACCAGAAAAGAACTCTTGCTTGTAGGATGACGCAGATCCTGGGGTTTAACTCCGTTTCTGAAGGTATATTCAGACCAGAGTTCTCATCCATGAAACACACTCTGTTTTCACGCAAGAAGCAAGCTCTTCTTTCCAGCAGCTCCAATACATCAAGAACCATGAGCATGCCCAGAAAAAAATAACTGTGTTTCCAACTCATACGGACGATATGTAGTTAAACTCTGCTTATGAAACTGAAACAAACCACAGCTACCTTTACATAAACGCTCTTTAGTTAATAGTGACGATATGTAGGAAGACACAGATCCTGGTGTTTAACTCCATTTCTGAAAGGCAATTCAGACCAGAATTCTCATCCCTGAAACACAATCTGTTTTAACGCAACAAGCAAGTTCTTCTTTCCAGAATCTAAAATACAGTAAGAACCATGAGCATGCCCTTTAAAAAAGAACTGTGTTTCCTAGTCATAAGGACCATATGTAATTCAACTCTGCTTATGAAACTGAAACAAACCACAGGTCCTCTTACATAAATGCTCTTTAGTTAATAGTGAGAACCGCGTTGGGTTCATGAACTGTGTAAAATCATTAGAGCCCAAAAATTCCCTGGGTTTTCTAGAAATGAAGGCTTGCTTGTAGGAAGACACAGATGCTGGGGTTTAACTCCGTTTTTGAAGGGAAATTCAGACCAGAATTCTCATCCATGAAACACACTCTGTTTTAATGCAAGAAACAAGCTCTTCTTTCCAGAGTCTAAAATACAACAAGAAACATGAGCATGACCTGAAAAACAGAACTGTGTTTCCTACTCATATGGACCATATGTAGTTAAACTCTGCTTATGAAACTGAAACAAACCACAGCTACTCTTACATAAACGCTCTTTAGTTAATAGTGAGAATCGCGTTGGGTTCATGAACTGTGCTAAATCATTTGAGCCCAAAATTCATTGGGTTTACCTGAAATGAACTCCTCCTTGTAGGAAGACACAGATGCTGGGGTTTAACTCCGTTTTTGAAGGGAAATTCAAACCAGAATTCTCCTCCCTGAAAAACACTCTCTTCTAAGGCAAGAATCATCCTCTTCTTTCCAACGTCTCCAATACAGTAAGAACCCTGAGCATGCCCAGATAAAAAGAACTGTGTTTCCTACTCATAGGGACTATATGTAGTTCAACTCTGCTTATGAAATGATACAGAACACAGCTCCTCTTACATAAATTCTCTTTAGTTAATAGTGATAATCGTGTTGTGTTCTAGAACTGTGTATAGTCATTTGAGCCAAAAATTTACTTGATTTACCAGAAATTAACTCTTGCTTGTAGGAAGACACAGATCATTGGGTTTAACTCCGTTTGTGAAGGGAAATTCAGACCAGAGTTCTCATCCATGAAACACACTCTGTTTTAATGCAAGAAACAAGCTCTTCTTTCCAGAGTCTAAAATACAGCAAGAAACATGAGCATGCTCTGAAAAACAGAACTGTGTTTCCTACTCATACGGACCATATGTAGTTAAACTCTGCTTATGAAACTGAAACAAACCACAGCTACTCTTACATAAACGCTCTTTAGTTAATAGTGAGAATCGCGTTGGGTTCATGAACTGTGCTAAATCATTTGAGCCCAAAATTCACTGCGTTTTCCAGAAATGAACTCTTACTTGTAGGAAGACACAGATCCTGGGGTTTAACTCCGTTTCTGAAGGGAAATTCAGACCAGAATTCTCACGCCCAAAACACATTCTGTATTAACGGAAGAAGCAAGGTCTTCTTTCCAGAATCTAAAATACAGCAAGAACCATGAGCATGCACGGAAAAATGAACTGTGTTTCCTACTCATAAGGACCATATTGTAATTCAACTCTGCTTATGAAACTGAAACAAACCACTGCTCCTCTTAAATAAATGCTCTTTAGTTAATAGTGAGAATCGCGTTGGGTCCGTGACATGCGAAAAATCATTTGAGTCCAAAATTCACTGGGTTTACCTGAAATGAACTCCTCCTTGTTGGAAGACACAGATGCTGGGGTTTAACTCCGTTTTTGAAGGGAAATTCAGACCAGAATTCTCATCCATGAAACACACTCTGTTTTAATGCAAGAAACAAGCTCTTCTTTCCAGAGACTAAAATACAGCAAGAAACATGAGCATGACCTGAAAAACAGAACAGTGTTTCCTACTCATACGGACCATATGTAGTTAAACTCTGCTTATGAAACTGAAACAAACCACAGCTACTCTTACATAAACGCTCTTTAGTTAATAGTGAGAATCGCGGAGGGTTCATGAACTGTGCTAAATCATTTGAGCCCAAAATTCACTGGGTTTACCTGAAATGAACTCCTCCTTGTAGGAAGACACAGATGCTGGGGTTTAACTCCGTTTTTGAAGGGAAATTCAGACCAGAATTCTCCTCCCTGAAAAACACTCTCTTCTAAGGCAAGAATCATCCTCTTCTTTCCAACGTCTCCAATACAGTAAGAACCATGAGCATGCCCAGAAAAAAAGAACTGTGTTTCCTACTCATATGGACTATATGTAGTTCAACTCTGCTTATGAAATGATACAGACCACAGCTCCTCTTACATAAATGCTCTTTAGTTAATAGTGATAATCGTGTTGTGTTCTAGAACTGTGTATAGTCATTTGAGCCAAAAATTCACTTGATTTACCAGAAATTAACTCTTGCTTGTAGGAAGACACAGATCATTGGGTTTAACTCCGTTTGTGAAGGGAAATTCAGACCAGAGTTCTCATCCATGAAACACACTCTGTTTTAATGCAAGAAACAAGCTCTTCTTTCCAGAGTCTAAAATACAGCAAGAAACATGAGCATGCCCTGAAAAACAGAACTGTGTTTCCTACTCATACGGACCATATGTAGTTAAACTCTGCTTATGAAACTGAAACAAACCACAGCTACTCTTACATAAACGCTCTTTAGTTAATAGTGAGAATCGCGTTGGGTTCATGAACTGTGCTAAATCATTTGAGCCCAAAATTCACTGCGTTTTCCAGAAATGAACTCTTACTTGTAGGAAGACACAGATCCTGGGGTTTAACTCCGTTTCTGAAGGGAAATTCAGACCAGAATTCTCACGCCCAAAACACATTCTGTATTAACGGAAGAAGCAAGGTCTTCTTTCCAGAATCTAAAATACAGCAAGAACCATGAGCATGCACGGAAAAATGAACTGTGTTTCCTACTCATAAGGACCATATTGTAATTCAACTCTGCTTATGAAACTGAAACAAACCACTGCTCCTCTGAAATAAATGCTCTTTAGTTAATAGTGAGAATCGCGTTGGGTCCGTGACATGCGAAAAATCATTTGAGTCCAAAATTCACTGGGTTTACCTGAAATGAACTCCTCCTTGTTGGAAGACACAGATGCTGGGGTTTAACTCCGTTTTTGAAGGGAAATTCAGACCAGAATTCTCATCCATGAAACACACTCTGTTTTAATGCAAGAAACAAGCTCTTCTTTCCAGAGACTAAAATACAGCAAGAAACATGAGCATGACCTGAAAAACAGAACAGTGTTTCCTACTCATACGGACCATATGTAGTTAAACTCTGCTTATGAAACTGAAACAAACCACAGCTACTCTTACATAAACGCTCTTTAGTTAATAGTGAGAATCGCGGAGGGTTCATGAACTGTGCTAAATCATTTGAGCCCAAAATTCACTGGGTTTACCTGAAATGAACTCCTCCTTGTAGGAAGACACAGATGCTGGGGTTTAACTCCGTTTTTGAAGGGAAATTCAGACCAGAATTCTCCTCCCTGAAAAACACTCTCTTCTAAGGCAAGAATCATCCTCTTCTTTCCAACGTCTCCAATACAGTAAGAACCATGAGCATGCCCAGAAAAAAAGAACTGTGTTTCCTACTCATATGGACTATATGTAGTTCAACTCTGCTTATGAAATGATACAGACCACAGCTCCTCTTACATAAATGCTCTTTAGTTAATAGTGATAATCGTGTTGTGTTCTAGAACTGTGTATAGTCATTTGAGCCAAAAATTCACTTGATTTACCAGAAATTAACTCTTGCTTGTAGGAAGACACAGATCATTGGGTTTAACTCCGTTTGTGAAGGGAAATTCAGACCAGAGTTCTCATCCATGAAACACACTCTGTTTTAATGCAAGAAACAAGCTCTTCTTTCCAGAGTCTAAAATACAGCAAGAAACATGAGCATGCCCTGAAAAACAGAACTGTGTTTCCTACTCATACGGACCATATGTAGTTAAACTCTGCTTATGAAACTGAAACAAACCACAGCTATTCTTACATAAACGCTCTTTAGTTAATAGTGAGAATCGTGTTGGGTTCATGAACTGTGCTAAATCATTTGAGCTCAAAATTCACTGCGTTTTCCAGAAATGAACTCTTACTTGTAGGAAGACACAGATCCTGGGGTTTAACTCCGTTTCTGAAGGGAAATTCAGACCAGAATTCTCACGCCCAAAACATATTCTGTATTAACGGAAGAAGCAAGGTCTTCTTTCCAGAATCTAAAATACAGCAAGAACCATGAGCATGCACGGAAAAATGAACTGTGTTTCCTACTCATAAGGACCATATTGTAATTCAACTCTGCTCATGAAACTGAAACAAACCACTGCTCCTCTTAAATAAATGCTCTTTAGTTAATAGTGAGAATCGCGTTGGGTCCGTGACATGCGAAAAAATCATTTGAGCCCAAAATTCACTGGGTTTACCTGAAATGAACTCCTCCTTGTAGGAAGACACAGATGCTGGGGTTTAACTCCGTTTTTGAAGGGAAATTCAGACCAGAATTCTCATCCATGAAACACACTCTGTTTTAATGCAAGAAACAAGCTCTTCTTTCCAGAGTCTAAAATACAGCAAGAAACATGAGCATGACCTGAAAAACAGAACTGTGTTTCCTACTCATACGGACCATATGTAGTTAAACTCTGCTTATGAAACTGAAACAAACCACAGCTACTCTTACATAAACGCTCTTTAGTTAATAGTGAGAATCGCGGTGGGTTCATGAACTGTGCTAAATCATTTGAGCCCAAAATTCACTGGGTTTACCTGAAATGAACTCCTCCTTGTAGGAAGACACTGATGCTGGGGTTTAACTCCGTTTTTGAAGGGAAATTCAGACCAGAATTGTCCTCCCTGAAAAACACTCTCTTCTAAGGCAAGAATCATCCTCTTCTTTCCAATGTCTCCAATACAGTAAGAACCATGAGCATGCCCAGAAAAAAAGAACTGTGTTTCCTACTCATACGGACTATATGTAGTTAAACTCTGCTTATGAAATGATACAGACCACAGCTCCTCTTACATAAATGCTCTTTAGTTAATAGTGATAATCGCATTGTGTTCTAGAACTGTGTATAGTCATTTGAGCCAAAAATTCACTTGATTTACCAGAAATTAATTCTTGCTTGTAGGAAGACACAGATCATGGGGTTTAACTCCGTTTGTGAAGGGAAATTCAGACCAGAGTTCTCATCCATGAAACACACCCTGTTTTAATGCAAGAAACAAGCTCTTCTTTCCAGAGTCTAAAATACAGCAAGAACCATGACCATGCCCTGAAAAACGGAACTGTGTTTCCTACTCATACGGAACATATGTAGTTCAACTCTGCTTATGAAACTGATACAAACCACAGCTACTCTTACATAAATGCTCTTTAGTTAATAGTGAGAATCACGTTGGGTTCATGAACTGTGCTAAATCATTTGAGCCCAAAATTCACTGCGTTTTCCAGAAATGAACTCTTTCTTGTAGGAAGACACAGATCCTGGGGTTTAACTCCGTTTCTGAAGGGAAATTCAGACCAGAATTCTCAACCCCAAAACACATTCTGTATTAACGGAAGAAGCAAGGTCTTCTTTCCAGAATCTAAAATACAACAAGAACCATGAGCATGCCCGGAAAAATGAACTGTGTTTCCTACTCATAAGGACAATATTATAATTCAACTCTGCTTATGAAACTGAAACAAACCACTGCTCCTCTTAAATAAATGCTCTTTAGTTAATAGTGAGAATCCCGTTGGGTTCATGAACTGTGTAAAACCTTTTGAGCCCAAAATTCACTGCATTTTACAGAAATCAACTCTTGCTTGTAGGAAGACACAGATCCTGGGGTTTAACTCCGTTTCTGAAGGGAAATTCAGACCAGTGTTCTCATCAATTGAACACACTCTGTTTTCACGCAAGAAGCAACCTCTTTTTTCCAGATTCTAAAATACAACACGAACCATGAGCATGCCTAGAAAAAACGCACTGTGTTTCCTACTCATACGGACTATATGTGGTTCAACTCGGCTTATGAAACTGATATAAACCACAGATCCTCTTACATAAATGCTCTTTACTTAATAGTGAGAATCGCGTTGGGTTCGTGACATGCGAAAAATCATTTGAGCCCAAAATTCACTGGGTTTACCTGAAATGAACTCCTCCTTGTAGGAAGACACAGATGCTGGGGTTTAACTCCGTTTTTGAAGGGAAATTCAGACCAGAATTCTCCTCCCTGAAAAACACTCTCTTCTAAGGCAAGAATCATCCTCTTCTTTCCAACGTCTCCAATACAGTACAAACCATGAGCATGCCCAGAAAAAAAGAACTGTGTTTCCTACTCATACGGACTATATGTAGTTCAACTCTGCTTATGAAATGATACAGACCACAGCTCCTCTTACATAAATGCTCTTTAGTTAATAGTGATAATCGTGTTGTGTTCTAGAACTGTGTATAGTCATTTGAGCCAAAAATTCCCTTGATTTACCAGAAATTAACTCTTGCTTGTAGGAAGACACAGATCATGGGGTTTAACACAGTTTCTGAAGGGAAATAAAGACTAGAGTTCTCATCCCAGAAACACACTCTGTTTTAACGCAAGAATCAAGCTCTTCTTTCCAGCGTCTCTGATACATCAAGAACCATGAGTATGCCCAGAAAAAAAGAACTGTGTTTCCTACTCATGCAGACCATATGCTGTTCAAGTCTGCTTATGAATCTGATATAAACAACTGCTCCTCTTACATAACTGCTCTTTAGTTAATAGTGATAATCGCGTTGGGTTCTAGAACTGTGTATAGTCATTTGAGCCAAAATTCATTTGATTTACCAGAAATTAACTCTTGCTTGTAGGAAGACACAGATCCTGGGGTTTAACTCCGTTTCTTAAGGGAAATTCAGACCAGTGTTCTCATCCATGACACACACTCTGTTTTCACTCAAGAAGCAAGCTCTTCTTTCCAGCGGCTCCAATACATCAAGAACTATGAGCATGCCCTGAAAAAAAGAACTGTTTCCTTCTCATAAGGACCATATGTAGTTCAACATTGGTTATGAAACTGATACAAACCACAGCTCCACTTACATAAATGCTCTTTATTTAATATTGAGAATCAGTTTGGGTAGGTGAACTGTGAAAAAGCATTTGATCTGAAAATTCTCTTTGTTTACCAGAAATGAACTCTTGCTTGTAGGAATACACAGATCCTGGGGTTTAACTCCGTTTCTGAAGGGAAATTCAGACCAGAGTTCTCATCCATGAAACACACTCTGTTTTCACGCAAGAAGCAACCTCTCCTTTCCAGCGGCTCCAATACCTCAAGAAATATCATCATGCCCTGAAAAAAAGCACTGTGTTTCCTACTCATAAGGACCATATGTAATTCAACTCTGCTTATGAAACTGAAACAAACCACAGGTCCTCTTACATAAATGCTCTTTAGTTAATAGTGAGAATCGCGTTGGGTTCATGAACTGTGTAAAATCTTTAGAGCCCAAAATTCACTGGGTTTTACAGAAAGGAACTCTTGCTTGTAGGAAGACACAGATCCTGGGGTTTAACTCCGTTTCTGAAGGGTAATTCAGACCAGTGTTCTCATCAATTAAGCACACTCTGTTTTCACGCAAGAAGCAACCTCTTTTTTCCAGATTCTAAAATACATCAAGAATTATGAGCATGCCCAGAAAAAAAGAACTGTGTTTCCTACTCATACGGACCATATGTAGTTCAACTCTGCATATGAAACTGATACAAACCACAGCTCTGCTTATGTAAATGCTCCTTAGTTAATAGTGAGAATCGCATTGGGTTCGTGAACTGCGAAAAAATGATTTGCACCCAAAATAAACTGGGTTTACCAGAAATGAACTCTTGCTTGTAGGAAGACACAGATCCTGGGGTTTAACTCCATTTGAGGAGAAATTCAGACCAGAATTCTCCTCCCTGAAAAACAGTCTGTTTTAAGACATGAATCATCCTCTTCTTGCCAAGGTCTCCAATACAGTACGAACCATGATCGTACCCAGAAAAAAGAACTGTGTTTCCTACCATACGGACTATATGTAGTTAAACTCTGCTTATGTAATGATACAGACCACAGCTCCTCTTACATAAATTCTCTTTAGTTAATAGTGATCATCGCGTTGGGTTCTACAACTGTGTATAGTGATTTGAGCCAAAAATTCACTTGATTTACCAGAAATTAACTCTTGCTTGTAGGAAGACACAGATCATGGGGTTTAACTCCATTTGTGAAAAGAAATTCAGACCAGAGTTCAAATCCATGAAACACACTCTGTATTCACGGGAGAAGCAAGCTCTTCCTTCCAGCCTCTCCAATACAGCAAGAACCATGAGCATGCCAAGAAAAAAAGAGCTGTGTTTCCTACTCAGACGGACCATATGGAATTCAACTCTGCTTATGAACTAAAACAAACCACAGCTCCTCTTACATAAATGCTCTTTAGTTAATATTGAGAATCGCGTTGTGTTCATGAACTTGTAAAATCATTTGAACTCAAAATTCACTGGGTTTTCCAGAAATGAACTCTTGCTTGTAGGAAGACACAGTTCCTGGGGTTTAACTCCGTTTCTGAAAGGCAATTCAGACCAGTCTTCTGATCACTGAAACACAATCTGTTTTAACACAATAAGCAACTTCTTCTTTCCAGAATCTAAAATACAGTAAGAACCATGAGCATGCCCTATAAAAAAGAACTCTGTTTCCTACTCATAAGGACCATATGTAATTCAACTCTGCTTATGAAACTGAAACAAACCACAGGTCCTCTTATATAAATGCTCTTTAGTTAATAGTCAGAATCGCGTTGGGTTCATGAACTGTGTAAAATCATTTGAGCCAAAAATTCACTGGGTTTTCCAGAAATGAACTCTTGCTTGTAGGAAGACAGAGATTCTGGGGTTTAACTTCGTTTCTGAAGAGAAATTCAGACCGGAATTCTCACTCCCGAAACACAATCTGTATTAATGCAAGAAGCAAGGTCTTCTTTCCAGAATCTAAAATACAGCAAGAACAATGAGCATTCCCGGAAAAAAGAACTGAGTTTCCTACTCATACAGACCATATGTAGTTCAATTCTGCTTATGAAACTGATACAAACCACAACTCCTCTTACATAAATCCTCTTTAGTTAATAGTGAGAATCACTTTTTGTTTCGTCAACTGCGAAAAATCATTTGAGCCCTATATTCCCTGGGTTTAGGAGAAAAGAACTCTTGCTTGTAGGAAGACACAGATCCTGGGGTTTAACTCCATTTCTGAAGGGAAATTCAGACCAGAGTTCTCATCCATTAAACACACTCTGTTTTCACGCAAGAAGCAAGCTCTTCTTTCCAGTGGCTCCAATACATCAAGAACCATGAGCATGCCCAGACAAAAAAGAACTGTGTTTCCAACTCATACAGACCATATGTAGTTCAATTCTGCTTTTGAAACTGATACAAACCACAGCTCCTCTTACATAAATCCTCTTTAGTTAATAGTGAGAATCGCGTTGGGTTCGTGAACTGCGGAAAATAATTTGAGTCCAATATTCACTGAGTTAAACAGAAATGAACTCTTGTTTGTAGTAAGACACAGATCCTGGGGTTTAACTCCATTTCCTAAGGGAAATTCAGACCAGAGTCCTCATCCCTGAAAAACACTCTGTTTTAAGGCAAGAATCATCCTCTTCTTTCCAGCTTCTCCAATTCAGTAAGAAACATGAGCATGCCCAGAAACAAAGAACTGTGTTTCCTACTCATACAGACCATATGTAGCAACTCTGCTTATGAAACTGAAACAAACCACAGCTCCTCTTACATAAATCCTCTTTAGTTAATAGTGAGAATCGCGTTTTGGTTCGTGAACTGCGAAAAATCATTTGAGCCCAAAATTCACTGGGTTAATGAGAAATGTACTCTTGCTTGTAGGAAGACACAGATCCTGGGGTTTAACTCCATTTCTGAAGGGAAATTCAGACCAGAGTTCTCATCCCTGAAAAACACTCTGTTTTAAGGCAAGAATCATCCTCTTCTTTCCAGCGTGTCCAATACTGTAAAAACCATGAGCATGCCCAGAAAAAAATAACTGTGTTTCCTACTCATATGGACCATATGGAGTACAACACTGCTTATGAAACTTAAACAAACCACAGCTCCTCTTACATAAATGCTCTTTAGTTAATAGTGAGAATAGCGTTGTGTTCGTGAACTGTGAAAAATCATTTCAGTCCAAAATTCACTGCGTTTACCAGCAATGAACTCCTGCTTGTAGGAAGACACAGATCCTGGGGTTTAACTTTGTTTCTGAAGGGAAATAAAGACTAGAGTTCTCATCCCAGAAACACACTCTGTTTTAACGCAAGAAGCAAGCTCTTCTTTCCAGCGGCTCTAATACATCAAGAACCATGAGCATGCCCAGAAAAAATGAACTGTGTTTCCTACTCATACGGACCAAATGCAGTTCAAGTCTGCTTATGAAACCGATATAAACAACTGCTCCTCTTACATAACTGCTCTTTAGTTAATAGTGAGAATCGCTTTGGGTCGTGAACTGGGAAAAATCATTTCAGCCCAAAATTCACTGGGTTTTCCAGAAATGATCTCTCGCTTGTAGGATGACACAGATCCTGGGGTTTAACTCCATTTCAGAAGGGAAATTCAGACCAGTGTTCTCAGCCATGAAACACAGTCTGTTTTCACGCGAGAAGCAAGCTCTTCCTTCCAGACTCTCCAATACAGCAAGAACCATGAGCATGCCAAGAAAAAAAGAGCTGTGTTTCCTGCTCAGACGGACCCTATGTAATTCAACTCTGCTTATGAACTAAAACAAACCACAGCTCCTCTTACATAAATGCTCTTTACTTAATATTGAGAATCGCGTTGGGTTCATGAACTGTGTAAAATCATTTGAGCTCAAAATTCACTGGGTTTTCCAGAAATGAACTCTTGCTTGTAGGAAGACACAGTTCCTGGGGTTTAACTCCATTTCTGAAAGGCAATTCAGACCAGACTTCTCATCCCTGAAACAAAATCTGTTTTAACGCAAGAAGCAACTTCTTTCCAGAATCTAAAATACAGTAAGAACCATGAGCATGCGCTATAAAAAAGAACTCTGTTTCCTACTCATAAGGAACATATGTAATTCAACTCTGCTTATGAAACTGAAACAAACCACAGGTCCTCTTACATAAATGCTCTTTAGTTAATAGTGAGAATCACGTTGGGTTCATGAACTGTGTAAAATCATTTGAGCCCAAAATTCACTGGGTTTTCCAGAAATGAACTCTTGCTTGTAGGAAGACACAGATTCTGGGGTTTAACTCCGCTTCTGAAGGGAAATTCAGACCAGAATTCTCACTCCCGAAACACAATCTGTACTAATGCAAGAAGCAAGGTCTTCTTTCCAGAATCTAAATTACAGCAAGAACAATGAGCATGCCCGGAAAAAAGAACTGTGTTTCCTACTCATACAGACCATATGTAGTTCAATTCTGCTTATGAAACTTATATAAACCACAGCTCCTCTTACATAAATGCTCTTTAGTTAATAGTGAGAATTGAGTTGGGTTCGTGAACTTGGAAAAATCATTACAGCCCCAAAATCACTGGCTTAACCAGAAATGAACTCTTGTTTGTAGGAAGACAAAGATCCTGGCGTTTAACTCTGTTTCTGAAGGGAAATTCAGACCAGAGTTCTCATCCCTGAAAAACACTCTGTTTTAAGGCAAGAATCATCCTCTTCTTTACAGAGTCTAAAATACAGCAAGAACCATGAGCATGCCCTGAAAAAAAGAACTGTGTTTCCTACTTATATGGACCATATGTAGTTCAACTCTGCTTATGAAACTGATACAAAACACCGCTCCTCTTACATAAATTCTCTTTAGTTAATAGTCATAATCATCTTGGGTTCGTGAACTGCAAAAAATCATTAGAGCCCAAAATTCACTGGGTTTACCAGAAATGAACTCTTGCCTGTATGAAGACACTGATCCTGGGGTTTATGTCCGTTTCTGAAGGCAAATTCAGACCCGAGTTCTCATTCCTGAGAAACACTCTGTTTTCATGCAAATTCATCCTCTTCTTTCCAGCATCTCCAATACAGTAAGAACCATGAGCATGCCCATAAAAAAAGAACTGTGTTTCCTACTCATACGGACCAATTGTAGTTCAACTCTGCTTATGTAATGATACAGACCACAGCTATTCTTACATAAATGCTCTTTAGTTAATAGTGATTATTTTTTGGGTTCCAGAACTGTGTAAATTCATTTGAGCTTAAAAATCACTTGGTTTACCAGAAATGAACTCTTGCTTGTAGTAAGACACAGATCCTGGGGTTTAACTCCGTTTGTGAAGGGAAGTTCAGACCAGTGTTCTCATCCATGAATCACACTCTGTTTTCCTGCAAGAAGCAAGCTCTTCTTTCCAGAATCTAAAATACAGCAACAACCATAAGCATGGCCTGAAAAAAAGAACTGTGCTACCTACTCATACGGACCATATGTAGTTCAACTCTGCTTATGAAACTGATACAAACCTCAGCTCCTCTTACATAAATGCTCTATAGTTAATAGTGATAATTGCATTGGGTTCTAGAACAGTGTACAATCATTTGAGCCGAAAATTCACGTGGTTTACCAGAAATGATCTCTTGCTTGTAGGAAGACACATATCCTGGGGTTTAACTCCGTTTCTGAAGGGAAATTCAGACCAGAGTTCTCATCCATGAAACACACTCTGTTTTAATGCAGGAAGCAAGCTCTTCTTTCCAGCGTCTCCAATACAGCAAGAACCATGAGCATGCGCAGAAAAAAAAGAACTGTGTTTCCTACTCATACGGACCATATGTAGTTCAACTCTGCTTATGAAACTGAAACAAACCACAGCTCCTCTTACATAAATGGTCTATAGTTAATAGTGATAATTGCATTGGGTTCTAGAACTGTGTAAAGTCATTTGAGCCGAAAATTCACTTGGTTTACCAAAAATGAACTATTCCTGGTAGGAAGACACAGATCATGGGGTTTAACTCCGTTTGTGAAGGGAAATTCAGACCAGAGTTCTCATCCATGATACACACCCTGTTTTAATGCAAGAAGCATGCACTTCTCTCCAGCGTCTCCAAGCAGCAAGAACCATGAGCATGCCCTGAAAAAAGAACTGTGTTTCCTACTCATGCGGACCATATGTAGTTCAACTCTGCTATGAAACTGATACAAACCACAGCTCCCCTTACATAAATCCTCTTTAATTAATAGTGAGAATCACGTTGGGTTCGTGAACTGTGTATAATCATTTGAGCCCAAAATTCATTGGGTTTACCAGAAATGAACTCTTGCTTGTAGGAAGACACGGATCCTGGGGTTTAACTACGTTTCTGAAGGGAAATAAAAAACTATAGTTCTCATTCCAGAAACATACTCTGTTTTAACGCAAGAAGCAAGCTCTTCTTTCCAGCGGCTCTAATACATCAAGAACCATGAGCATGCCCAGAAAAAATGAACTGTGTTTCCTACTCATACGGACCAAATGCAGTTCAAGTCTGCTTATGAAACCGATATAAACAACTGCTCCTCTTACATTACTGCTCTTTAGTTAGTAGTGAGAATCGCTTTGGGTTCTTGAACTGCGAAAAATCATTTCAGCCCAAAATTCACTGCGTTTACCAGCAATGAACTCCTGCTTGTAGGAAGACACAGATCCTGGGGTTTAACTCCGTTTCTGAAGGCAAATTCAGACCAGAGTTCTCATCTATGAAACACACTCTGTTTTAATGCAGGAAGCAAGCTCTTCTTTCCAGAGTATCCAATACAGCAAGAACCATGAGCATGCCCAAAAAAAAGTACTGTGTTTCCTACTCATACGGACCATATATAGTTCAACTCTGCTTATGAAATGATGCACACCACAGCACCTCTTAAATAAATGCTGTTTAGTTAATAGTGAGAATCACAATGGGTTTTTGAAGTATGTAAAATCATTTGTGCCCAAAATTCTCTTGGTTTTCCAGAAATGAACTCTTCCATGTAGGAAGGCACAGATCCTGGATTTTAAATCCGATTCTGAAGGTTAATTCAGACCAGTGTTCTCATCCATGAAACACACTCTGTTTTCCTGCAAGAAGCAAGCTCTTCTTTCCAGAATCTAAAATACAGCAACAACCATAATCATGGCCTGAAAAAAAGAACTGTGCTACCTACTCTACGGACCATATGTAGTTCAACTCTGCTTATGAAACTGATACAAACCTCAGCTCCTCTTACATAAATGCTCTATAGTTAATAGTGATAATTGCATTGGGTTCTAGAACAGTGTAAAATCATTTGAGCCGAAAATTCACGTGGTTTACCAGAAATGATCTCTTGCTTGTAGGAAGACACATATCCTGGGGTTTAACTCCGTTTCTGAAGGGAAATTCAGACCAGAGTTCTCATCCATGAAACACACTCTGTTTTAATGCAGGAAGCAAGCTCTTCTTTCCAGCGTCTCCAATACAGCAAGAAACATGAGCATGCCCTGAAAAAAAGAACTGTGTTTCCTACTCATGCAGACCATATGTAGTTCAACTCTGCTATGAAACTGATACAAACCACAGCTCCCCTTACATAAATCCTCTTTAATTAATAGTGAGAATCACGTTGGGTTCGTGAACTGTGTATAATCATTTGAGCCCAAAATTCACTGGGTTTACCAGAAATGAACTCTTGCTTGTAGGAAGACACGGATCTTGGGGTTTAACTACGTTTCTGAAGGGAAATAAAGACTATAGTTCTCATCCCAGAAACACACTCTGTTTTAACGCAAGAAGCAAGCTCTTCTTTCCAGCGGCTCTAATACATCAAGAACCATGAGCATGACCAGAAAAAATGAACTGTGTTTCCTACTCATACGGACCAAATGCAGTTCAAGTCTGCTTATGAAACCGATATAAACAACTGCTCCTCTTACATAACTGCTCTTTAGTTAATAGTGAGAATTGCTTTGGGTTAGTGAACTTCGAAAAATCATTTCAGCCCATAATTCACTGCGTTTACCAGCAATGAACTCCTGCTTGTAGGAAGGCAATGATCCTGGGGTTTAACTCTGTTTCTGAAGGCAAATTCAGAACAGAGTTCTCATCTATGAAACACACTCTGTTTTAATGCAAGAAGAAAGCTCTTCTTTCCAGCATCTCCAATACAGCAAGAACCATGAGCATGCCCTGAAAAAAAGTACTGTGTTTCCTACTCATACGGATCATATATAGTTCAACTCTGCTTATGAAATGATACACACCACAGCACCTCTTAAATAAATGCTGTTTAGTTAATAGTGAGAATCACAATGGGTTTTTGAAGTATGTAAAATCATTTGTGCCCAAAATTCTCTTGGTTTACCAGAAATGAACTCTTCCATGTAGGAAGGCACAGATCCTGGATTTTAAATCCGATTCTGAAGGTTAATTCAGACCAGTGTTCTCATCCATGAAACACACTCTGTTTTCCTGCAAGAAGCAAGCTCTTCTTTCCATAATCTAAAATACAGCAACAACCATAAGCATGGCCTGAAAAAAAGAAGTGCGCTACCTACTCATACGGACCATATGTAGTTCAACTCTGCTTATGAAACTGATACAAACCTCAGCTTCTCTTACATAAATGCTCTTTAGTTAATAGTGATAATTGCATTGGGTTCTAGAACAGTGTAAAATCATTTGAGCCGAAAATTCACTTGGTTTACCAAAAATGAACTCTTCCTGGTAGGAAGACACAGATCATGGGGTTTAACTCCGTTTGTGAAGGGAAATTCAGACCAGAGTTCTCATCCATGATACACACCCTCTTTTAATGCAAGAAGCATGCACTTCTCTCCAGCTTCTCCAATACAGCAAGAACCATGAGCATGCCCTGAAAAAAAGAACTGTGTTTCCTACTCATGCGGACCATATGTAGTTCAACTCTGCTTATGAAACTGATACAAACCACAGCTCCCCTTACATAAATCCTCTTTAGTTAATAGTGAGAATCGCGTTGGGTTCGTGAACTGTGTATAATCATTTGAGCCCAAAATTCACTGGGTTTACCAGAAATGAACTCTTGCTTGTAGGAAGACACAGATCCTGGTGAATAAGTCCGTTTCTGAAGGGAAATCCAAACCAGAGTTCTCATCCATGATACACACCCTGTTTTAATGCAAGAAGCATGCACTTCTCTCCAGCGTCTCCAATACAGCAAGAACCATGAGCATACCCAGAAAAAAATAACTGTGTTTCCTACTCATATGGATCATATGGAGTTCAACACTGCTTATGAAACTGAAACAAACCACAGCTCCTCTTACATAAATGCTATTTAGTTAATAGTGAGAATAACGTTGTGTTCGTGAACTGTGTAAAATCTTTTGATCCCAAAATACACTGTGTTTACCAGAAATGAACTCTTGCTTGTAGGAAGACACATATCCTGGGGTTTAACTCCATTTCTGAATGGAAATTCAGACCAGTGTTCTCATCCATGAAACACACTCTGTTTTCACTCAAGAAGCAAGCTCTTCTTTCCAGCGGCTCCAATACATCAAGAACTATGAGCATGCCCTGAAATAAAGAACTCTGTTTCCTTCTCATAAGGACCATATGTAGTTCAACTCTGGTTATGAAACTGATACAAACCACAGCTCCACTTACATAAATGCTCTTTAGTTAATATTGAGAATCGGATTGGGTAGGTGAACTGTGAAAAAGCATTTGATGTGAAAATTCACTTGGTTTACCAGAAATTATCTCTTACTTATAGGAAGACACAGATCCTGGGGTTTAACTCCGTTTGTGAAGGGAAATTCAGACCAGAGTTCTCATCCATGATACACACCCTCTTTTAATGCAAGAAGCATGCACTTCTCTCCAGCATCTCCAATACAGCAAGAACCATGAGCATGCCCTGAAAAAAAGAACTGTGTTTTCTACTCATGCGGACCATATGTAGTTCAACTCTGCTTATGAAACTGATACAAACCACAGCTCCCCTTACATAAATCCTCTTTAGTTAATAGTGAGAATCGCGTTGGGTTCGTGAACTGTGTATAATCATTTGAGCCCAAAATTCACTGGGTTTACCAGAAATGAACTCTTGCTTGTAGGAAGACACAGATCCTGGTGTATAAGTCCGTTTCTGAAGGGAAATCCAAACCAGAGATCTCATCCATGATACACACCCTGTTTTAATGCAAGAAGCATGCACTTCTCTCCAGCGTCTCCAATACAGCAAGAACCATGAGCATACCCAGAAAAAAATAACTGTGTTTCCTACTCATATGGATCATATGGAGTTCAACACTGCTTATGAAACTGAAACAAACCACAGCTCCTCTTACATAAATGCTATTTAGTTAATAGTGAGAATAACGTTGTGTTCGTGAACTGTGTAAAATCTTTTGATCCCAAAATACACTGTGTTTACCAGAAATGAACTCTTGCTTGTAGGAAGACACATATCCTGGGGTTTAACTCCATTTCTGAATGGAAATTCAGACCAGTGTTCTCATCCATGAAACACACTCTGTTTTCACTCAAGAAGCAAGCTCTTCTTTCCAGCGGCTCCAATACATCAAGAACTATGAGCATGCCCTGAAATAAAGAACTCTGTTTCCTTCTCATAAGGACAATATGTAGTTCAACTCTGGTAATGAAACTGATACAAACCACAGCTCCACTTACATAAATGCTCTTTAGTTAATATTGAGAATCGGATTGGGTAGGTGAACTGTGAAAAAGCATTTGATCTGAAAATTCACTTGGTTTACCAGAAATTATCTCTTACTTATAGGAAGACACAGATCCTGGGGTTTAACTCCATTTCTGAAGGGAAATTCAGACCAGAGTTCTCATCATTGAAAAACACTCTGTTTTAAGGCAAGAATCACCCTCTTCTTTCCAGCTTCTCCAATACAATAAGAAACATGAGCATGCAGAGAAAAAAAGAACTTGGTTTCCTACTCATACAGACCATATGTAGTTCAAGTCTGCTTATGAAACTGAAACAAACCACAGCTCCTCTTACATAAATCCTCTTTAGTTAATAGTGAGAATCACGTTTTTGTTCGTGAACTGCGAAAAATCATTTGAACCCTAAATTCCCTGGGTTTACCAGAAAAGAACTCTCGCTTGTAGGAAGACGCAGATCCTGGGGTTTAACTCCGTTTCTGAAGGTATATTCAGACCAGAGTTCTCATCCATGAAACACACTCTGTTTTCACGCAAGAAGCAAGCTATTCTTTCCAGCGGCTCCAATACATCAAGAACCATGAGCATGCCCAGAAAAAAAGAACTGTGTTTCCAACTCATATGGACCATATGTAGTTCAACTCTGCTTATGAAACTGAAACAAACCACAGCTCCTCTTACATAAATGCTCTTTAGTTAATAGTGATAATCATGTTGGGTTCGTGAATGGCGGAAAATCATTTGAGTCCAATATACACTGAGTTAAACAGATATGAACTCTTGCTTGTAGGAAGACACAGATCCTGGTGTTTAACTCCATTTCTGAAGGGAAATTCAGACCAGAGTTCTCATCCCTGAAAAACACTCTCTTTTAAGGCAAGAATCATCCCCTTCTTTCCAGCTTCTCCAATACACTAAGAAACATGAGCATGCCCAGAAACAAAGAACTGTGTTTCCTACTCATACAGACCATATGTAGTTCAACTCTGCTAATGAACCTGAAACAAACCATAGCTCCTCTTACATAAATCCTCTTTAGTTAATAGTGAGAATCGCATTTTGGTTCATGAACTGCGAAAAATCATTTGAGCCCAAAATTCACTGGGTTAATGAGAAATGAACTCTTGTTTGTAGGAAGACACAGATCCTGGGGTTTAACTCCATTTCTGAAGGGAAATTCATACCAGAGTTCTCATCCCTGAAAAACACTCTGTTTTAATGCAAGAATCATCCTCTTCTTTCCAGCTTCTCCAATACAGTAAGAACCATGAGCATGCCCAGAAAAAAAGAACTGTGTTTTCTACTCATACGGACAATATGTAGTTCAACACTGCTTATGAAACTGAAACAAACCACAGCTCCTCTTACATAAATCCTCTTTAGTTAATAGTGAGAATCACGTTTTGGTTCGTGAACTTGGAAAAATCATTTGAGCCCTAAATTCCCTGTGTTTACCAGAACAGAACTCTTGCTTGTAGGAAGACACAGATTCTGGGGTTTAACTCCGTTTCTGAAGGGAAATTCAGACCAGAGTTCTCATCCATGAAACACACTCTGTTTTCACGCAAGAAGCAACCTCTCCTTTCCAACGGCTCCTATACCTCAAGGAATATCATCATGCCCTGAAAAAAAGCACTGTGTTTCCTACTCATAAGGACCATATGTAATTCAACTCTGCTTATGAAACTGAAACAAACCACAGGTCCTCTTACATAAATGCTCTTTAGTTAATAGTGAGAATCTCGTTGGGTTCATGAACAGTGTAAAATCTTTAGAGCCCAAAATTCACTGGGTTTTACAGAAAGGAACTCTTGCTTGTAGGAAGACACAGATCCTGGGGTTTAACTCCGTTTCTGAAGGGTAATTCAGACCAGTGTTCTCATCAATTAAGCACACTCTGTTTTCACGCAAGAAGCAACCTCTTTTTTCCAGATTCTAAAATACATCAAGAACTATGAGCATGCCCAGAAAAAAAGAACTGTGTTTCCTACTCATACGGACCATATGTAGTGCAACTCTGCATATGAAACTGATACAAACCACAGCTCTGCTTACGTAAATGCTCCTTAGTTAATAGTGAGAATCGCGTTGGGTTCGTGAACTGCGAAAAATCATTTGCGCCCAAAATAAACTGGGTTTACCAGAAATGAACTCTTGCTTGTAGGAAGACACAGATCCTTGGGTTTAACTCCGTTTGAGGAGAAATTCAGACCAGAATTCTCATCCCTGAAAAACAGTCTGTTTTAAGGCATGAATCATCCTCTTCTTGCCAAGGTCTCCAATACAGTACGAACCATGATCATACCCAGAAAAAAGAACTGTGTTTCCTACCATACGGACTATATGTAGTTCAACTCTGCTTATGGAATGATACAGACCACAGCTCCTCTTACATAAATTCTCTTTAGTTAATAGTGATAATCGCGTTGGGTTCTAGAACTGTGTATAGTGATTTGAGCCAAAAATTCACTTGATTTACCAGAAATTAACTCTTGCATGTAGGAAGACACAGATCATGGGGTTTAACTCCGTTTGTGAAGAGAAATTCAGACCAGAATTCAAATCCATGAAACACAACCTGTTTTAATGCAAGAAGCAAGCTCTTCTTTCCAGAGTCTAAAATACAGCAAGAACCATGAGCATGCCTTGACAAAAAGAACTGTGTTACCTACTCATACGGACCATATGTAGTTCAACTCTGCTTATGATACTGATACAAACCACAGCTCCTCTTACATAAATGCTCTTTAGTTAATAGTCAGAATCGCGTTGGGTTCATGAACTGTGTAAAATCATTTGAGCCCAAAATTCACTGGGTTTTCCAGAAATGAACTCTTGCTTGTAGGAAGACACAGATTCTGGGGTTTAACTCCGTTTCTGAAGAGAATTTCAGACCAGAATTCTCACTCCCGAAACACAATCTGTATTAATGCAAGAAGCAAGGTCTTCTTTCCAGAATCTAAAATACAGCAAGAACAATGAGCATGCCTGGAAAAAAGAACTGAGTTTCCTACTCATACAGACCATATGTAGTTCAATTCTGCTTATGAAACTGATACAAACCACAACTCCTCTTACATAAATCCTCTTTAGTTAATAGTGAGAATCACTTTTTGTTTTTCGTCAACTGTGAAAAATCATTTGAGCCCTGAATTCCCGGGGTTTACGAGAAAAGAACTCTTGCTTTTAGGAAGACACAGATCCTGGGGTTTAACTCCATTTCTGAAGGGAAATTCAGACCAGAGTTCTCATCCATGAAACACACTCTGTTTTCACGCAAGAAGCAAGCTCTTCTTTCCAGTGGCTCCAATACATCAAGAACCATGAGCATGCCCAGAAAAAAAAGAACTGTGTTTCCAACTCATACAGACCATATGTAGTTCTATTCTGCTTATGAAACTGATACAAACCACAGCTCCTCTTACATAAATCCTCTTTAGTTAACAGTGAGAATCGCGTTGGGTTCGTGAACTGCTGAAAATCATTTGAGTCCAATATTCACCGAGTTAAACAGAAATGAACTCTTGTTTGTAGGAAGACACAGATCCTGGGGTTTAACTCCATTTCCTAAGGGAAATTCAGACCAGAGTTCTCATCCCTGAAAAACACTCTGTTTTAAGGCAAGAATCATCCTCTTCTATCCAGCTTCTCCAATTCAGTAAGATAAATGAGCATGCCCAGAAACAAAGAACTGTGTTTCCTACTCATACAGACCATATGTAGCAACTCTACTTATGAAACTGAAACAAACCACAGCTCGTCTTACATAAATCCTCTTTAGTTAATAGTGAGAATAGCGTTGTGTTCGTGAACTGTGAAAAATCATTTCAGTCCAAAATTCACTGCGTTTACCAGCAATGAACTCCTGCTTGTAGGAAGACACAGATCCTGGGGTTTAACTTTGTTTCTGAAGGGAAATAAAGACTAGAGTTCTCATCCCAGAAACACACTCTGTTTTAACGCAAGAAGCAAGCTCTTCTTTCCAGCGGCTCTAATACATCAAGAACCATGAGCATGCCCAGAAAAAATGAACTGTGTTTCCTACTCATACGGACCAAATGCAGTTCAAGTCTGCTTATGAAACCGATATAAACAACTGCTCCTCTTACATAACTGCTCTTTAGTTAATAGTGAGAATCGCTTTGGGTCGTGAACTGGGAAAAATCATTTCAGCCCAAAATTCACTGGGTTTTCCAGAAATGATCTCTCGCTTGTAGGATGACACAGATCCTGGGGTTTAACTCCGTTTCAGAAGGGAAATTCAGACCAGTGTTCTCAGCCATGAAACACAGTCTGTTTTCACGCGAGAAGCAAGCTCTTCCTTCCAGACTCTCCAATACAGCAAGAACCATGAGCATGCCAAGAAAAAAAGAGTTGTGTTTCCTGCTCAGACGGACCCTATGTAATTCAACTCTGCTTATGAACTAAAACAAACCACAGCTCCTCTTACATAAATGCTCTTTACTTAATATTGAGAATCGCGTTGGGTTCATGAACTGTGTAAAATCATTTGAGCTCAAAATTCACTGGGTTTTCCAGAAATGAACTCTTGCTTGTAGGAAGACACAGTTCCTGGGGTTTAACTCCATTTCTGAAAGGCAATTCAGACCAGACTTCTCATCCCTGAAACAAAATCTGTTTTAACGCAAGAAGCAACTTCTTCTTTCCAGAATCTAAAATACAGTAAGAACCATGAGCATGCGCTATAAAAAAGAACTCTGTTTCCTACTAATAAGGAACATATGTAATTCAACTCTGCTTATGAAACTGAAACAAACAACAGGTCCTCTTACATAAATGCTCTTTAGTTAATAGTGAGAATCGCGTTGGGTTCATGAACTGTGTAAAATCATTTGAGCCCAAAATTCACTGGGTTTTCCAGAAATGAACTCTTGCTTGTAGGAAGACACAGATTCTGGGGTTTAACTCCATTTCTGAAGGGAAATTCAGACCAGAGTTCTCATTCCTGAAAAACACTCTGTTTTAAGGCAAGAATCATCCTCTTCTTTCCAGCTTCTCCAATACAGTAAGAAACATGAGCATTCCCAGAAAGAAAGAACTTTGTTTCCTACTCATACAGACCATATGTAGTTCAAGTCTACTTATGAAACTGAAACAAACCACAGCTCCTCTTACATAAATCCTCTTTAGTTAATAGTGAGAATCACTTTTTGGTTCGTGAACTGCGAAAAATCATTTGAGCCCTCAATTCCCTGGGTTTACCAGAAAAGAACTCTTGCTTGTAGGAAGACACAGATCCTGGGGTTTAACTCTGTTTCTGAAGGGAAATTCAGACCAGAGTTCTCATCCCTGAAAAACCCACTCTTTTAAGGCAAGAATCATCCTCTTCTTACCAGCTTCTCCAATACAGTAAGAAACATGAGCATGCCAGAAACAAAGAACTGTGTTTCCTACTCATACAGACCATATGTAGTTCAACTGTGCTTATGAAACTGAAACAAACCACAGCTCCTCTTACATAAATCCTCTTTAGTTAATACTGAGAATCGCGTTTTGGTTCGTGAACTGCGAAAAATCATTTGAACCCAAAAATCACTGGGTTAATGAGAAATGAACTCTTGCTTGTAGGAAGACACAGATCCTGGGGTTTATCTCCATTTCTGAAGGGAAATTCAGACCAGAGTTCTCATCCCTGAAAAACACTGTGTTTTAATGCAAGAATCATCCTCTTCTTTCCAGCTTCTCCAATACAGTAAGAACCATGAGCATGCCCAGAAAAAAAGAACTGTGTTTTCTACTCATACGGACCATATGTAGTTCAACACTGCTTATGAAACTGAAACAAACCACAGCTCCTCTTACATAAATGCTCTTTAGTTAATAGTGAGAATAGCGTTGTGTTCGTGAACTGTGTAAAACCTTTTGAGCCCAAAATTCCCTGGGTTTACCAGAAATGAACTCTTGCTTGTAGGGAGACACATATCCTGGGGTTTAACTCCGTTTCTGAAGGGAAATTCAGACCAGTGTTCTCATCCATGAAACACACCCTGTTTTTACGAAGAGGCAAGCACTTCTTTCCAGAGTCTAAAATACAGCACGAACCATGAGCTTGCCCTGAATAAAGAACTGTGTTTCCTACTCATACGGACCATATGTAGTTCAACTCGGCTTATGAAACTGATACAAACAACAGCTCTTCTTACATAAATGCTCTTTACTTAATAGTGAGAATCGCGTTGGGTTCGTGACATGCGAAAAATCATTTGAGCCCAAAATTCACTGGGTTTACCTGAAATGAACTCCTCCTTGTAGGAAGACACAGATGCTGGGGTTTTACTCCGTTTTTGAAGGGAAATTCAGACCAGAATTCTCCTCCCTGAAAAACACTCTCTTCCAAGGCAAGAATCATCCTCTTCTTTCCAAAGTCTCCAATACAGTAAGAACCATGAGCATGCCCAGAAAAAAAGAACTGTGTTTCCTACTCATACGGACTATATGTAGCTCAACTCAGCTTATGAAATGATACAGACCACAGCTCCTCTTACATAAATGCTCTTTAGTTAATAGTGATTATCGCGTTGTGTTGTAGAACTGTTTATAGTCATTTGAGTCAAAAATTCACTTGATTTACCAGAAATTAACTCTTGCTTGTAGGAAGACACAGATCATGGGGTTTAACTCCGTTTGTGAAGGGAAATTAAGACCAGAGTTCTCATCCATGAAACACACCCTGTTTTAATGCAAGAAGCAAGCTCTTCTTTCCAGAGTCTAAAATACAGCAAGAAACATGAGCATGCCCGGAAAAAGAACTGTGTTTCCTACTCATACAGACCATATGTAGTTCAACTCTGCTTATGAAACTGATACAAACCACAGCTCCTCTTACATAAATGCTCTTTAGTTAATAGTGAGAATCGAGTTGGGTTCCTGAACTTGGAAAAATCATTTCAGCCCAAAAATCACTGGATTAACCAGAAATGAACTCTTGCTTGTAGGAAAACAAAGATCCTGGGGTTTATGTCCGTTTCTGAAGGCAAATTCAGACCAGAGTTCTCATTCCTGAAAAACACTCTGTTTTCAGGCAAGAATCATCCTCTTCTTTCCAGCGTCTCCAATACAGTAAGAACCATGAGCATGCCCATAAAAAAAGAACTGTGTTTCCTACTCATACGGACCAATTGTAGTTCAACTCTGCTTATGTAATGATACAGACCACAGCTATTCTTAAATAAATGGTCTTTAGTTAATAGTGATTATTTTTTGGGTTCCAGAACTCTGTAAATTCATTTGAGCTTAAAATTCTCTTCGTTTACCAGAAATGAACTCTTGTTTGTAGTAAGACACAGATCCTGGGGTTTAACTCCGTTTTTGAAGGGAAATTCAGACCAGTGTTCTCATCCATGAAACACACTCTGTTTTAATGCAAGAAGCAAGCTCTTCTTTCCAGCGTCTCAAATTCAACAAGAACCATGAGAATGCCATGAAAAAAATAAGTGTGTTTCCTACACATACGGACCATATGTAGTTCAACTCTGCTTATGAAACTGGTACAAACCACAGCTCCTCTTACATAAACGCTCTTTAGTAATAGTTAGAATCGGTTTGGGTTGGTGAATTTGAAAAATCTTTTGAGCCCAAATTCACTGGGTTTACCAGAAATGAACTCTTGCTTGTAGGAAGACACAGATCCTGGGGTTTAACTCCGTTTCTGAAGTGAAATTCAGACCAGAGTTCTCATCACTGAAACACACTCTGCTTTAACGCAAGTAGAAAGATCTTCTTTCCAGAGTCTAAAATACAGCAAGAACCATGAGCATGCCCAGGAAAAAAGAACTGTGTTTCCTACTCATACAGACCATATGTAGTTCAACTCTGCTTGTGAAACTGATACAATCCAAACCTCCTCTTCCATGAATGCTCTTTAGTTAATAGTGATAATCGCGATGGGTTCATGGACTTCGAAAAAAAATTTTAGTCCAAAATTCACTTGGTTTACCAGAAATGAACTCTTTTATGTACACGAAGACACAGATCCTGGATTTTAACTCCGTTTCTGAAGGGAAATTCAGACCAGAATTCTCATACCTGAAAAACACTCTGTTTTTAGGCTTGAGTCATCCTCTTCTTTCTAGGTTCTCCAATACATCAAGAACCATGAGCATGCACTGAAAAAAAGAACTGTGTTTCCTACTCATACGCACCATATGTAGTCCAACTCTTCTTATGAAACTGTTACAGACCACAGCTCCTCTTACATAAATGCTCTTTAGTTAATAGTGATAATCGCGTTGTGTTCTAGAACTGTGGAAAAAAATTTGAGCCGAAAATTCAGTTGGTTTACCAGAAATGAACTCTTACTTGTAGGAAGACACAGATCATGGAGTTTAACTCCGTTTCTGACGGGAAATTCAGACCAGTGTTCTCTTCCATGAAAAAAACTCTGTTTTAATGCAAGAAGCAAGCTCTTCTTAACAGAGTCTCCAATACAACAAGAACCATGAGCATGCCCTGAAAAAAAAGAAGTGTGTTTCCTACTCATACGGACCATATGTAGTTCAACTCTGCTTATGAAACTGATACAAACCACAGCTCCTCTTACATAAATGCTCTAAAGTTAATAGTGAGAATCGGTTTGGGTTGGTGAAGGGAGAAAAATCATTTGAGCCGAAAATTCACTTGGTTTACCAGAAATGAACTCTTGCTTGTAGGAAGACACAGATCCTGAGGATTAACTCCGTTTCTGAAGGGAAATTCAGACAAGAGGTCTCATCCCTGAAACACACTCTGCTTTAACGCAAGAAGCAAGCTCTTCTTTCCAGATTCTAAAATACAGCAAGAAACATGAGCATGCCCTGAAAAAAGACCTGTGTTTCCTACTCATACGGACCATATGTAGTTCAACTCTGCTTATGAAACTGATACAAACCACAGTTCCTATAACGTAAATGCTGTTTAGTTAATAGTGAGAAGAGCGTTGGATTCGTGAACTGGGAAAAGTCATGTGAGTCCAAAATTCCCTGAGTTAACCAGAAATGAACTCTTGCTTGTAGGAAGACACAGATGCTGGGGTTTAACTCCGTTTCTGAATTGAAATTCAGACCAGAGTTCTCATCCCTGAAACACACTCTGTTTTAATGAAGAAGAAAGCTCTTCTTTCCAGAGTCTAAAATACAGCAAGAACCATGAGCATGGTCTGAAAAAAAGAACTGTGTTTCCTATTCATACTGACCATATGTAGTTCAATTCTGCTTATGAAACTGATACAAACCACACCTCCTCTTACATAAATGCTCTTTAGTTAATAGTGAGAATAGCGTTGGGTTCTAGAACTCTGAAAAGTCATTTTAGCCAAAAATTCACTTTGTTTACCAGAAATGAACTCTTGCTGGTAGGAAGACTCAGATCCTGGGGTTAAACTCCGTTTCTGAAGGGAAATTCAGACCAGAGTTCTCATCCTTGAAACACACTCTGTTTTAAGCCATGAATGATCCTCTTCTTTCCAGGATCTCCAATACAGTATTAACCATGAGCATGCCAAGAAAAAAAGAACTGTGTTTCCTACTCATACGGACCATATGTAGTCCAATTCTGCTTATGAAAATGATACAGACCAGAGCTCCTCTTACATGAATGTACTTTAGTTAATAGTGATAATCAAGGTTGGGTTCTAGAATTGTGTAAAAACATTTGAGCCCAAAATTCACTTGGTTTACCAGAAATGAACTCTGCTTGTAGGGAGACACAGATCATGGTGTTTAACTCCGTTTCTGAAGGGAAATTCAGACCAGAATTCTCCTCCAAGAAACACACTCTGTTTTAATGCAAGAAGCAAGCTCTTCTTTCCAGCATCTCCAATAGAGCAAGAACCATGAGCATGCCCTGAAAAAAAGAACTCTGTTTCCTACACATAAGGATCATATGTAGTTCAACTCTGCTTATGAAACTGAAACAAACCACACCTCCTCTTACATAAATGCTCTTTAGTTAATAGTGAGAATCGCGTTGGGTTCGTGAACTGCAAAAAATCATTTGAGCCCAAAATTCACTGTGTTTACATGAAATGAACTCTTGCTTGTAGGAAGACACAGATCCTGGGATTTAACTCCATTTTTGAAGGCAAATTTAGACCAGAATTCTCATCCCTGAAAAACACTCTGTTTTAAGACAAGAGTCATCCCCTTCTTCCCAGCTTCTCCAATACAGTAAGAACCATGAGCTTGCCCTGAAAAAAAGAACTGTGTTTCCTACTCATACGGACCATATGTAGTTCAACTCTGCTTATGAAACTGATACAGACCACAGCTCCTCTTACATAAATCCTCTTTAGTTAATAGTGAGAATCACGTTTTGGTTCGTGAACTGCGAAAAATCATTTGAACCCTAAATTCCCTGGGTTTACCAGAAAAGAACTCTCGCTTGTAGGAAGACGCAGATCCTGGGGTTTAACTCCGTTTCTGAAGGTATATTCAGAACAGAGTTCTCATCCATGAAACACACTCTGTTTTCACGCAAGAAGCAAGCTCTTCTTTCCAGCGGCTCCAATACATCAAGATACATGAGCATGCCCAGAAAAAAAGAACTGTGTTTCCAACTCATACGGACCATATGTAGTTCAACTCTGCTTATGAAACTGAAACAAACCACAGGTCCTCTTACATAAATCCTCTTTAGTTAATAGTGAGAATCGCGTTTTGGTTCATGAACTGCGAAAAATCTTTTGAGCCCAAAATTCACGGGGTTTACCTGAAATGAACTCTTGCTTGTAGGAAGACTAATATCCTGGGGTTTAACTCCATTTCTGAAGGGAAATTCAGCCCAGAGTTCTCATCCCTGAAAAACACTCTGTTTTAAGTCAAGAATCGTCCTCTTCTTTCCGGCTTCTCCAATACGATAAGAACGATGAGCATGCCCAGAAAAAAGAACTGTGTTTCCTACTCATATGGACCATATGTAGTTTAAAACTGTTTATGAAACTGAAACAAACCACAGCTCCTCTTACATAAATGCTCTTTAGTTAATAGTGAGAATAGCGTTGTGTTCGTGAACTGTGTAAAATCTTTTGAGCCCAAAATTCACTGGGTTTACCAGAAATGAACTCTTGCTTGTAGGAAGACTAATATCCTGGGGTTTAACTCCATTTCTGAAGGGAAATTCAGACCAGTGTTCTCATGCATGAAACACACTCTGTTTTCACGCAAGAAGCAAGCTCTTCTTTCCAGCAGCTCCAATACATCAAGAACTATGAGCATGCCCTGAAAAAAAGAACTGTGTTTCCTTCTCATAAGGACCATATGTAGTTCAACTCTTGTTATGAAACTGATACAAACCACAGCTCCTCTTACATAAATCCTCTTTAGTTAATAGTGAGAATCACTTTTTGGTTCGTGAACTGCGAAAAATCATTTGAGCCCTCAAATCCCTGGGTTTACCAGAAAAGAACTCTTGCTTGTAGGAAGACACAGATCCTGGGGTTTAACTCTGTTTCTGTAGGGAAATTCAGACCAGAGTTCTCATCCATGAAACACACTCTGTTTTCACGCAAGAAGCAAGCTCTTCTTTCCAGTGGCTCCAATACATCAAGAACCATGAGCATGCCAAGAAAAAAAGAACTGTGTTTCCAACTCATACGGACCATATGTAGTTCAATTCTGCTTATGAAACTGATACAAACCAAAGCTCCTCTTAAATAATTCCTCTTTAGTTAATAGAGAGAATCACCTTGGGTTCGTGAATTGCGGAAAATCATTTGAGTCCAATATTCACTGAGTTAAACAGAAATGAACTCTTGCTTTTAGGAAGACAAAGATCCTGGCATTTAACTCAATTTCTGAAGGGAAATTCAGACCATAGTTCTCATCCCTGAAAAACACACTGTTTTAAGGCAAGAATCATCCTCTTCTTACCAGCTTCTCCAATGCAGTAAGAAACATGAGCATGCCAGAAACAAAGAACTGTGTTTCCTACTCATACAGACCATATGTAGTTCAACTGTGCTTATGAAACTGAAACAAACCACAGCTCCTCTTACATAAATCCTCTTTAGTTAATAGTGAGAATCGCGTTTTGGTTCGTGAACTGCAAAAAATCATTTGAACCCAAAAATCACTGGGTTAATGAGAAATGAACTCTTGCTTGTCGGAAGACACAGATCCTGGGGTTTATCTCCATTTCTGAAGGGAAATTCAGACCAGAGTTCTCATCCCTGGAAAACACTGTGTTTAATGCAAGAAACATCCTCTTCTTTCCAGCTTCTCCAATACAGTAAGAACCATGAGCATGCCCAGAAAAAAAAGAACTGTGTTTTCTACTCATACGGACCATATGTAGTTCAACTCTGCTTATGAAACTAATACAGACCACAGTTCCTCTTACATAAATGCTCTTTAGTTAATAGTGAGAATTGCGTTGGGTATGTGAACTGTGAAAAATCATTTGAGCCCAAAATTCACTGGGTTTAACAGAAATGAACCCTTGCTTGTAGGAAGACTCAGATCCTGGGGTTAAACACCGTTTCTGAAGGGAAATTCAGACCAGAGTTCTCATCCCTGAAACACACTCTGCTTTAACGCAAGAAGCCATCTCTCCTTTCCAGAGTCTAAAATAGAGCAAGAACAATGAGCATGACCTGAAAAAAAGAACTGTGTTTCCTACTCATACGGACCATATGTAGTTCAATTCTGCTTATGAAACTGATACAAACCACAGCTCCTCTTACATAAATGCTCTTTAGTTAATAGTGAGAATCCAGTTGGGTTCTTGAACTGCGAAAAATATTTGAGCCCAAAATTCACTGGGTTTACCAGAAATGGACTCTTGCTTGTAGGAAGACACAGATCCTGGGGTTTAACTCCGATTATGAAGGGAAATTCAGACCAGAGTTCTCATCCCTGAAAAACACTCTGTTTTAAGGCAAGAAGCAAACTCTTCTTTCCAGATTCTCCAAAACAGCAAGAACAATGATCATGCACAGAAAAAAAGAACTCTGTTTCCTACTCATACGGACCATATGTAGTTCAACTCTGCTTATGAAACTGATACAGACCACAGCTCCTCTTACATAATTGCTCTTTAGTTAATAGTGATAATCGCCTTGGGTTCTCGAACTGTGTGAAATCATTTGAGCCCATAATTCACTTGGTTTACCAGAAATGAACTCTTGCTTGTAGAAAGATACAGATCATGGGGTTTAACTCTGTTTCTGAAGGTAAATTCAGACCAGAATTCTCATACATGAAACACACTCAGTTTTAATGCAAGAAGCAAGCTCTTCTTTCCAGCGTCTCCAATACAGCAAGAGTCATGAGCATGCCCAGAAAAAGAACTGTGTTTCATAATCATACGGACCATATGTAGTTCAACTCTGCTTATGAAACTGATACAAACCACAGCTCCTCTTACATAAAATCTCTTTAGTTAATTGTGAGAATAGCTTAGGGTTCGTGAACTGCGAAAAATCTTTTGAGCCCAAAATTCACGGGGTTTACCTGAAATGAACTCCTGCTTATAGGAAGACACAGATCCTGGGCTTTAACTCCGTTTCTGAAGGGATATTCAGACCAGAGTTCTCATCCCTGAAACACATTCTATTTTAACGAAGAAGCAAGCTGTTCTTACCAGAGACTAAAATACAGCAAGAACCATGAGAATGGTCTGAAAAAAAGAACTGTGTTTCCTATTCATACCCACCATATGTAGTTCAACTCTGCTTATGAAACTGATACAGACCACACCTCCTGTTACATAAATGCTCTTTAGGTAATAGTGAGAATCATGTTGGGTTCGTGAACTACAAAAAAACATTTGAGCCCAAAATTCACCGGGTTTACCAGAAATGAACTGTTGCTTGTAGGAAGACACAGATCCTGGGGTTTAACTCTGTTTCTGAAGGGAAATTCAGACCAGAATTCTTATCCCTGAAAAACACTCTGTTTTAAGGCATGAATCATCTTCTTCAGTCCAGGTTCTCCAATACCGTAAGAACCATGAGCATGGCAAGAAAAAATGAACTGTGTTTCCTACTCATACGGACCATATGTAGTCCAATTCTGCTTACGAAAATGATACAGACCAGAGCTCCTGTTTCATAAATGCTCTTTAGTTAATAGTGATAATCAAGGCTGGGTCTAGAACCTGTAAAACCATTTGAGCCCAAAATTCACTTGGTTTACCAGAAATGAACTCTTGCTTGTAGGGAGACACAGATCATGGGGTTTAACTCCGTTTCGGAAGGGAAATTCTGACCAGAATGCTCCTCCATGAAACACACTCTGTTTTAATGCAAGTAGAAACCACTTCTTTCCAGCGTCTCCAATACAGCAAGAACCATGAGCATGCCCAGAAAAAAAGAACTCTGTTTCCTTCTCATACGGACCATATGTAGTTCAACTCTCCTTATCAAACCGATACAGACCACAGCTCCTCTTACATAAATGCTCTTTAGTTAATAGTGAGAATCGCGTTGAGTATGTGAACTGTGAAAAATCATTTGAGCCCAAAATTCACCTGGTTTAACACAAAGGTACCCTTGCTTGTAGGAAGACTCAGATCTTGGGATTAAACGCTGTTTCTGAAGGTAAATTCAGACCAGAATTCTCATCCATGAAACACACTCAGTTTTAATGCAAGAAGCAAGCTCTTCTATCCAGCGTCTCCAATACAGCAAGAGTCATGATCATGCCCAGAAAAAGAACTGTGTTTCATAATCATACGGTCCATATGTAGTTCAACTCTGCTTATGAAACTGATACAAACCACAGCTCCTCTTACATAAATCCTCTTTAGTTAATTGTGAGAATAGCGTAGGCTTCATGAACTGCGAAAAATCTTTTCAGCCCAAAATTCACGGGGTTTACCTGAAATGAACTCTTGCTTATAGGAAGACACAGATCCTGGGCTTTAACTCCGTTTCTGAAGGGATATTCAGACCAGAGATCTCATCCCTGAAACACATTCTGTTTTAACGAAGAAGCAAGCTGTTCTTTCCAGAGACTAAAATACAGCAAGAACCATGAGAATGGTCTGAAAAAAAGAACTGTGTTTCCTATTCATACGCACCATATGTAGTTCAACTCTGCTTATGAAACTGATACAGACCACAGCTCCTCCTATGTAAATGCTCTTTAGTTAATGGTGAGAATCTTGTTGGGTTGATGAAATACGAAAAATCATTTGAGGTGAAAATTCACTTGGTTTCCCAGAAATGAACTCTTGCTTGTAGGAAGACACTGATCCTGGGGATTAACTCCCTTTCTGAAGGCAAATTCACACCGGAGTTCTCATCCCTGAAAAACACTCTGTTTTAATGCAAGAATCATCCTCTTCTTTCCAGTGTCTCCAATATAGTAAGAAACATGACCATGCCCAGAAAAAAAGAACTGTGTTTCCTACTCATACAGACCATATGTAGTTCAACTCTGCTTATGCAATTGATACAAACCACACCTCCTCTTACATAAATGCTCTTTAGTTAATAATGAGAATAGCGTTGGGTTCTAGAACTGTGTAAAATAATTTGAGCCCAAAATTCACTTGGTTTACCAGAAATGAACTCTTGCTTGTAGGAAGACACAGATCATGGGGTTTAACTCCGTTTCTGAAGGTAAATTCATGCCAGAGTTCTCAACCCTGAAACACACTGTGTTTTAATACAAGAAGCAGGCTCTTCTTTCAAGCGTCTCCAATACAGTAAGAACCATGAGCATGCCCAGAAAAAAAGAATTTTGTTTGCTACTCATACAGACCATATGTAGTTCAACTCTGCTCATGTTTATACAAACCAGACCTCCTCTTACATAAATCCTCTTTAGTTAATAGTGAGAATAGCGTTGGCTTCGTGAACTGGGAAAAGTCATGTGAGTCCAAAATTCCCTGAGTTAACCAGAAATGAACTCTTGCTTGTAGGAAGACACAGATCCTGGGGTTTAACTCCGTTTCTGAAGGGAAATTCAGACCAGAGTTCTCATCCCTGAAACACACTCTGTTTTAATGAAGAAGAAAGCTCTTCTTTCCAGAGTCTAAAATACAGCAAGAACCATGAGCATGGTCTGAAAAAAAGAACTGTGTTTCCTATTCATACGGACCATATGTAGTTCAATTCTGCTTATGAAACTGATACAAACCACACCTCCTGTTACATAAATGCTCTTTAGTTAATAGTGAGAATCATGTTGGGTTCTACAACTGTGAAAAGTCATTTGAGCCCAAAATTCACTGGGTTTACCAGAACTGAACTCTTGCTTGTAGGAAGACACAGATCCTGGGGTTTAACTCTGCTTCTGAAGGGAAATTCAGACCAGAATTCTCCTCCACGAAACACAGTCTGTTTTAATGCAAGAAGCAAGCTCTTCTTTCCAGCGTCTCCAATACAGCAAGAACCATGAGCATGCCCAGAAAAAAATAACTCTGTTTCCTACACATACGGATCATATGTAGTTCAACTCTGCTTATGAAACAGAAACAAACCACACCTCCTTTTACATAAATGCTCTTTAGTTAATAGTGAATATCGCGTTGGGTTCTTGCACTGCAAAAAATCATTTGAGCCCAAAATTCACTGTGTTTACCTAAAATGAACTCTTGCTTGTAGGAAGACACATATCCTGGGGTTTAACTCCATTTCAGAAGGCAAATTCAGACCAGAATTCTCAACTCTGAAAAACACTCTGTTTTAAGGCAAGAATCATCCCCTTCTTTCCAGCGTCTCCAATATAGTAAGAATCATGAGCATGCCCAGAAAAAAAGAACTGTGTTAAGTACACATACAGACCATATGTAGTCCCACTCTGCTTATGAAACTGATACAGACCACAGCGCCTCTTACATAAATGCTCTTTAGTTATAGTGATAATCGCGTTGGGTCTAGAACTGTGTGAATTGATTTGAGCCCATAATTCACTTGGTTTACCAGAAATGAACTCTTGCTTGTAGGAAGACACAGATCATGGGGTTTAACTCTGTTTCTGAAGGTAAATTCAGACCAGAATTCTCATCCATGAAACACACTCAGTTTTAATCAAAGAAGCAAGCTCTTCTTTCCAGCGTCTCCAAAACGCAAGAATCATGAGCATGCCCAGAAAAAGAACTGTGTTTCATAATCATACTGACCATATGTAGTTCAACTCTTCTTATGAAACTGGCACAAACCACAGCTCCACTTACATAAATGCTCTTTAGTTAATAGTGAGAATCGGTTTGGGATGGTGAACTGCGAAAAAACATTTGACACCAAAATTCACTTGGTTTAACAGAAATGAACTCTTGCTTGTAGGAAGACACAGATCATGGGGTTTAACCCCGTTTGTGAAGTGAAATTCAGACCAGAGTTCTCATACGTGAAACACTCTGCTTTAACGCAAGAAGCCTTCTCTTCTTTCCAGAGTCTAAAATACAGCAAGAAACATGATCATGCCCTTAAAAAAAGAAATGTGTTTCCTACTCATACGGACCATATGTAATTCAACTCTGCTTATGAAACTGATACAAAACACAGCTCCGCTTACATAAATGCTCTTTAGTTAATAGTGAGAATCGCGTTGGGTTCGTGAAAGGCGAAAAATCATTTGAGCCCAAAATTCACTGTGTTTACCTGAAATGAACTCTTGCTTGTAGGAAGACACAGATCCTGGGGTTTAACTCCATTTCTGAAGGCAAATTCAGACCAGAATTCTCAACCCTGAAAAACACTCTGTTTTAAGGCAAGAATCATCCCCTTCTTTCCAGCCTCTACAATACAGTAAGAACCATGATCATGCCCAGAAAAAAAGAACTGTGTTTCCTACTCATACGGACCATATGTAGTTCAATTCTGCTTTTTAAAATGATACAGACCAGAGCTCCTCTTACATAAATGCTCTTTAGTTAATAGTGATAATCAAGGTTGGGTTGTAGAATTGTCTAAAATCATTTGAGCCCAAAATTCACTTGGTTTACCAGAAATGAACTCTGGCTTGTAGGGAGACACAGATCATGGGGTTTAAGTCAGTTTCTAAAGGGAAATTCAGACCACAATTCTCCTCCATGAAACACACTCTGTTTTATGCAAGAAAAAGCTCTTCTTTCCAGCGTCTCCAATACAGCAAGAACAATGAGCATGCCCAGAAAAAAAGAACTCTGTTTCCTACTCATACGGACCATATGTAGTTCAACTCTGCTTATGAAACTGATACAGACCACAGCTCCTCTTACTTAAATGCTCTTTAGTTAATAGTGATAATCGCCTTGGGTTCTAGAACTGTGTAAAGTCATTTGACCCGAAAATTCACTTGGTTTACCAGAAATGAACTCTTTCTTGTAGGAAGACACAGATAATGTGGTTTAACCCCGTTTGAGAAGTGAAATTCAGACCAGAGTTCTCATCCCTGAAAAACACTCTGTTTTAAGGCAAGAATCATCCTCTTCTTTACAGTGTCTCCAATAGTGTAAGAACCATGAGCAAGCCCAGAAAAAAAGAACTCTGTTTCCTTCTCATACGGACCATATGTAGTTCAACTCTGCTTATGAAACTGATACAAACCACAGCTCCTCTTACATAAATGCTCTTTAGTTAATAGTGAGAATCGCGTTGGGTATGTGAACTGTGAAAAATCATTTGAGCAAAAATTCACCTGATTTAACAGAAATGAACCCTTGCTTGTAGGAAGACTCAGATCCTGGGGTTAAACTCCGTTTCTGAAGGGAAATTCAGACCAGAGTTCTCATCCCTGAAACACACTCTGCTTTAACGCAACAGGCCATCTCTTCTTTCCAGAGTCTAAAATACAGCAAGAACAATGAGCATGACCTGAAAAAAAGAACTGTGTTTCCTACTCATACGGACCATATGTAGTTCAATTCTGCTTATGAAACTGATACAAACCACAGCTCCTCTTACATAAATGCTCTTTAGTTAATAGTGAGAATAATGTTGGGTTCTTGAACTGCGAAAAATGATTTGAGCCCAAAATTCACTGGGTTTACCAGAAATGGACTCTTGATTGTTGGAAGACACAGATCCTGGGGTTTAACTCCGTTTCTGAAGGCAAATTCAGACCAGAATTCTCATCCCTGAAAAACACTCTGTTTTAAGGCATGAATCATCTTCTTCAATCCAGGTTCTCCAATACCGTAAGAACCATGAGCATGGCAAGAAAAAAAGAACTGTGTTTCCTACTCATACGGACAATATGTAGTCCAATTCTGCTTATGAAAATGATACAGACCAGAGCTCCTCTTTCATAAATGCTCTTTAGTCAATAGTGATAATCGCCTTGTGTTCTAGGACTGTGTGAAATCATTTGAGCCCATAATTCACTTGGTTTACCAGAAATGAACTCTTGCTTGTAGAAAGACACAGATCATGGGGTTTAACTCTGTTTCTGAAGGTAAATTCAGATCAGAATTCTCATCCATGAAACACACTCAGTTTTAATGCAAGAAGCAAGCACTTCTTTCCAGCGTCTCCAATACAGCAAGAGTCATGAGCATGCCCAGAAAAAGAACTGTGTTTCATAATCATACGGACCATGTGTAGTTCAACTCTGCTTATGAAACTGATACAAACCACAGCTCCTCTTACATAAATCCTCTTTAATTAATTGTGAGAATAGCGTAGGCTTCGTGAACTACAAAAAATATTTTGAGCCCAAAATTCACGGGGTTTACCAGAAATAAACTCTTGCTTATAGGAAGACACAGATCCTGGGCTTTAACTCCGTTTCTGAAGGGAAATTCAGACCAGAGTTCTCATCCCTGAAACACATTCTGTTTTAACGAAGAAGCAAGCTGTTCTTTCCAGAGACTAAAATACAGCAAGAACCATGAGAATGGTCTGAAAAAAAGAACTGTGTTTCCTATTCATACGCACCATATGTAGTTCAACTCTGCTTATGAAACTGATACAGACCACACCTCCTGTTACATAAATGCTCTTTAGGTAATAGTGAGAATCATGTTGGGTTCGTGAACTACAAAAAAACATTTGAGCCCAAAATTCACCGGGTTTACCAGATATGAACTCTTGCTTGTAGGAAGACACAGATCCTGGTGTTTAACTCCGTTTCTGAAGGGAAATTCAGACCAGAATTCTCATCCCTGAAAAACACTCTGTTTTAAGGCATGAATCATCTTCTTCAATCCAGGTTCTTCAATACCGTAAGAACCATGAGCATGGCAAGAAAAAAAGAACTGTGTTTCCTACTCATAAGGACCACATGTAGTCCAATTGTGCTTATGAAAATGATACAGACCAGAGCTCCTCTTTCATAAATGCTCTTTAGTTAATAGTGATAATCAAGGATGGGTCTAGAACCTGTAAAACTATTTGATCCCAAAATTCACTTGGTTTACCAGAAATGAACTCTTGCTTGTAGAAAGACACAGATCATGAGGTTTAACTCTGTTTCTGAAGGTAAATTCAGATCAGAATTCACATCCATGAAACACACTCAGTATTAATGCAAGAAGCAAGCTCTTCTTTCCAGCGTCTCCAATACAGCAAGAGTCATGAGCATGCCCAGAAAAAGAACTGAGTTTCATAATCATACGGACCATATATAGTTCAACTCTGCTTATGAAACTGATACAAACCACAGCTCCTCTTACATAAATTCTCTTTAGTTAATAGTGAGAATCGCGTTGGGTATGTGAACTGTGAAAAATCATTTGAGCCCAAAATTCACCTGGATTAACAGAAATGAACCCTTGCTTGTAGGAAGACTCAGATCCTGGGGTTAAACTCTGTTTCTGAAGGGAAATTCAGACCAGAGTTATCATCCCTGAAACACACTCTGCTTTAACGCAAGAAGCCATCTCTTCTTTCCAGAGTCTAAAATATAGCAAGAAACATGAGCATGCCCTGAAAAAAAGAACCATGTTTCCTACTCATACGGACCATATGTAGTTCAACTCTGCTTATGAAACTGATACAGACCACAGCTCCTCTTACATAAATGCTCTTTAGTTAATAGTGAGAATCACGTTGGGTTCGTGAACTGTGAAAAATAATTTGAGCCCAAAATTCACTGTGTTTACCTGAAATGAACTCTTGCTTGTATGGAGACAGGGATCATGGGGTTGAACTCCGTTTCGGAAGGGAAATTCTGACCAGAATTCTCCTCCATAAAACACACTCTGTTTTAATGCAAGAAGCAACCTCTTCTTTCCAGCGTCTCCAATACAGCAAGAACCATGAGCATGCCAAGAAAAAAAGAACTCTGTTTCCTTCTCATACGGACCATATGTAGTTCAAGTCTCCTTATGAAACTGATACAGACCACAGTTCCTCTTACATAAATGCTCTTTTGTTAATAGTGATAATCGCCTTGGGTTCTAGAACTGTGTAAATTCATTTGGCCCTAAAATTCACTTGGTTTACTAGAAATGAACTCTTGTTTGTAGGAAGACACTGATGCTGATGTTTAACTCCATTTCTGAAGGGACATTCAGACCAGAGTTCTCATCCCTGAAAAACACTCTGTTTTAAGGCAAGAATCATCCTCTTCTTTCCAGCGACTCCATTGTTGTACGAAAAATGAGCATGCATTGAAAAAAACAACTGTTTCCTACTCATACGGAACATATGTAGTTCAACTCTGATCATGAAACTGATACAAACCACAGCTTTTCTTACATAAATGCTCTTAAGTTAATAGTGAGAATCGCGTTGGGTTAGTGAACTGCGAAAAATCATTTGAGCCCAAAATTCACTGGGTTTACCTGAAACGAACTCCTGCTTGTAGGAAGACACAGATCCTGGGGTTTAACTCCGTTTCTGAAGGCAAATTCAACCAGAATTCTCATCCGTGAAAAACACTCTGTTTTAATTCAAGAATCATCCTCTTCTTACCAGCTTCTCCAATACATTACGAACCATGAGCAGGCCCAGAAAAAAAGAAATGTGTTTCCTACTCATACAGACCATATGTAGTTCAACTCCTCTAATGAAACTGATACAAACCACAGCTCCTCTTACATAAATCCTCTTTAGTTAATAGTGAGAATAGCGTAGGGTTCGTTAACTGCGAAAAATCATTTGAGCCCAAAATTTGCTGGGTTTACCAGAAATGTACTTTTGCTTGTAGGAAGACAAAGATCCTGGGGTTTAAACCCGTTTGTGAAGGGAAATTCACACCAGAGTTCTCATCCCTGAAACACACTCTGTTTTAACGAAGATCCAAGCTCTTCTTTCCAGAATCTAAAATACAGCAAGAACCATGAGCATGCCCAGAAAAAAAGAACTGTGTTTCCTACTCATACTGACCATATGTAGTTCAACTCTGCTTATGAAATGATACAGACCACAGCTCCTCTTACATAAATCCTATTTAGTTAATAGTCAGAATAGCGTAGGGTTCGTGAACTGCAAAAAATCATTTGAGCCCAATATTCACTGGGGTTACCAGAAATGAACTCTTGCTTGTAGGAAGAAACAGATCCTGGGGTTTAACTCCATTTCTGAAGGGAAATTCAGACCAGTGTTCTCATCCATGATTCACACTCTGTTTTCACGTAAGAAGCAAGCTCTTCTTTCCCGCGGCTCCAATACATCAAGAACCATGAGCATGCCCAGAAAAAAGAACCGTGTTTCCTACTCATACGGACCATATGTAGTTCAACTCTGCTTATGAAATGATAGAGACCACAGCTCCTCTTACATAAGTCCTCTTTAGATAATAGTGAGAATAGCGTTGGGTTCCTGAATTAAGAAAAAACATTTGAGCCCAAAATTCACTGGGTTTACCAGAAATGAATTCTTGCTTGTAGGAAGACACAGATCCTGGGGTTTAACTCTGTTTCGAAGGGGAAATTCAGACCCGATTCTCATCCCTGAAACACACTCTGTTTTAACGAAGAATCAAGTTCTTCTTTCCAGAGTCTAAAATACAGCAAGAACCATGAGCATGGCCTGAAAAAAAGAACTGTGTTTCCTATTCATACAGACCATATGTAGTTCAACTCTGCCTATGAAACTGATACAGACCACACCTCCTCTTACATAAATGCTCTTTAGTTAATAGTGAGAATATCGTTGGGTTTGTGAACTGTGAAAAATTATTTGAGCCTAAAATTCACTGGGTTTACCAGAAGTGAACTCTTGCTTGTAGGAGACACAGATCCTGGGGTTTACCTCCCTTTCTGTAGGCAAATACAGACAAGAATTCCCATCCGTGTAAAAAACTCGGTTTTAATTCAAGAATCATCCTCTTCTTACCAGCGTCTCCAATACAGTACGAACCATGAGCATGCCCAGAAAAAAAGAACTATGTCTCCTACTCATCCAGACCTTATGTAGTTCAACACCTCTAATGAAACTGATACAAACCACATCTCCTCTTACATAAATCCTCTTTAGTTTATAGTGAGAATTGCATAGGGTTCGTTAACTGCGAAAAATCATTTGAGCCCAAAATATACTGGGTTTAACAGAAATGTACTTTTGCTTGTAGGAAGACACAGATCATGGGGTTTAACTCCGTTTCTGATGGGAAATTAACACCAGAGTTCTCATCCCTGAAACACACTCTGTTTTAACGAAGAACCAAGCTCATCTTTCAAGAATCTAAAATACAGCAAGAACCATGAGCATGGCCTTAAAAAAAGAACTGTGTTTCCTATTCATACGAACCTTATGTAGTTAAATGCTGCTTATGTAACTGATACACACCACACATCCTCTTACATAAATACTCTTTAGTTAATGTGAGAATAGCGTTGTGTTCGTGAACTGCGAAATAGCATTTGAGCCCAAAATTCACTGGGTTTACCTGAAATGAACTCCTGCTTGTAGGAAGACACAGATCCTTGTGTTTAACTCCGTTTCTGAAGGCAAATTCAGACCAGAATTCTCATCCCTGAAAAACACTCTGTTTTAAAGCAAGTAACATCCTACCCTTCCAGCATCTCCAATACAGTACGAACCATGAGCATGCCCAGTAAAAAAGAAGTGTGTTTCCTACTCATACGGACCGTATGTAGTTCAACTCTGCTTATGAAATGATAGAGACCACAGCTCCACTTACATAAATCCTCTTTAGATAATAGTGAGAATAGCGTTGGGTTCCTGAACTGCGAACAAACATTTGAGCCCAAAATTCACTGCGTTTACCTGAAATGAACTCCTGCTTGTAGGAAGACACAGATCCTTGTGTTTAACTCCGTTTCTGAAGGGAAATTCAGACCAGAGTTCTAATCCATGAATCACACTCTGTGGTAACGAAGAAGCAAGCTCTCCTTTCCAGAGTCTAAAGTACAGCAAGAATATGAGAATGGCCTGAAAAAAAAGAACTGTGTTTCCTATTCATACGGACCCTATGTAGTTCAACTCTGCTTATAAAAGTGATACAGACCACACCTCCTCTTACATAAATGCTCTTTAGTTAATAGTGAGAATAGCGTTGGGTTCTTGAACTGGGAAAAATCTTTTGAGCCCAAAATTCACTGGGTTTGCCAGAACTGAACTCTTCCTTGTAGGAAGACACAGACCCTGGGGTTTAACTCGAAGCTGTAGGGAAATTCAAACCAGAATTCTCATCCCTGAAAAACACTCTGTTTTAAGGCATGAATCATCCTCTTCTTTCCAGGGCCTCCAATACAGTAAGAACCATGAGCATGCCAAGAAAAAAAGAACTGTGTTTCCTACTCTACGGACCATATGTAACCCAACTCTGCTTATGAAACTGATACAGAACACAGCTCCACTTACATAAATGCTCTTTAGTAAATCGTGATAATAGCGTTGGATTCTAGATCTATGTGAAATCATTTGTGCCGAAAATTCACTTTGTATACCAGAAAAGAACTCTTGCTGATAGGAAGACACAGATCCTGGGGTTTAACTCCGTTTCTGAAGGGAAATTCTCACCATAGTTCTCATCCGTGAAACACTCTCAGCTTTAACGCAAGAAGCAAGCTCTTTTTTCCAGAGTCTAAAATACAGCAAGAGACATGAGCATGCCCTGAAAAAAAAAACTGTGTTTCCTACTCATACGGACCATATGCAGTTCAACTCTGCTATTGAAACTGATACAAACCACAGCTCTGCTTACATAATTGCTCTTTATTTAATAGTGAGAATAGCGTTGGGTTCATGAACTGCAAAAAATCATTTAAGCCCAAAATACACTGGGTTTACCTGAAATGAACTCCTGCTTGTAGGAAGACACATATCCTGTGGTTTAACTCCGTTTCTGAAGGGAAATTAAGACCAGAGTTCTCATCCCTGAAACACACTCTGTTTTAACGAAGAAGCAAGCTCTTCTTTCCAGAGTCTAAAATACAGCAAAAACAATGAGCATGCCCTGAAAAAAAGAACTGTGTTTCCTACTCATACGGATCATATGTAGTTCAACTCTGCTTATGAAACTGATACAGACCACACCTCCTCTTACATAAATGCTCTTTAGTTAATAGTGAGAATAGCGTTGGGTTCGTGAACTGCGAAAAATCATTTGATCCCAAAATTCACTGGGTTTACCTGAAATGAAATCCTGCTTGTAGGAGGACAGAGATCCTGGTGTTTAACTCCGTTTCTGTAGGCAAATTCAGACCAGAATTCTCATCCGTGAAAAACACTATGTTTTAACGCAAGAATCATCCTCTTCTTACCAGCATCTCCAATAGAGTAGGAACCATTAGAATGCCCAGAATAAAAGACCTGTGTTTCCTACTCATACGGACCATATGTAATGCAACTCTGCCTATGAAACTGATACAAACCTCAGCTCCTCTTACATAAATCCTCTTTAGTTAATAGTGAGAATAGAAAGGGTTTGTGAATTGAGAAAAATCATTTGAGCCCAAAATTTACTTGGTTTACCAGAAATGAACTTTTGCTTCTAGGAAGACACACTTCCTGGGGTTTAACTCCGTTTCTGAAGGTAAATTCAGACCAGAGTTCTCATCCCTGAAACAAACTCTGTTTTAATGAAGAAGCAAGCTCTTCTTTCCAGAGATTAAAATACAGCAAGAAGCATCAGCATGGTTAATAGTGAGAATGGCGTTGGATTCGAGAACTGTGTAAAATCACTTGAGCCCAAAATTCACTGGGTTTTCCACAAATGAACTCTTGCTTGTAGGAAGACACATATCCTCGGGTTTAACTCCGTTTCTGAAGGGAAATTCAGACCAGTATTCTCATTCATGAAACACATTATTTTCACGCAAGAAGCAAGCTCTTCATTACAGCGTCTCCAATTCACCAAGAACCATGAGCATGCCCAGAAAAAAAGAACTGTGATTCCTACTCATACGGACAATATGTAGTTCAACTCTCCTTATGAAACTGATACAAACCACACCTCCTCTTACATAAATCCGCTTTAGTTAATAGTGAGAATGGCATTGGATTTGTGAACTGCAAAAAATCATTTGAGCCCAAATTTCACTGGGATTACCAGAAATGAACTCTTGCTTGTAGGAAGACACAGTTCCTGGGGTTTAATTCCGTTTCTGATTGCAAATTCTGACCACAGTTGTCATCCCTGAAAAACATCTGTTTTAAGGCAAGAATCATCCTCTTCTTTCCAGCATCTTCAATATAGTAAGAAACATGAGCATTCCCAGAAAAACAGAACTGTGTTTCCTACTCATACGGACAATATGTAGTTCAACTCAGGTTATGAAACTGATACAAACCACAGCTCCTCTTACATAAATGCTTTTTAGTTAATAGTGAGAATGGCGTAGGGTTCCTGAACTGCGAAAAATCATTTGAGCCCAAATTTCACTGGGTTTACCAGAAATGAACTCTTGCTTGTAGGAAGACACTTGTCCATGGGTTTAACTCCGTTTCTGACGGGAAATTCAGACCAGAATTCTCATCCCTGAAAAACACTCTGTTTTAAGGCAAGAATCATCCTCTGCTTTCCACTGTCTCCAATCCAGTATGAAACATGAGCATGTCCAGAAAAAAGAACAGTGTTACCTACTCATACAGACCATATGTACTTCAACTCTGCTCATGAAGTGATACAGACCACAGCTCCTCTTACATAAATGCTCTTTAGTTAATAGTGATTATCGTGTTGGGTTATAGATCTGTGTAAAGTCATTGAGCCGAAAATTCACTTGGTTTACCAGAAATGAACTCTTGCTTGTAGGAAGACACAGATCATGGGGATTAACTCCGTTTGTGAAGGGACCTTCAGACCAGAGTTCTAATCCATGAAACACACTCTGTTGTCACGAAGAAGCAAGCTCTTCTTTCCAGAGTCTAAAATACAGCAAGAACCATGAGCATGGCATGAAAAAAAGAACTGTTTCCTTTTCATAAGGAACATATGTAGTTCAACTCTGCTTATGAAACTGATACAGAACACACCTCCTGTTACATAAATGCTCTTTAGTTAATATTGAGAATAGCTTTGGGTTTGTGAACTGTGTAAAATCTTTTGAGCCCAAAATTCACTGGTTTTACCAGGAATGAACTCTTGCTTGTAGGAAGACACAGATACTTGTGTTTAGCTCCGTTTATGAAGGGAAATTCAGACCAGAGTTCTCATCCATGAAACACACTCTGTTTTAATGCAAGAAGCAAGCTCTTCTTTCCAGAGTCTAAGTTACAGCAAGAACCATGATCATGCCCTGAAAAAAATAACTGTGTTTCCTACTCATAGAGACCATATGTAGTTCAACTCTGCTTAGGAAACTGATACAAAAAACAGTGCCTCTTACATAAATGCTCTTTAGTTAATAGTGAAAATCATGTTTGGTTGGAGAACTGCGAAAAATCATTTGAGCCCAAAAATCACTGGGTTTCCCAGAAATGAACTCTTGCATGTAGGAAGACACAGATCATGGTGTTTAACTCCGTTTCTGAAGGGAAATTCAGACCAGTGTTCTCATCCATGAAAGACACACTGTTTTCACGCCAGAATCAAACTCTTCTTTCCAGAGCTTCCAAAACATCATGAAAAATGAGCACGCCCAGAAAAAATGAACTGTGTTTCCTACTCATACGGACCATATGTAGTTCAACTCTGCTTATGAAACTGATACAAACCACAGCTCCTCTTACATAAATTCTCTTTAGTTAATAGTGAGAATCGCGTTGGGTATGTGAACTGTGAAAAATCATTTGAGCCCAAAATTCACCTGGATTAACAGAAATGAACCCTTGCTTGTAGGAAGACTCAGATCCTGGGGTTAAACTCTGTTTCTGAAGGGAAATTCAGACCAGAGTTATCATCCCTGAAACACACTCTGCTTTAACGCAAGAAGCCATCTCTTCTTTCCAGAGTCTAAAATATAGCAAGAAACATGAGCATGCCCTGAAAAAAAGAACCATGTTTCCTACTCATACGGACCATATGTAGTTCAACTCTGCTTATGAAACTGATACAGACCACAGCTCCTCTTACATAAATGCTCTTTAGTTAATAGTGAGAATCACGTTGGGTTCGTGAACTGTGAAAAATAATTTGAGCCCAAAATTCACTGTGTTTACCTGAAATGAACTCTTGCTTGTATGGAGACAGGGATCATGGGGTTGAACTCCGTTTCGGAAGGGAAATTCTGACCAGAATTCTCCTCCATAAAACACACTCTGTTTTAATGCAAGAAGCAACCTCTTCTTTCCAGCGTCTCCAATACAGCAAGAACCATGAGCATGCCAAGAAAAAAAGAACTCTGTTTCCTTCTCATACGGACCATATGTAGTTCAAGTCTCCTTATGAAACTGATACAGACCACAGTTCCTCTTACATAAATGCTCTTTTGTTAATAGTGATAATCGCCTTGGGTTCTAGAACTGTGTAAATTCATTTGGCCCTAAAATTCACTTGGTTTACTAGAAATGAACTCTTGTTTGTAGGAAGACACTGATGCTGATGTTTAACTCCATTTCTGAAGGGACATTCAGACCAGAGTTCTCATCCCTGAAAAACACTCTGTTTTAAGGCAAGAATCATCCTCTTCTTTCCAGCGACTCCATTGTTGTACGAAAAATGAGCATGCATTGAAAAAAACAACTGTTTCCTACTCATACGGAACATATGTAGTTCAACTCTGATCATGAAACTGATACAAACCACAGCTTTTCTTACATAAATGCTCTTAAGTTAATAGTGAGAATCGCGTTGGGTTAGTGAACTGCGAAAAATCATTTGAGCCCAAAATTCACTGGGTTTACCTGAAACGAACTCCTGCTTGTAGGAAGACACAGATCCTGGGGTTTAACTCCGTTTCTGAAGGCAAATTCAACCAGAATTCTCATCCGTGAAAAACACTCTGTTTTAATTCAAGAATCATCCTCTTCTTACCAGCTTCTCCAATACATTACGAACCATGAGCAGGCCCAGAAAAAAAGAAATGTGTTTCCTACTCATACAGACCATATGTAGTTCAACTCCTCTAATGAAACTGATACAAACCACAGCTCCTCTTACATAAATCCTCTTTAGTTAATAGTGAGAATAGCGTAGGGTTCGTTAACTGCGAAAAATCATTTGAGCCCAAAATTTGCTGGGTTTACCAGAAATGTACTTTTGCTTGTAGGAAGACAAAGATCCTGGGGTTTAAACCCGTTTGTGAAGGGAAATTCACACCAGAGTTCTCATCCCTGAAACACACTCTGTTTTAACGAAGATCCAAGCTCTTCTTTCCAGAATCTAAAATACAGCAAGAACCATGAGCATGCCCAGAAAAAAAGAACTGTGTTTCCTACTCATACTGACCATATGTAGTTCAACTCTGCTTATGAAATGATACAGACCACAGCTCCTCTTACATAAATCCTATTTAGTTAATAGTCAGAATAGCGTAGGGTTCGTGAACTGCAAAAAATCATTTGAGCCCAATATTCACTGGGGTTACCAGAAATGAACTCTTGCTTGTAGGAAGAAACAGATCCTGGGGTTTAACTCCATTTCTGAAGGGAAATTCAGACCAGTGTTCTCATCCATGATTCACACTCTGTTTTCACGTAAGAAGCAAGCTCTTCTTTCCCGCGGCTCCAATACATCAAGAACCATGAGCATGCCCAGAAAAAAGAACCGTGTTTCCTACTCATACGGACCATATGTAGTTCAACTCTGCTTATGAAATGATAGAGACCACAGCTCCTCTTACATAAGTCCTCTTTAGATAATAGTGAGAATAGCGTTGGGTTCCTGAATTAAGAAAAAACATTTGAGCCCAAAATTCACTGGGTTTACCAGAAATGAATTCTTGCTTGTAGGAAGACACAGATCCTGGGGTTTAACTCTGTTTCGAAGGGGAAATTCAGACCCGATTCTCATCCCTGAAACACACTCTGTTTTAACGAAGAATCAAGTTCTTCTTTCCAGAGTCTAAAATACAGCAAGAACCATGAGCATGGCCTGAAAAAAAGAACTGTGTTTCCTATTCATACAGACCATATGTAGTTCAACTCTGCCTATGAAACTGATACAGACCACACCTCCTCTTACATAAATGCTCTTTAGTTAATAGTGAGAATATCGTTGGGTTTGTGAACTGTGAAAAATTATTTGAGCCTAAAATTCACTGGGTTTACCAGAAGTGAACTCTTGCTTGTAGGAGACACAGATCCTGGGGTTTACCTCCCTTTCTGTAGGCAAATACAGACAAGAATTCCCATCCGTGTAAAAAACTCGGTTTTAATTCAAGAATCATCCTCTTCTTACCAGCGTCTCCAATACAGTACGAACCATGAGCATGCCCAGAAAAAAAGAACTATGTCTCCTACTCATCCAGACCTTATGTAGTTCAACACCTCTAATGAAACTGATACAAACCACATCTCCTCTTACATAAATCCTCTTTAGTTTATAGTGAGAATTGCATAGGGTTCGTTAACTGCGAAAAATCATTTGAGCCCAAAATATACTGGGTTTAACAGAAATGTACTTTTGCTTGTAGGAAGACACAGATCATGGGGTTTAACTCCGTTTCTGATGGGAAATTAACACCAGAGTTCTCATCCCTGAAACACACTCTGTTTTAACGAAGAACCAAGCTCATCTTTCAAGAATCTAAAATACAGCAAGAACCATGAGCATGGCCTTAAAAAAAGAACTGTGTTTCCTATTCATACGAACCTTATGTAGTTAAATGCTGCTTATGTAACTGATACACACCACACATCCTCTTACATAAATACTCTTTAGTTAATGTGAGAATAGCGTTGTGTTCGTGAACTGCGAAATAGCATTTGAGCCCAAAATTCACTGGGTTTACCTGAAATGAACTCCTGCTTGTAGGAAGACACAGATCCTTGTGTTTAACTCCGTTTCTGAAGGCAAATTCAGACCAGAATTCTCATCCCTGAAAAACACTCTGTTTTAAAGCAAGTAACATCCTACCCTTCCAGCATCTCCAATACAGTACGAACCATGAGCATGCCCAGTAAAAAAGAAGTGTGTTTCCTACTCATACGGACCGTATGTAGTTCAACTCTGCTTATGAAATGATAGAGACCACAGCTCCACTTACATAAATCCTCTTTAGATAATAGTGAGAATAGCGTTGGGTTCCTGAACTGCGAACAAACATTTGAGCCCAAAATTCACTGCGTTTACCTGAAATGAACTCCTGCTTGTAGGAAGACACAGATCCTTGTGTTTAACTCCGTTTCTGAAGGGAAATTCAGACCAGAGTTCTAATCCATGAATCACACTCTGTGGTAACGAAGAAGCAAGCTCTCCTTTCCAGAGTCTAAAGTACAGCAAGAATATGAGAATGGCCTGAAAAAAAAGAACTGTGTTTCCTATTCATACGGACCCTATGTAGTTCAACTCTGCTTATAAAAGTGATACAGACCACACCTCCTCTTACATAAATGCTCTTTAGTTAATAGTGAGAATAGCGTTGGGTTCTTGAACTGGGAAAAATCTTTTGAGCCCAAAATTCACTGGGTTTGCCAGAACTGAACTCTTCCTTGTAGGAAGACACAGACCCTGGGGTTTAACTCGAAGCTGTAGGGAAATTCAAACCAGAATTCTCATCCCTGAAAAACACTCTGTTTTAAGGCATGAATCATCCTCTTCTTTCCAGGGCCTCCAATACAGTAAGAACCATGAGCATGCCAAGAAAAAAAGAACTGTGTTTCCTACTCTACGGACCATATGTAACCCAACTCTGCTTATGAAACTGATACAGAACACAGCTCCACTTACATAAATGCTCTTTAGTAAATCGTGATAATAGCGTTGGATTCTAGATCTATGTGAAATCATTTGTGCCGAAAATTCACTTTGTATACCAGAAAAGAACTCTTGCTGATAGGAAGACACAGATCCTGGGGTTTAACTCCGTTTCTGAAGGGAAATTCTCACCATAGTTCTCATCCGTGAAACACTCTCAGCTTTAACGCAAGAAGCAAGCTCTTTTTTCCAGAGTCTAAAATACAGCAAGAGACATGAGCATGCCCTGAAAAAAAAAACTGTGTTTCCTACTCATACGGACCATATGCAGTTCAACTCTGCTATTGAAACTGATACAAACCACAGCTCTGCTTACATAATTGCTCTTTATTTAATAGTGAGAATAGCGTTGGGTTCATGAACTGCAAAAAATCATTTAAGCCCAAAATACACTGGGTTTACCTGAAATGAACTCCTGCTTGTAGGAAGACACATATCCTGTGGTTTAACTCCGTTTCTGAAGGGAAATTAAGACCAGAGTTCTCATCCCTGAAACACACTCTGTTTTAACGAAGAAGCAAGCTCTTCTTTCCAGAGTCTAAAATACAGCAAAAACAATGAGCATGCCCTGAAAAAAAGAACTGTGTTTCCTACTCATACGGATCATATGTAGTTCAACTCTGCTTATGAAACTGATACAGACCACACCTCCTCTTACATAAATGCTCTTTAGTTAATAGTGAGAATAGCGTTGGGTTCGTGAACTGCGAAAAATCATTTGATCCCAAAATTCACTGGGTTTACCTGAAATGAAATCCTGCTTGTAGGAGGACAGAGATCCTGGTGTTTAACTCCGTTTCTGTAGGCAAATTCAGACCAGAATTCTCATCCGTGAAAAACACTATGTTTTAACGCAAGAATCATCCTCTTCTTACCAGCATCTCCAATAGAGTAGGAACCATTAGAATGCCCAGAATAAAAGACCTGTGTTTCCTACTCATACGGACCATATGTAATGCAACTCTGCCTATGAAACTGATACAAACCTCAGCTCCTCTTACATAAATCCTCTTTAGTTAATAGTGAGAATAGAAAGGGTTTGTGAATTGAGAAAAATCATTTGAGCCCAAAATTTACTTGGTTTACCAGAAATGAACTTTTGCTTCTAGGAAGACACACTTCCTGGGGTTTAACTCCGTTTCTGAAGGTAAATTCAGACCAGAGTTCTCATCCCTGAAACAAACTCTGTTTTAATGAAGAAGCAAGCTCTTCTTTCCAGAGATTAAAATACAGCAAGAAGCATCAGCATGGTTAATAGTGAGAATGGCGTTGGATTCGAGAACTGTGTAAAATCACTTGAGCCCAAAATTCACTGGGTTTTCCACAAATGAACTCTTGCTTGTAGGAAGACACATATCCTCGGGTTTAACTCCGTTTCTGAAGGGAAATTCAGACCAGTATTCTCATTCATGAAACACATTATTTTCACGCAAGAAGCAAGCTCTTCATTACAGCGTCTCCAATTCACCAAGAACCATGAGCATGCCCAGAAAAAAAGAACTGTGATTCCTACTCATACGGACAATATGTAGTTCAACTCTCCTTATGAAACTGATACAAACCACACCTCCTCTTACATAAATCCGCTTTAGTTAATAGTGAGAATGGCATTGGATTTGTGAACTGCAAAAAATCATTTGAGCCCAAATTTCACTGGGATTACCAGAAATGAACTCTTGCTTGTAGGAAGACACAGTTCCTGGGGTTTAATTCCGTTTCTGATTGCAAATTCTGACCACAGTTGTCATCCCTGAAAAACATCTGTTTTAAGGCAAGAATCATCCTCTTCTTTCCAGCATCTTCAATATAGTAAGAAACATGAGCATTCCCAGAAAAACAGAACTGTGTTTCCTACTCATACGGACAATATGTAGTTCAACTCAGGTTATGAAACTGATACAAACCACAGCTCCTCTTACATAAATGCTTTTTAGTTAATAGTGAGAATGGCGTAGGGTTCCTGAACTGCGAAAAATCATTTGAGCCCAAATTTCACTGGGTTTACCAGAAATGAACTCTTGCTTGTAGGAAGACACTTGTCCATGGGTTTAACTCCGTTTCTGACGGGAAATTCAGACCAGAATTCTCATCCCTGAAAAACACTCTGTTTTAAGGCAAGAATCATCCTCTGCTTTCCACTGTCTCCAATCCAGTATGAAACATGAGCATGTCCAGAAAAAAGAACAGTGTTACCTACTCATACAGACCATATGTACTTCAACTCTGCTCATGAAGTGATACAGACCACAGCTCCTCTTACATAAATGCTCTTTAGTTAATAGTGATTATCGTGTTGGGTTATAGATCTGTGTAAAGTCATTGAGCCGAAAATTCACTTGGTTTACCAGAAATGAACTCTTGCTTGTAGGAAGACACAGATCATGGGGATTAACTCCGTTTGTGAAGGGACCTTCAGACCAGAGTTCTAATCCATGAAACACACTCTGTTGTCACGAAGAAGCAAGCTCTTCTTTCCAGAGTCTAAAATACAGCAAGAACCATGAGCATGGCATGAAAAAAAGAACTGTTTCCTTTTCATAAGGAACATATGTAGTTCAACTCTGCTTATGAAACTGATACAGAACACACCTCCTGTTACATAAATGCTCTTTAGTTAATATTGAGAATAGCTTTGGGTTTGTGAACTGTGTAAAATCTTTTGAGCCCAAAATTCACTGGTTTTACCAGGAATGAACTCTTGCTTGTAGGAAGACACAGATACTTGTGTTTAGCTCCGTTTATGAAGGGAAATTCAGACCAGAGTTCTCATCCATGAAACACACTCTGTTTTAATGCAAGAAGCAAGCTCTTCTTTCCAGAGTCTAAGTTACAGCAAGAACCATGATCATGCCCTGAAAAAAATAACTGTGTTTCCTACTCATAGAGACCATATGTAGTTCAACTCTGCTTAGGAAACTGATACAAAAAACAGTGCCTCTTACATAAATGCTCTTTAGTTAATAGTGAAAATCATGTTTGGTTGGAGAACTGCGAAAAATCATTTGAGCCCAAAAATCACTGGGTTTCCCAGAAATGAACTCTTGCATGTAGGAAGACACAGATCATGGTGTTTAACTCCGTTTCTGAAGGGAAATTCAGACCAGTGTTCTCATCCATGAAAGACACACTGTTTTCACGCCAGAATCAAACTCTTCTTTCCAGAGCTTCCAAAACATCATGAAAAATGAGCACGCCCAGAAAAAATGAACTGTGTTTCCTACTCATACGGACCATATGTAGTTCAACTCTCCTTATGAAACTGATACAAACCACAGCTCCACTTACATAAATGCTCTTTAGTTAATAGTGATTATCGCGTTGGGTTATAGAACTGTGTAAAGTCATTTGAGCCAATAATTCACTTGGTTTACCAGAAATGAACTCTTGCTTGTAGGAAGACACAGATCATGGGGTTTAACTCCGTTTCTGAAAGGACATTCAGACCAGAGTTCTAATGCCTGAAACATACTCTTTTTTTAACACAAGATGCAAGCTCTTCTTTCCTGAATCTAAAATACAGCAAGAACCATGAGCAGCCCAGAAAAAAAAAAACTGTGTTTCCTACTCATACAGAACCTATGAAGTTCAACTCTGCTTATGAAACTGATACTAACCACAACTCCTCTTAAATAAATGTTCTTTAGTTAATAGTGAGAATCCCGTTGGGTTCGTGAACTGCGAAAAAATCATTTGAGCCCAAAAATAACTAGGTTTACCAGAAATGAACTCTTGCTTGTAGGAAGACACAGATCCTGGGGTTTAACTCCATTTCTGAAGGGAAATTCAGACCAGAGTTCTCATCCCTGAAAAATACTCTGATTTAAGGCATGAATCTTCCTCTTATTTTCAGGGTCTCCAATACAGTAAGAACCATGAGCATGCCAAGAAAAAAAGATATGTGTTTCCTACTCATACAGACCATATGTAGTTCAACTCTGCTTATGAAACTGAAACAAACCACAGCTACTCTTACATAAATCCGCTTTAGTTAATAGTGAGAATAGCGTTGGATTTGTGAACTGTGTAAAATCATTTGAGCCCAAAATTCACTGGGTTTACCACAAATGAACTCTTGCTTGTAGGAAGACACATATCCTGGGGTTTAACTCCGTTTCTGAAGGGAAATTCAGACCAGTGTTCTCATCCATGAAACACACTCTGTTTTCACGCAAGAAGCAAGCTCTTTTTCCAGCGTCTCCAATGCATCAAGAACCATGAGCATGCCAAGAAAAAAAGAACTGTGATTCCTACTCATACAGACAATATGTAGTTCATCTCTCCTTATGAAACTGATACAAACCACAGCTCCTCTTACATAAATGCTCATTAGTTAACAGTGAGAATCAGTTTGGGTTGGTGAACTGCGAAAAATCATTTGAGCCCAAAATTCACTTTGTTTACCAGAAATGAACTCTTGCTTGTAGGAAGACACAGATCTTGGGGTTAAACTCCGTTTCTGAAGGCAAATTCTGACCAGAATTCTCATCTCTGAAAAACACTCTGTTTTAAGGCAAGAATCATCCTCTTCTTTCCAGCGTCTTCAATAAAGTAAGAACCATGAGCATGCCCAGAAAAAATGAACTGTGTTTCCTACTCATACTGACCATATATAGTTCAAATCTTCTTATGAAACTGAAACAAACCACAGCTCCTCTTACATAAATGGTCTTTAGTTAATACTGAGAATAGTTTTGGGTTCTTGGACTGTGTAAAATCATTTGAGCCCAAAATTCACTGGGTTTACCAGAAATGAACTCTTGCTTGTGGGAAGACACAGATCCTGGGGTTAACTCCGTTTCTGAAGGGAAATTCAGATCAGTGTTCTCATCTCTGAAAAACACACTGTTTTAAGGCAAGAACCATCCTCTTCTATCCAGCATCTTCAATATAGTAAGAAACATGAGCATGCCCAGAAAAAGAAAACTGTGTTTCTTACTCATACGGACCATATGTAGTTCAACTCAGCTTATGAAACTGATACAAACCACAGCTCCACTTACAAAAATGCTCTTTAGTTAATAGTGAGAATAGCGTAGGGTTCCGGAACTGCGAAAAATCATTTGAGTCCAAAATTCACTGCGTTTACCAGAACTGAACTCTTGCTTGTAGAAAAACACAGATCCTGGGTTTTAATTCCGTTTCTGAAGAGAAATTCAGACCAGAATTCTCATCCCTGAAAAATACTCTGTTTTAATGCAAGAAGCAAGCTCTTCTTTCCAGCGTCCACAATACAGCAAGAACCATGAGCATGCCAAGAAAAAAAAAACTGTGTTTCCTACTCATATTGACCATATGTACTTCAAATCTTCTTATGAAACTGAAACAAACCACAGCTCCTCTTACATAAATGTTCTTTAGTTAATACTGAGAATAGCTTTGGGTTCTTGAACTGTGTAAAATCATTTGAGCCCAAAATTCACTGGGTTTACCAGAAATGAACTCTTGCTTGTGGGAAGACACAGATCCTGGGGTTAACTCCGTTTCTGAAGGGAAATTCAGACCAGTGTTCTCATCTCTGAAAAACACTCTGTTTTAAGGCAAGAACCATCTTCTTCTATCCAGCATCTTCAATATAGTAAGAAACATGAGCATGCCCAGAAAAAGAGAACCGTGTTTCTTACTCATACGGACCATATGTAGTTCAACTCAGCTTATGAAACTGATACAAACCACAGCTCCACTTACAAAAATGCTCTTTAGTTAATAGTGAGAATAGCGTAGGGTTCCTGAACTGCGAAAAATCATTTGAGCCCAAAATTCACTGGGTTTACCAGAACTGAACTCTTGCTTGTAGAAAAACACAGATCCTGTGTTTTAATTCCGTTTCTGAAGAGAAATTCAGACCAGAATTCTCATCCCTGAAAAATACTCTGTTTTAATGCAAGAAGCAAGCTCTTCTTTCCAGGGTCCACAATACAGCAAGAACCATGAGCATGCCAAGAAAAAAAGAACTGTGTTTCCTACTCATATGGACCATATGTAGTTCAACTCAGCTTATGAAACTGATACAAACCTCAGCTCCTCTTACATAAATGTTCTTTAGTTAATACTGAGAATAGCTTTGGTTCTTGAACTGTGTAAAATCAATTGAGCCCAAAATTCACTGGGTTTACCAGAAATGAACTCTGGCTTGTGGGAAGACACAGATCCTGGGGTTAACTCCGTTTCTGAAGGGAAATTCAGACCAGTGTTCTCATCCATGACACACACTCTGTTTTCACCCAAGAAGCAAGCTCTTCTTTCCAGCGGCTCTAATACATCAAGAACCATGAGCATACCCAGAAAAAAAGAACTGTGTTTCCTACTCATACGGACCATATGTAGTTCAACTCTGCTTTTGAAACTGATACAAATGACAGCTCCTCTTACATAAATCCTCCTTAGTTAATAGTGAGAATAGCTTAGCGTTCGTGAACTGTGAAAAAACATTTGAGCCCAAAATTCACTGTGTTTACCAGAACTGAACGCTTGCTTGTAGGAAGACACAGATCCTAGGTTTTAACTCCGTTTCTAAAGGGAAATTCAGACCAGAATTCTCATCGCTGAAAAATACTCTGTTTTAAGGCATGACACATCCTCTTATTTCCAGGGTCTCCAATACAGTAAGAACCATGAGCATGCCAAGAAAAAGTGAACTGTGTTTCCTACTCATACGGACCATATGTACTTCAACTCTGCTTATGAAACTGAAACAAACCACAGCTCCTCTTACATAAATGCTCTTTAGTTAATAGTAAGAATAGCGTAGGGATCCTGAACTGTGTAAAATCATTTGAGCCCAAAATTCACTGGGTTTACCAGAACTGAACTCTTGATATTAGAAAAACACAGATCCTGGGTTTTAATTCCTTTTCTGAAGGGAAATTCAGACCAGAATTCTCATCCCTGAAAAATACTCTGTTTTAATGCAAGAAGCAAGCTCTTCTTTCCAGCGTCCACAATACAGCAAGAACCATGAGCATGCCAAGAAAAAAAGAACTGTGTTTCCTACTCATACGGACCATATGTACTTCAACTCTGCTCATGAAGTGATACAAACCACAGCTCCTCTTAAATAAATGCTCTTTAGTTAATAGTGAGAATCATGTTGGGTTCGTGAACTGCGAAATATCATTTGAGCCCAAATTTCACTGGGATTACCAGAACTGAACTCTTGCTTGTAGAAAAACACAGATCCTGTGTTTTAATTCCGTTTCTGAAGAGAAATTCAGAACAAAATTCTCATCCCTGAAAAACACTCTGTTTTAAGGCAAGAATCATCCTCTTCTTTCCAGCGTCTCCAATACAGTAAGAAACATTAAGATGCCCAGAAAAAAAGAACCGTGTTTCCTACTCATACAGACCATATGTACTTCAACTCTGCTTTTGAAATGATACAGACCACAGCTCCTCTTACATAAATGCTGTTTAGTTAATACTGAGAATAGCTTTGGGTTCGTGAACTGTGTAAAATCATTTGAGCCCAAAATTCACTGGGTTTACCAGAAATGAACTCTTGCTTGTGGGAAGACACAGATCCTGGGGTTAACTCCGTTTCTAAAGGGACATTCAGACCAGTGTTCTCATCCATGAAATACACTCTGTTTTCACCCAAGAAGCAAGCTCTTCTTTCCAGCGGCACTAATACATCAAGAACCATGAGCATACCCAGAAAAAAATAACTGTGTTTCCTACTCATACGGACCATATGTACTTCATCTCTGTTTATGAAACTGATATTAACCACAGCTCCTCTTACATAAATCCTCTTTAGTTAATAGTGAGAATAGAAAGGGTTTGTGAATTGAGAAAAATCATTTGAGCCCAAAATTTACTTGGTTTACCAGAAATGAACTTTTGCTTCTAGGAAGACACACTTCCTGGGGTTTAACTCCGTTTCTGAAGGTAAATTCAGACCAGAGTTCTCATCCCTGAAAGAAACTCTGTTTTAATGAAGAAGCAAGCTCTTCTTTCCAGAGATTAAAATACAGCAAGAAGCATCAGCATGGTTAATAGTGAGAATGGCGTTGGATTCGTGAACTGTGTAAAATCACTTGAGCCCAAAATTCACTGGATTTACCAGAAATGAACTCTTGCTTGTGGGAAGACACAGATCCTGGGGTTAACTCCGTTTCTGAAGGGAAATTCAGACCAGTGTTCTCATCTCTGAAAAACACTCTGTTTTAAGGCAAGAACCATCTTCTTCTATCCAGCATCTTCAATATAGTAAGAAACATGAGCATGCCCAGAAAAAGAGAACCGTGTTTCTTACTCATACGGACCATATGTAGTTCAACTCAGCTTATGAAACTGATACAAACCACAGCTCCACTTACAAAAATGCTCTTTAGTTAATAGTGAGAATAGCGTAGGGTTCCTGAACTGCGAAAAATCATTTGAGCCCAAAATTCACTGGGTTTACCAGAACTGAACTCTTGCTTGTAGAAAAACACAGATCCTGTGTTTTAATTCCGTTTCTGAAGAGAAATTCAGACCAGAATTCTCATCCCTGAAAAATACTCTGTTTTAATGCAAGAAGCAAGCTCTTCTTTCCAGCGTCCACAATACAGCAAGAACCATGAGCATGCCAAGAAAAAAAGAACTGTGTTTCCTACTCATATGGAACATATGTAGTTCAACTCAGCTTATGAAACTGATACAAACCTCAGCTCCTCTTACATAAATGTTCTTTAGTTAATACTGAGAATAGCTTTGGTTCTTGAACTGTGTAAAATCAATTGAGCCCAAAATTCACTGGGTTTACCAGAAATGAACTCTTGCTTGTGGGAAGACACAGATCCTGGGGTTAACTCCGTTTCTGAAGGGAAATTCAGACCAGTGTTCTCATCCATGACACACACTCTGTTTTCACCCAAGAAGCAAGCTCTTCTTTCCAGCGGCTCTAATACATCAAGAACCATGAGCATACCCAGAAAAAAAGAACTGTGTTTCCTACTCATACGGACCATATGTAGTTCAACTCTGCTTTTGAAACTGATACAAATGACAGCTCCTCTTACATAAATCCTCCTTAGTTAATAGTGAGAATAGCTTAGCGTTCGTGAACTGTGAAAAAACATTTGAGCCCAAAATTCACTGTGTTTACCAGAACTGAACGCTTGCTTGTAGGAAGACACAGATCCTAGGTTTTAACTCCATTTCTAAAGGGAAATTCAGACCAGAATTCTCATCGCTGAAAAATACTCTGTTTTAAGGCATGACACATCCTCTTATTTCCAGGGTCTCCAATACAGTAAGAACCATGAGCATGCCAAGAAAAAGTGAACTGTGTTTCCTACTCATACGGACCATATGTACTTCAACTCTGCTTATGAAACTGAAACAAACCACAGCTCCTCTTACATAAATGCTCTTTAGTTAATAGTAAGAATAGCGTAGGGATCCTGAACTGTGTAAAATCATTTGAGCCCAAAATTCACTGGGTTTACCAGAACTGAACTCTTGATATTAGAAAAACACAGATCCTGGGTTTTAATTCCTTTTCTGAAGGGAAATTCAGACCAGAATTCTCATCCCTGAAAAATACTCTGTTTTAATGCAAGAAGCAAGCTCTTCTTTCCAGCGTCCACAATACAGCAAGAACCATGAGCATGCCAAGAAAAAAAGAACTGTGTTTCCTACTCATACGGACCATATGTACTTCAACTCTGCTCATGAAGTGATACAAACCACAGCTCCTCTTAAATAAATGCTCTTTAGTTAATAGTGAGAATCATGTTGGGTTCGTGAACTGCGAAATATCATTTGAGCCCAAATTTCACTGGGATTACCAGAACTGAACTCTTGCTTGTAGAAAAACACAGATCCTGTGTTTTAATTCCGTTTCTGAAGAGAAATTCAGACCAGAATTCTCATCCCTGAAAAATACTCTGTTTTAATGCAAGAAGCAAGCTCTTCTTTCCAGCGTCCACAATACAGCAAGAACCATGAGCATGCCAAGAAAAAAAAAAACTGTGTTTCCTACTCATACGGACCATATGTACTTCAACTCTCCTTATGAAATGATACAGACCACAGCTCCTCTTACATAAATGCTCTTTGGTTAATAGTGATTATCGCGTTGGGTTATAGAACTGTGTAAAGTCATTTGAGCCAATAATTCACTTGGTTTACCAGAAATGAACTCTTGCTTGTAGGAAGACACAGATCATGGGGTTTAACTCCGTTTCTGAAGGGACATTCAGACCAGAGTTCCAATGCCTGAAACACACTCTTTTTTAACGCAAGAAGCAAGCTCTTCTTTCCGGAGTCTAAAATACAGCAAGAACCATGAGCATGCCCAGAAAAAAAAAAAAAAAAAACTGTGTTTCCTACTCATACGGAACCTATGTAGTTCAACTCTGCTTATGAAACTGATACAAACCACAGCTCCTCTTACATAAATGCTCTTTAGTTAATAGTGAGAATCATGTTGGGTTCATGAACTGCGAAAAAGCATTTGAGCCCAAAATTCACTGGGTTAACCTGAAATGAACTCCTGCTTGTAGGAAGACACACATCCTGGGGTATAACACCGTTTCTGAAGGGAAATTCAGAACAAAATTCTCATCCCTGAAAAACACTCTGTTTTAAGGCAAGAATCATCCTCTTCTTTCCAGCGTCTCCAATACAGTAATAAACATTAAGATGCCCAGAAAAAAAGAACCGTGTTTCCTACTCTTACAGACCATATGTACTTCAACTCTGCTTTTGAAATGATACAGACCACAGCTGCTCTTACATAAATGCTGTTTAGTTAATACTGAGAATAGCTTTGGGTTCGTGAACTGTGTAAAATCATTTGAGCCCAAAATTCACTGGGTTTACCAGAAATGAACTCTTGCTTGTGGGAAGACACAGATCCTGGGGTTAACTCCGTTTCTAAAGGGACATTCAGACCAGTGTTCTCATCCATGAAATACACTCTGTTTTCACCCAAGAAGCAAGCTCTTCTTTCCAGCGGCACTAATACATCAAGAACCATGAGCATACCCAGAAAAAAATAACTGTGTTTCCTACTCATACGGACCATATGTACTTCATCTCTGTTTATGAAACTGATATTAACCACAGCTCCTCTTAAATAAATGCTCTTTAGTTAATAGTGAGAATCATGTTTGGTTCGTTAACTGCGAAAAATCATTTGAGCCCAAAATTTACTGGGTTTCCCAGGAATGAACTCTTGCTTGTAGGAAGACACTTTTCCTGGGGATTAACTACGTTTCTGAAGGGAACTTCAGAACAGAATTCTCATCCCTGAAACACACTCTGTTTTAAGGCAAGAATCTTCCCCTTCTTTCCAGCGTCTCCAATACAGTAAGAACCATGAGCATGCCCAGAAAAAAAGAACCCTGTTTCCTACTCATACAGACCATATGTACTTCAACTCTGCTCATGAAGTGATACAGACCACAGCTCCTCTTACATAAATGCTCTTTAGTTAATAGTGATTATCGTGTTGGGTTATAGATCTGTGTAAAGTCATTTGAGCCGAAAATTCACTTGGTTTACCAGAAATGAACTCTTGCTTGTAGGAAGACACAGATCATGGGGTTTAACTCGGTTTGTGAAGGGACATTCAGACCAGAGTTCTTATTACTGAAACACACTCTGTTTTAACGCAAGAAGCAAGCTCTTCTTTCCAGAGTCTAAAATACAGCAAGAACCATGAGCGTGGCCTGAAAAAAAGAACTATTTCCTATTCATACGGACCATATGTAGTTCAACTCTGCTTATGAAACTGATACAGACCCCACCTCCTGTTACATAAATGCTCTTTAGTTAATACTGAGAATAGCTTTGGGTTCGTGAACTGTGTAAAATCTTTTGAGCCCAAAATACACTGGTTTAACCAGGAATGAACTCTTGCTTGTAGGAAGACAGAGATCCTTGTGTTTAACTCCGTTTCTGAAGGGAAATTCAGACCAGAGTTCTCATCCATGAAACACACTCTGTTTTAATGCAAGAAGCAAGCTCTTCTTTCCAGAGTCTAAAATACAGCAAGAACAATGAACATGGCCTGAAAAAAAGAACTGTTTCCTATTCATACGGAACATATGTAGTTCAACTCTGCTTATGAAACTGATACAGACCACACCCCATGTTACATAATTGCTCTTTAGTTAATACTGAGAATAGCTTTGGGTTCCTGAACTGTGTAAAATATTTTGAGCCAAAAATTCACTGGGTTAACCAGAAATGAACTCTTGCTTGTAGGAAGACACAGATCCTGGGGTTTAACTCCGTTTCTAAAGGGAAATTCAGACCAGAGTTCTCATCCCTGAAAAACGCTCTGTTTTAAGGCAAGAATCATCCTCTCCTTTCCAGCTTCTCCAATACAGTTAGAACCATTCGCATGCCCAGAAAAAAAGAACTGTGTTTTCTACTCACACAGACCATATGTAGTTCAACTCTGCTTATCAAACTGATACAAACCACAGTTCCTCTTATATAAATCCTCGTTAGTTAATAGTGAGAATTGCATTTTGGTTCGTGAACTGCAAAAAATCATTTGAGCCCAAAATTCCCTGGGTTTACCAGAAATGAATACTTGCTGGTAGGAAGACACAATCCTGGGGTTTAACATTGTTTCTGAAGGGAAATTCAGACAAGAGTTCTCATCCCTGAAATACACTCTGTTTTAACAAAGAGGCAAGGTCTTCTTTCCAGAGTCTAAAATACAGCAAGAACCATGAGCTTGCCCTGAAAAAAAGAACTGTGTTTCCTACTCATATGGACCATACGTAGTTCAACTCTGCTTCTGAAACTGATACAAACAACAGCTCATATTACATAAATGCTCTTTACTTAATAGTGAGAATCTCGTTGGCTTCGTGAAGTGTGAAATATCATTTGAGGCCAAAATTCACTGGGTTTACCTGAAATGAACTCCTCATTTTAGGAAGACACAGATCAAGGTGTTTTACTCCGTTTCTGAAGGCAAATTCAGACCAGAATTCTCATCCCTGAAAAAGACTCTCTTTTAAGGCAAGAATCATCTTCTTCTTTTCAGCGTCTCCAATACAGTACGAACCATGATCATGCCCAGAAAAAAGAACTGTGTTTCCTACCATACGGACTATATGTAGTTCAACTCTGCTTATGAAATGATACAGACCACAGCTCCTCTTACATAAATGCTCTTTAGTTAATAGTGATAATCGCGTTGGGTTCTAGAACTGTGTATAGTCATTTGAGCCAAAAATTCACTTGATTTATCAGAAATTAACTCTTGCTTGTAGGAAGACACAGATCATGGGGTTTAACACAGTTTCTGAAGGGAAATAAAGACTAGAGTTCTCATCCCAGAAACATACTCTGTTTTAAGGCAAGAATCATCCTCTTCATTCTGGCTTCTCCTATACGGTAAGAAACATGAGCATGCCCAGAAACAAAGAACTGTGTTTCCTACTCATACAGACCATATGTAGTTCAACTCTGTTTATGAACCTGAAACAAACCATAGCTCCTCTTACATAAATCCTCTTTAGTTAATAGTGAGAATCACGTTTTGGTTCATGATCTGCGAAAAATCATTTGAGCCTTAAATTCCCTGTGTTTACCAGAACAGAACTCTTGCTTGTAGGAAGACACAGATCCTGGGGTTTAACTCCGTTTCTGAAGGGAAATTCAGACCAGAGTTCTCATCCATGAAACACATTCTGTTGTCACGCGAGAAGCAAGCTCTTCCTTCCAGCCTCTCCAATACATCAAGAACCATGAGCATGCCAAGAAAAAAAGAGCTGTGTTTCCTACTCAGACGGACCATATGTAATTCAACTCTGCTTATGAACTAAAACAAACCACAGCTCCTCTTACATAAATGCTCTTTAGTTAATATTGAGAATCTCGTGGGTTCATGAACTGTGTAAAATCATTTGAGGCCAAAAGTCACAGGGTTTTCCAGAAATGAACTCTTGCTTGTAGGAAGACACAGATTCTGGGGTTTAACTCCGTTTCTGAAGGGAAATTCAAACCAGAATTCTCACTCCTGAAACACAATCTGTATTAATGCAAGAAGCAAGCTCTTCTTTCGAGAATCTAAAATACAGCAAGAACAATGAGCATGCCCGGAAAAAAGAACTGTGTTTCCTACTCATACAGACCATATGTAGTTCAACTCTGCTTATGAAACTGTTGCAAACCACAGCTCCACTTAAATAAATGCTCTTTAGTTAATAGTGAGAATCGAGTTGGGTTCGTGAACTTGGAAAAATCATTTCAGCCCAAAAATCATTGGCTTAAACAGAAATGAACTCTTGCTTGTAGGAAGACAAAGATCCTGGGGTTTAACTCTGTTTCTGAAGGGAAATTCAGACCAGAGTTCTCATCCCTGAAAAACACTCTGTTTTAAGGCAAGAATCATCCTCTTCTTTCCAGCGTCTCCAATACAGTAAGAAGCATGAGCATGCCCATAAAAAAAGAACTGTGTTTCCTACTCATACGGACCAATTGTAGTTCAACTCTGCTTATGTAATGATACAGACCACAGGTATTCTTACATAAATGCTCTTTAGTTAATAGTGATTATTTTTGGGTTCCAGAACTGTGTAAATTCATTTGAGCTTAAAATTCACTTGGTTTAACAGAAAAGAACTCTTGCTTGTAGTAAGACACAGATCCTGGGGTTTAACTCCGTTTTTGAATGGAAATTCAGACCAGTGTTCTCATCCATGATACACACCCTGTTTTAATGCAAGAAGCATGCATTTCTCTCCAGCATCTCCAATACAGCAAGAAGAATGAGCATGCCCTGAAAAAAGAACTTTGTTTCCTACTCACGCGGACCATATGTAGTTCAACTCTTCTTATGAAACTGATACAAACCACAGCTCCCCTTACATAAATCCTCTTTAGTTAATAGTGAGAATCGCGTTGGGTTCATGAACTGTGTATAATCATTTGAGCCCAAAATTCACTGCGTTTACCAGCAATGAACTCCTGCTTGTAGGAAGACACAGATCCTGGGGTTTAACTCCGTTTCTGAAGGCAAATTCAGACCAGAGTTCTCATCTATGAAACACACTCTGTTTTAATGCAAGAAGCAAGCTCTTCTTTCCAGCATCTCCAATACAGCAAGAACCATGAGCATGCCCTGAAAAAAAGTGCTGTGTTTCCTACTCATACGGACCATATATAGTTCAACTCTGCTTATGAAATGATACACACCACAGCACCTCTTAAATAAATGCTGTTTAGTTAATAGTGAGAATCACAATGGGTTTTTGAAGTATGTAAATTCATTTGTGCCCAAAATTCTCCTGGTTTACCAGAAATGAACTGTTCCATGTAGGAAGGCACAGATCCTGGATTTTAAATCCGATTCTGAAGGATAATTCAGACCAGTGTTCTCATCCATGAAACACACTCTGTTTTAATGCAGGAAGCAAGCTCTTCTTTCCAGCATGTCCAATACAGCAAGAACCATGAGCATGCGAAGAAAAAAAGTACTGTGTTTCCTACTCATACGGACCATATGTAGTTCAACTCTGTTATGGAACTGAAATAACCACAGCTCCACTTATATAAATGCTCTTTAGTTAATATTGAGAATCGGTTTGGGTAGGTGAAATGTGAAAAATCATTTGATCTGAAAATTCACTTGGTTTACCAGAAATTAACTCTTACATATAGGAAGACACAGATCCTGGGGTTTAACTCCATTTCTGAAGGGAAATTCAACCAGAGTTCTCATCCCTGAAAAACACTCTGTTTTAAGGCAAGAATCATTCTCTTCTTTCCAGCTTCTCCAATACAGTAAGAAACATGAGCATGCCCAGAAAGAAAGAAATTTGTTTCCTACTCATACAGACCATATGTAGTTCAAGTCTGCTTATGAACCTGAAACAAACCACAGCTCCTCTTACATAAATCCCCTTTAGTTAATAGTGAGAATCGCGTTTTGGTTCGTGAACTGCGAAAAATCATTTGAGCCCAAAATTCACTGGGTTAATGAGAAATGAACTCTTGCTTGTAGGAAGAAACAGATCCTGTGGTTTAACTCCATTTCTGAAGGGAAATTCAGACCAGAGTTCTCATCCCTGAAAAACACTCTGTTTTAAGGCAAGAATCATCCTCTTCTTTCCGGCTTCTCCTATACGGTAAGAAACATGAGCATGCCCAGAAACAAAGAACTGTGTTTCCTACTCATACAGACCATATGTAGTTCAACTCTGCTTATGAACCTGAAACAAACAATAGCTCCTCTTACATAAATCCTCTTTAGTTAATAGTGAGAATCACGTTTTGGTTAATGAACTGCGAAAAATAATTTGAGCCCTAAATTCCCTGTGTTTACCAGAACAGAACTCTTGCTTGTAGGAAGACACAGATCCTGGGGTTTAACTCCGTTTCTGAAGGGAAATTCAGACCAGAGTTCTCATCCATGAAACACACTCTGTTTTCACGCAAGAAGCAAGCTCTTCTTTCCACTGGCTCCAATACATCAAGAACCATGAGCATGCCCAGAAAAAAAGAACTGTGTTTCCAACTCATACAGACCATATGTAGTTCAATTCTGCTTATGAAACTGATACAAACCACAGCTCCTCTTACATAAATCCTCTTTAGTTAATAGTGAGAATCGCGTTGGGTTCGTGAACTGCGGAAAATCATTTGAGTCCAATATACACTGAGTTAAACAGAAATTAACTCTTGCTTGTAGGAAGACCCAGATCGTGGGGTTTAACTCCATTTCTGAAGGGAAATTCAGACCAGAGTTCTCATCCCTGAAAAACACTCTGTTTTAAGGCAAGAATCATCCTCTTCTATCCAGCTTCTCCAATACACTAAGAAACATGAGCATGGCCAGAAACAAAGAACTGTGTTTCCTACTCATACAGACCATATGTAGTTCAACTCTGCTTATGAACCTGAAACAAACCATAGCTCCTCTTACATAAATCCTCTTTAGTTAATAGTGAGAATCGCGTATTGGTTCGTGAACTGCGAAAAATCATTTTAGCCCAAAATTCACTGGGTTAATGAGAAATGAACTCTTGCTTGTAGGAAGACACAGATCCTGGGGTTTAACTCCATTTCTGAAGGGAAATTCAGACCAGAGTTCTCATCCCTGAAAAACACTCTGTTTTAATGCAAGAATCATCCTCTTCTTTCCAGCTTCTCCAATACAGTAAGAACCATGAGCATGCCCAGAAAAAAAGAACTGTGTTTTCTACTCATACGGACCATATGTAGTTCAACACTGCTTATGAAACTGAAACAAACCACAACTCCTCTTACATAAATGCTCTTTAGTTAATAGTGAGAATAGCGTTGTGTTCGTGAACTGTGTAAAATCTTTTGAGCCCAAAATTCACTGGGTTTACCAGAAATGAAATCTTGCTTGTAGGAAGACACATATCCTGGGGTTTAACTCCGTTTCTGAAGGGAAATTCAGACCAGTGTTCTCATCCATGACACACAATCTGTTTTCACTCAAGAAGCAAGCTCTTCTTTCCAGCGGCTCCAATACATCAAGAAATATGAGCATGCCCTGAAAAAAAGAACTGTGTTTCCTCTCATAAGGACCATATGTAGTTCAACATTGGTTATGAAACTGATACAAACCACAGCTCCACTTACATAAATGCTCTTTAGTTAATATTGAGAATCGCTTTGGGTAGGTGAACTGTGAAAAAGCATTTGATCTGAAAATTCACTTGGTTTACCAGAAATGAACTCTTGCTTGTAGGAAGACACATATCCTGGGGTTTAACTCCATTTCTGAAGGGAAACTCAGACCAGAGTTCTCATCATTGAAAAACTCTCTGTTTTAAGGCAAGAATCATCCTCTTCTTTCCAGCTTCTCCAATACAGTAAGAAACATGAGCATGCAGAGAAAAAAAGAACTTGGTTTTCTACTCATACAGACCATATGTAGTTCAAGTCTGCATATGAAACTGAAACAAGCCACAGCTCCTCTTACATAAATCCTCTTTAGTTAATAGTGAGAATCACGTTTTGGTTCGTGAACTGCGAAAAATCATTTGAACCCTAAATTCCCTGGGTTTACCAGAAAAGAACTCTTGCTTGTAGGATGACGCAGATCCTGGGGTTTAACTCCGTTTCTGAAGGTATATTCAGACCAGAGTTCTCATCCATGAAACACACTCTGTTTTCACGCAAGAAGCAAGCTCTTCTTTCCAGCAGCTCCAATACATCAAGAACCATGAGCATGCCCAGAAAAAAATAACTGTGTTTCCAACTCATACGGACGATATGTAGTTAAACTCTGCTTATGAAACTGAAACAAACCACAGCTACCTTTACATAAACGCTCTTTAGTTAATAGTGACGATATGTAGGAAGACACAGATCCTGGTGTTTAACTCCATTTCTGAAAGGCAATTCAGACCAGAATTCTCATCCCTGAAACACAATCTGTTTTAACGCAACAAGCAAGTTCTTCTTTCCAGAATCTAAAATACAGTAAGAACCATGAGCATGCCCTTTAAAAAAGAACTGTGTTTCCTAGTCATAAGGACCATATGTAATTCAACTCTGCTTATGAAACTGAAACAAACCACAGGTCCTCTTACATAAATGCTCTTTAGTTAATAGTGAGAACCGCGTTGGGTTCATGAACTGTGTAAAATCATTAGAGCCCAAAAATTCCCTGGGTTTTCTAGAAATGAAGGCTTGCTTGTAGGAAGACACAGATCCTGGGGTTTAACTCCGTTTCTGAAGGGAAATTCAGACCAGAATTCTCACACCCAAAACACAATCTGTATTAACGCAAGAAGCAAGGTCTTCTTTCCAGAATCTAAAATACAGCAAGAAACATGAGCATGCCCGGAAAAAAGAACTGTGTTTCCTACTCATACGGACCATATGTAGTTAAACTCTGCTTATGAAACTGAAACAAACCACAGCTACTCTTACATAAACGCTCTTTAGTTAATAGTGAGAATCGCGTTGGGTTCATGAACTGTGCTAAATCATTTGAGCTCAAAATTCACTGCGTTTTCCAGAAATGAACTCTTACTTGTAGGAAGACACAGATCCTGGGGTTTAACTCCGTTTCTGAAGGGAAATTCAGACCAGAATTCTCACGCCCAAAACACATTCTGTATTAACGGAAGAAGCAAGGTCTTCTTTCCAGAATGTAAAATACAGCAAGAACCATGAGCATGCACGGAAAAATGAAATGTGTTTCCTACTCATAAGGACCATATTGTAATTCAACTCTGCTCATGAAACTGAAACAAACCACTGCTCCTCTTAAATAAATGCTCTTTTGTTAATAGTGAGAATCGCGTTGGGTCCGTGACATGCGAAAAAACATTTGAGCCCAAAATTCACTGGGTTTACCTGAAATGAACTCCTCCTTGTAGGAAGACACAGATGCTGGGGTTTAACTCCGTTTTTGAAGGGAAATTCAGACCAGAATTCTCATCCATGAAACACACTCTGTTTTAATGCAAGAAACAAGCTCTTCTTTCCAGAGTCTAAAATACAACAAGAAACATGAGCATGACCTGAAAAACAGAACTGTGTTTCCTACTCATATGGACCATATGTAGTTAAACTCTGCTTATGAAACTGAAACAAACCACAGCTACTCTTACATAAACGCTCTTTAGTTAATAGTGAGAATCGCGTTGGGTTCATGAACTGTGCTAAATCATTTGAGCCCAAAATTCATTGGGTTTACCTGAAATGAACTCCTCCTTGTAGGAAGACACAGATGCTGGGGTTTAACTCCGTTTTGAAGGGAAATTCAAACCAGAATTCTCCTCCCTGAAAAACACTCTCTTCTAAGGCAAGAATCATCCTCTTCTTTCCAACGTCTCCAATACAGTAAGAACCATGAGCATGCCCAGATAATAAGAACTGTGTTTCCTACTCATAGGGACTATATGTAGTTCAACTCTGCTTATGAAATGATACAGAACACAGCTCCTCTTACATAAATTCTCTTTAGTTAATAGTGATAATCGTGTTGTGTTCTAGAACTGTGTATAGTCATTTGAGCCAAAAATTTACTTGATTTACCAGAAATTAACTCTTGCTTGTAGGAAGACACAGATCATTGGGTTTAACTCCGTTTGTGAAGGGAAATTCAGACCAGAGTTCTCATCCATGAAACACACTCTGTTTTAATGCAAGAAACAAGCTCTTCTTTCCAGAGTCTAAAATACAGCAAGAAACATGAGCATAACGCGCTTTCTGAAGGGAAATTCAGACCTGTGTTCTCATCCATGAAACACACTCTGTTTTAACGCAAATAGCATGCTCTTCTTTCCAGCTTTGCAAGACAGGAATTAACATGAGCATGTCCAGAAAAAAAGAACTGTCTCTCCTACTCATATGGACCATATCTAGTTCAACACTGCTTATGAAACTTCTACAAACCACATCATCACTTACATAGATGCTCTTTAGTTAATAGTGAAAATCGTGTTGTTTTCGTGTACTGTATAAATTCATTTGAGGCAAAAAATAACTGGGTTTACCAGAAATGAACTCTTGCTTGTAGGAAGACACAGAGCATGGCGTTAAACTCTGATTCTAAAGGGAAATTCAGAGTACTGTTCTCATCAAAGTAACACAGTCTGTTTTAATGCAAGAAGCATGCTCTTCTTTACTGCATCTGCAATACAGCAAGAAAAATGAGCATGGCCAGAAAAAGAGAACTGTGTTTCCTACTCATACGGACCATATCTAGTTCAACTGTGCTTATGAAATTGACACACACCACATCATCTCTTACAAAGATGCTCTTTAGTTAATAGTGAAAATCGTATTGGTTTCGTGAACTGTGTAAATTCATTTGAGCCGAAAAATAACTGGGTTTACTGGAAATGAACTCTTGCTTCTAGGAAGACACAGATACTTTGGTTAAACTCAGTTTCTGAAGGGAAATTCCGACCAGTGTTCTCATCCATGAAACACACTCCATTTTAAGGGAAGAAGCATGCTCTTCTTTTCAGAGTCTGCAATACAGCAAGGAATGTAGATGTATCCTGCTTGTTAAATAAGAAACACAGAGCCAGTTGCAGAGTTAAAAACCACGATGTCAGTGCCAAAGCAGAAAACCTTACCCTTCACTGCTTCTGTGGTTCCTCCTCTCCGCAAGAGACCTACTTCTGTGTGTCCTGTCTATTTAAAGACTTTCTGTTCTCCTCCCTCATTGGTTGTAACCCAGCCACATGACCTCCTCATCACTGCCTGTTTGTACAGACCTCCAGGTCTTCTATGGTTGGTATTGAAATTAAAGGCGTGTGTCTGCTATGCTGGCTATGTCCTTGAACACACAGACATCCGCCTAGCTCTGCCTCCCAAGTGCTGGGATTAAGGGCCTGCCCCACTACTGCTCGGCTTCTGCTCTGGCTTGCTCTGACCTCAAGGCAACTTTATTGACATACAAATAAAATCACATTTCAATACAAATAAAATATCACTATATTTCCCCTTTTCTATTTTAATAAAAAGAATAAAAGGAAAAAGTTATAACTAATATAAGAAAAACTATATACAAAAGTACAATAACTATATATACCATATATACAAACAATAAATACCTAAACAATGTCTAGTCCATTTGTAATTTACCAATTCAGAGAAAATAATTCCATTATCTATCCTATTTTGGTAAGTCCAGAATGTACCTGATTCACTTTTTATCCTAACTTATATAGCTAACGGAACTGTCTTATAACATCTTTCAAATTTATACACTTACAGCTCTTAGTGAGTTTTTCTGAAATCCTTAACAAAGATAATTATAACTATAACTAACTGATCTTCAACTCCCTCAGAGACCCAAGAAGGAAATAATACTACCTAATAAAAAATAAAAACAAGAAGTGCATGCAAGCAGCTTCAAAAAAAAAACGTGAGTTGACAGAAACAGCCAGCTGCCTGGACAGTCACCTGAGGTTTCTCCACAGTGTTGGGGCATCATCTTCAGCCTACAGGCTTAGCGTATCTGACAGACTCTTTTGTGAACTAAGATGTATACAAGGTCAACAGTTTGACCTCACATTTGGTGAGAGCAGTCCATGTACCAGAAACACCTGAATTCCATTAGTGTCATGTCATGGTTCAGGATTTTAAATTCTGGAAATTATTGATGTCTTTTCAATTCAGCTGTCCATTTTTCTTGGCTGTGTATATGTGGCTTCATCTTGGCATCCTGTTCTTCTCCACATCTCTCTATTAAACGCCAGTCTACTATTGAGAGAGGTGAGCTTAGTTATTCCTCAAGAATAACTGTTTCATTTGCTGTTCCATTGCATATCAGAAGCCATTGGCCCACTCCCTGTTCAGCTGCCTTCGAAGAAAAGGGCACGGTACCTTTTACAGATTGCAAAGGTCACTCACTTCAGGGATGGTGCCATATTGTCCTGGCTTCAGAAGTTGCCTTTTGTTAAAGCCACAACCACACTTGTTTTGGCAAGAATTGGTAGTCCTTGGTTTCATGTCCTGTCTGTCCTGTTTGTCAGCAGTTGATTCAAGGATACTTTGTTGTCCAGTGGCTGACTTTTGCAACAATGAAAGTTAGTTCCATATGCAGTTTCTTCAATGCCCATATTTTCTCTGAAGTAGATTGGTACTGCCAGGAGCCGTCATGTCTCATAGTCATAGCAAAAAAGAAAAATTCTTAAGTTATTAAAACATTTTAAATGCCATATTCTGTAGATCTCTGAAGGGTTTGAAGATGACCTGTCTATCTAAAATATATCTGTTTGATCTTGACAACACACCTAATATGACTACAAGTTCAATGGTAATGTCTAACCACTAATTTTCATTTCTATATATGCTTATAGTTGGTAATACTAACATTCAAGGATTAGCAAATTGCAATTACATTGTTAAATGAATGGTATAAATACAATATCTCGAACAAGATTAGAAATACGTATATGGTGTATTCTAACAATCTCAATCTCAATAATAATAATTTGTATACAATATAAAACAATCCAATTGAATGTAAAGTATTTAAAACTAGTAATTGTCTTTTTCTTTTTTTCTTCTTTTTTTTTAAACAAGCACCTTTTGCCTAGCCCTTTACCTAACCCTTAACAACAACTTGTAACCAACCCTCCTAAACAATGAAAACTATCCCAGACCCAATACCCATAAAAAGACCAAAAAACCACCCACCCCACACCACCCCTTTGGGAATGTGGGCGTCAAATTCTTAAAATTGCTTCCTGCTGGGTATGGGCGAAGTTATCTTTATTCTGAAAAGAAAAATTTTGGGTTAACTGACAAATTCTAGGAAAGATAACTATATTCTTTGTTATCCATAATGCCAAAGTTCAGGGTTTATCTCAAGTCCTTATTCAAGCAGTCTTTGAAACTGGATCATCTCAGCTAGCCATCTCAGAATTGCTCTAAGCACTTTGTAGTCCAAAGCTGATCTGTAGATGATGTTTGTCATCTTAGTGATATTATTTTCCACGTGGAATTGTCGTTGTGGGGCCCCATCTTCTTCCTGGAGATTTCATTTGATGTTAAGCCTGGCCGTGATTTCCTGCAGAAAACTGAAAAGAGACTCGAACACAAAGACATGTATAGGCAGCTAATCGAAGCCTTTTCTCTAAATTAATTAGTACTCATATGACCATTTTTATCTCAACAAAGTTTAAAATATATATATATATATATATATATATATATATATATATATATATATATATATATATCTTGTGAATTCTGATATAAAATTCATACTTTAAGAAAAGTTTAAAGAATCAGAATAGAGTCAAAGAATTGAGATTAGTAATAGAATAGTCCCTTAATTAATTTGTTTTTTCTCCTGTCCCATGTCAGAAGATGGCTCTTTCTTCTGGTATGATACAGGGAGTTTTCATTTTCTTTTTAACAACATGCTTGAGTTTAAAGGAGGAGAGAGCCATTCTCCAACTCCAAAATCAGCTTGAAGCTTTAATTGAACTGGGACTACAAGAAGACTAAGAGTATTAATTTCTTAGAGAAGAGCAGAAACAAACATTTAGAAAGATTTATGAAATTTTGTAGATGATATACCAATAGGCCATTTTACTCTTTTTCCTGGGACAGATGATTTGTCCTTTTTCTTCAGTTGTCTCATTTGTCCAGTGTTCTTCAGATTCCTTAGCCTTCATTCTCCTAAAAGACAAAAACAAAAACCCTTCCCCAAGACTAATTTTGGGGAGGTCCCCTTTTGGCAAGTTACATCTTATTAAATGAAAAGGCATGTATTAATGGTATAAGTGAGTTTAAACTGGATGGTCATGTTGGTTGATGAACTATCACCTCTTCTAATTAAGAGGTCTCTCTTGTTCAAATCGAACCTTTATCAGTTTTGATGGTACCCACAGCTTATCTTCTCCTGCAGAAACAAAAGCAAAACCTTGTCCCCAACGTAACACATGCCCTGGTTTCCATTCTGAGGTCAGCACATCCTTGAAGTATATAGGCTGATTTAATTCTGTTGTTTTTTCTATTAACCAATGTCTCTCTGCAGCTGTTGTTCCTTTCTCATTAGCATTGAGAAAATTCAAAGTTAATAGAGCATTGTGCAGTCTATTTCTGGGGGTTTTTGTTACCCCTTTTTGTTTATTTATCATGTCCTTTAGAGTTCTGTTGGATCTTTCTATAACTGTTTGGCCTGTAGGATTATGTGGTATACCTGTGATATGCTTTATATTATAATAAGCAAAAAACTGTTTCATTTTAATAGAGACATATGCTGGAGCATTGTCAGTTTTAATTTGTGCAGGTATACCCATGATGGCCATAACTTCTAGCAAATGAGTGATTACAGAATCAGCTTTTTCAGAACTCAAAGCAGTTGCCCATTGAAATCCTGAATAAGTATCGATAGTATGGTGTACATATTTCAATTTTCCAAATTCTGCAAAGTGAAACACATCCATCTGCCAGATTTCATTCCTCTGAGTACCCTTTGGGTTACATCCTGCTGGTAATGGTGTCTGATTGTAGAAGGAACAAGTAGGACATTTCTTTACAATTTCCTTGGCTTGTTGCCAGGTTATGGAAAAATCCTTTTTTAATCCTTTACTATTGACATGATGTTTCTTATGAAATTCTGAGGCCTCCAGCACATTTCCTATCAATAATTTATCAATCTCATCATTACCTTGTGCTAGAGGGCCTGGCAGACCAGTATGGGATCGGATGTGAGTTATATATAAAGGATGACTCCTTTCCCTGATTGTATCTTGTAATTGAATAAATAGTGAAGTTAATTCTGAAGCATCAGGGATAAATTCTGCAGTCTCAATATGTAATACCACTCTTTCAGCATACTGAGAGTCAGTAACTATATTGAGAGGTTCTGAAAAATCCATTAATACCAACAGAATAGCATACATTTCTGATTTTTGAACTGAATTATAAGGACTTTGAACCATTTTACTTAAATTTTCTGATTTGTAACCTGCCTTTCCTTGCTTGTTGGCATCTGTATAAAATGTCCGAACTCCAGATATGGGTTTTTCACGTACAATTCGAGGCAAGATCCAATCAGCTCTCTTTATAAGAACAATTCTATTGCTTTTAGGATATTTGCTGTTAATTTCTCCCAAAAAATTACTGCAAGCTCTTTGCCAAGGTTCACTTTCTGTCCATAATTTTTCAATGTCCTCTTTAGTTAAAGGTACAACAATTTCTGCTGGGTCTATTCCTGCTAATTGACGAAGTCTCAATTTTCCTTTCAAAATTAAGTCAGAGATTTTTTCCACTTAAGTTTTTAATTTTTTATTTGGTTTATTTGGTAAAAATATCCATTCTAATATAATATCTTCTCTCTGCATTAATATTCCTGTAGGAGAATGCCTAGAAGGTAAAATAACCAAAATGCAATCCAGCTTTGGATCAATACGATCTACATGTCCTTCATGTACTTTTTTTTCTACCAAGGCCAATTCTTTCTCAGCTTCAGGTGATAATTCTCTGGGACTATTTAAGTCCTTGTCACCTTCTAAGGTTTTGAACAAATTATTCAGTTCATCATTTTTTACCCCAACAATAGTTCGTAGATGAGAAATGTCCCCAAAAAATCTTTGAAAGTCATTAAGAGTCTGTAGGCGATCTCTCCTAATTTGTACCTTTTGAGGTCTAATTTTTTGTAGCTCTATTTTATATCCTAAATAATTAATGGAATCTCCTCTTTGTATCTTTTCAGGAGCAATTTGTAATCCCCAGCCAGGCAATATTTTCTTTACTTCTTCAAACATTCTTTCTAAAGTATCTGCACTTGAGTCAGCTAGTAAAATATCATCCATATAATGATAAATTATAGATTTAGGAAATTTTTTACATATCACTTCCAAGGGCTGTTGTACAAAATATTGGCACAGGGTTGGACTATTCAACATTCCCTTAGGGAGGACTCTCCATTGAAATCTTCTAACCGGTTGAGAATTATTGTAAGTAGGCACCATGAAAGCAAATCTTTCTCTGTCTTTTTCTTGTAGGGGTATTGAAAAGAAACAGTCTTTTAAATCAATAACTATGAGAGGCCATCCTTTAGGTAACAGAGTAGGCAAAGGAATTCCAGATTGTAGAGAGCCCATTGGCTGAATTACTTTGTTAATTGCTCTAAGGTCTGTTACCATTCTCCATTTACCAGATTTCTTTTTAATAACAAATACAGGAGAATTCCATGGGCTAGTAGATTCTTCAATATGCTGAGCATTTAACTGTTCTTCTACCAGCTCTTCTAAAGCCTCGAGTTTCTCTGTTGTTAAAGGCCATTGATGAACCCATACAGGCTTGTCTGTTAACCATTTTAAAGTTAGAGCTGTTGGTGCCTTTGGAAGATCATCAGTTTTTCTGCCCTGTTCTTGTATAATATGGATGACTGGTGACCACTCATTAGAATAATACCTTCTAATATTTCTCTCAGAAACATGTGCTAGTTTATTATTTATTTCTGAGGTTGGAGGGATGTTAATCTGAGTATTCCATTGTTGTAACAGGTCTCGACCCCACAGGTTCATGGCTATGTTAGCCCCACATGGATTTAATCTGCCTCTCTGTCCTTCTGGGCCTATACATTCGAGCCATCTTGCACTTTGTTTAACTTGAGATAATGTTCCAATTCCTAACAGTTGAACATTTACCTCCTGAAGAGGCCAAGTTGGATGCCAAAATTCTGGTGCAATTATGGTAACATCAGCACCTGTGTCTACCAGACCAGACAACAAAACACCATTTATTTTTATTGTTAATTGTGGTCTTTGTTCATTTATAGAAGTTTGCCAAAAAATTTTCTTTATGGTCTCTCCTGAATTTTCTGTTCTCTCTGTCTCAGTTGTTCCATTACTCTGAGTAGCCTGGTTTATTCCAATAGGCATTTGGTCATTTAACTGCTCTGAGTAGGGGCCTCCTCTACGATTGCAGGAAAAGTCTGAACTGGATTCACTGTAGGGGTCTGCCTGAGGCCCCTCTGGGAGTTTCCCAAAGACTGAGGCAAAGTATTACCTTGTCTGTCCCTTGTTGATCTACATTCATTGGTCCAATGTCTTCCCTTACCACACCTTCTACATACTCCTGAAGGAAGGGGCATTCTTTTGCCATTGTTCCTTGAAGAAACATTGTTTCTAGAAGTGCCCTGTTTACAGTCCCTTTTCAAATGTCCTTGCTTTCCACATCCAAAACATCTAACATTCCTCAAACCTCTTGAAATTGCTTCTCCTACCCACATATTATCATGATCATGAGCCTCAACATTAACCGTGTCTCTAATCCAATCTTCCAAGGGTGCAGATCTCGCCTTTAACGGCCTGATTATTCTCTTGCATGCTTCATTTGCATTCTCAAAAGCCAAAGATTCAATTATTATCTGGCTAGCTTCTGAATTTGGGACCATTCTCTTTACTGCTGAAGTCAATCTTTGTAAGAAATCTGTGAAAGATTCTTTTGGGCCTTGTATAACCTTTGTAAATGACTCAGTTTTCTTCCCTGGTTCCTCAACTCTGTCCCATGCATTCATGGCTGCCATTCGACATAGAATTAGAGTTTGCATATCATATAAACATTGTGTTTGTACTGCAGCATATTGGCCTTCTCCAACAAGCTGATCCTGGAAGATTTGTATACCTCTATTACTACATTGTTTTGCTATGGTTTTAGCTTCCTGTTTGAACCACATTTGCCACTGGAGCTGCTGTCCGGGTTCTAGAACCGCCTGTGCCAGCTCCCGCCAGTCCTGTGGTATAATTCTATTATAAGTCGACCAGGAGTTTAACATTTGTTTTACATATGGAGAATGCATGCCATAAGATACTATTGCCTCCTTAAACCTTCGTAAGTCTAACATTTCAACTGGAGTCCAAATATTTTGTGTAGTCATTTGACCAGGCTGCTGTTGTATGGTTACCGGATAAATTAAGGGTGATTGTGTAAAAACAGGCTTTCTTTCTGTAACCTTATAATCCAATCCTGAAACAACTTCACTGTTAATTTCTTCTGTCTGAATCTGAATTTCTCTATAATTCATTTTAACAGGTTTAAAAAGTTTTTCTAAAATTTTTATCCTGGCACTTAAATTGACTGACTTTTTAAAGTGTAAAATATGGATAAGAAGAATAACAATGTACATAATTCGATCAACATTAATCTTCTCATATAGTTGTTCCATTACCATACTGCCTAAAATTTCAAACAAAGCCCAATTTTCTTCCAATGTACACATAAAACCCATTTTTTTTAAATGTGGAAAAAAATCTCTTTTAAATAGTTTCCTTTAAAATATCTGATATAAATGACTTACCAATTCTGCACAGAACAGTAGAAATCCGAGGGAATTTCCAAACAGCTACCTAGCGTCCGAGGTGGGAATCCAGAGAGAGAGAGAGAAAGAGAGAAAGAGAGAAAGCGTAGCCACGTTCTGGCTAAAATCTTGAATCCAGCCGCTTCAATGTTCAGGTCTGAGCAGAGTCGAGCCTGGGCTCTGGCTTCCTAAAGCTCCGACCGACCACGTGCGCTGGCGTTTCAGCCAAAAGCAGCCTATCTGCAGTTGTGTGTAGCTACTGCAATTAGCGGTAGCTACCGCAGGCCTGAGTTGTTTGTAGCACTGGCTTTTTAAGCAAGTAACTCCAGCTGGGGCGCCTGAGTCCTAAGGTGAGCTAGGCCTGGGTTAGACCAGGGATAAGCCAGAGCTAGGGAGGCAGGCCCGCCCAGGCGGGAAGCCGGACGCACTGCCAAGGCAAGCGATTTTTTAATGAATTCGCCCCACGTTGGGCGCCAATTGTAGATGTATCCTGCTTGTTAAATAAGAAACACAGAGCAAGTTGCAGAGTTAAAAACCACGAGGTCAGAGCCAAAGCAGAAAACCTTACCCTTCACTGCTTCTCTGGTTCCTCCTCTCCGCAAGAGACCTACTTCTGTGTGTCCTGTCTATTTAAAGATCTTCTGTTCTCCTCCCTCATTGGTTGTAACCCAGCCACATGACCTCCTCATCACTGCCTGTTTGTACAGACCTCCAGGTCTTCTATGGATGGTATTAAAATTAAAGGCATGTGTCTGCGATGCTGGCTATGTCCTTGAACACACAGAGATCCGCCTAGCTCTGCCTCCCAAGTGCTGGGATTAAGGGCGTGCCCCACTACTGCTCGGCTTCTGCTCTGGCTTGCTCTGACCTCAAGGCAACTTTATTGACATACAAATAAAATCACATTTCAATACAAATAAAATATCACTATAAAGGAACATGAGCATGCCAAGAAAAAAATAACTGTGTTTCCTACTCATATGGACCATATCTAGTTCAACTCTGCTTATGAAACTGATACAAACCACAGCATCTCTTACATAGACGCTCTTTAATTAATAGAGATAAACGTGTTGGGTTTGTGAACTGTGTAAATTCCTTTGAGCCGAAAATTCACTGCTTTTACCAAAAATGAACTCTCGCTTGTAGGAAGACACAGAGCATTTGGTTTAACGCCATTTCTGAAGGGAAATTCCGACCAGTGTTCTCATCCATGAAACACACTCTGTTTTAACGCAAATTGCATGCTCTTCTTTCAAGCATCTGCAATAGAGCAAGGAACATGAGTATGTCCAGAAAAAAATAAATGTGTTTCCTACTCATACAGACCCTATCGAGTTCAACTCTGCTTATGAAACTGCTACAAACCACATCATCTCTTACATAGATACTCTTTAGTTAATAGTGAAAATCATATTGGTTTCGTGAACTGTATAAATTCATTTGAGCCGAAAAACAACTGGGTTTACAAGAAATGAACTCTTGCTTGTAGGAAGACATAGAGCATGGAGTTTAACTCTGATTCTAAAGGGAAATTCAGAAGAGTGATCTCATCCTTGAAACACAGTCTGTTTTAACGCAAGAAGCATGCTCTTCTTTCAAGAATCTGCAATAGAGCAAGAAACATGAGCATGGCCAGAAAAAAAGAACTGTGTGTCCTACTCATACGGACAATATCTAGTTCAATTCTGCTTATGAAACTGATACAAACTACAGCATCAATTATATAGATGATCTTTAGTTAATAGTGAAAAACGTGTTGGGTTTGTGAACAGTGTAAAATCATATGAGCCGAAAATTCACTGCGTTTACCAGAAATGAACTCTTGCTTGTAGGAAGACACAGAGCATTTCTTTTAACTCCATTTATAAAGGGAAATTCAGAAGAGTGTTCTCATCCATGAAACACAGTCTGTTTTAACGCAAGAAGCATGCTCTTTTTTCCAGCATCTGCAATGCAGCAAGAAACATGAGCATGGCCAGAAAAAAAGTACTGTGTTTCTGAATCAAAAGGTCCATACCTAGTTCAACTCTGCTTATGAAACTGATACAAACCACAGCATCTCTTACACAGACACTCTATAGTTAATAGTGATAAACGCGTTGGATTTGTGAAGTGTGTAAATTCATTTGAGCCAAAAATTCACTGCTTTTACCAAAAATGAAATCTTGCTGGTAGGAAGACACAGAGCATTTGGTTTAACTCCATTTGTGAAGAGAAATGCAGACCAGTGTTCTCATAAATGAAACACACTCTGTTTTAATGCAAATAGCATGCACTTCTTTCCAGCATCAGCAATACAGCAAGGAACATGAGCATATCCAGAAAAAAATAACTGTGTTTCCTACTCATACGGACCATATGTAGTTCAACTGTCCTTATGAAACTGATACAAACCACATCATCTCTTACATAGATGCTCTTTAGTTAATAGTGAAAATCGTATTGGTTTCTTGAACTGTGTAAATTCTTTTGAGCCGAAAAATAACTGGGGTTACCAGAAATGAACTCTTGCTTGTAGGACGACATAGAGCATGGAGTTTAACTCTGATTCTAAATGGAAATTCAGAAGAGTGATCTCAACCATGAAACACAGTCTGTTTTAACGCAAGAAGCATGCTCTTCTTACCAGCATCTGCAATACAGCAAGAAACATGAGCATGGTTAGAAAAAAAGAACTGTGTTTCTGACTCAAACGGACCATATCTAGTTCAACTCTGCTTATGCAACTGATACAAACCACAGCATCTCTTACATAGACGCTCTTTAGTTAATAGAGATAAACCCGTTGGGATTGTGAACTGTGTTAATTCATTTGAGCCGAAAATTCAATGCTTTTACCAAAAATGAACTCTAGCTTGTAGGAAGACACAGAGCATTTGGTTTAACTCCATTTCTGAAGGGAAATTCAGACCAGTGTTCTCATCCATGAAACACACTCTGTTTTAACGCAAATAGCATGCTCTTCTTTACAGCGTCTGCAATACAGCAAGGAACATGAGCATGTCCAGAATAAAATAACTGTGTTTCCTACTCATACGGACCATATCTAGTTCAACTCTGCTTATGAAACTGATACAAAGCACATCATCTCTTACATAGATGCTCTTTAGTTAATAGTGAAAATCGTGTTGGTTTCGTGAACTGTATAAATTCATTTGAGCCGAAAAATAACTGGGTTTACAGGAAATGAACTCTTGCTTGTAGGAAGACACAGAGCATGGCGTTAAACTCCGATTCTAAAGGGAAACTCAGAAGACTGTTCTCATCAAAGAAACACAGTCTGTTTTAATGCAAGAAGCATGCTCTTCTTTCCAGCATCTGCAATACAGCAAGAAACATGAGCATGGACAGAAAAAAATAAATGTGTTTCCTACTCATACGGATCATATCTAGTTCAATTCTGCTTATGACACTTATACAAACCACGCATCACTTACATAGATGCTCTTTAGTAAATAGTGAAAAACGTGTTGGGTTTGTGAACTGTGTGTATTCATTTGAGCCGAAAAATACCCGGGTTTACAGGAAATGAACTCTTGATTGTAGGAAGACACAGAGCATGGAGTTTAACTCCAATTCTATAGGGAAATTAAGAAAAGTGTTCTCATCCATGAAACACAGTCTGTTTTATCGCAAGAAGCATGCTCTTTTTTCCAGCTTCTGCAATACAGCAAGAAACATGAGCATGGCTAGAAAAAAAGAACTGTGTATCTGACTCAATCGGACCATACCTAGTTTAACTGTGCTTATGAAACTGATACAAACCACAGCATCTCTTACATAGACACTCTTTTGTTAATAGTGATAAACGCGTTGGGTTTCAGAACTGTGTAAATTCATTTGAGCCCAAACTTCACTGCTTTTACCAAAAATGAATTCTTGCTTGTATGAAGACACAGAGCATTTGGTTTAACTCCATTTCTGAAGGGAAATTCAGAAGGGTGTTCTCATCCATGAAACACACTCCGTTTTATTGGAAGAAGCATGCTCTTCTTTCCAGCGTCTGCAATATAGCAAGGAACATGAGCATGCCCAGAAAAAAAGAACTGTGTTTCCTACTCATATGGACCATATCTAGTTCAACTCTGCTTATTAAACTGATACAAACCACATCATCTCTTACATAGATGCTCTTTAGTTAATGGTGAAAATCGTATTGGTTTCCTGAACTGTGTAAATTCATTTGAGCGGAAAAATACCTGGGTTTACAGGAAATTAACTCTTGCTTGTAGGAAGACACAGATCCTTTAGTTTAACTCAGTTTCTGAAGGGAAATTCAGAAGAGTGTTCTCATCCATGAAACACACTCCGTTTTATTGGAAGAAGCATGCTCTTCTTTCCAGCGTCTGCAATATAGCAAGGAACATGAGCATGCCCAGAAAAAAAGAACTGTGTTTCCTACTCATTCGGACCATATCTACTTCCACTCTGCTTATGAAACTGATACAAACCCCATCATCTCTTACAAAGTTGCTCTTTAGTTAATAGTGTAAATCGTGTTGGTTTCGTCGACTGTGTAAATTCATTTGAGCTGAAAAATAACTGGGTTTACCGGAAATGAACTCTTGCTTGTAGGAGAAAAAAGAGCATTTGGTTTAACTAAATTTCTGAAGGGAAATTCAGAAGAGTGTTCTCATCCATGAAACACAGTTTGTTTTAACGCAAGTAGCATGCTCTTTTTTCCAGCATCTCTAATACAGCAAGAAACATGAGCATGGAGAAAAAAAGAACTGTGTTTCTGACCCAAACGGACCATATCTATTTCATCTCTGCTTATGCAACTGATACAAACCACAGCATCTCTTACATAGACGCTCTTTAGTTAATAGAGATAAACGCGTTGGGTTTGTGAACTGTGTTAATTCGTTTGAGCCGAAAATTCAGTGCTTTTACCAAAAATGAACTCTTGCTTGTAGGAAGACACAGATCCTTTGGTTTAACTCCGTTTGTGAAGGGAAATTCAGACCAGTGTTCTCATCCATGAAACACACTCTGTTTTAACGCAAATAGCATGCTCTTCTTTACAGCGTCTGCAATACAGCAAGGAACATGAGCATGTCCAGAATAAAATAACTGTGTTTCCTACTCATACGGACCATATCTAGTTCAACTCTGCTTATGAAACTGATACAAAGCACATCATCTCTTACATAGATGCTCTTTAGTTAATAGTGAAAATCTTATTGGTTTCTTGAACTGTGTAAATTCTTTTGAGCCGAAAAATAACTGGGTTTACCAGAAATGAACTCTTGCTTGTAGGACGACATAGAGCATGGAGTTTAACTCCGATTATAAATGTAAATTCAGAAGAGTGATCTCATCCATGAAACACAGTCTGTTTTAACGCAAGAAGCATGCTCTTCTTTCCAGCATCTGCAATACAGCAAGAAACATGAGCATGGCTAGAAAAAAAGAACTGTGTTTCTGACTCTTTCGGACCCTACCTAGTTTAACTCTGCTTATGAAACTGATACAAACCACATCATCTCTTACATAGATGCTCTTTTGTTAATAGTGATAAACGCGTTGTGTTTGTGAACTGTGTAAATTCATTTCAGCCGAAAAATAACTGGGTTTACAGGAAATGAACTCTTGCTTGTAGGAAGACACAGAGCATGGCGTTAAACTCCGATTCTAAAGGGAATTTCAGAAGACTGTTCTCATCAAGGAAACACAGTCTGTTTTAATACAAGAAGCATGCTCTTCTTTCCAGCATCTGCAATACAGCAAGAAATATGAGCATGTCCAGAAAAAGAGAACTGTGTTTCCTACTCATCCGGATCATATCTAGTTCCACTCTGCTTATGAAACTGATAAAAACCCCATCATCTCTTACATAGTTGCTCTTTAGTTAATAGTGTAAATAGTGTTGGTTTCATGAACTGTGTAAATTCATTTGAGCCGAAAAATAACTGGGTTTACCGGAAATGAACTCTTGTTTGTAGGACGTAACAGAGCATGGATTTTAACTCCATTTCTGAAGGGAAATTCAGAAGAGTGTTCTCATCCATGAAAGACACTCCGTTTTAACAGAAGAAGCAGGCTCTTCTTTCCAGCGTCTGCTATACAGCAAGGAACATGAGAATGTCCAGAAAAAAAGAACTGTGTTTCCTACTCATATGGACCATATCTAGTTCAATACTGTTTATGAACTTGATACGAACCACATCATCTCTTACATAGATGCTCTTTAGTTAATAGTGAAATTCGTATTGGTTTCATGAACTGTGTAAAGTCATTTGAGCAGAAAAATAACTGGGTTTACAGGAAATGAACTCTTGCTTGTAGGAAGACACAGAACCTTTGGTTTAACTCAGTTTCTGAAGGGAAATTCAGACCAGTGTTCTCATCCATGAAACCCACTCCGTTTTATCAGAAGAAGCATGTTCTTCTTTCCAGCGTCTGCAATAGAGCAAGGCACTTGAGCATGTCCAGAAAAAAAAGAACTGTGTTTCCTACTCATACGGACCATATCTAGTTCCACTCTGCTTATGAAACTGATACAAACCCCATCATCTCTTACATAGATGCTCTTTAGTTAATAGTTTAAATCGTGTTGGTTTCGTGAACTGTGTAAATTCATTTGAGCCTAAAAATAACTGGGTTTACCGGAAATGAACTCTTGCTTGTAGGAAAAAAAAGAGCATTTGGTTTAACTAAATTTCTGAAGGGAAATTCAGAAGAGTGTTCTCATCCATGAAACACAGTTTGTTTTAACACAAGTAGCATGCTCTTTTTTCCAGCATCTCTAATATAGCAATAATCATGAGTATGTCCAGAAAAAAAGAACTGTGTTTCTGACTCAAACGGACCATATCTAGTTCAACTCTGCTTATGCAACTGATACAAACCACAGCATCTCTTACATAGATGCTCTTTAGTTAATAGAGATAAACACGTTGGGTTTGTGAACTGTGTAAATTCCTTTGAGCCGAAAATTCACAGCTTTTACCAAAAATGAACTCTTGCTTGTAGGAAGACACAGAGCATTTGGTTTAACTCCATTTGTGAAGGGAAATTCAGACCTGTGTTCTCATCCATGAAACACACTCTGTTTTAACGCAAGATGCATGCTCTTCTTTCCAGCTTTGCAATACAGCAATTAACATGAGCATGCCCAGAAAAATAGAACTGTCTCTCCTACTCTTATGGACCATATCTAGTTCAACTCTGCTTATGAAACTGCTACAAACCACATCATCTCTTACATAGATGCTCTTTAGTTAATAGTGAAAATCGTGTTGGTTTCGTGAACTGTATAAATTCATTTGAGGCGAAAAATAACTGGGTTTACCAGAAATTAACTCTTGCTTGTAGGAAGACACAGAGCATGGCGTTAAACTCCGATTCTAAAGGGAATTTCAGAAGACCGTTCTCATCAAAGAAACACAGTCTGTTTTAATGCAAGAAGCATGCTCTTCTTTCCAGCATCTGCAATACAGCAAGAAATATGAGCATGGCTTGAAAAAGAGAACTGTGTTTCCTACTCATCCGGATCATATCTAGTTCCACTCTGCTTATGAAACTGATAAAAACCCCATCATCTCTTACATAGTTGCTCTTTAGTTAATAGTGTAAATAGTGTTGGTTTCATGAACTGTGTAAATTCACTTGAGCCGAAAAATAACTGGGTTTACCGGAAATGAACTCTTGCTTGTAGGACGTCACAGAGCATGGATTTTAACTCTATTTCTGAAGGGAAATTCAGAAGAGTGTTCTCATCCATGAAAGACACTCCGTTTTAAAAGAAGAAGCAGGCTCTTCTTTCCAGCGTCTGCTATACAGCAAGGAACATGAGAATGTCCAGAAAAAAAGAACTGTGTTTCCTACTCATATGGACCATATCTAGTTCAATACTGTTTATGAACTTGATACGAACCACATCATCTCTTACATAGATGCTCTTTAGTTAATAGTGAAATTCGTATTGGTTTCTTGAACTGAGTAAAGTCATTTGAGCCGAAAAATAACTGGTTTTACAGGAAATGAACTCTTGCTTGTAGGAAGACACAGATCCTTTGGTTTAACTAAATTTCTGAAGGGAAACTCAGAAGAGTGTTCTCATCCATGAAACACAGTTTGTTTTAACGCAAAAAGCATGCTCTTTTTTCCAGGATCTGCAATACAGCAAGAAACATGAGCATGGCCAGAAAAAAAGAATTGTGTTTCTGACTCAAACGGACCATATCTAGTTCAACTCTGCTAATGAATCTGATACAAACTACAGCATCTCTTATATAGATACTCTTTAGTTAATAGTGAAAATCGTATTGGTTTCGTGAACTGTGTATAAACACTTGAGCTGAAACACAACTGGGTTTACCAGAAATGAACTCTTGCTTGTAGGACGACATAGAGCATGGTGTTTAACTCTGATTCTAAATGGAAATTCAGAAGAGTGATCTCATCCATGAAACACAGTCTGTTTTATGGCAAGAAGCATGCTCTTTTTTCCAGCGTCTGCTATACAGCAAGGAACATGAGAATGTCCAGAAAAAAGAACTGAGTTTCCTACTCATACGGACCATATCTAGTTCAACACTGCTTATGAATCTGATAGAAACCACATCATATCTTACATAGATGCTCTTTAGTTAATAGTGAAAATCGTATTGGTTTCGTGAACTGTGTAAATTCCTTTGAGCCGAAAATTCACAGCTTTTACCAAAAATGAACTCTTGCTTGTAGGAAGACACAGAGCATTTGGTTTAACTCCATTTGTGAAGGGAAATTCAGACCAGTGTTCTCATCCATGAAACACACTCTGTTTTAACGAAAATAGCATGCTCTTCTTTCCAGCATCTGCATTACAGCAAGGAACATGAGCATGTCGAGAATAAAATAACTGTGTTTCCTACTCATACGGACCATATCTAGTTCAACTCTGCTTATTATACTGATACAAACCACATCATCTCTTACATAGATGCTCTTTAGTTAATAGTGAAAATCGTATTGGTTTCATGAACTGTGTAAAAACACTTGAGCCATAAAACAACTGGGTTTACCAGAAATGAACTCTTGCTTGTAGGACGACATAGAGCATGGAGTTTAACTCTGATACTAAATGGAAATTCAGAAGAGTGATCACATCCATGAAACACAGTCTGTTTTAACGCAAGAATCATGCTCTTTTTTCCAGTGTCTGCTGTACAGCAAGGAACATGAGAATGTCCAGAAAAAAAGAACTGTGTTTCCTACTCATACGGACCATATCTAGTTCAACACTGCTTATGAATCTGATACAAACCACATCATCTCTTACATAGATGCTCTTTAGTTAATAGTGAAAATCGTATTGGTTTTGTGAACTGTGTAAATTCATTTGAGCCGAAAAATAACTGGGTTTACAGGAAATGAACTCTTGCTTGTAGGAAGACACAGAGCCTTTGGTTAAACTCACTTTCTGAAGGAAAATTCAGACCTGTGTTCTCATCCATGAAACACACTCTGTTTTAACGCAAGATGCATGCTCTTCTTTCCAGCTTTGCAATACAAAAATTAACGTGAGCATGCCCAGAAAAAAAGAACTGTCTCTCCTACTCATATGGACCATATCTAGTTCAATACTGTTTATGAACCTGATATGAACCACATCATCTCTTACATAGATGCTCTTTAGTTAATAGTGAAATTCGTATTGGTTTCATGAACTGTGTAAATTCATTTGAGCCAAAAAATAACTGGGTTTACAGGAAATGAACTCTTGCTTTTAGGAAGACACAGATCCTTTGGATTAACTCAGTTTCTGAAGGGAAATTCAGACCAGTGTTCTCATCCATGAAACCCACTCCGTTTTATCAGAAGAAGCATGTTCTTCTTTCCAGCGTCTGCAATAGAGCAAGGAAATTGAGCATGTCCAGAAAAAAAGAACTGTGTTTCCTACTCATAGGCACCATATCTAGTTCCAGTCTGCTTATGAAACTGATACAAACCCCATCATCTCTTACATAGATGCTCTTTATTTAATAGTGAAAATCGTATTGGATTCGTGAACTGTGTAAATTCATTTGAGCCGAAAAATAACTGGGTTTACAGGAAATGAACCCTTGCTTGTAGGAAGACACAGAGCCTTTGGTTTAACTCACTTTCTGAAGGGAAATTCAGACCTGTGTCCTCATCCATGAAACGCACTCTGTTTTAACGCAAGATGCATGCTCTTCTTTCCAGCTTTGCAATACAGCAATTAACATGAGCATGCCCAGAAAAAAAGAACTGTCTCTCCTACTCATATGGACCATATCTAGTTCAACTCTGCTTATAAAACTGATACAAACTCCATCATCTCTTACATAGATGCTCTTTAGTAAATAGTGAAATTTGTGTTGGTTTCGTGAACTGTGAAAATTCATTTGAGCCGAAAAATAACTGGGTTTACAGGAAATGAACTCTTGCTTGTAGGAAGAACAGAGCATGGCATTAAACTCTGATTCTAAAGGGAAATTCAGAAGACTGTTCTCATCAAAGAAACACAGTCGGTTTTAATGCAAGAAGCATACTCTTCTTTCCAGCCTCTGCAATACAGCAAGAAACATGAGCATGGCCAGAAAATAAGAACTGTGTTTCCTACTCATACGGACCATATCTAGTTCAACTGTGCTTATGAAATTGATACACACCACATCATTTCTTACACAGATGCTCTTTAGTTAATAGTGAAAATCGTATTGGTTTCGTGAACTGTGTAAATTCATTTGAGCCAAAAAATAACGGGATTTACTGGAAATGAACTCTTGCTTGTTGGAAGACACAGATCATTTGGTAAAACTCAGTTTCTGAAGGGATATTCAGACCAGTGTTCTCATCCGTGAAACACACTCCGATTTAACGGATGAAGCATGCTCTACTTTTCACAGTCTGCAATACACCATGGAAAATGAGCATGCCCAGAAAAAAAGAACTGTGTTTCCTACTCATACGAACCATATCTAGTTCAACTCTGCTTCTGAAACTGATATAAACCACATCATCTGTTACATAGATGCTCTTTAGTTAATAGTGAAAATCGTATTGGTTTCATGAACTGTGTAAATTCATTTGAGGCGAAAAATAACTGGGTTTACCGGAAATGAACTCTGGCTTGTAGGAAGACACAGAGCATGGCGTTAAACTCCGATTCTAACGGGAAATTCAGAAGACTGTTCACATCAAAGAAACAGAGTCTGTTTTAATGCAAGAAGCATGCTCTTCTTTCCAGCATCTGGAATACAGCAAGAAACATGAGCATCGCCAGAAAAAGTGAACTGTGTTTCCTACTCAAATGGATCATATCTAGTTCAACTCTGCTTATGAAACTTATACAAACCACGCATCACTTACATAGATGCTCTTTAGTAAATAGTGAAAAACGTGTTGGGTTTGTGAACTGTGTAAATTCATTTGGGCCGAAAAATACCTGGGTTTACGGGAAATGAATCCTTGATTTTAGGAAGACACAGAGCACGGATTTTACCTCCAATTATATAGGGAAATTCAGAAAAGTGTTCTCATCCATGAAACACAGTCTGTTTTATCGCAAGAAGCATGCTCTTTTTTCAAGCTTCTGCAATACAGCAAGAAACATGAGCATGGCTAGAAAAAAAGAACTGTGTTTCTGACTCAATTGGACCATACCTAGTTTAACTCTGCTTATGAAACTGATACAAACTACATCATCTCTTACATAGATGCTCTTTAGTTATTAGTGAAAATCGTATTGGTTTCGTGAACTGTGTAAATTCATTTGAGCAGAAAAACAACTGGGTTTACCAGAAATGAACTCTTGCTTGTAGGACGACATAGAGCATGGAGTTTAACTCTGATTCTAAATGGAAATTCAGAAGAGTGTTCTCATCCATGAAACACACTCCGTTTTATCGGAAGCAGCATGCTCTTCTTTCCAGCGTCTGCAATATAGCAAGGAACATGAGCATGCCCAGAAAAAAAGAACTGTGTTTCCTACTCATATGGAACATATCTAGTTCCACTCTGCTTATGAAACTGATACAAACCCCATCATCTCTTACATAGATGCTCTTTAGTTAATAGTGTAAATCGTGTTGGTTATGTGAACTGTGTAAATTCATTTGAGCCGAAAAATAAGTGGGTTTACCGGAAATGAACTCTTGCTTGTAGGAGAAAAAAGAGCATTTGGTTTAACTCCATTTCTGAAGGGAAATTTAGACCAGTGTTCTCATCCATGACACCCACTCCGTTTTTACACAAAGAGCATGCTCTTCTTTCCAGCGTCTACAATACAGCAAGGAACATGAGCATGTCCAGAATAAAATAACTGTGTTTCCTACTCATAAGGAACATATCTAGTTCAACTCTGGTTATGAAACTGATACAAACCACATCATCTCTTACACAGATGCTCTTTAGTTAATAGTGAAAATCGTAGTGGTTTCGTGAACTGTGTAAATTCATTTGAGACAACAAATAACTGGATTTACAGGAAATGAACTCTTGCTTGTAGGAGAAAAAAGAGCATTTGGTTTAACTAAATTTCTGAAGGGAAATTCAGAAGAGTTTTCTCATCCATGAAACACAGTCTATTTTAACGCAAGAAGCATGCTCTTTTTTCCAGAGTCTGCTATACAGCAAGGAACATGAGAATGTCCAGAAAAAAAGAACTGTGTTTCCTACTCATACGGACCATATCTAGTTCAACACTGCTTATGAATTTGATATAAACCACATCATCTCTTACATAGATGCTCTTTAGTTAATAGTGAAAATCGTATTGGTTTCGTGAACTGTGTAAATTCATTTGAGCCGAAAAATAACTGGGTTTACAGGAAGTGAACTCTTGCTTGTAGGAAGACACAGAGCTTTTGGTTTAACTCACTTTCTGAAGGAAAATTCAGACCTGTGTTCTCATCCATGAAACACACTCTGTTTTAACGCAAGATGCATGGTCTTCTTTCCAGCTTTGCAATACAGCAATTAACATGAGCATGCCCAGAAAAAAAGAACTGTCTCTCCTACTCATATGGACCATATCTAGTTCAACTCTGCTTATGAAACTGCTACAAACCACATCATCTCTTACATAGATGCTCTTTAGTTAATAGTGAAAATCGTGTTGGTTTCGTGAACTGTATAAATCCATTTGAGGCGAAGAATAACTGGGTTTACCAGAAATTATCTCTTGCTTGTAGGAAGACACAGAGCATGGCGTTAAACTCCGATTCTAAAGGGAATTTCAGAAGACTGTTCTAATCAAAGAAACACAGTCTGTTTTAATGCAAGAAGCATGCTCTTCATTCCAGCATCTGAAATACAGCAAGAAACATGAGCATGGCCAGAAAAAGAGAACTGTGTTTCCAACTCATACGGATCATATCCAGTTCCACTCTGCTAATGAAACTGATACAAACCCCATCATCTCTTACATAGTTGCTCTTTAGTTAATAGTGTAAATAGTGTTGGTTTCATGAACTGTGCAAATTCATTTGAGCCAAAAAATTACTGGGTTTACCGGAAATGAACTCTTGCTTGTAGGACGTCACAGAGCATGGATTTTAACTCCATTTCTGAAGGGAAATTCAGAAGAGTGTTCTCATCCATGAAAGACACTCCGTTTTAACGGAAGGAGCAGGCTCTTCTTTCCAGCGTCTGCTATACAGCAAGGAACATGAGAATGTCCAGAAAAAAAGAACTGTGTTTCCTACTCATATGGACCATATCTAGTTCAATACTGTTTATGAACTTGATAGGAACCACATCATCTCTTACATAGATGCTCTTTAGTTAATAGTGAAATTCGTATTGGTTTCATGAACTGTGTAAAGTCATTTGAGCCGAAAAATAACTGGGTTTACAGGAGATGAACTCTTGCTTGTAGGAAGACACAGATCCTTTGGTTTAACTCAGTTTCTGAAGGGAAATGCAGACCAGTGTTCTCATCCATGAAACCCACTCCGTTTTATCAGAAGAAGCATGCTCTTCTTTCCAGCGTCTGCAATAGAGCAAGGCACTTGAGCATGTCCAGAAAAAAAGAACTGTGTTTCCTACTCATATGGACCATATCTAGTTCCACTCTGCTTATGAAACTGATACAAACCCCATCATCTCTTACATAGATGCTCTTTAGTTAATAGTGTAAATCGTGTTGGTTTCATGAACTGTGTAAATTCATTTGAGCCGAAAAATAACTGGGTTTACCGGAAATGAACTCTTGTTTGTAGGAAAAAAAAGAGCATTTGGTTTAACTAAATTTCTGAAGGGAAATTCAGAAGAGTGTTCTCATCCATGAAACACAGTTTGTTTTAACGCAAGTAGCATGCACTTTTTTCCAGCATCTCTAATACAGCGAGAATAATGAGAATGTCCAGAAAAAAAGAACTGTGTTTCTGACTCAAACGAACGATATCTAGTTCAACTCTGCTTATGCAACTGATACAAACCACAGCATCTCTTACATAGACGCTCTTTAGTTAATAGAGATAAACGCGTTGGGTTTGTGAACTGTGTAAATTCCTATGAGCCGGAAATTCACTGCTTTTACCAAAAATGAACTCTTGCTTGTAGGAAGACACAGAGCATTTGGTTTAACTCCATTTGTGAAGGGAAATTCAGACCTGTGTTCTCATCCATGAAACACACTCTGTTTTAACACAAGATGCATGCTCTTCTTTCCAGCTTTGCAATACAGCAATTAACATGAGCATGCCCAGAAAAAAAGAACTGTCTCTCCTACTCTTATGGACCATATCTAGTTCAACTCTGCTTATGAAACTGCTCCAAACCACATCATCTCTTACATAGATGCTCTTTAGTTAATAGTGAAAATCGTGTTGGTTTCGTGAACTGTATAAATTCATTTGAGGCGAAAAATAACTGGGTTTACCGGAAATTAACTCTTGCTTGTAGGAAGACACAGAGCATGGCATTAAACTCCGATTCTAAAGGGAATTTCAGAAGACTGTTCTCATCAAAGAAACACAGTCTGTTTTAATGCAAGAAGCATGCTATTCTTTCCAGCATCTGAAATACAGCAAGAAATATGAGCATGGCCAGAAAAAGAGAACTGTGTTTCCTACTCATCCGGATCATATCTAGTTCCACTCTGCTTATGAAACTGACACAAACTCCATCATCTCTTACATAGTTGCTCTTTAGTTAATAGTGTAAATAGTGTTGGTTTCATGAACTGTGTAAATTCATTTGAGCCGAAAAATAACTGGGTTTACCGGAAATGAACTCTTGCTTGTAGGACGTCTCAGAGCATGGATTTTAACTCCATTTCTGAAGGGAAATTCAGAAGAGTGTTCTCAACCATGAAAGACACTCCGTTTTAACGGAAGAAGCAGGCAATTCTTTCCAGTGTCTGCTATACAGCAAGGAACATGAGAATGTCCAGAAAAAAAGAACTGTGTTTCCTACTCATATGGACCATATCTAGTTCAATACTGTTTATGAACTTGATACGAACCACATCATCTCTTACATAGATGCTCTTTAGTTAATAGTGAAATTCGTATTAGTTTCATGAACTGTGTAAAGTCATTTGAGCCGAAAAATAACTGGGTTTACAGGAAATGAACTCTTGCTTGTAGGAAGACACAGATCCTTTGGTTCAACTCAGTTTCTGAAGGGAAATTCAGACCAGTGTTCTCATCCATGAAACCCACTCCGTTTTATCAGAAGAAGCATGTTCTTTTTTCCAGCGTCTGCAATAGAGCAAGGAACTTGAGCATATCCAGAAAAAAAAGAACTGTGTTTCCTACTCATACGGACCATATCTAGTTCCACTCTGCTTATGAAACTGATACAAACCCCATCATCTCTTACATAGATGCTCTTTAGTTAATAGTTTAAATCGTGTTGGTTTCGTGAACTGTGTAAATTCATTTGAGCCTAAAAATAACTGGGTTTACCGGAAATGAACTCTTGCTTGTAGGAAAAAAAAGAGCATTTGGTTTAACTAAATTTCTGAAGGGAAGTTCAGAAGAGTGTTCTCATTCATGAAACACAGTTTGTTTTAACACAAGTAGCATGCTCTTTTTTCCAGCATCTCTCATACAGCAATAATCATGAGTATGTCCAGAAAAAAAGAACTGTGTTTCTGACTCAAACGGACCATATCCAGTTCAACTCTGCTTATGCAACTGATGCAAACCACAGCATCCCTTACATAGATGCTCTTTAGTTAATAGAGATAAATGCGTTGGGTTTGTGAACTGTGTAAATTCCTTTGAGCCGAAAATACACAGCTTTTACCAAAAATGAACTCTTGCTTGTAGGAAGACACAGAGCATTTGGTTTAACTCCATTTGTGAAGGGAAATTCAGACCTGTGTTCTCATCCATGAAACACACTCTGTTTTAACGCAAGATGCATGTTCTTCTTTCCAGCTTTGCAATACAGCAATTAACATGAGCATGCCCAGAAAAATAGAACTGTCTCTCCTACTCTTATGGACCATATCTAGTTCAACTCTGCTCATGAAACTGCTCCAAACCACATCATCTCTTACATAGATGCTCTTTAGTTAATAGTGAAAATCGTGTTGGTTTCGTGAACTGTATAAATTCATTTGAGGCGAAAAATAACTGGGTTTACCGGAAATTAACTCTTGCTTGTAGGAAGAGACAGAGCATGGCGTTAAACTCCGATTCTAAAGGGAATTTCAGAAGACTGTTCTCATCAAAGAAACACAGTCTGTTTTAATGCAAGAAACATGCTCTTCTTTCCAGCATCTGAAATACAGCAAGAAATATGAGCATGGCCAGAAAAAGAGAACTGTGTTTCCTACTCATCCGGATCATATCTAGTTCCACTCTGCTTATGAAACTGACACAAACTCCATCATCTGTTACATAGTTGCTCTTTAGTTAATAGTGTAAATAGTGTTGGTTTCATGAACTGTGTAAATTCATTTGAGCCGAAAAATAAATGGGTTTACCGGAAATGAACTCTTGCTTGTAGGACATCTCAGAGCATGGATTTTAACTCCATTTCTGAAGGGAAATTCAGAAGAGTGTTCTCATCCATGAAAGACACTCCGTTTTAACAGAAGAAGCAGGCTCTTCTTTCCAGCGTCTGCTATACAGCAAGGAACATGAGAATGTCCAGAAAAAAAGAACTGTGTTTCCTACTCATATGGACCATATCTAGTTCAATACTGTTTATGAACTTGATACGAACCACATCATCTCTTACATAGATGCTCTTTAGTTAATAGTGAAATTCGTACTGGTTTCATGAACTGTGTAAAGTCATTTGAGCAGAAAAATAACTGGGTTTACAGGAAATGAACTCTTGCTTGTAGGAAGACACAGAACCTTTGGTTTAACTCAGTTTCTGAAGGGAAATTCAGACCAGTGTTCTCATCCATGAAACCCACTCCGTTTTATCAGAAGAAGCATGTTCTTCTTTCCAGCGTCTGCAATAGAGCAAGGCACTTGAGCATGTCCAGAAAAAAAAGAACTGTGTTTCCTACTCATACGGACCATATCTAGTTCCACTCTGCTTATGAAACTGATACAAACCCCATCATCTCTTACATAGATGCTCTTTAGTTAATAGTTTAAATCGTGTTGGTTTCGTGAACTGTGTAAATTCATTTGAGCCTAAAAATAACTGGGTTTACCGGAAATGAACTCTTGCTTGTAGGAAAAAAAAGAGCATTTGGTTTAACTAAATTTCTGAAGGGAAATTCAGAAGAGTGTTCTCATCCATGAAACACAGTTTGTTTTAACACAAGTAGCATGCTCTTTTTTCCAGCATCTCTAATATAGCAATAATCATGAGTATGTCCAGAAAAAAAGAACTGTGTTTCTGACTCAAACGGACCATATCTAGTTCAACTCTGCTTATGCAACTGATACAAACCACAGCATCTCTTACATAGATGCTCTTTAGTTAATAGAGATAAACACGTTGGGTTTGTGAACTGTGTAAATTCCTTTGAGCCGAAAATTCACAGCTTTTACCAAAAATGAACTCTTGCTTGTAGGAAGACACAGAGCATTTGGTTTAACTCCATTTGTGAAGGGAAATTCAGACCTGTGTTCTCATCCATGAAACACACTCTGTTTTAACGCAAGATGCATGCTCTTCTTTCCAGCTTTGCAATACAGCAATTAACATGAGCATGCCCAGAAAAATAGAACTGTCTCTCCTACTCTTATGGACCATATCTAGTTCAACTCTGCTTATGAAACTGCTACAAACCACATCATCTCTTACATAGATGCTCTTTAGTTAATAGTGAAAATCGTGTTGGTTTCGTGAACTGTATAAATTCATTTGAGGCGAAAAATAACTGGGTTTACCAGAAATTAACTCTTGCTTGTAGGAAGACACAGAGCATGGCGTTAAACTCCGATTCTAAAGGGAATTTCAGAAGACCGTTCTCATCAAAGAAACACAGTCTGTTTTAATGCAAGAAGCATGCTCTTCTTTCCAGCATCTGCAATACAGCAAGAAATATGAGCATGGCTTGAAAAAGAGAACTGTGTTTCCTACTCATCCGGATCATATCTAGTTCCACTCTGCTTATGAAACTGATAAAAACCCCATCATCTCTTACATAGTTGCTCTTTAGTTAATAGTGTAAATAGTGTTGGTTTCATGAACTGTGTAAATTCACTTGAGCCGAAAAATAACTGGGTTTACCGGAAATGAACTCTTGCTTGTAGGACGTCACAGAGCATGGATTTTAACTCTATTTCTGAAGGGAAATTCAGAAGAGTGTTCTCATCCATGAAAGACACTCCGTTTTAAAAGAAGAAGCAGGCTCTTCTTTCCAGCGTCTGCTATACAGCAAGGAACATGAGAATGTCCAGAAAAAAAGAACTGTGTTTCCTACTCATATGGACCATATCTAGTTCAATACTGTTTATGAACTTGATACGAACCACATCATCTCTTACATAGATGCTCTTTAGTTAATAGTGAAATTCGTATTGGTTTCTTGAACTGAGTAAAGTCATTTGAGCCGAAAAATAACTGGTTTTACAGGAAATGAACTCTTGCTTGTAGGAAGACACAGATCCTTTGGTTTAACTAAATTTCTGAAGGGAAACTCAGAAGAGTGTTCTCATCCATGAAACACAGTTTGTTTTAACGCAAAAAGCATGCTCTTTTTTCCAGGATCTGCAATACAGCAAGAAACATGAGCATGGCCAGAAAAAAAGAATTGTGTTTCTGACTCAAACGGACCATATCTAGTTCAACTCTGCTAATGAATCTGATACAAACTACAGCATCTCTTATATAGATACTCTTTAGTTAATAGTGAAAATCGTATTGGTTTCGTGAACTGTGTATAAACACTTGAGCTGAAACACAACTGGGTTTACCAGAAATGAACTCTTGCTTGTAGGACGACATAGAGCATGGTGTTTAACTCTGATTCTAAATGGAAATTCAGAAGAGTGATCTCATCCATGAAACACAGTCTGTTTTATGGCAAGAAGCATGCTCTTTTTTCCAGCGTCTGCTATACAGCAAGGAACATGAGAATGTCCAGAAAAAAGAACTGAGTTTCCTACTCATACGGACCATATCTAGTTCAGCACTGCTTATGAATCTGATAGAAACCACATCATATCTTACATAGATGCTCTTTAGTTAATAGTGAAAATCGTATTGGTTTCGTGAACTGTGTAAATTCCTTTGAGCCGAAAATTCACAGCTTTTACCAAAAATGAACTCTTGCTTGTAGGAAGACACAGAGCATTTGGTTTAACTCCATTTGTGAAGGGAAATTCAGACCAGTGTTCTCATCCATGAAACACACTCTGTTTTAACGAAAATAGCATGCTCTTCTTTCCAGCATCTGCATTACAGCAAGGAACATGAGCATGTCGAGAATAAAATAACTGTGTTTCCTACTCATACGGACCATATCTAGTTCAACTCTGCTTATTATACTGATACAAACCACATCATCTCTTACATAGATGCTCTTTAGTTAATAGTGAAAATCGTATTGGTTTCATGAACTGTGTAAAAACACTTGAGCCATAAAACAACTGGGTTTACCAGAAATGAACTCTTGCTTGTAGGACGACATAGAGCATGGAGTTTAACTCTGATACTAAATGGAAATTCAGAAGAGTGATCACATCCATGAAACACAGTCTGTTTTAACGCAAGAATCATGCTCTTTTTTCCAGTGTCTGCTGTACAGCAAGGAACATGAGAATGTCCAGAAAAAAAGAACTGTGTTTCCTACTCATACGGACCATATCTAGTTCAACACTGCTTATGAATCTGATACAAACCACATCATCTCTTACATAGATGCTCTTTAGTTAATAGTGAAAATCGTATTGGTTTTGTGAACTGTGTAAATTCATTTGAGCCGAAAAATAACTGGGTTTACAGGAAATGAACTCTTGCTTGTAGGAAGACACAGAGCCTTTGGTTAAACTCACTTTCTGAAGGAAAATTCAGACCTGTGTTCTCATCCATGAAACACACTCTGTTTTAACGCAAGATGCATGCTCTTCTTTCCAGCTTTGCAATACAAAAATTAACGTGAGCATGCCCAGAAAAAAAGAACTGTCTCTCCTACTCATATGGACCATATCTAGTTCAATACTGTTTATGAACCTGATATGAACCACATCATCTCTTACATAGATGCTCTTTAGTTAATAGTGAAATTCGTATTGGTTTCATGAACTGTGTAAATTCATTTGAGCCAAAAAATAACTGGGTTTACAGGAAATGAACTCTTGCTTTTAGGAAGACACAGATCCTTTGGATTAACTCAGTTTCTGAAGGGAAATTCAGACCAGTGTTCTCATCCATGAAACCCACTCCGTTTTATCAGAAGAAGCATGTTCTTCTTTCCAGCGTCTGCAATAGAGCAAGGAAATTGAGCATGTCCAGAAAAAAAGAACTGTGTTTCCTACTCATAGGCACCATATCTAGTTCCACTCTGCTTATGAAACTGATACAAACCCCATCATCTCTTACATAGATGCTCTTTATTTAATAGTGAAAATCGTATTGGATTCGTGAACTGTGTAAATTCATTTGAGCCGAAAAATAACTGGGTTTACAGGAAATGAACCCTTGCTTGTAGGAAGACACAGAGCCTTTGGTTTAACTCACTTTCTGAAGGGAAATTCAGACCTGTGTCCTCATCCATGAAACGCACTCTGTTTTAACGCAAGATGCATGCTCTTCTTTCCAGCTTTGCAATACAGCAATTAACATGAGCATGCCCAGAAAAAAAGAACTGTCTCTCCTACTCATATGGACCATATCTAGTTCAACTCTGCTTATAAAACTGATACAAACTCCATCATCTCTTACATAGATGCTCTTTAGTAAATAGTGAAATTTGTGTTGGTTTCGTGAACTGTGAAAATTCATTTGAGCCGAAAAATAACTGGGTTTACAGGAAATGAACTCTTGCTTGTAGGAAGAACAGAGCATGGCATTAAACTCTGATTCTAAAGGGAAATTCAGAAGACTGTTCTCATCAAAGAAACACAGTCGGTTTTAATGCAAGAAGCATACTCTTCTTTCCAGCCTCTGCAATACAGCAAGAAACATGAGCATGGCCAGAAAATAAGAACTGTGTTTCCTACTCATACGGACCATATCTAGTTCAACTGTGCTTATGAAATTGATACACACCACATCATTTCTTACACAGATGCTCTTTAGTTAATAGTGAAAATCGTATTGGTTTCGTGAACTGTGTAAATTCATTTGAGCCAAAAAATAACGGGATTTACTGGAAATGAACTCTTGCTTGTTGGAAGACACAGATCATTTGGTAAAACTCAGTTTCTGAAGGGATATTCAGACCAGTGTTCTCATCCGTGAAACACACTCCGATTTAACGGATGAAGCATGCTCTACTTTTCACAGTCTGCAATACACCATGGAAAATGAGCATGCCCAGAAAAAAAGAACTGTGTTTCCTACTCATACGAACCATATCTAGTTCAACTCTGCTTCTGAAACTGATATAAACCACATCATCTGTTACATAGATGCTCTTTAGTTAATAGTGAAAATCGTATTGGTTTCATGAACTGTGTAAATTCATTTGAGGCGAAAAATAACTGGGTTTACCGGAAATGAACTCTGGCTTGTAGGAAGACACAGAGCATGGCGTTAAACTCCGATTCTAACGGGAAATTCAGAAGACTGTTCACATCAAAGAAACAGAGTCTGTTTTAATGCAAGAAGCATGCTCTTCTTTCCAGCATCTGGAATACAGCAAGAAACATGAGCATCGCCAGAAAAAGTGAACTGTGTTTCCTACTCAAATGGATCATATCTAGTTCAACTCTGCTTATGAAACTTATACAAACCACGCATCACTTACATAGATGCTCTTTAGTAAATAGTGAAAAACGTGTTGGGTTTGTGAACTGTGTAAATTCATTTGGGCCGAAAAATACCTGGGTTTACGGGAAATGAATCCTTGATTTTAGGAAGACACAGAGCACGGATTTTACCTCCAATTATATAGGGAAATTCAGAAAAGTGTTCTCATCCATGAAACACAGTCTGTTTTATCGCAAGAAGCATGCTCTTTTTTCAAGCTTCTGCAATACAGCAAGAAACATGAGCATGGCTAGAAAAAAAGAACTGTGTTTCTGACTCAATTGGACCATACCTAGTTTAACTCTGCTTATGAAACTGATACAAACTACATCATCTCTTACATAGATGCTCTTTAGTTATTAGTGAAAATCGTATTGGTTTCGTGAACTGTGTAAATTCATTTGAGCAGAAAAACAACTGGGTTTACCAGAAATGAACTCTTGCTTGTAGGACGACATAGAGCATGGAGTTTAACTCTGATTCTAAATGGAAATTCAGAAGAGTGTTCTCATCCATGAAACACACTCCGTTTTATCGGAAGCAGCATGCTCTTCTTTCCAGCGTCTGCAATATAGCAAGGAACATGAGCATGCCCAGAAAAAAAGAACTGTGTTTCCTACTCATACGGAACATATCTAGTTCCACTCTGCTTATGAAACTGATACAAACCCCATCATCTCTTACATAGATGCTCTTTAGTTAATAGTGTAAATCGTGTTGGTTATGTGAACTGTGTAAATTCATTTGAGCCGAAAAATAAGTGGGTTTACCGGAAATGAACTCTTGCTTGTAGGAGAAAAAAGAGCATTTGGTTTAACTCCATTTCTGAAGGGAAATTTAGACCAGTGTTCTCATCCATGACACCCACTCCGTTTTTACACAAAGAGCATGCTCTTCTTTCCAGCGTCTACAATACAGCAAGGAACATGAGCATGTCCAGAATAAAATAACTGTGTTTCCTACTCATAAGGAACATATCTAGTTCAACTCTGGATATGAAACTGATACAAACCACATCATCTCTTACACAGATGCTCTTTAGTTAATAGTGAAAATCGTAGTGGTTTCGTGAACTGTGTAAATTCATTTGAGACAACAAATAACTGGATTTACAGGAAATGAACTCTTGCTTGTAGGAGAAAAAAGAGCATTTGGTTTAACTAAATTTCTGAAGGGAAATTCAGAAGAGTTTTCTCATCCATGAAACACAGTCTATTTTAACGCAAGAAGCATGCTCTTTTTTCCAGAGTCTGCTATACAGCAAGGAACATGAGAATGTCCAGAAAAAAAGAACTGTGTTTCCTACTCATACGGACCATATCTAGTTCAACACTGCTTATGAATTTGATATAAACCACATCATCTCTTACATAGATGCTCTTTAGTTAATAGTGAAAATCGTATTGGTTTCGTGAACTGTGTAAATTCATTTGAGCCGAAAAATAACTGGGTTTACAGGAAGTGAACTCTTGCTTGTAGGAAGACACAGAGCTTTTGGTTTAACTCACTTTCTGAAGGAAAATTCAGACCTGTGTTCTCATCCATGAAACACACTCTGTTTTAACGCAAGATGCATGGTCTTCTTTCCAGCTTTGCAATACAGCAATTAACATGAGCATGCCCAGAAAAAAAGAACTGTCTCTCCTACTCATATGGACCATATCTAGTTCAACTCTGCTTATGAAACTGCTACAAACCACATCATCTCTTACATAGATGCTCTTTAGTTAATAGTGAAAATCGTGTTGGTTTCGTGAACTGTATAAATCCATTTGAGGCGAAGAATAACTGGGTTTACCAGAAATTATCTCTTGCTTGTAGGAAGACACAGAGCATGGCGTTAAACTCCGATTCTAAAGGGAATTTCAGAAGACTGTTCTAATCAAAGAAACACAGTCTGTTTTAATGCAAGAAGCATGCTCTTCATTCCAGCATCTGAAATACAGCAAGAAACATGAGCATGGCCAGAAAAAGAGAACTGTGTTTCCAACTCATACGGATCATATCCAGTTCCACTCTGCTAATGAAACTGATACAAACCCCATCATCTCTTACATAGTTGCTCTTTAGTTAATAGTGTAAATAGTGTTGGTTTCATGAACTGTGCAAATTCATTTGAGCCAAAAAATTACTGGGTTTACCGGAAATGAACTCTTGCTTGTAGGACGTCACAGAGCATGGATTTTAACTCCATTTCTGAAGGGAAATTCAGAAGAGTGTTCTCATCCATGAAAGACACTCCGTTTTAACGGAAGGAGCAGGCTCTTCTTTCCAGCGTCTGCTATACAGCAAGGAACATGAGAATGTCCAGAAAAAAAGAACTGTGTTTCCTACTCATATGGACCATATCTAGTTCAATACTGTTTATGAACTTGATAGGAACCACATCATCTCTTACATAGATGCTCTTTAGTTAATAGTGAAATTCGTATTGGTTTCATGAACTGTGTAAAGTCATTTGAGCCGAAAAATAACTGGGTTTACAGGAGATGAACTCTTGCTTGTAGGAAGACACAGATCCTTTGGTTTAACTCAGTTTCTGAAGGGAAATGCAGACCAGTGTTCTCATCCATGAAACCCACTCCGTTTTATCAGAAGAAGCATGCTCTTCTTTCCAGCGTCTGCAATAGAGCAAGGCACTTGAGCATGTCCAGAAAAAAAGAACTGTGTTTCCTACTCATATGGACCATATCTAGTTCCACTCTGCTTATGAAACTGATACAAACCCCATCATCTCTTACATAGATGCTCTTTAGTTAATAGTGTAAATCGTGTTGGTTTCATGAACTGTGTAAATTCATTTGAGCCGAAAAATAACTGGGTTTACCGGAAATGAACTCTTGTTTGTAGGAAAAAAAAGAGCATTTGGTTTAACTAAATTTCTGAAGGGAAATTCAGAAGAGTGTTCTCATCCATGAAACACAGTTTGTTTTAACGCAAGTAGCATGCACTTTTTTCCAGCATCTCTAATACAGCGAGAATAATGAGAATGTCCAGAAAAAAAGAACTGTGTTTCTGACTCAAACGGACCATATCCAGTTCAACTCTGCTTATGCAACTGATGCAAACCACAGCATCCCTTACATAGATGCTCTTTAGTTAATAGAGATAAATGCGTTGGGTTTGTGAACTGTGTAAATTCCTTTGAGCCGAAAATACACAGCTTTTACCAAAAATGAACTCTTGCTTGTAGGAAGACACAGAGCATTTGGTTTAACTCCATTTGTGAAGGGAAATTCAGACCTGTGTTCTCATCCATGAAACACACTCTGTTTTAACGCAAGATGCATGTTCTTCTTTCCAGCTTTGCAATACAGCAATTAACATGAGCATGCCCAGAAAAATAGAACTGTCTCTCCTACTCTTATGGACCATATCTAGTTCAACTCTGCTCATGAAACTGCTCCAAACCACATCATCTCTTACATAGATGCTCTTTAGTTAATAGTGAAAATCGTGTTGGTTTCGTGAACTGTATAAATTCATTTGAGGCGAAAAATAACTGGGTTTACCGGAAATTAACTCTTGCTTGTAGGAAGAGACAGAGCATGGCGTTAAACTCCGATTCTAAAGGGAATTTCAGAAGACTGTTCTCATCAAAGAAACACAGTCTGTTTTAATGCAAGAAACATGCTCTTCTTTCCAGCATCTGAAATACAGCAAGAAATATGAGCATGGCCAGAAAAAGAGAACTGTGTTTCCTACTCATCCGGATCATATCTAGTTCCACTCTGCTTATGAAACTGACACAAACTCCATCATCTGTTACATAGTTGCTCTTTAGTTAATAGTGTAAATAGTGTTGGTTTCATGAACTGTGTAAATTCATTTGAGCCGAAAAATAAATGGGTTTACCGGAAATGAACTCTTGCTTGTAGGACATCTCAGAGCATGGATTTTAACTCCATTTCTGAAGGGAAATTCAGAAGAGTGTTCTCATCCATGAAAGACACTCCGTTTTAACGGAAGAAGCAGGCAATTCTTTCCAGCGTCTGCTATACAGCAAGGAACATGAGAATGTCCAGAAAAAAAGAACTGTGTTTCCTACTCATATGGACCATATCTAGTTCAATACTGTTTATGAACTTGATACAAACCACATCATCTCTTACATAGATGCTCTTTAGTTAATAGTGAAATTCGTATTGGTTTCATGAACTGTGTAAAGTCATTTGAGCCGAAAAATAACTGGGTTTACAGGAAATGAACTCTTGCTTGTAGGAAGACACAGATCCTTTGGTTTAACTCAGTTTCTGAAGTGAAATTCAGACCAGTGTTCTCATCCATGAAACCCACTCCTTTTTATCAGAAGAAGCATGTTCTTCTTTCCAGCGTCTGCAATAGAGCAAGGAACTTGAGCATGTCCAGAAAAAAAAGAACTGTGTTTCCTACTCATATGGACCATATCTAGTTCCACTCTGCTTATGAAACTGATACAAACCCCATCATCTCTTACATAGATGCTCTTTAGTTAATAGTTTAAATCGTGTTGGTTTCTTGAACTGTGTAAATTCATTTGAGCCTAAAAATAACTGGGTTTACCGGAAATGAACTCTTGCTTGTAGGAAAAAAAAGAGCATTTGGTTTAACTAAATTTCTGAAGGGAAATTCAGAAGAGTGTTCTCATTCATGAAACACAGTTTGTTTTAACACAAGTAGCATGCTCTTTTTTCCAGCATCTCTAATACAGCAATAATCATGAGTATGTCCAGAAAAAAAGAACTGTGTTTCTGACTCAAACGGACCATATCTAGTTCAACTCTGCTTATGCAACTGATGCAAACCACAGCATCCCTTACATAGATGCTCTTTAGTTAATAGAGATAAACGCGTTGGGTTTGTGAACTGTGTAAATTCCTTTGAGCCGAAAATTCACAGCTTTTACCAAAAATGAACTCTAGCTTGTAGGAAGACACAGAGCATTTGGTTTAACTCCATTTGTGAAGGGAAATTCAGACCAGTGTTCTCATCCATGAAACACACTCTGTTTTAACAAAAATAGCATGCTCTTCTTTCCAGCATCTGCAATACCGCAAGGAACATGAGCATGTCCAGAAAAAAATAACTGTGTTTCCTACTCCTACGGACCATATCTAGTTCAACTCTGCTTATTAAACTGCTACAAAAGACATCAACTCTTACATAGATGCTCTTTAGTTAATAGTGAAAATCGTATTGGTTTCGTGAACTGTGTATATTCCTTTGAGCCGAAAAACAACTGGGTTTACCAGAAATGAACTCTTGCTTGTAGGACGTCATAGAGCATGGAGTTAAACTCTGATTCTAAATGGAAATTCAGAAGAGTGATCTCATCCATCAAACACAGTCTGTTTTAACGCAAGAAGCATGCTCTTTTTTCCATCGTCTGCTATACAGCAAGGAACATGAGAATGTCCAGAAAAACATAACTGTGTTTCCTACTCCTACGGACCATATCTAGTTCAACTCTGCTTATTAAACTGATACAAACCACATCATCTCTTACATAGATGCTCTTTAGTTAATAGTGAAAATCGTAGTGGTTTCGTGAACTGTGTAAATTCATTTGAGCCAACAAATAACTGGATTTACAGGAAATGAACTCTTGCTTGTAGGAGAAAAAAGAGCATTTGGTTTAACTAAATTTCTGAAGGGAAATTCAGAGGAGTTTTCTCATCCATGAAACACAGTCTATTTTAACGCAAGAAGCATGCTCTTTTTTCCAGAGTCTGCTATACAGCAAGAAATATGAGCATGGCCAGAAAAAAAGAACTGTGTTTCTGACTCAAACGAACGATATCTAGTTCAACTCGGCTTATGCAACTGATGCAAACCACAGCATCTCTTACATAGACGCTCTTTAGTTAATAGAGATAAACGCGTTGGGTTTGTGAACTGTGTAAATTCCTATGAGCCGAAAATTCACTGCTTTTACCAAAAATGAACTCTTGCTTGTAGGAAGACACAGAGCATTTGGATTAACTCCATTTGTGAAGGGAAATTCAGACCTGTGTTCTCATCCATGAAACACACTCTGTTTTAACGCATGATGCATGCTCTTCCTTCCAGCTTTGCAATACAGCAATTAACATGAGCATGCCCAGAAAAAAAGAACTGTCTCTCCTACTCTTATGGACCATATCTAGTTTAACTCTGCTTATGAAACTGCTCCAAACCACATCATCTCCTACATAGATGCTCTTTAGTTAATAGTGAAAATCGTGTTGGTTTCGTGAACTGTATAAATTCATTTGAGGCGAAAAATAACTGGGTTTACCGGAAATTAACTCTTGCTTGTAGGAAGACACAGAGCATGGCGTTAAACTCCGATTCTAAAGGGAATTTCAGAAGACTGTTCTCATCAAAGAAACACAGTCTGTTTTAATGCAAGAAGCATGCTCTTCTTTCCAGCATCTGCAATACAGCAAGAAATATGAGCATGGCCAGAAAAAGAGAACTGTGTTTCCTACTCATCCGGATCATATCTAGTTCCACTCTGCTTATGAAACTGACACAAACTCCATCATCTCTTACATAGTTGCTCTTTAGTTAATAGTGTAAATAGTGTTGGTTTCATGAACTGTGTAAATTCATTTGAGCCGAAAAATAACTGGGTTTACCGGAAATGAACTCTTGCTTGTAGGACGTCACAGAGCATGGATTTTAACTCCATTTCTGAAGGGAAATTCAGAAGAGTGTTCTCATCCATGAAAGACACTCCGTTTTAACGGAAGGAGCATTCTCTTCTTTCCAGCGTCTGCTATACAGCAAGGAACATGAGAATGTCCAGAAAAAAAGAACTGTGTTTCCTATTCATATGGACCATATCTAGTTCAATACTGTTTATGAACTTGATACGAACCACATCATCTCTTACATAGATGCTCTTTAGTTAATAGTGAAATTCGTATTGGTTTCTTGAACTGTGTAAAGTCATTTGAGCCGAAAAATAACTGGGTTTACAGGAAATGAACTCTTGCTTGTAGGAAGACACAGATCCTTTGGTTTAACTAAATTTCTGAAGGGAAATTCAGAAGAGTGTTCTCATCCATGAAACACAGTTTATTTTAACGCAAGTAGCATGCTCTTTTTTCCAGCATCTCTAATACACCAAGAAACATGAGCATGTCCAAAAAAAAAGAACTGTGTTTCTGACTCAAGCGGACCATATCTAGTTCAACTCTGCTTATGCAACTGATACAAACCACAGCATCTCTTACATAGACGCTCTTTAGTTAATAGAGATAAACGCGTTGGGTTGGTGAACTGTGTAAATTCCTTTGAGCCGAAAATTCACAGCTTTTACCAAAAATGAACTCTAGCTTGTAGGAAGAAACAGAGCATTTGGTTTAACTCCATTTGTGAAGGGAAATTCAGACCAGTGTTCTCATCCATGAAACACACTCTGTTTTAACAAAAATAGCATGCTCTTCTTTCCAGCATCTGCAATACAGCAAGGAACATGAGCATGTCCAGAAAAAAATAACTGTGTTTCCTACTCCTACGGTCCATATCTAGTTCAACTCTGCTTATTAAACTGCTACAAACCACATCATCTCTTACATAGATGCTCTTTAGTTAATAGTGAAAATCGTATTGGTTTCGTGAACTGTGTATATTCCTTTGAGCCGAAAAACAACTGGGTTTACCAGAAATGAACTCTTGCTTGTAGGACGTCATAGAGCATGGGGTTAAACTCTGATTCTAAACGGAAATTCAGAAGAGTGATCTCATCCATGAAACACAGTCTGTTTTAACGCAAGAAGCATGCTCTTTTTTCCATTGTCTGCTATACAGCAAGGAACATGAGAATGTCCAGAAGAAAAAAAAAAACTGTGTTTCCTACTCCTACGGACCATATCTAGTTCAACTCTGCTTATTAAACTGATACAAACCACATCATCTCTTACATAGATGCTCTTTAGTTAATAGTGAAAATCGTTTTGGTTTCGTGAACTGTGTATATTCATTTGAGCCGAAAAACAACTGGGTTTACCAGAAATGAACTCTTGAATGTAGGAGGACATAGAGCATGGAGTTAAACTCTGATTACAAATGGAAATTCAGAAGAGTGATCTCATCCATGAAACACAGTGTGTTTTAACGCAAGAAGCATGCTCTTTTTTCCAGGATCTGCAATATAGCAAGAAACATGAGCATGGCCTGAAAAAAAGAATTGTGTTTCTGACTCAAACGGACCATATCTAGTTCAACTCTGCTTATGAATCTGATACAAACCACAGCATCTCTTATATAGATGCTCTTTAGTTAATAGTGAAAATCGTATTGGTTTCGTGAACTGTGTATAAACACTTGAGCTGAAAAACAACTGGGTTTACCAGAAATGAACTCTTGCTTGTAGGACGACATAGAGCATGGTATTTAACTCTGATTCTAAATGGAAATTCAGAAGAGTGATCTCATCCATGAAACACAGTCTGTTTTATGGCAAGAAGCATGCTCTTTTTCCAGCGTCTGCTATACAGCAAGGAAAATGAGAATGTCCAGAAAAAAGAACTGAGTTTCCTACTCATACGGACCATATCTAGTTCAACACTGCTTATGAATCTGATAGAAACCACATCATATCTTATATAGATGCTCTTTAGTTAATAATGAAAATCGTATTGGTTTCGTGAACTGTGTAAATTCCTTTGAGCCGAAAATTCACAGCTTTTACCAAAAATGAACTCTTGCTTGTAGGAAGACACAGAGCATTTGGTTTAACTCCATTTGTGAAGGGAAATTCAGACCAGTGTTCTCATCCATGAAACACACTCTGTTTTAACGCAAATAGCATGCTCTTCTTTCCAGCATCTGAAATACAGCAAGAAACATGAGCATGGCCAGAAAAAGAGAACTGTGTTTCCAACTCATACGGATCATATCTAGTTCCACTCTGCTAATGAAACTGATACAAACCCCATCATCTCTTACATAGTTGCTCTTTAGTTAATAGTGTAAATAGTGTTGGTTTCATGAACTGTGCAAATTCATTTGAGCCGAAAAATTACTGGGTTTACCGGAAATGAACTCTTGCTTGTAGGACGTCACAGAGCATGGATTTTAACTCCATTTCTGAAGGGAAATTCAGAAGAGTGTTCTCATCCATGAAAGACACTCCGTTTTACCGGAAGAAGCAGGCTCTTCTTTCCAGCGTCTGCTATACAGCAAGGAACATGAGAATGTCCAGAAAAAAAGAACTGTGTTTCCTACTCATATGGACCATATCTAGTTCAATACTGTTTATGAACTTGATAGGAACCACATCATCTCTTACATAGATGCTCTTTAGTTAATAGTGAAATTCGTATTGGTTTCATGAACTGTGTAAAGTCATTTGAGCCGAAAAATATATGGGTTTACAGGAGATGAACTCTTGCTTGTAGGAAGACACAGATCCTTTGGTTTAACTCAGTTTCTGAAGGGAAATTCAGACCAGTGTTCTCATCCATGAAACCCACTCCGTTTTATCAAAAGAAGCATGCTCTTCTTTCCAGCGTATGCAATAGAGCAAGGAACTTGAGCATGTCCAGAAAAAAAGAACTGTGTTTCCTACTCATACGGACCATATCTAGTTCCACTCTGCTTATGAAACTGATACAAATCCCATCATCTCTTACATAGATGCTCTTTAGTTAATAGTGTAAATCGTGTTGGTTTCGTGAACTGTGTAAATTCATTTGAGCCTAAAAATAACTGGGTTTACCGGAAATGAACTCTTGTTTGTAGGAAAAAAAAGAGCATTTGGTTTAACTAAATTTCTGAAGGGAAATTCAGAAGAGTGTTCTCATCCATGAAACACAGTTTGTTTTAACGCAAGTAGCATGCACTTTTTTCCAGCATCTCTAATACAGCAAGAATAATGAGCATGTCCAGAAAAAAAGAACTGTGTTTCTGACTCAAACGAACGATATCTAGTTCAACTCGGCTTATGCAACTGATACAAACCACAGCATCTCTTACATAGACGCTCTTTAGTTAATAGAGATAAATGCGTTGTGTTTGTGAACTGTGTAAATTCCTTTGAGCCGAAAATTCACAGCTTTTACCAAAAATGAACTCTTGCTTGTAGGAAGACACAGAGCATTTGGTTTAACTCCATTTGTGAAGGGAAATTCAGACCTGTGTTCTCATCCATGAAACACACTCTGTTTTAACTCAAGATGCACGCTCTTCTTTCCAGCTTTGCAATACAGCAATTAACATGAGCATGGCCAGAAAAATAGAACTGTCTCTCCTACTCTTATGGACCATATCTAGTTCAACTCTGCTTATGAAACTGCTCCAAACCACATCATCTCTTACATAGATGCTCTTTAGTTAATAGTGAAAATCGTGTTGGTTTCGTGAACTGTATAAATTCATTTGAGGCGAAAAATAACTGGGTTTACCGGAAATTAACTCTTGCTTGTAGGAAGACACAGAGCATGGCGTTAAACTCCGATTCTAAAGGGAATTTCAGAAGACTGTTCTCATCAAAGAAACACAGTCTGTTTTAATGCAAGAAGCATGCTCTTCTTTCCAGCATCTGAAATACAGCAAGAAATATGAGCATGGCCAGAAAAAGAGAACTGTGTTTCCTACTCATCCGGATCATATCTAGTTCCACTCTGCTTATGAAACTGACACAAACTCCATCATCTGTTACATAGTTGCTCTTTAGTTAATAGTGTAAATAGTGTTGGTTTCATGAACTGTGTAAATTCATTTGAGCCGAAAAATAACTGGGTTTACCGGAAATGAACTCTTGCTTGTAGGACATCTCAGAGCATGGATTTTAACTCCATTTCTGAAGGGAAATTCAGAAGAGTGTTCTCATCCATGAAAGACACTCCGTTTTAACGGAAGAAGCAGGCAATTCTTTCCAGCGTCTTCTATACAGCAAGGAACATGAGAATGTCCAGAAAAAAAGAACTGTGTTTCCTACTCATATGGACCATATCTAGTTCAATACTGTTTATGAACTTGATATGAACCACATCATCTCTTACATAGATGCTCTTTAGTTAATAGTGAAATTCGTATTGGTTTCATGAACTGTGTAAAGTCATTTGAGCCGAAAAATAACTGGGTTTACAGGAAATGATCTCTTGCATGTAGGAAGACACAGATCCTTTGGTTTAACTCAGTTTCTGAAGGGAAATTCAGACCAGTGTTCTCATCCATGAAACCCACTCCGTTTTATCAGAAGAAGCATGTTCTTCTTTCCAGCGTCTGCAATAGAGCAAGGAACTTGAGCATGTCCAGAAAAAAAAGAACTGTGTTTCCTACTCATACGGACCATATCTAGTTCCACTCTGCTTATGAAACTGATACAAACCCCATCATCTCTTACATAGATGCTCTTTAGTTAATAGTTTAAATCGTGTTGGTTTCTTGAACTGTGTAAATTCATTTGAGCCTAAAAATAACTGGGTTTACCGGAAATGAACTCTTGCTTGTAGGAAAAAAAAGAGCATTTGGTTTAACTAAATTTCTGAAGGGAAATTCAGAAGAGTGTTCTCATTCATGAAACACAGTTTGTTTTAACACAAGTAGCATGCTCTTTTTTCCAGCATCTCTAAAACAGCAATAATCATGAGTATGTCCAGAAAAAAAGAACTGTGTTTCTGACTCAAACGGACCATATCTAGTTCAACTCTGCTTATTAAACTGATACAAACCACATCATCTCTTACATAGATGCTCTTTAGTTAATAGTGTAAATAATGTTGGTTTCATGAACTGTGTAAATTCATTTGAGCCGAAAAATAACTGGGTTTACCGGAAATGAACTCTTGCTTGTAGGAAGACACAGATCCTTTGGTTTAACTCCATTTGTGAAGGGAAATTCAGACCAGCGTTCTCATCCATGAAACACACTCTGTTTTAAAAAAATAGCATGCTCTTCTTTCCAGCATCTGCAATACAGCAAGGAACATGAGCATGTCCAGAAAAAAATAACTGTGTTTCCTACTCCTACGGACCATATCTAGTTCAACTCTGCTTATTAAACTGCTACAAACCACATCATCTCTTACATAGATGCTCCTTAGTTAATAGTGAAAATCGTATTGGTTTCGTGAACTGTGTATATTCCTTTGAGCCGAAAAACAACTGGGTTTACCAGAAATGAACTCTTGCTTGTAGGACGACATAGAGCATGGAGTTAAACTCTGTTTCTAAATGGAAATTCAGAAGAGTGATCTCATCCATGAAACACAGTCTGTTTTAACGCAAGAAGCATGCTCTTTTTTCCATCGTCTGCTATACAGCAAGGAACATGAGAATGTCCAGAAAAAAATAACTGTGTTTCCTACTCCTAAGGACCATATCTAGTTCAACTCTGCTTATTAAACTGATACAAACCACATCATCTCTTACATAGATGCTCTTTAGTTAATAGTGAAAATCGTTTTGGTTTCGTGAACTGTGTATATTCATTTGAGCCGAAAAACAACTGGGTTTACCAGAAATGAACTCTTGCTTGTAGGAGGACATAGATCATGGAGTTAAACTCTGATTCTAAATGGAAATTCAGAAGAGTGATCTCATCCATGAAACACAGTGTGTTTTAACGCAAGAAGCATGCTCTTTTTTCCAGCGTCTGCAATACAGCAAGGAACATGAGAATGTCCAGAAAAAAATAACTGTGTTTCCTCATCATACGGACCATATCTAGTTCAACTCTGCTTATTAAACTGATACAAACCACATCATCTCTTACATAGATGCTCTTTAGTTAATAGTGAAAATCGTATTGGTTTCGTGAACTGTGTAAATTCATTTGAGCCGAAAAATAACTGGGTTTACCGGAAATGAACTCTTGCTTGTAGGAGAAAAAAGAGCATTTGGTTTAACTAAATTTCTGAAGGGAAATTCAGAAGAGTGTTCTCATCCATGAAACACAGTTTGTTTTAACGCAAAAAGCATGCTCTTTTTTCCAGGATCTGCAATACAGCAAGAAACATGAGCATGGCCAGAAAAAAAGAATTGTGTTTCTGACTCAAACGGACCATATCTAGTTCAACTCTGCTTATTAAACTTATACAAACCACATCATCTCTTACATAGATGCTCTTTAGTTAATAGTGAAAATCGTATTGGTTTCATGAACTGTGTAAAAACACTTGAGCCATAAAACAACTGGGTTTACCAGAAATGAACTCTTGCTTGTAGGAAGACATAGAGCATGGAGTTTAACTCTGATTCTAAATGGAAATTCAGAAGAGTGATCACATCCATGAAACACAGTCTGTTTTAACGCAAGAAGCATGCTCTTTTTTCCAGTGTCTGCTATACAGCAAGAAACATGAGAATGTCCAGAATAAAAGAACTGTGTTTCCTACTCATACGGACCATATCTAGTTCAACACTGCTTATGAATCTGATACAAACCACATCATCTCTTACATAGATGCTCTTTAGTTATTAGTGAAAATCGTATTGGTTTTGTGAACTGTGTAAATTAATTTGAGCCGAAAAATAACTGCGTTTACAGGAAATGAACTCTTGCTTGTAGGAAGACACAGAGCCTTTGGTTAAACTCACTTTCTGAAGGAAAATTCAGACCTGTGTTCTCATCCATGAAACACACTCTGTTTTAATGCAAGATGCATGCTCTTCTTTCCAGCTTTGCAATACAGCAATTAACATGAGCATGCCCAGAAAAAAAGAACTGGTTCTCCTACTCTTATGGACCATATCTAGTTCAACTCTGCTTATGAAACTGCTACAAACCACATCATCTCTTACATAGATGCTCTTTAGTTAATAGTGAAAATCGTGTTGGTTTCGTGAACTGTATAAATCCATTTGAGGCGAAGAATAACTGGGTTTACCAGAAATTATCTCTTGCTTGTAGGAAGACACAGAGCATGGCGTTAAACTCCGATTCTAAAAGGAATTTCAGAAGACTGTTCTCATCAAAGAAACACAGTCTGTTTTAATGCAAGAAGCATGCTCTTCTTTCCAGCATCTGAAATACAGCAAGAAACATGAGCATGGCCAGAAAAAGAGAACTGTGTTTCCAACTCATACGGATCATATCTAGTTCCACTCTGCTAATGAAACTGATACAAACCCCATCATCTCTTACATAGTTGCTCTTTAGTTAATAGTGTAAATAGTGTTGGTTTCATGAACTTTGTAAATTCATTTGAGCCTAAAAGTAACTGGGTTTACCGGAAATGAACTCCTGCTTGTAGGACGTCACAGAGCATGGATTTTAACTCCATTTCTGAAGGGAAATTCAGAAGAGTGTTCTCATCCATGAAAGACACTCCGTTTTAACGGAACAAGCAGGCTCTTCTTTCCAGCGTCTGCTATACAGCAAGGAACATGAGAATGTCCAGAAAAAAAGAACTGTGTTTCCTACTCATATGGACCATATCTAGTTCAATACTGTTTATGAACTTGATACGAACCACATCATCTCTTACATAGATGCTCTTTAGTTAATAGTGAAATTCGTATTGGTTTCATGAACTGTGTAAAGTCATTTGAGCCGAAAAATAACTGGGTTTACAGGAAATGAACTCTTGCTTGTAGGAAGACACAGATCCTTTGGTTTAACTAAATTTCTGAAGGGAAATTCAGAAGAGTGTTCTCATCCATGAAACACAGTTTGTTTTAACGCAAGAAGCATGCTCTTTTTTCCAGGAACTGCAATACAGCAAGAAACATGAGCATGTCCAAAAAAAAAAAAGAACTGTGTTTCTGACTCAAGCGGACCATATCTAGTTCAACTCTGCTTATGCAACTGATACAAACCACAGCATCTCTTACATAGACGCTCTTTAGTTAATAGAGATAAACGCGTTGGGTTGGTGAACTGTGTAAATTCCTTTGAGCCGAAAATTCACTGCTTTTACCAAAAATGAACTCTAGCTTGTAGGAAGACACAGAGCATTTGGTTTAACTCCATTTGTGAAGGGAAATTCAGACCAGTGTTCTCATCCATGAAACACACTCTGTTTTAACGAAAATAGCATGCCCTTCTTTCCAGCATCTGCAATACAGCAAGGAACATGAGCATGTCCAGAAAAAAATAACTGTGTTTCCTACTCCTACGGACCATATCTAGTTCAACTCTGCTTATTAAACTGCTGCAAACCACATCATCTCTTACATAGATGCTCTTTAGTTAATAGTGAAAATCGTATTGGTTTCGTGAACTGTGTATATTCCTTTGAGCCGAAAAACAACTGGGTTTACCAGAAATGAACTCTTGCTTGTAGGACGTCATAGAGCATGGAGTTAAACTCTGATTCTAAATGGAAATTCAGAAGAGTGATCTCATCCATCAAACACAGTCTGTTTTAACGCAAGAAGCATGCTCTTTTTTCCAGAGTCTGCTATACAGCAAGGAACATGAGAATGTCCAGAAAAACATAACTGTGTTTCCTACTCCTACGGACCATATCTAGTTCAACTCTGCTTATTAAACTGATACAAACCACATCATCTCTTACATAGATGCTCTTTAGTTAATAGTGAAAATCGTATTGGTTTCGTGAACTGTGTATATTCATTTGAGCCGAAAAATAACTGGGTTTACAGGAAATGAACTCTTGCTTGTAGGAAGACACAGAGCCTTTGGTTAAACTCACTTTCTGAAGGAAAATTCAGACCTGTGTTCTCATCCATGAAACACACTCTGTTTTAACGCAAGATGCATTCTCTTCTTTCCAGGTTTGCAATACAGCAATTAACATGAGCATGCCCAGAAAAATAGAACTGTCTCTCCTACTCTTATGGACCATATCTAGTTCCACTCTGCTTATGAAACTGATACAAACCCCATCATCTCTTACATAGTTGCTCTTTAGTTAATAGTGTAAATAGTGTTGGTTTCATGAACTGTGTAAATTCATTTGAGCCGAAAAATTAGTGGGTTTACCGGAAATGAACTCTTGCTTGTAGGACGAGACAGAGCATGGATTTTAACTCCATTTCTGAAGGGAAATTCAGAACAGGGTTCTCATCCATGAAAGACACTCCGTTTTAACGGAAGAAGCAGGCTCTTCTTTCCAGCGTCTGCTATACAGCAAGGGACATGAGCATGCCCAGAAAAAAAGAACTGTCTCTCCTACTCTTATGGACCATATCTAGTTCAACTCTGCTTATGAAACTGCTCCAAACCACATCATCTCTTACATAGATGCTCTTTAGTTAATATTGAAAATCGTGTTGGTTTCGTGAACTGTATAAATTCATTTGAGGGGAAAAATAACTGGGTTTACCGGAAATTAACTCTTGCTTGTAGGAAGACACAGAGCATGGCGTTAAACTCCGATTCTAAAGGGAATTTCAGAAGACTGTTCTCATCAAAGAAACACAGTCTGTTTTAATGCAAGAAGCATGCTCTTCTTTCCAGCATCTGAAATACAGCAAGAAATATGAGCATGGCAGAAAAAGAGAACTGTGTTTCCTACTCATCCGGATCATATCTAGTTCCACTCTGCTTATGAAACTGACACAAACTCCATCATCTCTTACATAGTTGCTCTTTAGTTAATAGTGTAAATAGTGTTGGTTTCATGAACTGTGTAAATTCATTTGAGCCGAAAAATAACTGGGTTTACCGGAAATGATCTCTTGCTTGTAGGACGTCTAAGAGCATGGATTTTAACTCCATTTCTGAAGGGAAATTCAGAAGAGTGTTCTCATCCATGAAAGACACTCCGTTTTAACGGAAGAAGCAGGCAATTCTTTCCAGTGTCTGCTATACAGCAAGGAACATGAGAATGTCCAGAAAAAAAGAACTGTGTTTCCTATTCATATGGACCATATCTAGTTCAATACTGTTTATGAACTTGATACGAACCACATCATCTCTTACATAGATGCTCTTTAGTTAATAGTGAAATTCGTATTGGTTTCATGAACTGTGTAAAGTCATTTGAGCCAAAAAATAACTGGGTTTACAGGAAATGAACTCTTGCTTGCAGGAAGACACAGATCCTTTGGTTTAACTCAGTTTCTGAAGGGAAATTCAGACCAGTGTTCTCATCCATGAAACCCACTCCGTTTTATCAGAAGAAGCATGTTCTTCTTTCCAGCATCTGCAATAGAGCAAGGAACTTGAGCATGTCCAGAAAAAAAAGAACTGTATTTCCTACTCATACGGACCATATCTAGTTCCACTCTGCTTATGAAACTGATACAAACCCCATCATCTCTTACATAGATGCTCTTTAGTTAATAGTTTAAATCGTGTTGGTTTCGTGAACTGTGTAAATTCATTTGAGCCTAAAAATAACTGGGTTTACCGGAAATGAACTCTTGCTTGAAGGAAAAAAAAGAGCATTTGGTTTAACTAAATTTATGAAGGGAAATTCAGAAGAGTGTTCTCATCCATGAAACACAGTTTGTTTTAACACAAGTAGCATGCTCTTTTTTCCAGCATCTCTAATACAGCAATAATCATGAGTATGTCCAGAAAAAAAGAACTGTGTTTCTGACTCAAACGGACCATATCTAGTTCAACTCTGCTTATGCAACTGATGCAAACTACAGCATCTCTTACATAGATGCTCTTTAGTTAATAGAGATAAATGCGTTGGGTTTGTGAACTGTGTAAATTCCTTTGAGCCGAAAATTCACAGCTTATACCAAAAATGAACTCTTGCTTGTAGGAAGACACAGAGCATTTGGTTTAACTCCATTTGTGAAGGGAAATTCAGACCTGTGTTCTCATCCATGAAACACACTCTGTTTTAACGCAAGATGCATGCTCTTCTTTCCAGCTTTGCAATACAGCAATTAACATAAGCATGCCCAGAAAAATAGAACTGTCTGTCCTACTCTTATGGACCATATCTAGTTCAACTCTGCTTATGAAACTGCTACAAAGCACATCATCTCTTACATAGATGCTCTTTAGTTAATAGTGAAAATCGTGTTGGTTTCGTGAACTGTATAAATTCATTTGAGGCGAAAAATAACTGGGTTTACCGGAAATTAACTCTTGCTTGTAGGAAGACACAGAGCATGGCGTTAAACTCCGATTCTAAAGGGAATTTCAGAAGACCGTTCTCATCAAAGAAACACAGTCTGTTTTAATGCAAGAAGCATGCTCTTCTTTCCAGCATCTGCAATACAGCAAGAAATATGAGCATGGCCAGAAAAAGAGAACTGTGTTTCCTACTCATCCGGATCATATCTAGTTCCACTCTGCTTATGAAACTGATACAAACCCCATCATCTCTTACATAGTTGCTCTTTAGTTAATAGTGTAGATAGTGTTGGTCTCATGAACTGTGTAAATTCATTTGAGCCGAAAAATAACTGGGTTTACCGGAAATGAACTCTTGCTTGTAGGACGTCACAGAGCATGCATTTTAACTCCATTTCTGAAGGGAAATTCAGAAGAGTGTTCTCATCCATGAAAGACACTCCCTTTTAACGGAAGGAGCAGGCTCTTCTTTCCAGCGTCTGCTATACAGCAAGGAACATGAGAATGTCCAGAAAAAAAGAACTGTGTTTCCTACTCATATGGACCATATCTAGTTCAATACTGTTTATGAACTTGATACGAACCACATCATCTCTTACATAGATGCTCTTTAGTTAATAGTGAAATTCGTATTGGTTTCTTGAACTGTGTAAAGTCATTTGAGCCGAAAAATAACTGGGTTTACAGGAAATGAACTCTTGCTTGTAGGAAGACACAGATCCTTTGGTTTAACTAAATTTCTGAAGGGAAATTCAGAAGAGTGTTCTCATCCTTGAAACACAGTTTATTTTAACGCAAGTAGCATGCTCTTTTTTTCCAGCATCTCTAATACAGCAAGAAACATGAGCATGTCCAAAAAAAAAAAGAACTGTGTTTCTGACTCAAGCGGACCATATCTAGTTCAACTCTGCTTATGCAACTGATACAAACCACAGCATCTCTTACATAGACGCTCTTTAGTTAATAGAGATAAACGCGTTGGGTTGGTGAACTGTGTAAATTCCTTTGAGCCGAAAATTCACAGCTTTTACCAAAAATGAACTCTTGCTTGTAGGAAGACACAGAGCATTTGGTTTAACTCCATTTGTGAAGGGAAATTCAGACCAGTGTTCTCATCCATGAAACACACTCTGTTTTAAAGAAAATAGCATGCTCTTCTTTCCAGCATCTGCAATACAGCAAGGAACATGAGCATGTCCAGAAAAAAATAACTGTGTTTCCTACTACTACGGACCATATCTAGTTCAACTCTGCTTATTAAACTGCTACAAACCACATCATCTCTTACATAGATGCTCTTTAGTTAATAGTGAAAATCGTATTGGTTTCGTGAACTGTGTATATTCCTTTGAGCCGAAAAACAACTGGGTTTACCAGAAATGAACTCTTGCTTGTAGGACGACATAGAGCATGGAGTTAAACTCTGATTCTAAATGGAAATTCAGAAGAGTGATCTCATCCATGAAACACAGTCTGTTTTAACACAAGAAGCATGCTCATTTTTCCATCGTCTGCTATACAGCAAGGAACACGAGAATGTCCAGAAAAAAAATCACTGTGTTTCCTACACCTATGGACCATATCTAGTTCAACTCTGCTTATTAAACTGATACAAACCACATCATCTCTTACATAGATGCTCTTTAGTTAATAGTGAAAATCGTATTGGTTTCGTGAACTGTGTATAAACACTTGAGCTGAAAAACAACTGGGTTTACCAGAAATAAACTCTTGCTTGTAGGACGACATAGAGCATGGTGTTTAACTCTGATTCTAAATGGAAATTCAGAAGAGTGATCTCATCCATGAAACACAGTCTGTTTTATGGCAAGAAGCATGCTCTTTTTTCCAGCGTCTGCTATACAGCCAGGAACATGAGAATGTCCAGAAAAATGAACTGAGTTTCCTACTCATACTGACCATATCTAGTTCAACACTGCTTATGAATCTGATAGAAACCACATCATATCTTACATAGATGCTCTTTAGTTAATAGTGAAAATCGTATTGGTTTTGTGAACTGTGTAAATTCATTTGAGCCGAAAAATAACTGGGTTTACAGGAAATGAACACTTGCTTGTAGGAAGACACAGAGCCTTTGGTTAAACTCACTTTCTGAAGGAAAATTCAGACCTGTGTTCTCATCCATGAAACACACTCTGTTTTAACGCAAGATGCATGCTCTTCTTTCCAGCTTTGCAATACAGCAATTAACATGAGCATGCCTAGAAAAATAGAACTGTCTCTCCTACTCTTATGGACCATATCTAGTTCAACTCTGCTTATGAAACTGCTACAAACCACATCATCTCTTACATAGATGCTCTTTAGTTAATAGTGAAAATCGTGTTGGTTTCGTGAACTGTATAAATTCATTTGAGGCGAAAAATAACTGGGTTTACAGGAAATGAACTCTTGCTTTTAGGAAGACACAGATCCTTTGGATTAACTCAGTTTCTGAAGGGAAATTCAGACCAGTGTTCTCATCCATGAAACCCACTCCGTTTTATCAGAAGAAGCATGTTCTTCTTTCCAGCTTCTGCAATAGAGCAAGGAACTTGAGCATGTCCAGAAAAAAAGAACTGTGTTTACTACTCATAGGGACCATATCTAGTTCCACTCTGCTTATGAAACTGATACAAACCCCATCATCTCTTACATAGATGCTCTTTAGTTAATAGTGAAAATCGTATTGGATTCGTGAACTGTGTAAATTCATTTGAGCCGAAAAATAACTGGGTTTACAGGAAATGAACTCTTGCTTGTAGGAAGAACAGAGCATGGCATTAAACTCTGATTCTAAAGGGAAATTCAGAAGACTGTTCTCATCAAAGAAACACAGTCGGTTTTAATGCAAGAAGCATGCTCTTCTTTCCAGCCTCTGCAATAAAGCAAGAAACATGAGCATGGCCAGAAAATAAGAACTGTGTTTCCTACTCATACGGACCATATCTAGTTCAACTGTGCTTATGAAATTGATACACACGACCTCATTTCTTACACAGATGCTCTTTAGTTAATAGTGAAAATCATATTGGTTTCGTGAACTGTGTAAATTCATTTGAGCCAAAAAATAACAGGATTTACTGGAAATGAATTCTTGCTTGTAGGAAGACACAGATCATTTGGTTAAACTCAGTTTCTGAAGGGATATTCAGACCAGTGTTCTCATCCGTGAAACACACTCCAATTTAACGGATGAAGCATGCTCTACTTTTCACCGTCTGAAATACACCAAGGAAAATGAGCATGCCCAGAAACAAAGAACTGTGTTTCCTACTCATACGGAACATATCTAGTTCAACTCTGCTTATGAAACTGATATAAACCACATCATCTGTTACATAGATGCTCTTTAGTTAATAGTGAAAATCGTATTGGTTTCATGAACTGTGTAAATTCATTTGAGGCGAAAAATAACTGGGTTTACCGGAAATGAACTCTGGCTTGTAGGAAGACACAGAGCATGGCATTAAACTCCGATTCTTAGGGGAAATTCAGAAGACTGTTCACATCAAAGAAACAGAGTCTGTTTTATCGCAAGAAGCATGCTCTTTTTTCTAGCTTCTGCAATACAGCAAGAATCATGAGCATGGCTAGAAAAAAAGAACTGTGTTTCTGACTCAATCGGACCATACCTAGTTTAACTCTGCTTATGAAACTGATACAAACTACATCATCTCTTACATAGATGCTCTTTAGTTATTAGTGAAAATCGTATTGGTTTCGTGAACTGTGTAAATTCATTTGAGCAGAAAAACAACTGGGTTTACCAGAAATGAACTCTTGCTTGTAGGACAACATAGAGCATGGAGTTTAACTCTGATTCTAAATGGAAATTCAGAAGAGTGTTCTCATCCATGAAAGACACTCCGTTTTAACGGAAGGAGCAGGCTCTTCTTTCCAGCGTCTGCTATACAGCAAGGAACATGAGCATGTCCAGAATAAAATAACTGTGTTTCCTACTCATAAGGACCATATCTAGTTCAACTCTGGTTATGAAACTGATACAAACCACATCATCTCTTACACAGATGCTCTTTAGTTAATAGTGAAAATCGTAGTGGTTTCGTGAACTGTGTAAATTCATTTGAGCCAACAAATAACTGGATTTACAGGAAATGAACTCTTGCTTGTAGGACAAAAAAGAGCATTTGGTTTAACTAAATTTCTGAAGGGAAATTCAGAAGAGTTTTCTCATCCATGAAACACAGTCTGTTTTAACGCAAGAAGCATGCTCTTTTTTCCAGCGTCTGCTATACAGCAAGGAACATGAGAATGTCCAGAAAAAAAGAACTGTGTTTCCTACTCATACGGACCATATCTAGTTCAACACTGCTTATGAATTTGATATAAACCACATCATCTCTTACACAGATGCTCTTTAGTTAAGAGTGAAAATCGTATTGGTTTCGTGAACTGTGTAAATTCATTTGAGCCGAAAAATAACTGGGTTTACAGGAAATGAACTCTTGCTTGTAGGAAGACACAGAGCTTTTGGTTTAACTCACTTTCTGAAGGAAAATTCAGACCTGTGTTCTCATCCATGAAACACACTCTGTTTTAACGCAAGATGCATGCTCTTCTTTCCAGCTTTGCAATACAGCAATTAACATGAGCATGCCCAGAAAAAAAGAACTGTCTCTCCTACTCATATGGACCATATCTAGTTCAACTCTGCTTATGAAACTGCTACAAACCACATCATCTCTTACATAGATGCTCTTTAGTTAATAGTAAAAATCGTGTTGGTTTCGTGAACTGTATAAATCCATTTGAGGCGAAGAATAACTGGGTTTACCAGAAATTATCTCTTGCTTGTAGGAAGACACAGAGCATGGCGTTAAACTCCGATTCTAAAGGGAATTTCAGAAGACTGTTCTCATCAAAGAAACACAGTCTGTTTTAATGCAAGAAGCATGCTCTTCTTTCCAGCATCTGAAATACAGCAAGAAACATGAGCATGGCCAGAAAAAGAGAACTGTGTTTCCAACTCATACAGATCATATCTAGTTCTACTCTGCTAATGAAACTGATACAAATCCCATCATCTCTTACATAGTTGCTCTTTAGTTAATAGTGAAATTCGTATTGGTTTCATGAACTGTGTAAAGTCATTTGAGCCGAAAAATAACTGGGTTTACAGGAAATGAACTCTTGCTTGTAGGAAGACACAGATCCTTTGGTTTAACTAAATTTCTGAAGGGAAATTCAGAAGAGTGTTCTCATCCATGAAACACAGTTTGTTTTAACGCAAGAAGCATGCTCTTTTTTCCAGGATCTGCAATACAGCACGAAACATGAGCATGTCCAAAAAAAAAAAAAGAACTGTGTTTCTGACTCAAGCGGACCATATCTAGTTCAACTCTGCTTATGCAACTGATACAAACCACAGCATCTCTTACATAGACGCTCTTTAGTTAATAGAGATAAACGTGTTGGGTTGGTGAACTGTGTAAATTCCTTTGAGCCGAAAATTCACTGCTTTTACCAAAAATGAACTCTTGCTTGTAGGAAGACACAGAGCATTTGGTTTAACTCCATTTGTGAAGGGAAATTCAGACCAGTGTTCTCATCCATGAAACACACTCTGTTTTAACGAAAATAGCATGCTCTTCTTTCCAGCATCTGCAATACAGCAAGGAACATGAGCATGTCCAGAAAAAAATAACTGTGTTTCCTACTCCTACGGACCATATCTAGTTCAACTCTGCTTATTAAACTGCTACAAACCACATCATCTCTTACATAGATGCTCTTTAGTTAATAGTGAAAATCGTATTGGTTTCGTGAACTGTGTATATTCATTTGAGCCGAAAAACAACTGGGTTTACCAGAAATGGACTCTTGCTTGTAGGAGAAAAAAAGAGCATTTGGTTTAACTAAATTTCTGAAGGGAAATTCAGAAGAGTGTTCTCATCCATGAAACACAGTTTGTTTTAACACAAGAAGCATGCTCTTTTTTCCAGGATCTGCAATACAGCAAGAAACATGAGCATGGCCAGAAAAAAAGAATTGTGTTTCTGACTCAAACGGACCATATCTAGTTCAACTCTGCTTATGAATCTGATACAAACCACAGCATCTCTTATATAGATGCTCTTTAGTTAATAGTGAAAATCGTATTGGTTTCGTGAACTGTGTAAAAACACTTGAGCTGAAAAACAACAGGGTTTACCAGAAATGAACTCTTGCTTGTAGGACGACATAGAGCATGGTGTTTAACTCTGATTCTAAATGGAAATTCAGAAGAGTGATCTCATCCATGAAACACAGTCTGTTTTATGGCAAGAAGCATGCTCTTTTTTCCAGCGTCTGCTATACAGCAAGGAACATGAGAATGTCCAGAGAAAAAGAACTGTGTTTCCTTCTCATACGGACCATATCTAGTTCAACACTGCTTATGAATCTGATACAAACCACATCATCTATTACATAGATGCTCTTTAGTTAATAGTGAAAATCGTATTGGTTTCGTCAACTGTGTAAATTCATTTGAGCCGAAAAACAACTGGGTTTACCAGAAAAGAACTCTTGCTTGTAGGACGACATAGAGCATGGAGTTTAACTCTGATTCTAAATGGAAATTCATAAGAGTGATCTCATCCATGAAACACACTCCGTTTTATTGGAAGAAGCATGCTCGACTTTCCAGCGTCTGCAATATAGCAAGGAACATCAGCATGCCCAGAAAAAAGAACTGTGTTTCCTACTCATACAGACCATATCTAGTTCCACTCTGCTTATGAAACTGATACAAACCCCATCATCTCTTACATAGATGCTCTTTATTTAATAGTGTAAATCGTGTTGGTTTCGTGAACTGTGTAAATTCATTTGAGTCGAAAAATAACTGGGTTTACAGGAAATGAACTCTTGCTTGTAGGAAGACACAGAGCATGGCGTTAACCTCCGATTCCAAAGGGAAATTCAGAAGACTCTTGTCATCAAAGAAACACAGTCTGTTTTAATGCAAGAAGCATGCACTTCTTTCCAGCATCTGCAATACAGCAAGAAACATGAGCATGGCCAGAAAAAAATAACTGTGTTTCCTACTCATACAGACCATATCTAGTTCAACTGTGCTTATGAAATTGATACACACCACATCATCTCTTACATAGATGCTCTTTAGTTAATAGTGAAAATCGTATTGGTTTCTTGAACTGTGTAAATTCTTTTGAGCCGAAAAATTACTGGGTTTACCAGAAATGAACTCTTGCTTGAAGGAGGACATAGAGTATGGAGTTTAACTCCGATTCTAAATGGAAATTCAGAGGAATGATCTCATCCATGAAACACAGTCTCTTTTAATGCAAGAAGCATGCTCTTCTTTCCAGCATCTGCAATACAGCAAGAAACATGAGCATGACTAGAAAAAAAGAACTGTGTTTCTGACTCAATCAGACCCAACCTAGTTTAACTCTGCTTATGAAACTGATACAAACCACATCATCTCTTACATAGACGCTCTTTTGTTAATAGTGATAAACGCGTTGGGTTTGTGAACTGTGTAAATTCATTTGAGCCGAAAATTCACAGCTTTTACCAAAAATGAACTCTTGCTTGTAGGAAGACACAGAGCCTTTCGTTTAACTCCACTTCTGAAGGGAAGTTCAGACCAGTGTTCTCATCCATGAAACACAGTCTGTTTTAATGCAAGAAGCATGCTCTTCTTTCCAGCATCTGCAATACAGCAAGAAATATGTGCATGGCCAGAAAAAAAGAACTGTGTTTCCTACTCATAAGGACCATATCTAGTTCAAGTGTGCTTATGAAATTGATACAAACCACATCATCTCTTACACAGATGCTCTTTAGTTAATAGTGAAAATCGGATTGTTTTCGTGAACTGTGTAAATTCATTTGAGCCAAAAAATAACTGAGTTTAATGGAAATTAACTCTTGCTTGTAGGATAAAAAAGAGCATTTGGTTTAACTAAATTTCTGAGGGGAAATTCAGAAGAGTGTTCTCATCCATGAAACACAGTTTATTTTAACTCAAGAAGCATGCTCTTTTTTCCAGCATCTGCAATACAGCAAGAAACATGAGCACGGCCAGAAAAAACGACTTGTGTTTCTGACTCAAACGGACCATATCTAGTTCAACTCTGCTTATGAATCTGATACAAACCACAGCATCTCTTACATAGACGCTCTTTTGTTAATAGTGATAAACGCGTTGGGTTTGTGAACTGTGTAAATTCATTTTCGCCGAAATTCCCTGCTTTTACCAAAAATGAACTCTTGCTTGTAGGAAGACACAGAGCATTTGGTAAACTCCACTTCTGAAGGGAAATCAGACCAGTGTTCTCATCCATGAAACACAGTTTGTTTTAACGCAAGAAGCATGCTCTTTTTTCCAGCATCTGCAATATAGCAAGAAACATGAGCATGGCCAGAATAAAAAAACTGTGTTTCTTACTCAAACGGACCATATCTAGTTCAACTCTGCTTATGAAACTGATACAAACCACAGCATCTCTTACATAGATGCACTTTAGTTAATAGAGATAAACACGTTGGGTTTGTGAACTGTGTAAATTCATTTGAGCCGAAAAACAACTGGGTTTACCAGAAATGAACTCCTGCTTGTAGGAAGACACAGAGCCTTTGCTTTAACTCACTCTCTGAAGGGAAATTCAGACCTGCGTTCTCTTCCATGAAACACACACTGTTTTAATGCAAGATGCATGCTCTTCTTTCTAGCTTTGCAATACAGCAATTAACATGAGCATGCCCAGAAAAAAAGAACTGTCTCTCCTACTCATATGGACCATATGTAGTTCAACTCTGCTTATGAAACTGCTACAAACCACATCATCTCTTACACAGATGCTCCTTAGTTAATAGTGAAAATCGTATTGGTTTCGTGAACTGTGTAAATTCATTTTAGCCGAAAAATAACTGGGTTTACCAGAAGTGAACTCTTGCTTGTAGGACGACATAGAGATTGGAGTTTAAATCCGATTCTAAATGGAAATTCAGAATAGTGATCTCATCCATGAAACACAGACTGTTTTAACGCAAGAAGCATGCTCTTCTTTCTAGCATCTGCAATACAGCAAGGAACATGAGCATGCCCAGAAAAAAAGAACTGTGTCTCCTACTCATACGGACCATATCTAGTGCAACTCTGCTTATGAAACTGATACAAACCACATCATCTCTTACATAGATGCTCTTTAGTTAATAGTGAAAAACATGATGGGATTGTGAACTGTGTAAATTCATTTGAGCCGAAAAATAACTGGCATTACCGGAAATGAACTCTTGCTTGTAGGAAGACACAGAGCAGTTGGTTTAACTCCATTTCTGAAGGGAAATTCAGACCTGTGTTCTCATCCATGAAACACAGTCTGTTTTAACGCAAGAAGCATGCTCTTCTTTCCAGCATCTGCAATACAGCAAGAAACATGAGCATGGCCAGAAAAAAAGGACTGTGTTTCCTAATCATACGGACCATATTTCGTTCAACTCTGCTTATAAAACTGATACAAACCACAGCATCTCTTACATAGGTGCTCTTTATTAATAGTGAAAAACGTGATGGGTTTGTGAACTGTGTAAATTCATTGGGCCGAAAAATCACTGACCTTTTCCAGAAATGAACTCTTTCTTGGAGGAAAACACAGATCATTTGGTTTAACTCAATTTCTGAAGGTAAATTGAGAAGAGTGTTCTCATCCATGAAACACAGTCTTTTTTAGAGCAAATAGAATGCTCTTCTTTCTAGCATCTGCAATACACCAAGAAACATGAGCATGGCAAGAAAAAAAGAACTGTGTTTCCTACTCGTACGGACCATATCTAGTTCAACTCTGCTTATGAAACTGATACAAACCACATCATCTGTTACATACATGCTCTTTAGTTAATAGTAAAATTCATATTGGTTTCATGAACTGTGTAAATTCATTTGAGCCGAAAAATAACTGGGTTTACCAGAAATTTACTCCTGATTGTAGGAAGACAAAGAGCATCGCGTTAAACTCCGATTCTAAAGGGAAATTCAGAAAAGTGTTCTCATCAATGAAACACAGTCTGTTTTAAAGCAAGAAGCATGGTCTTCTTTCCAGCATCTGCAATACACCAAGAAACATGAGCATGTCCAGAAAAAAAGAACTGTGTTTCCTACTCATACGGACCATATCTCGTTCAACTCTGCTTATGAAACTGATACTAACCACAGCATCTCTTACATAGATGCTCTTTAGTTAATAGTGAAAATCGTATTGGTTTCGTGAACTGTGTAAATTCATTTGAGCCGAAAATTAACTGGGTTTACCGGAAATGAACTCTTGCTTGGAGGAAGACACAGATCCTTTGGTTAAACTCAGTTTCTGAATGGAAATTCAGACCACTGTTCTCATCCATGAAACACACTACGTTTTAATGAAATAAGCATGCTTTTCTTTCAGCGTCTGCAATACAGCAAGTAACATGAGCATGCCCAGAAAAAAAGAACTGTGTTTCCTACTCATACGGACCATATCTAGTTCAACTCTTCTTATTAAACTGATACAACCCACATCATCTATTACATAGATGCTCTTTAGCTATTAATGTATATCGTCTTGGTTTCGTGAACTGTGTAAATTCATTTGAGCCGAAAAATAACTGGGTTTACTGGAAATGTTTCTTGCTTGTAGGACAACACAGAGCATGGAGTTTAACTCCATTTCTGAAGGGAAATTCAGAAGATGTTCTCATCCATGAAACACACTCTGTTTTAACTCAAGAAGCATGCTCTTCTATCCAGCTTTGCAATGCAGCAAGGAACATGAGCATTCCCAGAAAAAAATAACTGTGTATCCTACTCATACAGACCATATCTAGTTCAACTCTGCATATGAAACTGATACAAACCACGTCATCTCTTACATACATTCTCTTTAGTTAATAGTGAAAATTGTATTGGTTTCGTGAACTGTGTAAATTCATTTGAGCCGAAAAATAACTGGGTTTACAGGAAATGAACTCTTGCTTGTAGGAAGACACAGAGCAGTTGGTTTAACTCCATTTCTGAAGGGAAATTCAGACCTGTGTTCTCATCCATGTACACTCTCTGTTTTAACGCAAGAAGCATGCTCTTCTTTCCAGCATCTGCAATACAGCAAGACACATGAGCATGGCCAGAAAAAAAGGACTGTGTTTCCTACTCATACATACCATATCTAGTTCAACACTGCTTATGAAACTGATACAAACCACATCATCTCTTACATAGATGCTCTTTAGTTAATAGTGAAAAACGTGATGGGTTTGTGAACTGTGTAAATTCATTTGGGCAGAAAAATCACTCAACTTTACCAGAAATGAATTCTTGCTTGGAGGAAAACACAGATCATTTGGTTTAAATCAATTACTGAAGGGAAATTCAGAAGAGTGTTCTCATCCATGAAACACACTCTGTTTAAACGCTAGAAGCATGCTCTTCTTTCCAGCATTAGCAATACAGCAAGAAACATGAGCATGGCAAGGAAAAAAGAACTGTGTTTCCTACTCATAAGGACCATATTTAGTTCAACTCTGCTTATGAAACTGATACAAACCACAGCAACTCTTACATAGATGCTCTTTAGTTAATAGTGAAAAACGTGATGGGTTTGTGAACTTTGTAAATTCATTTCAGCCCAAAAATCACTGACCTTTACCGGAAAAGAACTCTGTCTTGTCGGAAGACACAGAGCATTTGGTTTAACTCCATTTTTTGAAGGGAAATTCAGACCTGGGTTCTCATCCATGAAACACCCTCTGTTTTAACGCAAGATGCATACTCTTCTTGCCAGCTTTAAATACAGCAAGGAACATGAGCATGCCCAGAAAAAAAGAACTGTGTCTCCTACGCATACGGACCATATCTAGTTCAACTCTGCCTATGAAACTGATACAAACCACATCATCTCTTACTTAGCTGCTCTTTAGTTAATAGTGAAAATCGTATTGGTTTCATGAACTGTGTAAATTCATTTGAACCAAAAAATAACTGGGTTTACCGGAAATGAACTCTTGCTTGTAGGAAGACACAGAGCATGGAGTTTAACTCCATTTCTGAAGGGAAATTCAGAAGAGTGTCTCATTAATGAAACACAGTCTGTTTTAACGCAAATAGCATGCTCTTCTTTCCAGCGTTGCAATACAGTAAGGAACATGAGAATGTCAAGAATAAAAGAACTGGGTTTCCTACTCATACGGACCATATCTAGTTCAACTCTGCTTATGAAACAGATACAAACCACATGATCTCTTACATAGATGCTCTTTAGTTAATAGTGAAAATCGTATTGGTTTAGTGAACTGTGTAAATTCATTTGAGCCGAAAAACAACTGGGTTTACCTGAAGTGAACTCTTGCTTGTAGGACGACATAGAGCATGGAGTTTAACTCTGATTCTAAATGGAAATGCAGAAGAGTGTTCTCATCCATGAAACACACTCCCTTTTAACGCAAATTGCATGCTCTTCTTTCCAGCGTCTGCTATATAGCAAGGAACAAGAGAATGTCCAGAAAAAAAGAACTGCGATTTCTACACATACGGACCATATCTAGTTCAACTCTGCTTATGAAACTCATACAAACCACAGCATCTCTAACAAAGATGCTCTTTAGTTAATAGTGAAAATCGTATTGGTTTCGTGAACTGTGTAAATTCATTTGACCGTAAAATAACTGGGTTTACTGGAAATGAACTCTTGCTTGTAGGGAGACACAGATCCGTTGGTTAAACTCAGTTTCTGAAGAGAAATTCAGACCAGTGTTCTCATGCATGAAAGACACTCTGTTTTAACGCAAATAGCATGATCTTCTTTCCAGCGTCTGCAATACAGCAAGGAACATGAGCATGCCCAGAGGAAAAGAACCTTGTTTCCTACTCATACAGACTATATCTAGTTCCACTGTGCTTATGAAACTGATACAAACCACATCATCTCTTACAGAGATGCTCTTTAGTCAATAGTGAAAATCGAATTGGTTTTGTGAACTGTGTAAATTCATTTGAGCCCAAAAATACCTGGGTTTCCCGGAAATGAACTCTTGCTTGTAGGATGACACAGAGCATGGAGTTTAATTCCATTTCTGAACGGAAATTCAGAAGAGTGTTCTCATCCATGAAACACACTCCCTTTTAACGAAAATAGCATGCTCTTCTTTCCAGCGTCTGCAATACAGCAAGAAACATGAGCTTGGCCAGAAAAAGAGAACTGTGTTTCCTACTCATACGGACCATATCTCGTTCAACTCTGCTTATGAAACTGATACAAACCACAGCATCTCTTACATAGATGCTCTTTAGTTAATAGTGAAAATCGTATTGGTTTCGTGAACTGTGTAAATTCATTTGAGCCGAAACATAACTGGGTTTACCGGAAATGAACTCTGTCTTGTCGGAAGACACAGAGCATTTGGTTTAACTCCATTTCTGAAGGGAAATTCAGACCTGTGTTCTCATCCATGAAACAATCTCTGTTTTAACGCAAGATGCATGCCCTTCTTTCCAGTTTTGCAATACAGCAAGGAACATGAGCATGCCCAGAATAAAAGAACTGTGTCTCCTACTCATACGGACCATATCTAGTGCAACTCTGCTTATGAAACTGATACAAACCACATCATCTCTTACATAGATGCTCTTTAGGTAATAGTGAAAATCGTATTGGTTTCGTGAACTGTGTAAATTCATTTTACCAAAAAATATCTGGGTTTACCGGAAATGAACTCTTGCTTGTAGGAAGACACAGATCCTTTGGTTAAACTCAGTTTCAGAAGGGAAATTCAGACCAGTGTTCTCATCCATGAAACACACTACGTTTTAACGGAAGAAGCATGCTCTTCTTTTCAGAGTGTGTAATACAGCAAGGAACATGAGCATGCACAGAAAAAAGGACCTGTGTTTCCTACTCATACGGACCATATCTAGGTCATCTCTGCTTATGAAACTGATACAAAACACATCATCTCCTACATAGATGCTGTTTAGTTAATAGTGTAAATTGTGTTGCTTTCATGAACTGTGAAAATTCATTGAGCGGACAAATACCTGGGTTTCCCGGAAATGAACTCTTGCTTGTAGGATGACACAGAGCATGGAGTTTAATTACATTTCTGAATGGAAATTAAGAAGAGTGTTCTCATCCATGAAACACACTCCCTTTTAACGCAAATTGCATGCTCTTCTTTCCAGCGTCTGCTATATAGCAAGGAACAAGAGAATGTCCAGAAAAAAAGAACTGCGATTTCTACACATACGGACCATATCTAGTTCAACTCTGCTTATGAAACTCATACAAACCACAGCATCTTTAACAAAGATGCTCTTTAGTTAATAGTGAAAATCGTATTGGTTTCGTGAACTGTGTAAATTCATTTGACCGTAAAATAACTGGGTTTACTGGAAATGAACTCTTGCTTGTAGGGAGACACAGATCCGTTGGTTAAACTCAGTTTCTGAAGAGAAATTCAGACCAGTGTTCTCATGCATGAAAGACACTCTGTTTTAACGCAAATAGCATGATCTTCTTTCCAGCGTCTGCAATACAGCAAGGAACATGAGCATGCCCAGAGGAAAAGAATCTTGTTTCCTACTCATACAGACTATATCTAGTTCCACTGTGCTTATGAAACTGATACAAACCACATCATCTCTTACAGAGATGCTCTTTAGTCAATAGTGAAAATCGAATTGGTTTTGTGAACTGTGTAAATTCATTTGAGCCGAAAAATACCTGGGTTTACCGGAAATGAACTCTTGCTTGTAGGATGACACAGAGCATGGAGTTTAATTCCATTTCTGAACGGAAATTCAGAAGAGTGTTCTCATCCATGAAACACACTCCCTTTTAACGAAAATAGCATGCTCTTCTTTCCAGCGTCTGCAATACAGCAAGAAACATGAGCATGGCCAGAAAAAGAGAACTGTGTTTCCTACTCATACGGACCATATCTCGTTCAACTCTGCTTATGAAACTGATACAAACCACAGCATCTCTTACATAGATGCTCTTTAGTTAATAGTGAAAATCGTATTGGTTTCGTGAACTGTGTAAATTCATTTGAGCCGAAAAATAACTGGGTTTACAGGAAATGAACTCTTTCTTGTAGGAAGACACAGAGCCTTTGGATTAACTCACTTTCTGAAGGAAAATTCAACCTGTGTTCTCATCCATGAAACACACTCTGTTTTAACGCAAGATGCATGCTCCTCTTTCCAGCTTTGCAATACAGCAATTAACATGAGCATGCCCAGAAAAAAAGAACTGTCTCTCCTACTCATATGGACCATATCTAGAACAACTGGGCTTATGAAACTGCTACAAACCACATCATTTCTTACATAGACGCTCTTTAGTTAATAGTGAAAATTGTGTTGGTTTCGTGAAATGTATGAATTCATTTGAGGCGAAAAATAACTGCGTTTACTGGAAATGAACTCTTGCTTGTAGGAAGACACAGAGCATGGCGTTAAACTCGGATTCTAAAGTGAATTTCAGAAGTCTGTTCTCATCAAAGAAACACAGTCTGTTTTAATGCAAGAAGCATGCTCTTGTTTCCAGCATCTGCAATACAGCAAGAAACATGAGCATGGCCAGTAATAGAGAACTGTGTTTCCTACTCATACGGATCATATCTAGTTCCACTCTGCTTATGAAACTGATACAAACCCCATCATCTCTTACATAGTTTCTCTTTAGTTAATAGTGTAAATAATGATGGTTTCATGAACTGTGTAAATTCATTTGAGCCGAAAAATAACTGGGTTTACCAGAAATTTACTCCTGATTGTAGGAAGACAAAGAGCATCGCGTTAAACTCCGATTCTAAAGGGAAATTCAGAAAAGTGTTCTCATCAATGAAACACAGTCTGTTTTAAAGCAAGAAGCATGGTCTTCTTTCCAGCATCTGCAATACACCAAGAAACATGAGCATGTCCAGAAAAAAAGAACTGTGTTTCCTACTCATACGGACCATATCTCGTTCAACTCTGCTTATGAAACTGATACTAACCACAGCATCTCTTACATAGATGCTCTTTAGTTAATAGTGAAAATCGTATTGGTTTCGTGAACTGTGTAAATTCATTTGAGCCGAAAATTAACTGGGTTTACCGGAAATGAACTCTTGCTTGGAGGAAGACACAGATCCTTTGGTTAAACTCAGTTTCTGAATGGAAATTCAGACCACTGTTCTCATCCATGAAACACACTACGTTTTAATGAAATAAGCATGCTTTTCTTTCAGCGTCTGCAATACAGCAAGTAACATGAGCATGCCCAGAAAAAAAGAACTGTGTTTCCTACTCATACGGACCATATCTAGTTCAACTCTTCTTATTAAACTGATACAACCCACATCATCTATTACATAGATGCTCTTTAGCTATTAATGTATATCGTCTTGGTTTCGTGAACTGTGTAAATTCATTTGAGCCGAAAAATAACTGGGTTTACTGGAAATGTTTCTTGCTTGTAGGACAACACAGAGCATGGAGTTTAACTCCATTTCTGAAGGGAAATTCAGAAGATGTTCTCATCCATGAAACACACTCTGTTTTAACTCAAGAAGCATGCTCTTCTATCCAGCTTTGCAATGCAGCAAGGAACATGAGCATTCCCAGAAAAAAATAACTGTGTATCCTACTCATACAGACCATATCTAGTTCAACTCTGCATATGAAACTGATACAAACCACGTCATCTCTTACATACATTCTCTTTAGTTAATAGTGAAAATTGTATTGGTTTCGTGAACTGTGTAAATTCATTTGAGCCGAAAAATAACTGGGTTTACAGGAAATGAACTCTTGCTTGTAGGAAGACACAGAGCAGTTGGTTTAACTCCATTTCTGAAGGGAAATTCAGACCTGTGTTCTCATCCATGTACACTCTCTGTTTTAACGCAAGAAGCATGCTCTTCTTTCCAGCATCTGCAATACAGCAAGACACATGAGCATGGCCAGAAAAAAAGGACTGTGTTTCCTACTCATACATACCATATCTAGTTCAACACTGCTTATGAAACTGATACAAACCACATCATCTCTTACATAGATGCTCTTTAGTTAATAGTGAAAAACGTGATGGGTTTGTGAACTGTGTAAATTCATTTGGGCAGAAAAATCACTCAACTTTACCAGAAATGAATTCTTGCTTGGAGGAAAACACAGATCATTTGGTTTAAATCAATTACTGAAGGGAAATTCAGAAGAGTGTTCTCATCCATGAAACACACTCTGTTTAAACGCTAGAAGCATGCTCTTCTTTCCAGCATTAGCAATACAGCAAGAAACATGAGCATGGCAAGGAAAAAAGAACTGTGTTTCCTACTCATAAGGACCATATTTAGTTCAACTCTGCTTATGAAACTGATACAAACCACAGCAACTCTTACATAGATGCTCTTTAGTTAATAGTGAAAAACGTGATGGGTTTGTGAACTTTGTAAATTCATTTCAGCCCAAAAATCACTGACCTTTACCGGAAAAGAACTCTGTCTTGTCGGAAGACACAGAGCATTTGGTTTAACTCCATTTTTTGAAGGGAAATTCAGACCTGGGTTCTCATCCATGAAACACCCTCTGTTTTAACGCAAGATGCATACTCTTCTTGCCAGCTTTAAATACAGCAAGGAACATGAGCATGCCCAGAAAAAAAGAACTGTGTCTCCTACGCATACGGACCATATCTAGTTCAACTCTGCCTATGAAACTGATACAAACCACATCATCTCTTACTTAGCTGCTCTTTAGTTAATAGTGAAAATCGTATTGGTTTCATGAACTGTGTAAATTCATTTGAACCAAAAAATAACTGGGTTTACCGGAAATGAACTCTTGCTTGTAGGAAGACACAGAGCATGGAGTTTAACTCCATTTCTGAAGGGAAATTCAGAAGAGTGTCTCATTAATGAAACACAGTCTGTTTTAACGCAAATAGCATGCTCTTCTTTCCAGCGTTGCAATACAGTAAGGAACATGAGAATGTCAAGAATAAAAGAACTGGGTTTCCTACTCATACGGACCATATCTAGTTCAACTCTGCTTATGAAACAGATACAAACCACATGATCTCTTACATAGATGCTCTTTAGTTAATAGTGAAAATCGTATTGGTTTAGTGAACTGTGTAAATTCATTTGAGCCGAAAAACAACTGGGTTTACCTGAAGTGAACTCTTGCTTGTAGGACGACATAGAGCATGGAGTTTAACTCTGATTCTAAATGGAAATGCAGAAGAGTGTTCTCATCCATGAAACACACTCCCTTTTAACGCAAATTGCATGCTCTTCTTTCCAGCGTCTGCTATATAGCAAGGAACAAGAGAATGTCCAGAAAAAAAGAACTGCGATTTCTACACATACGGACCATATCTAGTTCAACTCTGCTTATGAAACTCATACAAACCACAGCATCTCTAACAAAGATGCTCTTTAGTTAATAGTGAAAATCGTATTGGTTTCGTGAACTGTGTAAATTCATTTGACCGTAAAATAACTGGGTTTACTGGAAATGAACTCTTGCTTGTAGGGAGACACAGATCCGTTGGTTAAACTCAGTTTCTGAAGAGAAATTCAGACCAGTGTTCTCATGCATGAAAGACACTCTGTTTTAACGCAAATAGCATGATCTTCTTTCCAGCGTCTGCAATACAGCAAGGAACATGAGCATGCCCAGAGGAAAAGAACCTTGTTTCCTACTCATACAGACTATATCTAGTTCCACTGTGCTTATGAAACTGATACAAACCACATCATCTCTTACAGAGATGCTCTTTAGTCAATAGTGAAAATCGAATTGGTTTTGTGAACTGTGTAAATTCATTTGAGCCCAAAAATACCTGGGTTTCCCGGAAATGAACTCTTGCTTGTAGGATGACACAGAGCATGGAGTTTAATTCCATTTCTGAACGGAAATTCAGAAGAGTGTTCTCATCCATGAAACACACTCCCTTTTAACGAAAATAGCATGCTCTTCTTTCCAGCGTCTGCAATACAGCAAGAAACATGAGCTTGGCCAGAAAAAGAGAACTGTGTTTCCTACTCATACGGACCATATCTCGTTCAACTCTGCTTATGAAACTGATACAAACCACAGCATCTCTTACATAGATGCTCTTTAGTTAATAGTGAAAATCGTATTGGTTTCGTGAACTGTGTAAATTCATTTGAGCCGAAACATAACTGGGTTTACCGGAAATGAACTCTGTCTTGTCGGAAGACACAGAGCATTTGGTTTAACTCCATTTCTGAAGGGAAATTCAGACCTGTGTTCTCATCCATGAAACAATCTCTGTTTTAACGCAAGATGCATGCCCTTCTTTCCAGTTTTGCAATACAGCAAGGAACATGAGCATGCCCAGAATAAAAGAACTGTGTCTCCTACTCATACGGACCATATCTAGTGCAACTCTGCTTATGAAACTGATACAAACCACATCATCTCTTACATAGATGCTCTTTAGGTAATAGTGAAAATCGTATTGGTTTCGTGAACTGTGTAAATTCATTTTACCAAAAAATATCTGGGTTTACCGGAAATGAACTCTTGCTTGTAGGAAGACACAGATCCTTTGGTTAAACTCAGTTTCAGAAGGGAAATTCAGACCAGTGTTCTCATCCATGAAACACACTACGTTTTAACGGAAGAAGCATGCTCTTCTTTTCAGAGTGTGTAATACAGCAAGGAACATGAGCATGCACAGAAAAAAGGACCTGTGTTTCCTACTCATACGGACCATATCTAGGTCATCTCTGCTTATGAAACTGATACAAAACACATCATCTCCTACATAGATGCTGTTTAGTTAATAGTGTAAATTGTGTTGCTTTCATGAACTGTGAAAATTCATTGAGCGGACAAATACCTGGGTTTCCCGGAAATGAACTCTTGCTTGTAGGATGACACAGAGCATGGAGTTTAATTACATTTCTGAATGGAAATTAAGAAGAGTGTTCTCATCCATGAAACACACTCCCTTTTAACGCAAATTGCATGCTCTTCTTTCCAGCGTCTGCTATATAGCAAGGAACAAGAGAATGTCCAGAAAAAAAGAACTGCGATTTCTACACATACGGACCATATCTAGTTCAACTCTGCTTATGAAACTCATACAAACCACAGCATCTTTAACAAAGATGCTCTTTAGTTAATAGTGAAAATCGTATTGGTTTCGTGAACTGTGTAAATTCATTTGACCGTAAAATAACTGGGTTTACTGGAAATGAACTCTTGCTTGTAGGGAGACACAGATCCGTTGGTTAAACTCAGTTTCTGAAGAGAAATTCAGACCAGTGTTCTCATGCATGAAAGACACTCTGTTTTAACGCAAATAGCATGATCTTCTTTCCAGCGTCTGCAATACAGCAAGGAACATGAGCATGCCCAGAGGAAAAGAATCTTGTTTCCTACTCATACAGACTATATCTAGTTCCACTGTGCTTATGAAACTGATACAAACCACATCATCTCTTACAGAGATGCTCTTTAGTCAATAGTGAAAATCGAATTGGTTTTGTGAACTGTGTAAATTCATTTGAGCCGAAAAATACCTGGGTTTACCGGAAATGAACTCTTGCTTGTAGGATGACACAGAGCATGGAGTTTAATTCCATTTCTGAACGGAAATTCAGAAGAGTGTTCTCATCCATGAAACACACTCCCTTTTAACGAAAATAGCATGCTCTTCTTTCCAGCGTCTGCAATACAGCAAGAAACATGAGCATGGCCAGAAAAAGAGAACTGTGTTTCCTACTCATACGGACCATATCTCGTTCAACTCTGCTTATGAAACTGATACAAACCACAGCATCTCTTACATAGATGCTCTTTAGTTAATAGTGAAAATCGTATTGGTTTCGTGAACTGTGTAAATTCATTTGAGCCGAAAAATAACTGGGTTTACAGGAAATGAACTCTTTCTTGTAGGAAGACACAGAGCCTTTGGATTAACTCACTTTCTGAAGGAAAATTCAACCTGTGTTCTCATCCATGAAACACACTCTGTTTTAACGCAAGATGCATGCTCCTCTTTCCAGCTTTGCAATACAGCAATTAACATGAGCATGCCCAGAAAAAAAGAACTGTCTCTCCTACTCATATGGACCATATCTAGAACAACTGGGCTTATGAAACTGCTACAAACCACATCATTTCTTACATAGACGCTCTTTAGTTAATAGTGAAAATTGTGTTGGTTTCGTGAAATGTATGAATTCATTTGAGGCGAAAAATAACTGCGTTTACTGGAAATGAACTCTTGCTTGTAGGAAGACACAGAGCATGGCGTTAAACTCGGATTCTAAAGTGAATTTCAGAAGTCTGTTCTCATCAAAGAAACACAGTCTGTTTTAATGCAAGAAGCATGCTCTTGTTTCCAGCATCTGCAATACAGCAAGAAACATGAGCATGGCCAGTAATAGAGAACTGTGTTTCCTACTCATACGGATCATATCTAGTTCCACTCTGCTTATGAAACTGATACAAACCCCATCATCTCTTACATAGTTTCTCTTTAGTTAATAGTGTAAATAATGATGGTTTCATGAACTGTGTAAATTCATTTGAGCAGAAAAATAAATGGGTTTACCGGAAATGAACTCTTGCTTGTAGGACGTCACAGAGAATGGATTTTAACTCCATTTCTGAAGGGAAATTCAGAAGAGTGTTCGCATCCATGAAAGACACTCCGTTTTAACGGAAGAAGCAGGCTCTTCTTTCCAGCGTCTGCTATACATTAAGGAACATGAGAATGTCCAGAAAAAAAGAACTGTGTTTCCTACTCATAGGTACCATATCTAGTTCAACACTGTTTATGAACGTGATAGGAACCACATCATCTCTTAAATAGATGCTCTTTAGTTAATAGTGAAAATCGTATTGGTTTCATGAACTGTGTAAATTCATTTGAGCCGAAAAATAACTGGGTTTACAGGAAATGAACTCTTGCTTGTAGGAAGACACAGATCCTTTGGTTTAACTCAGTATCTGAAGGGAAATTCAGACCAGTGTTCTCATCCATGAAACCCATCCGTTTTATCAGAAGAAGCATGTTCTTCTTTCCAGCATCTGCAATAGAGCAAGAAACTTGAGCATGTCCAGAAAAAAAAAATACTGTGTTTCCTACTCATACGGACCATATCTAGTTCCACTCTGCTTATGAAACTGATACAAACCCCATCATCTCTTACATAGATGCTCTTTAGTTAATAGTGTAAATCGTGTTGGTTTCGTGTACTGTGTAAATTCATTTGAGTCGAAAATTCACTGCTTTGACCAAAAATGAACTCTTGCTTGTATGAAAACATAGAGCTTTTGGTTTAACTCCATTTGTTAAGGGAAATTCAGACCAGTGTTCTCATCCATGAAACACACTCTGTTTTAATGCAAATAGCATGCTCTTCATTACAGCGTCTGCAATACAGCAAGGAACCTGAGCATGTCCAGAATAAAATAACTGTGTTTCCTACTCATACGGACCATATCTAGTTCCACTCTGCTTATGAAACTGATACAAACCACATCATCTCTTACATAGTTGCTCTTTAGTTAATAGTGAAAATCGTATTGGTTTCGTGAACTGTGTAAATTCATTTGAGCCGAAAAATAACTGGGTTTACAGGAAATGAACTCTTGCTTGTAGGAAGACACAGAGCATGGCGTTAAACTCCGATTCTAAAGGGAAATTCAGAAGACTGTTCTCATCAAAGAAACACAGTCTGTTTTAATGCAAGAAGCATGCTCTTCTTTCCAGCATCTGCAATACAGCAAAAACATGAGCATGGCCAGAAAAAAATAACTGTGTTTCCTACTCATATGGACCATATCTAGTTCAACTGTGCTTATGAAATTGATACACACCACATCATCTCTTACATAGATGCTCTTTAGTTAATAGTGAAAATCGTATTGGTTTCTTGAACTGTGTAAATTCTTTTTAGCCGAAAAATAACTGGGTTTACCAGAAATGAACTCTTGCTTGTAGGAGGACATAGAGCATGGAGTTTAACTCCAATTCTAAATGGAAATTCAGAAGAGTGATCTTATCCATGAAACACAGTCTGTTTTAACGCAAGAAGCATGCTCTTCTTTCCATCATCTGCAATACAGAAAGAAACATGAGCATGGCTAGAAAAAAAGAACTGTGTTTCTGACTCAATCGGACCCTACCTAGTTTAACTCTGCTTATGAAACTGATACAAACCACATCATCTCTTACAAAGACGCTCTTTTGTTAATAGTGATAAACGCGTTGGGTTTGTGAACTGTGTAAATTCATTTTCGCCGAAATTCCCTGCTTTTACCAAAAATGAACTCTTGCTTGTAGGAAGACACAGAGCATTTGGTAAACTCCACTTCTGAAGGGAAATCAGACCAGTGTTCTCATCCATGAAACACAGTTTGTTTTAACGCAAGAAGCATGCTCTTTTTTCCAGCATCTGCAATATAGCAAGAAACATGAGCATGGCCAGAATAAAAAAACTGTGTTTCTTACTCAAACGGACCATATCTAGTTCAACTCTGCTTATGAAACTGATACAAACCACAGCATCTCTTACATAGATGCACTTTAGTTAATAGAGATAAACACGTTGGGTTTGTGAACTGTGTAAATTCATTTGAGCCAAAAAACAACTGGGTTTACCAGAAATGAACTCCTGCTTGTAGGAAGACACAGAGCCTTTGCTTTAACTCACTCTCTGAAGGGAAATTCAGACCTGTGTTCTCTTCCATGAAACACACACTGTTTTAATGCAAGATGCATGCTCTTCTTTCTAGCTTTGCAATACAGCAATTAACATGAGCATGCCCAGAAAAAAAGAACTGTCTCTCCTACTCATATGGACCATATGTAGTTCAACTCTGCTTATGAAACTGCTACAAACCACATCATCTCTTACATAGATGCTCCTTAGTTAATAGTGAAAATCGTATTGGTTTCGTCAACTGTGTAAATTCATTTTAGCCGAAAAATAACTGGGTTTACCAGAAGTGAACTCTTGCTTGTAGGACGACATAGAGATTGGAGTTTAAATCCGATTCTAAATGGAAATTCAGAATAGTGACTTCATCCATGAAACACAGACTGTTTTAACGCAAGAAGCATGCTCTTCTTTCTAGCATCTGCAATACAGCAAGGAACATGAGCATGCCCAGAAAAAAAGAACTGTGTCTCCTACTCATACGGACCATATCTAGTGCAACTCTGCTTATGAAACTGATACAAACCACATCATCTCTTACATAGATGCTCTTTAGTTAATAGTGAAAAACATGATGGGATTGTGAACTGTGTAAATTCATTTGAGCCGAAAAATAACTGGCATTACCGGAAATGAACTCTTGCTTGTAGGAAGACACAGAACAGTTGGTTTAACTCCATTTCTGAAGGGAAATTCAGACCTGTGTTCTCATCCATGTACACTCTCTGTTTTAACGCAAGAAGCATGCTCTTCTTTCCAGCATCTGCAATACAGCAAGACACATGAGCATGGCCAGAAAAAAAGAACTGTGTTTCCTACTCATACGGACCATATTTCGTTCAACTCTGCTTATAAAACTGATACAAACCACAGCATCTCTTACATAGGTGCTCTTTATTAATAGTGAAAAACGTGATGGGTTTGTGAACTGTGTAAATTCATTGGGCCGAAAAATCACTGACCTTTTCCAGAAATGAACTCTTTCTTGGAGGAAAACACAGATCATTTGGTTTAACTCAATTTCTGAAGGTAAATTGAGAAGAGTGTTCTCATCCATGAAACACAGTCTTTTTTAGAGCAAATAGAATGCTCTTCTTTCTAGCATCTGCAATACACCAAGAAACATGAGCATGGCAAGAAAAAAAGAACTGTGTTTCCTACTCGTACGGACCATATCTAGTTCAACTCTGCTTATGAAACTGATACAAACCACATCATCTGTTACATACATGCTCTTTAGTTAATAGTAAAAATCATATTGGTTTCATGAACTGTGTAAATTCATTTGAGCCGAAAAATAACTGGGTTTACCAGAAATTTACTCCTGATTGTAGGAAGACAAAGAGCATCGCGTTAAACTATGATTCTAAAGGGAAATTCAGAAAAGTGTTCTCATCAATGAAACACAGTCTGTTTTAAAGCAAGAAGCATGGTCTTCTTTCCAGCATCTGCAATACACCAAGAAACATGAGCATGTCCAGAAAAAAAGAACTGTGTTTCCTACTCATACGGACCATATCTCGTTCAACTCTGCTTATGAAACTGATACTAACCACAGCATCTCTTACATAGATGCTCTTTAGTTAATAGTGAAAATCGTATTGGTTTCGTGAACTGTGTAAATTCATTTGAGCCGAAAATTAACTGGGTTTACCGGAAATGAACTCTTGCTTGGAGGAAGACACAGATCCTTTGGTTAAACTCAGTTTCTGAATGGAAATTCAGACCACTGTTCTCATCCATGAAACACACTACGTTTTAATGAAATAAGCATGCTTTTCTTTCAGCGTCTGCAATACAGCAAGTAACATGAGCATGCCCAGAAAAAAAGAACTGTGTTTCCTACTCATACGGACCATATCTAGTTCAACTCTTCTTATTAAACTGATACAACCCACATCATCTATTACATAGATGCTCTTTAGCTATTAATGTAAATCGTCTTGGTTTCGTGAACTGTGTAAATTCATTTGAGCCGAAAAATAACTGGGTTTACTGGAAATGTTTCTTTCTTGTAGGACAACACAGAGCATGGAGTTTAACTCCATTTCTGAAGGGAAATTCAGAAGATGTTCTCATCCATGAAACACACACTGTTTTAACTCAAGAAGCATGCTCTTCTATCCAGCTTTGCAATGCAGCAAGGAACATGAGCATTCCCAGAAAAAAATAACTGTGTATCCTACTCATACAGACCATATCTAGTTCAACTCTGCATATGAAACTGATACAAACCACGTCATCTCTTACATACATTCTCTTTAGTTAATAGTGAAAATTGTATTGGTTTCGTGAACTGTGTAAATTCATTTGAGCCGAAAAATAACTGGGTTTACAGGAAATGAACTCTTGCTTGTAGGAAGACACAGAGCAGTTGGTTTAACTCCATTTCTGAAGGGAAATTCAGACCTGTGTTCTCATCCATGTACACTCTCTGTTTTAACGCAAGAAGCATGCTCTTCTTTCCAGCATCTGCAATACAGCAAGACACATGAGCATGGCCAGAAAAAAAGGACTGTGTTTCCTACTCATACGTACCATATCTAGTTCAACACTGCTTATGAAACTGATACAAACCACATCATCTCTTACATAGATGCTCTTTAGTTAATAGTGAAAAACGTGATGGGTTTGTGAACTTTGTAAATTCATTTCAGCCCAAAAATCACTGACCTTTACCGGAAAAGAACTCTGTCTTGTCGGAAGACACAGAGCATTTGGTTTAACTCCATTTTTTGAAGGGAAATTCAGACCTGGGTTCTCATCCATGAAACACCCTCTGTTTTAACGCAAGATGCATACTCTTCTTGCCAGCTTTAAATACAGCAAGGAACATGAGCATGCCCAGAAAAAAAGAACTGTGTCTCCTACGCATACGGACCATATCTAGTTCAACTCTGCCTATGAAACTGATACAAACCACATCATCTCTTACTTAGCTGCTCTTTAGTTAATAGTGAAAATCGTATTGGTTTCATGAACTGTGTAAATTCATTTGAACCAAAAAATAACTGGGTTTACCGGAAATGAACTCTTGCTTGTAGGAAGACACAGAGCATGGAGTTTAACTCCATTTCTGAAGGGAAATTCAGAAGAGTGTCTCATTAATGAAACACAGTCTGTTTTAACGCAAATAGCATGCTCTTCTTTCCAGCGTTGCAATACAGTAAGGAACATGAGAATGTCCAGAATAAAAGAACTGGGTTTCCTACTCATACGGACCATATCTAGTTCAACTCTGCTTATGAAACAGATACAAACCACATGATCTCTTACATAGATGCTCTTTAGTTAATAGTGAAAATCGTATTGGTTTAGTGAACTGTGTAAATTCATTTGAGCCGAAAAACAACTGGGTTTACCTGAAGTGAACTCTTGCTTGTAGGACGACATGGAGCATGGAGTTTAACTCTGATTCTAAATGGAAATGCAGAAGAGTGTTCTCATCCATGAAACACACTCCCTTTTAACGCAAATTGCATGCTCTTCTTTCCAGCGTCTGCTATATAGCAAGGAACAAGAGAATGTCCAGAAAAAAAGAACTGCGATTTCTACACATACGGACCATATCTAGTTCAACTCTGCTTATGAAACTCATACAAACCACAGCATCTCTAACAAAGATGCTCTTTAGTTAATAGTGAAAATCGTATTGGTTTCGTGAACTGTGTAAATTCATTTGACCGTAAAATAACTGGGTTTACTGGAAATGAACTCTTGCTTGTAGGGAGACACAGATCCGTTGGTTAAACTCAGTTTCTGAAGAGAAATTCAGACCAGTGTTGTCATGCATGAAAGACACTCTGTTTTAACGCAAATAGCATGATCTTCTTTCCAGCGTCTGCAATACAGCAAGGAACATGAGCATGCCCAGAGGAAAAGAACCTTGTTTCCTACTCATACAGACTATATCTAGTTCCACTGTGCTTATGAAACTGATACAAACCACATCATCTCTTACAGAGATGCTCTTTAGTCAATAGTGAAAATCGAATTGGTTTTGTGAACTGTGTAAATTCATTTGAGCCCAAAAATACCTGGGTTTCCCGGAAATGAACTCTTGCTTGTAGGATGACACAGAGCATGGAGTTTAATTCCATTTCTGAACGGAAATTCAGAAGAGTGTTCTCATCCATGAAACACACTCCCTTTTAACGAAAATAGCATGCTCCTCTTTCCAGCGTCTGCAATACAGCAAGAAACATGAGCATGGCCAGAAAAAGAGAACTGTGTTTCCTACTCATACAGACCATATCTCGTTCAACTCTGCTTATGAAACTGATACAAACCACAGCATCTCTTACATAGATGCTCTTTAGTTAATAGTGAAAATCGTATTGGTTTCGTGAACTGTGTAAATTCATTTGAGCCGAAACATAACTGGGTTTACCGGAAATGAACTCTGTCTTGTCGGAAGACACAGAGCATTTGGTTTAACTCCATTTCTGAAGGGAAATTCAGACCTGTGTTCTCATCCATGAAACAATCTCTGTTTTAACGCAAGATGCATGCCCTTCTTTCCAGTTTTGCAATACAGCAAGGAACATGAGCATGCCCAGAATAAAAGAACTGTGTCTCCTACTCATACGGACCATATCTAGTGCAACTCTGCTTATGAAACTGATACAAACCACATCATCTCTTACATAGATGCTCTTTAGGTAATAGTGAAAATCGTATTGGTTTCGTGAACTGTGTAAATTCATTTTACCAAAAAATATCTGGGTTTACCGGAAATGAACTCTTGCTTGTAGGAAGACACAGATCCTTTGGTTAAACTCAGTTTCAGAAGGGAAATTCAGACCAGTGTTCTCATCCATGAAACACACTACGTTTTAACGGAAGAAGCATGCTCTTCTTTTCAGAGTGTGTAATACAGCAAGGAACATGAGCATGCACAGAAAAAAGGACCTGTGTTTCCTATTCATACGGACCATATCTAGGTCAACTCTGCTTATGAAACTGATACAAAACACATCATCTCTTACATAGATGCTGTTTAGTTAATAGTGTAAATTGTGTTGCTTTCATGAACTGTGAAAATTCATTGAGCGGACAAATACCTGGGTTTCCCGGAAATGAACTCTTGCTTGTAGGATGACACAGAGCATGGAGTTTAATTACATTTCTGAATGGAAATTAAGAAGAGTGTTCTCATCCATGAAACACACTCCCTTTTAACGCAAATTGCATGCTCTTCTTTCCAGCGTCTGCTATATAGCAAGGAACAAGAGAATGTCCAGAAAAAAAGAACTGCGATTTCTACACATACGGACCATATCTAGTTCAACTCTGCTTATGAAACTCATACAAACCACAGCATCTTTAACAAAGATGCTCTTTAGTTAATAGTGAAAATCGTATTGGTTTCATGAACTGTGTAAATTCATTTGACCGTAAAATAACTGGGTTTACTGGAAATGAACTCTTGCTTGTAGGGAGACACAGATCCGTTGGTTAAACTCAGTTTCTGAAGAGAAATTCAGACCAGTGTTCTCATGCATGAAAGACACTCTGTTTTAACGCAAATAGCATGATCTTCTTTCCAGCGTCTGCAATACAGCAAGGAACATGAGCATGCCCAGAGGAAAAGAATCTTGTTTCCTACTCATACAGACTATATCTAGTTCCACTGTGCTTATGAAACTGATACAAACCACATCATCTCTTACAGAGATGCTCTTTAGTCAATAGTGAAAATCGAATTGGTTTTGTGAACTGTGTAAATTCATTTGAGCCGAAAAATACCTGGGTTTACCGGAAATGATCTCTTGCTTGTAGGATGACACAGAGCATGGAGTTTAATTCCATTTCTGAACGGAAATTCAGAAGAGTGTTCTCATCCATGAAACACACTCCCTTTTAACGAAAATAGCATGCTCTTCTTTCCAGCGTCTGCAATACAGCAAGAAACATGAGCATGGCCAGAAAAAGAGAACTGTGTTTCCTACTCATACGGACCATATCTCGTTCAACTCTGCTTATGAAACTGATACAAACCACAGCATCTCTTACATAGATGCTCTTTAGTTAATAGTGAAAATCGTATTGGTTTCGGGAACTGTGTAAATTCATTTGAGCCGAAACATAACTGGGTTTACAGGAAATGAACTCTGTCTTGTCGGACGACACAGAGCATTTGGTTTAACTCCATTTCTGAAGGGAAATTCAGACCTGTGTTCTCATCCATGATACAATCTCTGTTTTAACGCAAGATGCATGCCCTTCTTTCCAGTTTTGCAATACAGCAAGGAACATGAGCATGCCCAGAATAAAAGAACTGTGTCTCCTACTCATACGGACCATATCTAGTGCAACTCTGCTTATGAAACTGATACAAACCACATCATCTCTTACATAGATGCTCTTTAGGTAATAGTGAAAATCGTATTGGTTTCGTGAACTGTGTAAATTCATTTTACCGAAAAATATCTGGGTTTACCGGAAATGAACTCTTGCTTGTAGGAAAACACAGATCCTTTGGTTAAACTCAGTTTCAGAAGGGAAATTCACACCAGTGTTCTTATCCATGAAACACACTCCATTTTAACGAAAATAGCATGCTCTTCTTTTCAGAGTGTGTAATACAGCAAGGAACATGAGAATGCACAGAAAAAAGGACCTGTGTTTCCTACTCATACGGACCATATCTAGGTCAACTCTGCTTATGAAACTGATACAAAACACATCATCTCTTACATAGATGCTGTTTAGTTAATAGTGTAAATTGTGTTGCTTTCATGAACTGTGAAAATTCATTGAGCGGACAAATACCTGGGTTTCCCGGAAATGAACTCTTGCTTGTAGGATGACACAGAGCATGGAGTTTAATTACATTTCTGAATGGAAATTAAGAAGAGTGTTCTCATCCATGAAACACACTCCCTTTTAACGCAAATTGCATGCTCTTCTTTCCAGCGTCTGCTATATAGCAAGGAACAAGAGAATGTCCAGAAAAAAAGAACTGCGATTTCTACACATACGGACCATATCTAGTTCAACTCTGCTTATGAAACTCATACAAACCACAGCATCTCTAACAAGGATGCTCTTTAGTTAATAGTGAAAATCTAATTGGTTTCGTGAACTGTATAAATTCATTTGACCGTAAAATAACTGGGTTTACTGGAAATGAACTCTTGCTTGTAGGGAGACACAGATCCGTTGGTTAAACTCAGTTTCTGAAGAGAAATTCAGACCAGTGTTCTCATGCATGAAAGACACTCTGTTTTAACGCAAATAGCATGATCTTCTTTCCAGCGTCTGCAATACAGCAAGGAACATGAGCATGCCCAGAGAAAAAGAACTGTGTTTCCTACTCATACGGACCATATCTAGTTCCACTCTGCTTAAGAATCTCGTACAAACCACATCATCTCTTACAGAGATGCTCTTTAGTCAATAGTGAAAATAGTATTGGTTTCGTGAAATGTGTAAATTCATTTTAGCCGAAAAATAACTGGGTTTACTGGAAATGAACTCTTGCTTGTAGGGAGACACAGATCCGTTGGTTAAACTCAGTTTCTGAAGGGAAATTCAGACCAGTGTTCTCATCCATGAAACACACTCCGTTTTAACGCAAATAGCATGATCATCTTTCCAGCGTCTGCAATACAGCAAGGAACATGAGCATGCCCAGAGGAAAAGAACCTTGTTTCCTACTCATACAGACCATATCTAGTTCCAATGTGCTTATGAAACTGATACAAAACACATCATCTCTTACAGAGATGCTTTTTAGTCAATAGTGAAAATCGAATTGGTTTCGTTAACTGTGTAAATTCATTTGAGCCGAAAAATACCTGGGTTTCCCGGAAATGAACTCTTGCTTGTAGGATGACACAGAGCATGGAGTTTAATTCCATTTCTGAACAGAAATTCAGAAGAGTGTTCTCATCCATGAAACACACTCCATTTTAACGAAAATAGCATGCTCTTCTTTCCAGCGTCTGCAATACAGCAAGAAACATGAGCATGACCAGAAAAAGAGAACTGTGTTTCCTACTCATACGGACCATATCTCGTTCAACTCTGCTTATGAAACTGATACAAACCACAGCATCTCTTACATAGATGCTCTTTAGTTAATAGTGAAAACCGTATTGGTTTCGTGAACTGTGTAAATTCATTTGAGCCGAAACATAACTGGGTTTACCGGAAATGAACTCTGTCTTGTCGGAAGACACAGAGCATTTGGTTTAACTCCATTTCTGAAGGGAAATTCAGACCTGTGTTCTCATCCATGAAACAATCTCTGTTTTAACGCAAGATGCATGCCCTTCTTTCCAGTTTTGCAATACAGCAAGGAACATGAGCATGCCCAGAAAAAAAGAACTGTGTCTCCTACTCATACGGACCATATCTAGTGCAACTCTGCTTATGAAACTGATACAAACCACATCATCTCTTACATAGATGCTCTTTAGGTAAAAGTGAAAATCGTATTGGTTTCGTGAACTGTGTAAATTCATTTTATCGAAAAATAACTGGGTTTACCGGAAATGAACTCTTGCTTGTAGGAAGACACAGATCCTTTGGTTAAACTCAGTTTCAGAAGGGAAATTCAGACCAGTGTTCTCATCCATGAAACACACTACGTTTTAACGGAAGAAGCATGCTCTTCTTTTCAGAGTGTGTAATACAGCAAGGAACATGAGCATGCACAGAAAAAAGGACCTGTGTTTCCTACTCATACGGACCATATCTAGGTCAACTCTGCTTATGAAACTGATACAAAACACATCATCTCTTACATAGATGCTGTTTAGTTAATAGTGTAAATTGTGTTGCTTTCATGAACTGTGAAAATTCATTGAGCGGACAAATACCTGGGTTTCCCGGAAATGAACTCTTGCTTGTAGGATGACACAGAGCATGGAGTTTAATTACATTTCTGAATGGAAATTAAGAAGAGTGTTCTCATCCATGAAACACACTCCCTTTTAACGCAAATTGCATGCTCTTCTTTCCAGCGTCTGCTATATAGCAAGGAACAAGAGAATGTCCAGAAAAAAAGAACTGCGATTTCTACACATACGGACCATATCTAGTTCAACTCTGCTTATGAAACTCATACAAACCACAGCATCTCTAACAAAGATGCTCTTTAGTTAATAGTGAAAACCGTATTGGTTTCGTGAACTGTGTAAATTCATTTGACCGTAAAATAACTGGGTTTACTGGAAATGAACTCTTGCTTGTAGGGAGACACAGATCCGTTGGTTAAACTCAGTTTCTGAAGAGAAATTCAGACCAGTGTTCTCATGCATGAAAGACACTCTGTTTTAACGCAAATAGCATGATCTTCTTTCCAGCGTCTGCAATACAGCAAGGAACATGAGCATGCCCAGAGGAAAAGAATCTTGTTTCCTACTCATACAGACTATATCTAGTTCCACTGTGCTTATGAAACTGATACAAACCACATCATCTCTTACAGAGATGCTCTTTAGTCAATAGTGAAAATCGAATTGGTTTTGTGAACTGTGTAAATTCATTTGAGCCCAAAAATACCTGGGTTTCCCGGAAATGAACTCTTGCTTGTAGGATGACACAGAGCATGGAGTTTAATTCCATTTCTGAACGGAAATTCAGAAGAGTGTTCTCATCCATGAAACACACTCCGTTTTAACGCAAATAGCATGCTCTTCTTTCCAGCATCTGCAATACAGCAAGGAACATGAGAATGTCCAAAAATAAGAACTGCGATTCCTACTCATACGGACCATATGTAGTTCAACTCTGCTTATGAAACTGCTACAAACCACATCATCTATTACATAGATGCTCTTTAGTTAATAGTGAAAATCGTATTGGTTTCGTGAACTGTGTAAATTCATTTGAGCCGAAAAATAACTGGGTTTACCGGAAATGAACTCTTTCTAGTAGTAAGAGACAGAGCATGGCGTTAAACTCCGATTCTAAAAGGAAATTCAGAAAAGTGTTCTCATCAATGAAACACAGTCTGTTTTAATGCAAGAAGCATGCTCTTCTTTCCAGCATCTGCAATACAGCAAGGAACATGAGCATGACCAGAAAAAAAGAACTGTGTTTCCTACTCATATGGACCATATCTCGTTCAACTCTGCTTATGAAACTGCTACAAACCACATCATCTATTACATAGATGCTCTTTAGTTAATAGTGAAAATCGTATTGGTTTCGTGAACTGTGTAAATTCATTTTAGCCGAAAAATAACTGGGTTTACTGGAAATGAACTCTTGCTTGTAGGAAGACACAGAGCCTTTGGTTAAACTCAGTTTCAGAAGGGAAATTCAGACCAGTGTTCTCATCCATGAAACACACTACGTTTTAACGGAAGAAGCATGCTCTTCTTTTCATAGTGTGTAATACAGCAAGGAACATGAGCATGCACAGAAAAAAGGAACTGTGTTTCCTACTCATACGGACCATATCTAGGTCAACTCTGCTTATGAAAATGATAAAAACCACATCATCTCCTACATAGATGCTCTTAAGTTAATAGTGAAAATCGTATTGGTTTCATGAACTGTGTAAAATCATTTGAGCCGAAAAATAACTGGGTTTACCGGAAATGAACTCTGTCTTCTCCGAAGACACAGAGCATTTGGTTTAACTCCATTTCTGAAGGGAAATTCAGACCAGTGTTCTCATCCATGAAACACACTCCGTTTTAACGCAAATAGCATGATCACCTTTCCAGCGTCTGCAATACAGCAAGGAACATGAGCATGCCCAGAGGAAAAGAACCTTGTTTCCTACTCATACAGACCATATCTAGTTCCAATGTGCTTATGAAACTGATACAAACCACATCATCTCTTACAGAGATGCTTTTTAGTCAATAGTGAAAATCGAATTGGTTTCGTGAACTGTGTAAATTCATTTGAGCCGAAAAATACCTGGGTTTCCCGGAAATGAACTCTTGCTTGTAGGATGACACAGAGCATGGAGTTTAATTCCATTTCTGAACAGAAATTCAGAAGAGTGTTCTCATCCATGAAACACACTCCATTTTAACGAAAATAGCATGCTCTTCTTTCCAGCGTCTGCAATACAGCAAGAAACATGAGCATGACCAGAAAAAGAGAACTGTGTTTCCTACTCATACGGACCATATCTCGTTCAACTCTGCTTATGAAACTGATACAAACCACAGCATCTCTTACATAGATGCTCTTTAGTTAATAGTGAAAACCGTATTGGTTTCGTGAACTGTGTAAATTCATTTGAGCCGAAACATAACTGGGTTTACCGGAAATGAACTCTGTCTTCTCCGAAGACACAGAGCATTTGGTTTAACTCCATTTCTGAAGGGAAATTCAGACCTGTGTTCTCATCCATGAAACAATCTCTGTTTTAACGCAAGATGCATGCCCTTCTTTCCAGTTTTGCAATACAGCAAGGAACATGAGCATGCCCAGAAAAAAAGAACTGTGTCTCCTACTCATACGGACCATATCTAGTGCAACTCTGCTTATGAAACTGATACAAACCACATCATCTCTTACATAGATGCTCTTTAGGTAATAGTGAAAATCGTATTGGTTTCGTGAACTGTGTAAATTCATTTTATCGAAAAATAACTGGGTTTACCGGAAATGAACTCTTGCTTGTAGGAAGACACAGATCCTTTGGTTAAACTCAGTTTCAGAAGGGAAATGCAGACCAGTGTTCTCATCCATGAAACACAGTACATTTTAACGGAAGAAGCATGCTCTTCTTTTCAGAGTGTGTAATACAGCAAGGAACATGAGCATGCACAGAAAAAAGGACCTGTGTTTCCTACTCATACGGAGCATATCTAGGTCAACTCTGCTTATGAAACTGATACAAAACACATCATCTCTTACATAGATGCTGTTTAGTTAATAGTGTAAATTGTGTTGCTTTCATGAACTGTGAAAATTCATTGAGTGGACAAATACCTGGGATTCCCGGAAATGAACTCTTGCTTGTAGGATGACACAGAGCATGGAGTTTAATTACATTTCTGAATGGAAATTAAGAAGAGTGTTCTCATCCATGAAACACACTCCCTTTTAACGCAAATTGCATGCTCTTCTTTCCAGCGTCTGCTATATAGCAAGGAACAAGAGAATGTCCAGAAAAAAAGAACTGCGATTTCTACACATACGGACCATATCTAGTTCAACTCTGCTTATGAAACTCATACAAACCACAGCATCTCTAACAAAGATGCTCTTTAGTTAATAGTGAAAACCGTATTGGTTTCGTGAACTGTGTAAATTCATTTGACCGTAAAATAACTGGGTTTACTGGAAATGAACTCTTGCTTGTAGGGAGACACAGATCCGTTGGTTAAACTCAGTTTCTGAAGAGAAATTCAGACCAGTGTTCTCATGCATGAAGGACACTCTGTTTTAACGCAAATAGCATGATCTTCTTTCCAGCGTCTGCAATACAGCCAGGAACATGAGCATGCTCAGAGGAAAAGAATCTTGTTTCCTACTCATACAGACAATATCTAGTTCCACTGTGCTTATGAAACTGATACAAACCACATCATCTCTTACAGAGATGCTCTTTAGTCAATAGTGAAAATCGAATTGGTTTTGTGAACTGTGTAAATTCATTTGAGCCCAAAAATACCTGGGTTTCCCGGAAATGAACTCTTGCTTGTAGGATGACACAGAGCATGGAGTTTAATTCCATTTCTGAACGGAAATTCAGAAGAGTGTTCTCATCCATGAAACACACTCCGTTTTAACGCAAATAGCATGCTCTTCTTTCCAGCATCTGCAATACAGCAAGGAACATGAGAATGTCCAAAAATAAGAACTGCGATTCCTACTCATACGGACCATATGTAGTTCAACTCTGCTTATGAAACTGCTACAAACCACATCATCTATTACATAGATGCTCTTTAGTTAATAGTGAAAATCGTATTGGTTTCGTGAACTGTGTAAATTCATTTGAGCCGAAAAATAACTGGGTTTACCGGAAATGAACTCTTTCTAGTAGTTAGAGACAGAGCATGGCGTTAAACTCCGATTCTAAAAGGAAATTCAGAAAAGTGTTCTCATCAATGAAACACAGTCTGTTTTAATGCAAGAAGCATGCTCTTCTTTCCAGCATCTGCAATACAGCAAGAAACATGAGCATGACCAGAAAAAAAGAACTGTGTTTCCTACTCATATGGACCATATCTCGTTCAACTCTGCTTATGAAACTGCTACAAACCACATCATCTATTACATAGATGCTCTTTAGTTAATAGTGAAAATCGTATTGGTTTCGTGAACTGTGTAAATTCATTTTAGCCGAAAAATAACTGGGTTTACTGGAAATGAACTCTTGCTTGTAGGAAGACACAGAGCCTTTGGTTAAACTCAGTTTCAGAAGGGAAATTCAGACCAGTGTTCTCATCCATGAAACACACTACGTTTTAACGGAAGAAGCATGCTCTTCTTTTCATAGTGTGTAATACAGCAAGGAACATGAGCATGCACAGAAAAAAGGAACTGTGTTTCCTACTCATACGGACCATATCTAGGTCAACTCTGCTTATGAAAATGATAAAAACCACATCATCTCCTACATAGATGCTCTTAAGTTAATAGTGAAAATCGTATTTGTTTCATGAACTGTGTAAAATCATTTGAGCCGAAAAATAACTGGGTTTACCGGAAATGAACTCTGTCTTCTCCGAAGACACAGAGCATTTGGTTTAACTCCATTTCTGAAGGGAAATTCAGACCTGTGTTCTCATCCATGAAACACTCTCTGTTTTAACGCAAGATGCATGCCCTTCTTTCCAGCGTCTGCAATAAAGCAAGGAACATGAGAATGTCAAGAAAAAAAGACCTGCGATTCCTACTCATACGGACCATACCTATTTCAACTCTGCTTATGAAACTGCTACAAACCACATCATCTATTACATAGATGCTCTTTAGTTAATAGTGAAAATCGTATTGGTTTCGTGAACTGTATAAATTCATTTGACCGTAAAATAACTGGGTTTACTGGAAATAAACTCTTGCTTGTAGAGAGACACAGATCCCTTGGTTAAACTCAGTTTCTGAAGGGAAATTCAGACCTGTGTTCTCATCCATGAAACACACTCCGTTTTATCGGAAGAAGCATGCTCTTCTTTTCAGCGTCTGCAATACAGCAAGGTTCATGAGCATGCCAGGAAGAAAAGAACTGTGTTTCCAACTCATACGGACCATATCTAGTTCAACACTGCTTATGAAACTGATACAATCCACATGATCTCGTTCATAGATGCTCTTTAGTTAATAATGAAAATCGTATTGGTTTCGTGAACTGTGTAAATTCATTTGACCATAAAATAACTGGGTTTACTGGAAATGAACTCTTGCTTGTAGGGCGGGCACATATCCGTTGGTTAAACTCAGTTTCTGAAGAGTAATTCAGACCAGTGTTCTCATGCATGAAAGACACTCTGTTTTAACGCAAATAGAATGATCTTCTTTCCAGTGTCTGCAATACAGCAAGGAATATGAGCATGCCCAGAGAAAAAGAACTGTGTTTCCTACTCATACGGACCATATCTAGTTCCACTCTGCTAAGAAACTCATACAAACCACATCATCTCTTACAGAGATGCTCTTTAGTCAATAGTGAAAATAGTATTGGTTTCGTTAACTGTGTAAATTCATTTGAGCCGAAAAATAACTGGGTTTCCCGGAAATGAACTCTTGCTTGTAGGATGACACACAGCATGGAGTGTAATTCCATTTCTGAAAGGAAATTCAGAAGAGTGTTCTCATCCATGAAACACACTCCTTTTTAACGAAAATAGCATGCTCTTCTTTCCAGCATCTGCAATACAGCAAGGAACATGAGAATGTCCAGAAAAAAAGAACTGCGTTTCCTACTCATACGGACCATATCTAGTTCAACACTGCTTATGAAACTGATACAAACCACATCATCTCTTACATAGATGCTCTTTAGTTAATAGTTAAAACCGTATTGGTTATGTGAACTGAGTAAATTCATTTGAGCCTAAATATAACTGGATTTACTGGAAATTAACTCTTGCTTGTAGGAAGACACATAGCCTTTGGTTAAACTCAGTTTCTGAAGGGAAATTCAGACCTCTGTTCTCATCCATGAAACACTCTCTGTTTTAACGCAACATGCATGCTCTTCTTTCCAGCTTTGCAATACAGCAAGCAACATGAGCATGCCCAGAAAAAAAGAACTGTGTTTCCTACCCATATGGACCATATCTAGTTCAACTCTGCCTATGAAACTGATACAAACCACATCATCTCTTACTTAGATGCTCTTTAGTTAATAGTGAAAATCGTATTGGTTTTGTGAACTGTGTAAATTCATTTGAGCGGAAAAATACCTGGGATTACCGGAAATGAACTCTTGCATGTAGGAAGACACAGATCCTTTGGTTAAAATCAGTTTCTGAAGGGAAATTCAGAGCAGTGTTCTCATCCATGAAACACACTCCGTTTTATTGGAAGAAGCATGCTCTTCATTTCAGCATCTGCAATACAGCAAGGAACATGAGCATGCCCAGAAAAAAAGAACTGTGTTTCCTACTCATACGCACCATATCTCATTCAACTCTGGTTATGAAACTGATACAAGCCACAGCATCTCTTACACAGATGCTCTTTAGTTAATAGTGAAAATCGTGTTGCTTTCGTGAACTGTGTAAATTCATTTGGCGCCGAAAATTCATTGTGTTTACCAGAAATGAACTCTTGCTTGTAGGACGACATAGAGCATGGAGTTTAACTCCAATTCTAAATGAAAATTCAGAAGTGTATTCTCATCCATGAAACACAGTCTGTTTTAACGCAAGAAGCATGCTCTTCTTTCCAGCCTCTGCAATACAGCAAGAAACATGAGCATGGCCAGAAAAAAAGAACTGTGTTTCCTACTCATACAGACCATATCTCGTTCAACTCTGGTTATGAAACTGATACAAACCACAGCATCTCTTACATAGATGCTCTTTAGTTAATAGTGAAAATCGTGTTGGTTTCTTGAAGTGTGTAAATTCATTTGAGCCGAAAAATAACTGGGTTTACCGGAAATGAACGCTTGCTTGTAGGAGGACACAGAGCATGGCGTTAAACTCCGATTCTAAAGGAAAACTCAGAAAAGTGTTCTCATTAAGGAAACACAGTCTGGTTTAATGCAAGAAGCATGCTCTTCTTTCCAGCCTCTGCAATACAGCAAGAAACATGAGCATGGCCAGAAAAAAAGAACTGTGTTTCCTACTCATACAGACCATATCTCGTTCAACTCTGGTTATGAAACTGATACAAACCACAGCATCTCTTACATAGATGCTCTTTAGTTAATAGTGAAAATCGTGTTGGTTTCGTGAAGTGTGTAAATTCATTTGGTGCTAAAAATTCACTGCGTTTACCATCAATGAACTCTTGCTTGTAGGATGACATGGAGCATGGGGTTAACTCCGTTTCTAAATGGAAATTCATAAGAGTGTTCTCATCCATGAAACACAGTCTGTTTTAACGCAAGAAGCATGCTCCGCTTTCCAGCATCTGCAATACAGCAAGAAACATGAGCATGGCCAGAAAAAAAGAACTGTGTTTCCCACTCATACGGACCATATCTAGTTCAACTCTGCTTATGAACTTGATACAAAGCACAGCATCTCTTACATAGATGCACTTTAGTTAATAGGGAAAAACGTGTTGGGTTTGTGAACTGTGTAAATTCATTTGAGCCGAAAATTCACTAACTTTAGCAGAAATGTACTCTTGCTTGTAGGAAAACACAGATCATTTAGTTTAACTCAATTCATGAAGGGAAATTCAGAAGGGTGTTCTCATCCATGAAACACAGTCTGTTTTAACGCAAGAAGCATGCTCTTCTTTCCAGCGTCTGCAATGAAGCTAGAAACATGAGCATGGCAAGAAAAAAAAGAACTGTGTTTCCTAACAATACGGACCATATTTAGTGCAACTCTGCTTATGAAACTGATACAAAACTCAGCATCTCTTAAATAGATGCTCTTTAGTTAATAGTTAAAATCGTATTGGTGTCGTGAACTGTGTAAATTCATTTGAGCCGAAAAATAACTGAGTTTACCGGAAATGAAATCTTGCTTGTAGAAAGACACAGATCCTTTGGTTAAACTCAGTTTCTGAAGGGAAATTCAGAGCAGTGTTCTCATCCATGAAACACACTCCGTTTTATCGGAAGAAGCATGCTCTTCTTTTCAGCGTCTGCAATACAGCAAGGTTCATGAGCATGCCAGGAAGAAAAGAACTGTGTTTCCTACTCATACGGACCATATCTAGTTCAACACTGCTCATGAAACTGATACAATCCACATGATCTCGTTCATAGATGCTCTTTAGTTAATAGTGAAAATCGTATTGGTTTCGTGAACTGTGTAAATTCATTTGACCGTAAAATAACTGGGTTTACTGGAAATGAACTCTTGCTTGTAGGGAGGGCACATATCCGTTGGTTAAACTCAGTTTCTGAAGAAAAATTCAGACCAGTGTTCTCATGCATGAAAGACACTCTGTTTTAACGCAAATAGCATGATCTTCTTTCCAGCGTCTGCATTACAGCAAGGAACATGAGCATGCCCAGAGAAAAAGATCTGTGTTTCCTACTCATACGGACCATATCTAGTTCCACTCTGCTTAAGAAACTCATACAAACCACATCATCTCTTACAGAGATGCTCTTTAGTCAATAGTGAAAATAGTATTGGTTTCGTTAACTGTGTAAATTCATTTGAACCGAAAAATAACTGGGTTTCCCGGAAATGAACTCTTGCTTGTAGGATGACACAGAGCATGGAGTGTAATTCCATTTCTGAAAGGAAATTCAGAAGAGTGTTCTCATCCATGAAACACACTCCTTTTTAACGAAAATAGCATGCTCTTCTTTCCAGCATCTGCAATACAGCAAGGAACATGAGAATGTCCAGAAAAAAAGAACTGCGTTTCCTACTCATACGGACCATATCTAGTTCAACACTGCTTATGAAACTGATACAATCCACATGATCTCGTCCAGAGATCCTCTTTAGTTAATAGTGAAAATCGTGTTGGTTTCGTGAAGTGTGTAAATTAATTTGAGCCGAAAAATAACTGGGTTTACCGGAAATGAACGCTTGCTTGTAGGAGGACCCAGAGCATGGCGTTAAACTCCAATTCCAAAGGGAAACTCAGAAAAGTGTTCTCATTAAGGAAACACAGTCTGGTTTAATGCAAGAAGCATGCTCTTCTTTCCAGCATCTGCAATACAGCAAGGAACATGAGAATGTCCAGAAAAAAAGAACTGCGTTTCCCACTCATACGGACCATATCTAGTTCAACACTGCTTATGAAACTGATACAAACCACATCATCTCTTACTTAGATGCTCTTTAGTTAATAGTGAAAATCGTATTGGTTTTGTGAACTGTGTAAATTCATTTGAGCGGAAAAATAACTGGGATTACCGGAAATGAACTCTTGCATGTAGGAAGACACAGATCCTTTGGTTAAAATCAGTTTCTGAAGGGAAATTCAGAGCAGTGTTCTCATCCATGAAACACACTCCGTTTTATTGGAAGAAGCATGCTCTTCATTTCAGCATCTGCAATACAGCAAGGAACATGAGCATGCCCAGAAAAAAAGAACTGTGTTTCCTACCCATATGGACCATATCTAGTTCAACTCTGCCTATGAAACTGATACAAACCACATCATCTCTTACTTAGATGCTCTTTAGTTAATAGTGAAAATCGTATTGGTTTCGTGAACAGTGTAAATATATTTGAACCAAAAAATACCTGGGTTTACCGGAAATGAACTATTGCTTATAGGACGACACAGAGCATGGAGTTTAACTCCATTTCTGAACGGAAATTCAGAAGAGTGTTCTCATCCATGAAACACAGTCTGTTTTATTGGAAGAAGCATGCTCTTCATTTCATCATCTGCAATACAGCAAGGAACATGAGCATGCCCAGAAAAAAAGAACTGTGTTTCCTACTCATACGGACCATATCTCATTCAAGTTTGCTTATGAAACTGATACAAGCCACAGCATCTCTTACACAGATGCTCTTTAGTTAATAGTGAAAATCGTGTTGCTTTCGTGAACTGTGTAAATTCATTTGGCGCCGAAAATTCATTGTGTTTACCAGAAATGAACTCTTGCTTGTAGGTCGACATAGAGCATGGAGTTTAACTCCAATTCTAAATGAAAATTCAGAAGTGTATTCTTATCCATGAAACACAGTCTGTTTTAACGCAAGAAGCATGCTCTTCTTTCCAGCATCTGCAATACAGCAAGAAACATGAGCATGCCCAGAAAAAAAGAACTGTGTTTCCTACTCATACGGACCATTTCTAATTCAACTCTGCTTATGAAACTGATACAAACCACAGCATCTCTTACATAGATCCTCTTTAGTTAATAGTGAAAATCGTATTGGTGTCGTGAACTGTGTAAATTCATTTGAGCCGAAAAATAACTGAGTTTACCGGAAAAGAACTCTTGCTTGTAGAAAGACACAGATCCTTTGGTTAAACTCAGTTTCTGAAGGGAAATTCAGAGCAGTGTTCTCATCCATGAAACACACTCCGTTTTATTGGAAGAAGCATGCTCTTCTTTTCAGCGTCTGCAATACAGCAAGGTTCATGAGCATGCCAGGAAGAAAAGAACTGTGTTTCCTACTCATACGGACCATATCTAGTTCAACACTGCTTATGAAACTGATACAATCCACATGATCTCGTCCAGAGATCCTCTTTAGTTAATAGTGAAAATCGTGTTGGTTTCGTGAAGTGTGTAAATTAATTTGAGCCGAAAAATAACTGGGTTTACCGGAAATGAACGCTTGCTTGTAGGAGGACCCAGAGCATGGCGTTAAACTCCAATTCCAAAGGGAAACTCAGAAAAGTGTTCTCATTAAGGAAACACAGTCTGGTTTAATGCAAGAAGCATGCTCTTCTTTCCAGCATCTGCAATACAGCAAGGAACATGAGAATGTCCAGAAAAAAAGAACTGCGTTTCCCACTCATACGGACCATATCTAGTTCAACACTGCTTATGAAACTGATACAAACCACATCATCTCTTACATAGATGCTCTTTAGTTAATAGTTAAAACCGTTTTGGTTTTGTGAACTGAGTAAATTCATTTGAGCGGAAAAATAACTGGGATTACCGGAAATGAACTCTTGCATGTAGGAAGACACAGATCCTTTGGTTAAAATCAGTTTCTGAAGGGAAATTCAGAGCAGTGTTCTCATCCATGAAACACACTCCGTTTTATTGGAAGAAGCATGCTCTTCATTTCAGCATCTGCAATACAGCAAGGAACATGAGCATGCCCAGAAAAAAAGAACTGTGTTTCCTACCCATATGGACCATATCTAGTTCAACTCTGCCTATGAAACTGATACAAACCACATCATCTCTTACTTAGATGCTCTTTAGTTAATAGTGAAAATCGTATTGGTTTCGTGAACAGTGTAAATATATTTGAACCAAAAAATACCTGGGTTTACCGGAAATGAACTATTGCTTATAGGACGACACAGAGCATGGAGTTTAACTCCATTTCTGAACGGAAATTCAGAAGAGTGTTCTCATCCATGAAACACACTCCGTTTTAACGCAAATAGCATGCTCTTCTTTCCAGCGTCTGCAATACAGCAAGGAACATGAGAATGTCCAGAAAAAAGAACTGCGATTCCTACTCATACGGACCATATCTAGTTCAAATCTGCTTATGAAACTGCTACAAACCACATCATCTATTACATAGATGCTCTTTAGTTAATAGTGAAAATCGTATTGGTTTCGTGAACTGTGTCAATTCATTTGAGCTGAAAAATAACTGGGTTTACCGGAAATGAACTCTTGCTAGTAGTAAGACACAGAGCATGGCGTTAAACCCCGATTCTAAAAGGAAATTCAGAAAAGTGTTCCCATCAATGAAACACAGTCCGTTTTAATGCAAGAGGCATGCTCCTCTTTCCAGCATCTGCAATACAGCAAGAAACATGAGCATTGCCAGAAAAAAAGAACTGTGTTTCTTACTCATATGAACCATATCTAGTTCAACACTGCTTATGAAACTGATACAAAGCACAGCACCTCTTACAAAGATGCACTTTAGTTAAAAGTGAAAATCGTATTGGTTTCGTGAACTGTGTAAATTCATTTGAGCGGAAAAATAACTGGGATTACCGGAAATGAACTCTTGCATGTAGGAAGACACAGATCCTTTGGTTAAAATCAGTTTCTGAAGGGAAATTCAGAGCAGTGTTCTCATCCATGAAACACACTCTGTTTTATTGGAAGAAGCATGCTCTTCATTTCAGCATCTGCAATACACCAAGGAACATGAGCATGCCCAGAAAAAAAGAACTGTGTTTCCTACTCATACAGACCATATCTCGTTCAACTCTGGTTATGAAACTGATACAAACCACAGCATCTCTTACATAGATGCTCTTTAGTTAATAGTGAAAATCGTGTTGGTTTCGTGAATTGTGTAAATTCATTTGGTGCTAAAAATTCACTGCGTTTACCATCAATGAACTCTTGCTTGTAGGACGACATGGAGCATGGAGTTAACTCCATTTCTAAATGGAAATTCATAAGAGTGTTCTCATCCATGAAACACAGTCTTTTTTAACGCAAGAAGCATGCTCTTCTTTCCAGCATCTGCAATACAGCAAGAAACATGAGCATGGCCAGAAAAAAAGAACTGTGTTTCCTACTCATATGGACCATATCTAGTTCAACTCTGCTTATGAACTTGATACAAAGCACAGCATCTCTTACATAGATGCACTTTAGTTAATAGTGAAAAACGTGTTGGGTTTGTGAACTGTGTAAATTCATTTGAGCCGAAAATTCACTAACTTTAGCAGAAATGTACTCTTGCTTGTAGGAAAACACAGATCATTTAGTTTAACTCAATTCCTGAAGGGAAATTCAGAAGGGTGTTCTCATCCATGAAACACAGTCTGTTTTAACGCTAGAAGCATGCTCTTCTTTCCAGCGTCTGCAATACAGCTAGAAACATGAGCATGGCAAGAAAAAAAAGAACTGTGTTTCCTAACAATACGGACCATATTTAGTGCAACTCTGCTTATGAAACTGATACAAACCACAGCATCTCTTACATAGATGCTCTTTAGTTAATAGTGAAAATCGCATTGGTGTCGTGAACTGTGTAAATTCATTTGAGCCGAGAAATAACTGAGTTTACCGGAAATGAACTCTTGCTTGTAGAAAGACACAGATCCTTTGGTTAAACTCAGTTTCTGATGGGAAATTCAGAGCAGTGTTCTCATCCATGAAACACACTCCGTTTTATTGGAAGAAGCATGCTCTTCTTTTCAGCGTCTGCAATACAGCAAGGTTCATGAGCATGCCAGGAAGAAAAGAACTGTGTTTTCCACTCATACGGACCATATCTAGTTCAACACTGCTTAGGAAACTGATATAATCCACATCATCTCGTCCATAGATGCTCTTTAGTTAATAGTGAAAATCGTGTTGGTTTCGTGACTGTGTAAATTCATTTGAGCCCAAAAATATCTGGGTTTACTGGAAATGAACGCTTGCGTGTAGGAGGACACAGAGCATGGCGTTAAACTCCGATTCTATAGGAAAACTCAGAAAAGTGTTCTCATTAAGGAAACACAGTCTGGTTTAATGCAAGAAGCATGCTCTTCTTTCCAGCATCTGCAATACAGCAAGAAACATGAGCATGGCCAGAAAAAAAGAACTGTGTTTCCTACTCATACAGACCATATCTCGTTCAACTCTGGTTATGAAACTGATACAAACCACAGCATCTCTTACATAGATGCTCTTTAGTTAATAGTGAAAATCGTGTTGGTTTCGTGAAGTGTGTAAATTCATTTGGTGCTAAAAATTCACTGCGTTTACCATCAATGAACTCTTGCTTGTAGGACGACATGGAGCATGGAGTTAACTCCATTTCTAAATGGAAATTCAGAAGATTGTTCTCATCTATGACACACAGTCTGTTTTAACGCAAGAAGCATGCTCTTCTTTCCAGCGTCTGCAATACAGCTAGAAACATGAGCATGGCAAGAAAAAAAAGAACTGTGTTTCCTAATCATACGGACCATATTTAGTGCAACTCTGCTTATGAAACTGATACAAACCTCAGCATCTCTTACACAGATACTCTTTAGTTAATAGTGAAAATCGTATTGGTGTCGTGAACTGTGTAAATTCATTTGAGCCGAAAAATAACTGAGTTTACCGGAAATGAACTCTTGCTTGTAGAAAGACACAGATCCTTTGGTTAAACTCAGTTTCTGAAGGGAAATTCAGAGCAGTGTTCTCATCCATGAAACACGCTCCGTTTTATCGGAAGAAGCATGCTCTTCTTTTCAGCGTCTGCAATACAGCAAGGTTCATGAGCATGCCAGGAAGAAAAGAACTGTGTTTCCTACTCATACGGACCATATCTAGTTCAACACTGCTTATGAAACTGATACAATCCACATGATCTCGTTCATAGATGCTCTTTAGTTAATAGTGAAAATCGTATTGGTGTCGTGAACTGTGTAAATTCATTTGACCGTAAAATAACTGGGTTTACTGGAAATGAACTCTTGCTTGTAGGGCGGGCACAGATCCGTTGGTTAAACTCAGTTTCTGAAGAGAAATTCAGACCAGTGTTCTCATGCATGAAAGACACTCTGTTTTAACGCAAATAGCATGATCTTCTTTCCAGCGTCTGCAATACAGCAAGGAACATGAGCATGCCCAGAGAAAAAGAACTGTGTTTCCTACTCATACGGACCATATCTAGTTCCACTCTGCTTAAGAAACTCATACAAACCACATCATCTCTTACAGAGATGCTCTTTAGTCAATAGTGAAAATAGTATTGGTTTCCTTAACTGTGTAAATTCATTGAGCCGAAAAATAACTGGGTTTCCCGGAAATGAACTGTTGCTTGTAGGATGACACAGAGCATGGAGTGTAATTCCATTTCTGAAAGGAAATTCAGAAGAGTGTTCTCATCCATGAAACACACTCCTTTTTCACGAAAATAGCATGCTCTTCTTTCCAGCATCTGCAATACAGCAAGGAACATGAGAATGTCCAGAAAAAAAGAACTGCGTTTCCTACTCATACGGACCATATCTAGTTCAACACTGCTTATGAAACTGATACAAACCACATCATCTCTTACATAGATGCTCTTTAGTTAATAGTTAAAACCGTATTGGTTTTGTGAACTGAGTAAATTCATTTGAGCCGAAATATAACTGGGTTTACTGGAAATTAACTATTGCTTGTAGGAAGACACATAGCCTATGGTTAAACTCAGTTTCTGAAGGGAAATTCAGACCTGTGTTCTCATCCATGAAACACTCTGTTTTAACGCAACATGCATGTTCTTCTTTCCAGCTATGCAATACAGCAAGCAACATGAGCATGCCCAGAAAAAAAGAACTGTGTTACCTACCCATATGGACCATATCTAGTTCAACTCTGCCTATGAAACTGATACAAACCACATCATCTCTTACTTAGATGCTCTTTAGTTAATAGTGAAAATCGTATTGGTTTCGTGAACTGTGTAAATATATTTGAACCAAAAAATACCTGGGTTTACTGGAAATGAACTATTGCTTATAGGACGACACAGAGCATGGAGTTTAACTCCATTTCTGAACGGAAATTCAGAAGAGTGTTCTCATCCATGAAACACACTCCGTTTTAAAGCAAATAGCATGCTCTTCTTTCCAGCGTCTGCAATACAGCAAGGAACATGAGAATGTCCAGAAAAAAGAACTGCGATTCCTACTCATACGGACCATATCTAGCTCAACTCTGCTTATGAAACTGCTACAAACCACATCATCTATTACATAGATGCTCTTTAGTTAATAGTGAAAATTGTACTGGTTTCGTGAACTGTGTCAATTCATTTGAGCCGAAAAATAACTGGGTTTACCGGAAATGAACTCTTCCTAGTAGTAAGACACAGAGCATGGCGTAAACCCCGATTCTAAAAGGAAATTCAGAAAAGTGTTCTCATCAATGAAACACAGTCTGTTTTAATGCAAGAGGCATGCACCTCTTTCCAGCATCTGCAATACAGCAAGAAACATGAGCATTGCCAGAAAAAAAGAACTGTGTTTCCTACTCATATGAACCATATCTAGTTCAACACTGCTTATGAAACGGATACAAAGCACAGCACCTCTTACAAAGATGCACTTTAGTTAAAAGTGAAAATCGTATTGGTTTCGTGAACTGTGTAAATTCATTTGAGCGGAAAAATAACTGGGATTACCGGAAATGAACTCTTGCATGTAGGAAGACACAGATCCTTTGGTTAAACTCAGTTTCTGAAGGGAAATTCAGAGCAGTGTTCTCATCCATGAAACACACTCCATTTTATTGGAAGAAGCATGCTCTTCATTTCAGCATCTGCAATACAGCAAGGAACATGAGCATGCCCAGAAAAAAAGAACTGTGTTTCCTAATCATACGGACCATATCTCATTCAACTCTGGTTATGAAACTGATACAAACCACAGCATCTCTTACATAGATGCTCTTTAGTTAATAGTTAAAACCGTATTGGTTTTGTGAACTGAGTAAATTCATTTGAGCCGAAATATAACTGGGTTTACTGGAAATTAACTATTGCTTGTAGGAAGACACATAGCCTTTGGTTAAACTCAGTTTCTGAAGGGAAATTCAGACCTGTGTTCTCATCCATGAAACACTCTGTTTTAACGCAACATGCATGCTCTTCTTTCCAGCTATGCAATACAGCAAGCAACATGAGCATGCCCAGAAAAAAAGAACTGTGTTACCTACCCATACGGACCATATCTAGTTCAACTCTGCCTATGAAACTGATACAAACCACATCATCTCTTACTTAGATGCTCTTTAGTTAATAGTGAAAATCGTATTGGTTTCGTGAAGTGTGTAAATTTATTTGAGCCGAAAAATAACTGGGTTTACCGGAAATGAACGCTTGCTTGTAGGAGGACCCAGAGCATGGCGTTAAACTCCGATTCTAAAGGGAAACTCAGAAAAGTGTTCTCATTAAGGAAACACAGTCTGGTTTAATGCAAGAAGCATGCTCTTCTTTCCAGCCTCTGCAATACAGCAAGAAACATGAGCATGGCCAGAAAAAAAGAACTGTGTTTCCTACTCATACAGACCATATCTCGTTCAACTCTGGTTATGAAACTGATACAAACCACAGCATCTCTTACATAGATGCTCTTTAGTTAATAGTGAAAATCGTGTTGGTTTCGTGAAGTGTGTAAATTCATTTGGTGCTAAAAATTCACTGCGTTTACCATCAATGAACTCTTGCTTGTAGGACGACATGGAGCATGGAGTTAACTCCATTTCTAAATGGAAATTCATAAGAGTGTTCTCATCCATGAAACACAGTCTTTTTTAACGCAAGAAGCATGCTCTTCTTTCCAGCATCTGCAATACAGCAAGAAACATGAGCATGGCCAGAAAAAAAGAACTGTGTTTCCTACTCATATGGACCATATCTAGTTCAACTCTGCTTATGAACTTGATACAAAGCACAGCATCTCTTACATTGATGCACTTTAGTTAATAGTGAAAAACGTGTTGGGTTTGTGAACTGTGTAAATTCATTTGAGCCGAAAATTCACTAACTTTAGCAGAAATGTACTCTTGCTTGTAGGAAAACACAGATCATTTAGTTTAACTCAATTCCTGAAGGGAAATTCAGAAGGGTGTTCTCATCCATGAAACACAGTCTGTTTTAACGCTAGAAGCATGCTCTTCTTTCCAGCGTCTGCAATACAGCTAGAAACATGAGCATGGCAAGAAAAAAAAGAACTGTGTTTCCTAACAATACGGACCATATTTAGTGCAACTCTGCTTATGAAACTGATACAAACCACAGCATCTCTTACATAGATGCTCTTTAGTTAATAGTGAAAATCGCATTGGTGTCGTGAACTGTGTAAATTCATTTGAGCCGAGAAATAACTGAGTTTACCGGAAATGAACTCTTGCTTGTAGAAAGACACAGATCCTTTGGTTAAACTCAGTTTCTGATGGGAAATTCAGAGCAGTGTTCTCATCCATGAAACACACTCCGTTTTATTGGAAGAAGCATGCTCTTCTTTTCAGCGTCTGCAATACAGCAAGGTTCATGAGCATGCCAGGAAGAAAAGAACTGTGTTTTCCACTCATACGGACCATATCTAGTTCAACACTGCTTAGGAAACTGATATAATCCACATCATCTCGTCCATAGATGCTCTTTAGTTAATAGTGAAAATCGTGTTGGTTTCGTGACTGTGTAAATTCATTTGAGCCCAAAAATATCTGGGTTTACTGGAAATGAACGCTTGCGTGTAGGAGGACACAGAGCATGGCGTTAAACTCCGATTCTATAGGAAAACTCAGAAAAGTGTTCTCATTAAGGAAACACAGTCTGGTTTAATGCAAGAAGCATGCTCTTCTTTCCAGCATCTGCAATACAGCAAGAAACATGAGCATGGCCAGAAAAAAAGAACTGTGTTTCCTACTCATACAGACCATATCTCGTTCAACTCTGGTTATGAAACTGATACAAACCACAGCATCTCTTACATAGATGCTCTTTAGTTAATAGTGAAAATCGTGTTGGTTTCGTGAAGTGTGTAAATTCATTTGGTGCTAAAAATTCACTGCGTTTACCATCAATGAACTCTTGCTTGTAGGACGACATGGAGCATGGAGTTAACTCCATTTCTAAATGGAAATTCAGAAGATTGTTCTCATCTATGAAACACAGTCTGTTTTAACGCAAGAAGCATGCTCTTCTTTCCAGCGTCTGCAATACAGCTAGAAACATGAGCATGGCAAGAAAAAAAAGAACTGTGTTTCCTAATCATACGGACCATATTTAGTGCAACTCTGCTTATGAAACTGATACAAACCTCAGCATCTCTTACACAGATACTCTTTAGTTAATAGTGAAAATCGTATTGGTGTCGTGAACTGTGTAAATTCATTTGAGCCGAAAAATAACTGAGTTTACCGGAAATGAACTCTTGCTTGTAGAAAGACACAGATCCTTTGGTTAAACTCAGTTTCTGAAGGGAAATTCAGAGCAGTGTTCTCATCCATGAAACACACTCCGTTTTATCGGAAGAAGCATGCTCTTCTTTTCAGCGTCTGCAATACAGCAAGGTTCATGAGCATGCCAGGAAGAAAAGAACTGTGTTTCCTATTCATACAGACCATATCTAGTTCAACACTGCTTATGAAACTGATACAATCCACATGATCTCGTTCATAGATGCTCTTTAGTTAATAGTGAAAATCGTATTGGTGTCGTGAACTGTGTAAATTCATTTGACCGTAAAATAACTGGGTTTACTGGAAATGAACTCTTGCTTGTAGGGCGGGCACAGATCCGTTGGTTAAACTCAGTTTCTGAAGAGAAATTCAGACCAGTGTTCTCATGCATGAAAGACACTCTGTTTTAACGCAAATAGCATGATCTTCTTTCCAGCGTCTGCAATACAGCAAGGAACATGAGCATGCCCAGAGAAAAAGAACTGTGTTTCCTACTCATACGGACCATATCTAGTTCCACTCTGCTTAAGAAACTCATACAAACCACATCATCTCTTACAGAGATGCTCTTTAGTCAATAGTGAAAATAGTATTGGTTTCGTTAACTGTGTAAATTCATTGAGCCGAAAAATAACTGGGTTTCCCGGAAATGAACTGTTGCTTGTAGGATGACACAGAGCATGGAGTGTAATTCCATTTCTGAAAGGAAATTCAGAAGAGTGTTCTCATCCATGAAACACACTCCTTTTTCACGAAAATAGCATGCTCTTCTTTCCAGCATCTGCAATACAGCAAGGAACATGAGAATGTCCAGAAAAAAAGAACTGCGTTTCCTACTCATACGGACCATATCTAGTTCAACACTGCTTATGAAACTGATACAAACCACATCATCTCTTACATAGATGCTCTTTAGTTAATAGTTAAAACCGTATTGGTTTTGTGAACTGAGTAAATTCATTTGAGCCGAAATATAACTGGGTTTACTGGAAATTAACTATTGCTTGTAGGAAGACACATAGCCTTTGGTTAAACTCAGTTTCTGAAGGGAAATTCAGACCTGTGTTCTCATCCATGAAACACTCTGTTTTAACGCAACATGCATGCTCTTCTTTCCAGCTATGCAATACAGCAAGCAACATGAGCATGCCCAGAAAAAAAGAACTGTGTTACCTACCCATACGGACCATATCTAGTTCAACTCTGCCTATGAAACTGATACAAACCACATCATCTCTTACTTAGATGCTCTTCAGTTAATAGTGAAAATCGTATTGGTTTCGTGAACTGTGTAAATATATTTGAACCAAAAAATACCTGGGTTTACCGGAAATGAACTATTGCTTATAGGACGACACAGAGCATGGAGTTTAACTCCATTTCTGAACGGAAATTCAGAAGAGTGTTCTCATCCATAAAACACACTCCGTTTTAAAGCAAATAGCATGCTCTTCTTTCCAGAGTCTGCAATACAGCAAGGAACATGAGAATGTCCAGAAAAAAGAACTGCGATTCCTACTCATACGGACCATATCTAGTTCAACTCTGCTTATGAAACTGCTACAAACCACATCATCTATTACATAGATGCTCTTTAGTTAATAGTGAAAATCGTACTGGTTTCGTGAACTGTGTCAATTCATTTGAGCCGAAAAATAACTGGGTTTACCGGAAATGAACTCTTGCTAGTAGTAAGACACAGAGCATGGCGTAAACCCCGATTCTAAAAGGAAATTCAGAAAAGTGTTCTCATCAATGAAACACAGTCTGTTTTAATGCAAGAGGCATGCACCTCTTTCCAGCATCTGCAATACCTCAAGAAACATGAGCATTGCCAGAAAAAAAGAACTGTGTTTCCTACTCATATGAACCATATCTAGTTCAACACTGCTTATGAAACGGATACAAAGCACAGCACCTCTTACAAAGATGCACTTTAGTTAAAAGTGAAAATCGTATTGGTTTCATGAACTGTGTAAATTCATTTGAGCGGAAAAATAACTGGGATTACCGGAAATGAACTCTTGCATGTAGGAAGACACAGATCCTTTGGTTAAACTCAGTTTCTGAAGGGAAATTCAGAGCAGTGTTCTCATCCATGAAACACACTCCGTTTTATTGGAAGAAGCATGCTCTTCATTTCAGCATCTGCAATACAGCAAGGAACATGAGCATGCCCAGAAAAAAAGAACTGTGTTTCCTACTCATACAGACCATATCTCGTTCAACTCTGGTTATGAAACTGATACAAACCACAGCATCTCTTACATAGATGCTCTTTAGTTAATAGTGAAAATCGTGTTGGTTTCGTGAAGTGTGTAAATTCATTTGGTGCTAAAAATTCACTGCGTTTACCATCAATGAACTCTTGCTTGTAGGACGACATGGAGCATGGAGTTAACTCCATTTCTAAATGGAAATTCAGAAGATTGTTCTCATCTATGAAACACAGTCTGTTTTAACGCAAGAAGCATGCTCTTCTTTCCAGCGTCTGCAATACAGCTAGAAACATGAGCATGGCAAGAAAAAAAAGAACTGTGTTTCCTAATCATACGGACCATATTTAGTGCAACTCTGCTTATGAAACTGATACAAACCTCAGCATCTCTTACACAGATACTCTTTAGTTAATAGTGAAAATCGTATTGGTGTCGTGAACTGTGTAAATTCATTTGAGCCGAAAAATAACTGAGTTTACCGGAAATGAACTCTTGCTTGTAGAAAGACACAGATCCTTTGGTTAAACTCAGTTTCTGAAGGGAAATTCAGAGCAGTGTTCTCATCCATGAAACACACTCCGTTTTATCGGAAGAAGCATGCTCTTCTTTTCAGCGTCTGCAATACAGCAAGGTTCATGAGCATGCCAGGAAGAAAAGAACTGTGTTTCCTATTCATACAGACCATATCTAGTTCAACACTGCTTATGAAACTGATACAATCCACATGATCTCGTTCATAGATGCTCTTTAGTTAATAGTGAAAATCGTATTGGTGTCGTGAACTGTGTAAATTCATTTGACCGTAAAATAACTGGGTTTACTGGAAATGAACTCTTGCTTGTAGGGCGGGCACAGATCCGTTGGTTAAACTCAGTTTCTGAAGAGAAATTCAGACCAGTGTTCTCATGCATGAAAGACACTCTGTTTTAACGCAAATAGCATGATCTTCTTTCCAGCGTCTGCAATACAGCAAGGAACATGAGCATGCCCAGAGAAAAAGAACTGTGTTTCCTACTCATACGGACCATATCTAGTTCCACTCTGCTTAAGAAACTCATACAAACCACATCATCTCTTACAGAGATGCTCTTTAGTCAATAGTGAAAATAGTATTGGTTTCGTTAACTGTGTAAATTCATTGAGCCGAAAAATAACTGGGTTTCCCGGAAATGAACTGTTGCTTGTAGGATGACACAGAGCATGGAGTGTAATTCCATTTCTGAAAGGAAATTCAGAAGAGTGTTCTCATCCATGAAACACACTCCTTTTTCACGAAAATAGCATGCTCTTCTTTCCAGCATCTGCAATACAGCAAGGAACATGAGAATGTCCAGAAAAAAAGAACTGCGTTTCCTACTCATACGGACCATATCTAGTTCAACACTGCTTATGAAACTGATACAAACCACATCATCTCTTACATAGATGCTCTTTAGTTAATAGTTAAAACCGTATTGGTTTTGTGAACTGAGTAAATTCATTTGAGCCGAAATATAACTGGGTTTACTGGAAATTAACTATTGCTTGTAGGAAGACACATAGCCTTTGGTTAAACTCAGTTTCTGAAGGGAAATTCAGACCTGTGTTCTCATCCATGAAACACTCTGTTTTAACGCAACATGCATGCTCTTCTTTCCAGCTATGCAATACAGCAAGCAACATGAGCATGCCCAGAAAAAAAGAACTGTGTTACCTACCCATACGGACCATATCTAGTTCAACTCTGCCTATGAAACTGATACAAACCACATCATCTCTTACTTAGATGCTCTTTAGTTAATAGTGAAAATCGTATTGGTTTCGTGAACTGTGTAAATATATTTGAACCAAAAAATACCTGGGTTTACCGGAAATGAACTATTGCTTATAGGACGACACAGAGCATGGAGTTTAACTCCATTTCTGAACGGAAATTCAGAAGAGTGTTCTCATCCATGAAACACACTCCGTTTTAAAGCAAATAGCATGCTCTTCTTTCCAGAGTCTGCAATACAGCAAGGAACATGAGAATGTCCAGAAAAAAGAACTGCGATTCCTACTCATACGGACCATATCTAGTTCAACTCTGCTTATGAAACTGCTACAAACCACATCATCTATTACATAGATGCTCTTTAGTTAATAGTGAAAATCGTACTGGTTTCGTGAACTGTGTCAATTCATTTGAGCCGAAAAATAACTGGGTTTACCGGAAATGAACTCTTGCTAGTAGTAAGACACAGAGCATGGAGTAAACCCCGATTCTAAAAGGAAATTCAGAAAAGTGTTCTCATCAATGAAACACAGTCTGTTTTAATGCAAGAGGCATGCACCTCTTTCCAGCATCTGCAATACCTCAAGAAACATGAGCATTGCCAGAAAAAAAGAACTGTGTTTCCTACTCATATGAACCATATCTAGTTCAACACTGCTTATGAAACGGATACAAAGCACAGCACCTCTTACAAAGATGCACTTTAGTTAAAAGTGAAAATCGTATTGGTTTCATGAACTGTGTAAATTCATTTGAGCGGAAAAATAACTGGGATTACCGGAAATGAACTCTTGCATGTAGGAAGACACAGATCCTTTGGTTAAACTCAGTTTCTGAAGGGAAATTCAGAGCAGTGTTCTCATCCATGAAACACACTCCGTTTTATTGGAAGAAGCATGCTCTTCATTTCAGCATCTGCAATACAGCAAGGAACATGAGCATGCCCAGAAAAAAAGAACTGTGTTTCCTAATCATACGGACCATATCTCATTCAACTCTGGTTATGAAACTGATACAAACCACAGCATCTCTTACACAGATGCTCTTTAGTTAATAGTGAAAATCGTGTTGGTTTCGTGACTGTGTAAATTCATTTGAGCCCAAAAATATATGGGTTTACCGGAAATGAACGCTTTCTTGTAGGAGAACACAGAGCATGGCGTTAAACTCCGATTCTAAAGGAAAACTCAGAAAAGTGTTCTCATTAAGGAAACACAGTCTGGTTTAATGCAAGAAGCATGCTCTTCTTTCCAGCATCTGCAATACAGCAAGAAACATGAGCATGGCCAGAAAAAAGAACTGTGTTTCCTACTCATACAGACCATATCTCGTTCAACTCTGCTTATGAAACTGATACAAACCACAGCATCTCTTACATAGATGCTCTTTAGTTAATAGTGAAAATCGTGTTGGTTTCGTGAAGTGTGTAAATTCATTTGAGCCGAAAAATATCTGGGTTTACCGGAAATGAACGCTTGCTTGTAGGAGGACACAGAGCATGGCGTTAAACTCCGATTCTAAAGGGAAACTCAGAAAAGTGTTCTCATTAAGGAAACACAGTCTGGTTTAATGCAAGAAGCATGCTCTTCTTTCCAGCATCTGCAATACAGCAAGAAACATGAGCATGGCCAGAAAAAAAGAACTGTGTTTCCTACTCATACAGACCATATCTTGTTCAACTCTGGTTATGAAACTGATACAAACCACAGCATCTCTTACATAGATGCTCTTTAGTTAATAGTGAAAATCGTGTTGGTTTCTTGAAGTGTGTAAATTCATTTGGTGCTAAAAATTCACTGCGTTTTCCATCAATGAACTCTTGCTTGTAGGACGACATGGCGCATGGAGTTAACTCCGTTTCTAAATGGAAATTCAGAAGAGTGTTCTCATCCATGAAACACAGTCTGTTTTAACGCAAGAAGGATGCTCCTCTTTCCAGCATCTGCAATACAGCAAGAAACATGAGCATGGCCAGAAAAAAAGAACTGTGTATCCCACTCATACGGACCATATCTAGTTCAACTCTGCTTATCAACTTGATACAAAGCACAGCATCTCTTACATAGATGCACTTTAGTTAATTGTGAAAAACGTGTTGGGTTTGTGAACTGTGTAAATTCATTTGAGCCGAAAATTCACTAACTTTAGCAGAAATGTACTCTTGCTTGTAGGAAAACACAGATCATTTAGTTTAACTCAATTCCTGAAGGGAAATTCAGAAGGGTGTTCTCATCCATGAAACACAGTCTGTTTTAACGCTAGAAGCATGCTCTTCTTTCCAGCGTCTGCAATACAGCTAGAAACATGAGCATGGCAAGAAAAAAAAGAACTGTGTTTCCTAACAATACGGACCATATTTAGTGCAACTCTGCTTATGAAACTGATACAAACCACAGCATCTCTTACACAGATGCTCTTTAGTTAATAGTGAAAATCGTGTTGCTTTCGTGAACTGTGTAAATTCATTTGGCGCCGAAAATTCATTGTGTTTATCAGAAATGAACTCTTGCTTGTAGGACGACATAGAGCATGGAGTTTAACTCCAATTCTAAATGAAAATTCAGAAGTGTATTCTCATCCATGAAACACAGTCTGTTTTAACGCAAGAAGCATGCTCTTCTTTCCAGCATCTTCAATACAGCAAGGTTCATGAGAGTGCCAGGAAGAAAAGAACTGTGTTTTCTACTCATACGGACCATATCTAGTTCAACACTGCTTATGAAACTGATATAATCCACATCATCTCGTCCATAGATGCTGTTTAGTTAATAGTGAAAATCGCATTGGTGTCGTGAACTGTGTAAATTCATTTGAGCCGAAAAATAACTGAGTTTACCGGAAATGAACTCTTGCTTGTAGAAAGACACAGATCCTTTGGTTAAACTCAGTTTCTGATGGGAAATTCAGAGCAGTGTTCTCATCCATGAAACACACTCCGTTTTATTGGAAGAAGCATGCTCTTCTTTTCAGCGTCTGCAATACAGCAAGGTTCATGAGCATGCCAGGAAGAAAAGAACTGTGTTTTCTACTCATAAGGACCATATCTAGTTCAACACTGCTTATGAAACTGATATAATCCACATCATCTCGTCCATAGATGCTCTTTAGTTAATAGTGAAAATCGTGTTGGATTCGTGACTGTGTAAATTCATTTGAGCCCAAAAATATATGGGTTTACCGGAAATGAACGCTTTCTTGTAGGAGAACACAGAGCATGGCGTTAAACTCCGATTCTAAAGGAAAACTCAGAAAAGTGTTCTCATTAAGGAAACACAGTCTGGTTTAATGCAAGAAGCATGCTCTTCTTTCCAGCATCTGCAATACAGCAAGAAACATGAGCATGGCCAGAAAAAAGAACTGTGTTTCCTACTCATACAGACCATATCTCGTTCAACTCTGCTTATGAAACTGATACAAACCACAGCATCTCTTACATAGATGCTCTTTAGTTAATAGTGAAAATCGTGTTGGTTTCGTGAAGTGTGTAAATTCATTTGGCGCTAAAAATTCACTGCGTTTATCATCAATGAACTCTTGCTTGTAGGACGACATGGAGCATGGAGTTAACTCCGTTTCTAAATGGAAATTCAGAAGAGTGTTCTCATCCATGAAACACAGTCTGTTTTAACGCAAGAAGCATGCTCCTCTTTCCAGCATCTGCAATACAGCAAGAAACATGAGCATGCCCAGAAAAAAAGAACTGTGTTTCCTACTCATACGGACCATATCTAGTTCAACTCTGCTTATGAACTTGATACAAAGCACAGCATCTCTTACATAGATGCACTTTAGTTAATAGGGAAAAACGTGTTGGGTTTGTGAACTGTGTCAATTCATTTGAGCCGAAAATTCACTAACTTTAGCAGAAATGTACTCTTGCTTGTAGGAAAACACAGATCATTTAGTTTAACTCAATTCCTGAAGGGAAATTCAGAAGGATATTCTCATCCATGAAACACAGTCTGTTTTAACGCTAGAAGCATGCTCTTCTTTCCAGCGTCTGCAATACAGCTAGAAACATGAGCATGGCAAGAAAAAAAAGAACTGTGTTTCCTACTCATACGGGCCATATTTAGTGCAACTCTGTTTAGGAAACTGATACAAACCTCAGCATCTCTTACATAGATGCTCTTTAGTTAATAGTGAAAATCGTATCGGTGTCGTGAACTGTGTAAATTCATTAGAGCCGAAAAATAACTAGAGTTTACCGGAAATGAACTCTTGCTTGTAGAAAGACACATAGCCTTTGGTTAAACTCAGTTTCTGAAGGGAAATTCACACCTGTGTTCTCATCCATGAAACACTCTCTGTTTTAACGCAACATGCATGCTCTTCTTTCCAGCTTTGCAATACAGCAAGCAACATGAGCATGCCCAGAAAAAAAGAACTGTGTTACCTACCCATACGGACCATATCTAGTTCAACTCTGCCTATGAAACTGATACAAACCACATCATCTCTTACTTAGATGCTCTTTAGTTAATCGTGAAAATCGTATTGGTTTCGTGAACTGTGTAAATATATTTGAACCAAAAAATACCTGGGTTTACCGGAAATGAACTATTGCTTATAGGACGACACAGAGCATGGAGTTTAACTCCATTTCTGAACAGAAATTCAGAAGAGTGTTCTCATCCATGAAACACACTCCGTTTTAAAGCAAATAGCATGCTCTTCTTTCCAGCGTCTGCAATACAGCAAGGAACATGAGCATTGCCAGAAAAAAGAACTGCGATTCCTACTCATACGGACCATATCTAGTTCAACTCTGCTTATGAAACTGCTACAAACCACATCATCTATTACATAGATGCTCTTTAGTTAATAGTGAAAATCGTATTGGTTTCGTGAACTGTGTCAATTCATTTGAGCCGAAAAATAACTGGGTTTACCGGAAATGAACTCTTGCTAGTAGTAAGACACAGAGCATGGCGTTAAACCCTGATTCTAAAAGGAAATTCAGAAAAGTGTTCTCATCAATGAAACACAGTCTGTTTTAATGCCAGAGGCATGCTCCTCTTTCCAGCATCTGCAATACAGCAAGAAACATGAGCATTGCCAGAAAAAAAGAACTGTGTTTCCTACTCATATGAACCATATCTAGTTCAACACTGCTTATGAAACTGATACAAAGCACAGCACCTCTTACAAAGATGCACTTTAGTTAAAAGTGAAAATCGTATTGGTTTCGTGAACTGTGTAAATTCATTTGAGCGGAAAAATAACTGGGATTACCGGAAATGAACTCTTGCTTGTAGGAAGACACAGATCCTTTGGTTAAACTCAGTTTCTGAAGGGAAATTCAGAGCAGTGTTCTCATCCATGAAACACACTCCGTTTTATTGGAAGAAGCATGCTCTTCTTTTCAGCGTCTGCAAAACAGCAAGGAACAGGAGCATGCCCAGAAAAAAAAAAAAAACTGTGTTTCCTACTCATACAGACCATATCTAGTTCAACTCTGCTTATGAATCTGATACAATCCATATCATCTCTTACATAGATGCTCTTTAGTTAATAGTGAAAATCGTGTTGGTTTCGTGAAGTGTGTAAATTAATTTGAGCCGAAAAATAACTGGGTTTACCGGAAATGAACGCTTGCTTGTAGGAGGACACAGAGCATGGCGTTAAACTGAGATTCTAAAGGGAAACTCAGAAAAGTTTTCTCATCAAGGAAACACAGTCTGGTTTAATGCAAGAAGCATGCTCTTCTTTCCAGCCTCTGCAATACAGCAAGAAACATGAGCATGGCCAGAAAAAAAGAACTGTGTTTCCTACTCATACAGACCATATCTAGTTCAACTCTGCTTATGAATCTGATACAATCCATATCATCTCTTACATAGATGCTCTTTAGTTAATAGTGAAAATCGTGTTGGTTTCGTGAAGTGTGTAAATTAATTTGAGCCGAAAAATAACTGGGTTTACCGGAAATGAACGCTTGCTTGTAGGAGGACCCAGAGCATGGCGTTAAACTCCGATTCTAAAGGGAAACTCAGAAAAGTGTTCTCATTAAGGAAACACAGTCTGGTTTAATGCAAGAAGCATGCTCTTCTTTCCAGCCTCTGCAATACAGCAAGAAACATGAGCATGGCCAGAAAAAAAGAACTGTGTTTCCTACTCATACAGACCATATCTCGTTCAACTCTGGTTATGAAACTGATACAAACCACAGCATCTCTTACATAGATGCTCTTTAGTTAATAGTGAAAATCGTGTTGGTTTCGTGAAGTGTGTAAATTCATTTGAGCCGAAAAATATCTGGGTTTACCGGAAATGAACGCTTGCTTGTAGGAGGACACAGAGCATGGCGTTAAACTCCGATTCTAAAGGGAAACTCAGAAAAGTGTTCTCATTAAGGAAACACAGTCTGGTTTAATGCAAGAAGCATGCTCTTCTTTCCAGCATCTGCAATACAGCAAGAAACATGAGCATGGCCAGAAAAAAAGAACTGTGTTTCCTACTCATACAGACCATATCTTGTTCAACTCTGGTTATGAAACTGATACAAACCACAGCATCTCTTACATAGATGCTCTTTAGTTAATAGTGAAAATCGTGTTGGTTTCGTGAAGTGTGTAAATTCATTTGGTGCTAAAAATTCACTGCGTTTTCCATCAATGAACTCTTGCTTGTAGGACGACATGGCGCATGGAGTTAACTCCGTTTCTAAATGGAAATTCAGAAGAGTGTTCTCATCCATGAAACACAGTCTGTTTTAACGCAAGAAGGATGCTCCTCTTTCCAGCATCTGCAATACAGCAAGAAACATGAGCATGGCCAGAAAAAAAGAACTGTGTATCCCACTCATACGGACCATATCTAGTTCAACTCTGCTTATCAACTTGATACAAAGCACAGCATCTCTTACATAGATGCACTTTAGTTAATTGTGAAAAACGTGTTGGGTTTGTGAACTGTGTAAATTCATTTGAGCCGAAAATTCACTAACTTTAGCAGAAATGTACTCTTGCTTGTAGGAAAACACAGATCATTTAGTTTAACTCAATTCCTGAAGGGAAATTCAGAAGGGTGTTCTCATCCATGAAACACAGTCTGTTTTAACGCTAGAAGCATGCTCTTCTTTCCAGCGTCTGCAATACAGCTAGAAACATGAGCATGGCAAGAAAAAAAAGAACTGTGTTTCCTAACAATACGGACCATATTTAGTGCAACTCTGCTTATGAAACTGATACAAACCACAGCATCTCTTACACAGATGCTCTTTAGTTAATAGTGAAAATCGTGTTGCTTTCGTGAACTGTGTAAATTCATTTGGCGCCGAAAATTCATTGTGTTTATCAGAAATGAACTCTTGCTTGTAGGACGACATAGAGCATGGAGTTTAACTCCAATTCTAAATGAAAATTCAGAAGTGTATTCTCATCCATGAAACACAGTCTGTTTTAACGCAAGAAGCATGCTCTTCTTTCCAGCATCTTCAATACAGCAAGGTTCATGAGAGTGCCAGGAAGAAAAGAACTGTGTTTTCTACTCATACGGACCATATCTAGTTCAACACTGCTTATGAAACTGATATAATCCACATCATCTCGTCCATAGATGCTGTTTAGTTAATAGTGAAAATCGCATTGGTGTCGTGAACTGTGTAAATTCATTTGAGCCGAAAAATAACTGAGTTTACCGGAAATGAACTCTTGCTTGTAGAAAGACACAGATCCTTTGGTTAAACTCAGTTTCTGATGGGAAATTCAGAGCAGTGTTCTCATCCATGAAACACACTCCGTTTTATTGGAAGAAGCATGCTCTTCTTTTCAGCGTCTGCAATACAGCAAGGTTCATGAGCATGCCAGGAAGAAAAGAACTGTGTTTTCTACTCATAAGGACCATATCTAGTTCAACACTGCTTATGAAACTGATATAATCCACATCATCTCGTCCATAGATGCTCTTTAGTTAATAGTGAAAATCGTGTTGGATTCGTGACTGTGTAAATTCATTTGAGCCCAAAAATATATGGGTTTACCGGAAATGAACGCTTTCTTGTAGGAGAACACAGAGCATGGCGTTAAACTCCGATTCTAAAGGAAAACTCAGAAAAGTGTTCTCATTAAGGAAACACAGTCTGGTTTAATGCAAGAAGCATGCTCTTCTTTCCAGCATCTGCAATACAGCAAGAAACATGAGCATGGCCAGAAAAAAGAACTGTGTTTCCTACTCATACAGACCATATCTCGTTCAACTCTGCTTATGAAACTGATACAAACCACAGCATCTCTTACATAGATGCTCTTTAGTTAATAGTGAAAATCGTGTTGGTTTCGTGAAGTGTGTAAATTCATTTGGCGCTAAAAATTCACTGCGTTTATCATCAATGAACTCTTGCTTGTAGGACGACATGGAGCATGGAGTTAACTCCGTTTCTAAATGGAAATTCAGAAGAGTGTTCTCATCCATGAAACACAGTCTGTTTTAACGCAAGAAGCATGCTCCTCTTTCCAGCATCTGCAATACAGCAAGAAACATGAGCATGCCCAGAAAAAAAGAACTGTGTTTCCTACTCATACGGACCATATCTAGTTCAACTCTGCTTATGAACTTGATACAAAGCACAGCATCTCTTACATAGATGCACTTTAGTTAATAGGGAAAAACGTGTTGGGTTTGTGAACTGTGTCAATTCATTTGAGCCGAAAATTCACTAACTTTAGCAGAAATGTACTCTTGCTTGTAGGAAAACACAGATCATTTAGTTTAACTCAATTCCTGAAGGGAAATTCAGAAGGATATTCTCATCCATGAAACACAGTCTGTTTTAACGCTAGAAGCATGCTCTTCTTTCCAGCGTCTGCAATACAGCTAGAAACATGAGCATGGCAAGAAAAAAAAGAACTGTGTTTCCTACTCATACGGGCCATATTTAGTGCAACTCTGTTTATGAAACTGATACAATCCACATGATCTCGTTCATAGATGCTCTTTAGTTAATAGTGAAAATCGTATCGGTGTCGTGAACTGTGTAAATTCATTAGAGCCGAAAAATAACTGAGTTTACCGGAAATGAACTCTTGCTTGTAGAAAGACACATAGCCTTTGGTTAAACTCAGTTTCTGAAGGGAAATTCACACCTGTGTTCTCGTCCATGAAACACTCTCTGTTTTAACGCAACATGCATGCTCTTCTTTCCAGCTTTGCAATACAGCAAGCAACATGAGCATGCCCAGAAAAAAAGAACTGTGTTACCTACCCATACGGACCATATCTAGTTCAACTCTGCCTATGAAACTGATACAAACCACATCATCTCTTACTTAGATGCTCTTTAGTTAATCGTGAAAATCGTATTGGTTTCGTGAACTGTGTAAATATATTTGAACCAAAAAATACCTGGGTTTACCGGAAATGAACTATTGCTTATAGGACGACACAGAGCATGGAGTTTAACTCCATTTCTGAACGGAAATTCAGAAGAGTGTTCTCATCCATGAAACACACTCCGTTTTAAAGCAAATAGCATGCTCTTCTTTCCAGCGTCTGCAATACAGCAAGGAACATGAGCATTGCCAGAAAAAAGAACTGCGATTCCTACTCATACGGACCATATCTAGTTCAACTCTGCTTATGAAACTGCTACAAACCACATCATCTATTACATAGATGCTCTTTAGTTAATAGTGAAAATCGTATTGGTTTCGTGAACTGTGTCAATTCATTTGAGCCGAAAAATAACTGGGTTTACCGGAAATGAACTCTTGCTAGTAGTAAGACACAGAGCATGGCGTTAAACCCCGATTCTAAAAGGAAATTCAGAAAAGTGTTCTCATCAATGAAACACAGTCTGTTTTAATGCCAGAGGCATGCTCCTCTTTCCAGCATCTGCAATACAGCAAGAAACATGAGCATTGCCAGAAAAAAAGAACTGTGTTTCCTACTCATATGAACCATATCTAGTTCAACACTGCTTATGAAACTGATACAAAGCACAGCACCTCTTACAAAGATGCACTTTAGTTAAAAGTGAAAATCGTATTGGTTTCGTGAACTGTGTAAATTCATTTGAGCGGAAAAATAACTGGGATTACCGGAAATGAACTCTTGCTTGTAGGAAGACACAGATCCTTTGGTTAAACTCAGTTTCTGAAGGGAAATTCAGAGCAGTGTTCTCATCCATGAAACACACTCCGTTTTATTGGAAGAAGCATGCTCTTCTTTTCAGCGTCTGCAAAACAGCAAGGAACAGGAGCATGCCCAGAAAAAAAAAAAAAAACTGTGTTTCCTACTCATACAGACCATATCTAGTTCAACTCTGCTTATGAATCTGATACAATCCATATCATCTCTTACATAGATGCTCTTTAGTTAATAGTGAAAATCGTGTTGGTTTCGTGAAGTGTGTAAATTAATTTGAGCCGAAAAATAACTGGGTTTACCGGAAATGAACGCTTGCTTGTAGGAGGACACAGAGCATGGCGTTAAACTGAGATTCTAAAGGGAAACTCAGAAAAGTTTTCTCATCAAGGAAACACAGTCTGGTTTAATGCAAGAAGCATGCTCTTCTTTCCAGCCTCTGCAATACAGCAAGAAACATGAGCATGGCCAGAAAAAAAGAACTGTGTTTCCTACTCATATGGACCATATCTAGTTCAACTCTGCTTATGAACTTGATACAAAGCACAGCATCTCTTACATAGATGCACTTTAGTTAATAGTGAAAAACGTGTTGGGTTTGTGAACTGTGTAAATTCATTTGAGCCGAAAATTCACTAACTTTAGCAGAAATGTACTCTTGCTTGTAGGAAAACACAGATCATTTAGTTTAACTCAATTCCTGAAGGGAAATTCAGAAGGGTGTTCTCATCCATGAAACACAGTCTGTTTTAACGCTAGAAGCATGCTCTTCTTTCCAGCGTCTGCAATACAGCTAGAAACATGAGCATGGCAAGAAAAAAAAGAACTGTGTTTCCTAACAATACGGACCATATTTAGTGCAACTCTGCTTATGAAACTGATACAAACCACAGCATCTCTTACATAGATGCTCTTTAGTTAATAGTGAAAATCGCATTGGTGTCGTGAACTGTGTAAATTCATTTGAGCCGAGAAATAACTGAGTTTACCGGAAATGAACTCTTGCTTGTAGAAAGACACAGATCCTTTGGTTAAACTCAGTTTCTGATGGGAAATTCAGAGCAGTGTTCTCATCCATGAAACACACTCCGTTTTATTGGAAGAAGCATGCTCTTCTTTTCAGCGTCTGCAATACAGCAAGGTTCATGAGCATGCCAGGAAGAAAAGAACTGTGTTTTCCACTCATACGGACCATATCTAGTTCAACACTGCTTAGGAAACTGATATAATCCACATCATCTCGTCCATAGATGCTCTTTAGTTAATAGTGAAAATCGTGTTGGTTTCGTGACTGTGTAAATTCATTTGAGCCCAAAAATATCTGGGTTTACTGGAAATGAACGCTTGCGTGTAGGAGGACACAGAGCATGGCGTTAAACTCCGATTCTATAGGAAAACTCAGAAAAGTGTTCTCATTAAGGAAACACAGTCTGGTTTAATGCAAGAAGCATGCTCTTCTTTCCAGCATCTGCAATACAGCAAGAAACATGAGCATGGCCAGAAAAAAAGAACTGTGTTTCCTACTCATACAGACCATATCTCGTTCAACTCTGGTTATGAAACTGATACAAACCACAGCATCTCTTACATAGATGCTCTTTAGTTAATAGTGAAAATCGTGTTGGTTTCGTGAAGTGTGTAAATTCATTTGGTGCTAAAAATTCACTGCGTTTACCATCAATGAACTCTTGCTTGTAGGACGACATGGAGCATGGAGTTAACTCCATTTCTAAATGGAAATTCAGAAGATTGTTCTCATCTATGAAACACAGTCTGTTTTAACGCAAGAAGCATGCTCTTCTTTCCAGCGTCTGCAATACAGCTAGAAACATGAGCATGGCAAGAAAAAAAAGAACTGTGTTTCCTAATCATACGGACCATATTTAGTGCAACTCTGCTTATGAAACTGATACAAACCTCAGCATCTCTTACACAGATACTCTTTAGTTAATAGTGAAAATCGTATTGGTGTCGTGAACTGTGTAAATTCATTTGAGCCGAAAAATAACTGAGTTTACCGGAAATGAACTCTTGCTTGTAGAAAGACACAGATCCTTTGGTTAAACTCAGTTTCTGAAGGGAAATTCAGAGCAGTGTTCTCATCCATGAAACACACTCCGTTTTATCGGAAGAAGCATGCTCTTCTTTTCAGCGTCTGCAATACAGCAAGGTTCATGAGCATGCCAGGAAGAAAAGAACTGTGTTTCCTATTCATACAGACCATATCTAGTTCAACACTGCTTATGAAACTGATACAATCCACATGATCTCGTTCATAGATGCTCTTTAGTTAATAGTGAAAATCGTATTGGTGTCGTGAACTGTGTAAATTCATTTGACCGTAAAATAACTGGGTTTACTGGAAATGAACTCTTGCTTGTAGGGCGGGCACAGATCCGTTGGTTAAACTCAGTTTCTGAAGAGAAATTCAGACCAGTGTTCTCATGCATGAAAGACACTCTGTTTTAACGCAAATAGCATGATCTTCTTTCCAGCGTCTGCAATACAGCAAGGAACATGAGCATGCCCAGAGAAAAAGAACTGTGTTTCCTACTCATACGGACCATATCTAGTTCCACTCTGCTTAAGAAACTCATACAAACCACATCATCTCTTACAGAGATGCTCTTTAGTCAATAGTGAAAATAGTATTGGTTTCCTTAACTGTGTAAATTCATTGAGCCGAAAAATAACTGGGTTTCCCGGAAATGAACTGTTGCTTGTAGGATGACACAGAGCATGGAGTGTAATTCCATTTCTGAAAGGAAATTCAGAAGAGTGTTCTCATCCATGAAACACACTCCTTTTTCACGAAAATAGCATGCTCTTCTTTCCAGCATCTGCAATACAGCAAGGAACATGAGAATGTCCAGAAAAAAAGAACTGCGTTTCCTACTCATACGGACCATATCTAGTTCAACACTGCTTATGAAACTGATACAAACCACATCATCTCTTACATAGATGCTCTTTAGTTAATAGTTAAAACCGTATTGGTTTTGTGAACTGAGTAAATTCATTTGAGCCGAAATATAACTGGGTTTACTGGAAATTAACTATTGCTTGTAGGAAGACACATAGCCTTTGGTTAAACTCAGTTTCTGAAGGGAAATTCAGACCTGTGTTCTCATCCATGAAACACTCTGTTTTAACGCAACATGCATGCTCTTCTTTCCAGCTATGCAATACAGCAAGCAACATGAGCATGCCCAGAAAAAAAGAACTGTGTTACCTACCCATACGGACCATATCTAGTTCAACTCTGCCTATGAAACTGATACAAACCACATCATCTCTTACTTAGATGCTCTTTAGTTAATAGTGAAAATCGTATTGGTTTCGTGAACTGTGTAAATATATTTGAACCAAAAAATACCTGGGTTTACCGGAAATGAACTATTGCTTATAGGACGACACAGAGCATGGAGTTTAACTCCATTTCTGAACGGAAATTCAGAAGAGTGTTCTCATCCATGAAACACACTCCGTTTTAAAGCAAATAGCATGCTCTTCTTTCCAGAGTCTGCAATACAGCAAGGAACATGAGAATGTCCAGAAAAAAGAACTGCGATTCCTACTCATACGGACCATATCTAGTTCAACTCTGCTTATGAAACTGCTACAAACCACATCATCTATTACATAGATGCTCTTTAGTTAATAGTGAAAATCGTACTGGTTTCGTGAACTGTGTCAATTCATTTGAGCCGAAAAATAACTGGGTTTACCGGAAATGAACTCTTGCTAGTAGTAAGACACAGAGCATGGCGTAAACCCCGATTCTAAAAGGAAATTCAGAAAAGTGTTCTCATCAATGAAACACAGTCTGTTTTAATGCAAGAGGCATGCACCTCTTTCCAGCATCTGCAATACCTCAAGAAACATGAGCATTGCCAGAAAAAAAGAACTGTGTTTCCTACTCATATGAACCATATCTAGTTCAACACTGCTTATGAAACGGATACAAAGCACAGCACCTCTTACAAAGATGCACTTTAGTTAAAAGTGAAAATCGTATTGGTTTCATGAACTGTGTAAATTCATTTGAGCGGAAAAATAACTGGGATTACCGGAAATGAACTCTTGCATGTAGGAAGACACAGATCCTTTGGTTAAACTCAGTTTCTGAAGGGAAATTCAGAGCAGTGTTCTCATCCATGAAACACACTCCGTTTTATTGGAAGAAGCATGCTCTTCATTTCAGCATCTGCAATACAGCAAGGAACATGAGCATGCCCAGAAAAAAAGAACTGTGTTTCCTACTCATACAGACCATATCTCGTTCAACTCTGGTTATGAAACTGATACAAACCACAGCATCTCTTACATAGATGCTCTTTAGTTAATAGTGAAAATCGTGTTGGTTTCGTGAAGTGTGTAAATTCATTTGGTGCTAAAAATTCACTGCGTTTACCATCAATGAACTCTTGCTTGTAGGACGACATGGAGCATGGAGTTAACTCCATTTCTAAATGGAAATTCAGAAGATTGTTCTCATCTATGAAACACAGTCTGTTTTAACGCAAGAAGCATGCTCTTCTTTCCAGCGTCTGCAATACAGCTAGAAACATGAGCATGGCAAGAAAAAAAAGAACTGTGTTTCCTAATCATACGGACCATATTTAGTGCAACTCTGCTTATGAAACTGATACAAACCTCAGCATCTCTTACACAGATACTCTTTAGTTAATAGTGAAAATCGTATTGGTGTCGTGAACTGTGTAAATTCATTTGAGCCGAAAAATAACTGAGTTTACCGGAAATGAACTCTTGCTTGTAGAAAGACACAGATCCTTTGGTTAAACTCAGTTTCTGAAGGGAAATTCAGAGCAGTGTTCTCATCCATGAAACACACTCCGTTTTATCGGAAGAAGCATGCTCTTCTTTTCAGCGTCTGCAATACAGCAAGGTTCATGAGCATGCCAGGAAGAAAAGAACTGTGTTTCCTATTCATACAGACCATATCTAGTTCAACACTGCTTATGAAACTGATACAATCCACATGATCTCGTTCATAGATGCTCTTTAGTTAATAGTGAAAATCGTATTGGTGTCGTGAACTGTGTAAATTCATTTGACCGTAAAATAACTGGGTTTACTGGAAATGAACTCTTGCTTGTAGGGCGGGCACAGATCCGTTGGTTAAACTCAGTTTCTGAAGAGAAATTCAGACCAGTGTTCTCATGCATGAAAGACACTCTGTTTTAACGCAAATAGCATGATCTTCTTTCCAGCGTCTGCAATACAGCAAGGAACATGAGCATGCCCAGAGAAAAAGAACTGTGTTTCCTACTCATACGGACCATATCTAGTTCCACTCTGCTTAAGAAACTCATACAAACCACATCATCTCTTACAGAGATGCTCTTTAGTCAATAGTGAAAATAGTATTGGTTTCGTTAACTGTGTAAATTCATTGAGCCGAAAAATAACTGGGTTTCCCGGAAATGAACTGTTGCTTGTAGGATGACACAGAGCATGGAGTGTAATTCCATTTCTGAAAGGAAATTCAGAAGAGTGTTCTCATCCATGAAACACACTCCTTTTTCACGAAAATAGCATGCTCTTCTTTCCAGCATCTGCAATACAGCAAGGAACATGAGAATGTCCAGAAAAAAAGAACTGCGTTTCCTACTCATACGGACCATATCTAGTTCAACACTGCTTATGAAACTGATACAAACCACATCATCTCTTACATAGATGCTCTTTAGTTAATAGTTAAAACCGTATTGGTTTTGTGAACTGAGTAAATTCATTTGAGCCGAAATATAACTGGGTTTACTGGAAATTAACTATTGCTTGTAGGAAGACACATAGCCTTTGGTTAAACTCAGTTTCTGAAGGGAAATTCAGACCTGTGTTCTCATCCATGAAACACTCTGTTTTAACGCAACATGCATGCTCTTCTTTCCAGCTATGCAATACAGCAAGCAACATGAGCATGCCCAGAAAAAAAGAACTGTGTTACCTACCCATACGGACCATATCTAGTTCAACTCTGCCTATGAAACTGATACAAACCACATCATCTCTTACTTAGATGCTCTTCAGTTAATAGTGAAAATCGTATTGGTTTCGTGAACTGTGTAAATATATTTGAACCAAAAAATACCTGGGTTTACCGGAAATGAACTATTGCTTATAGGACGACACAGAGCATGGAGTTTAACTCCATTTCTGAACGGAAATTCAGAAGAGTGTTCTCATCCATAAAACACACTCCGTTTTAAAGCAAATAGCATGCTCTTCTTTCCAGAGTCTGCAATACAGCAAGGAACATGAGAATGTCCAGAAAAAAGAACTGCGATTCCTACTCATACGGACCATATCTAGTTCAACTCTGCTTATGAAACTGCTACAAACCACATCATCTATTACATAGATGCTCTTTAGTTAATAGTGAAAATCGTACTGGTTTCGTGAACTGTGTCAATTCATTTGAGCCGAAAAATAACTGGGTTTACCGGAAATGAACTCTTGCTAGTAGTAAGACACAGAGCATGGCGTAAACCCCGATTCTAAAAGGAAATTCAGAAAAGTGTTCTCATCAATGAAACACAGTCTGTTTTAATGCAAGAGGCATGCACCTCTTTCCAGCATCTGCAATACCTCAAGAAACATGAGCATTGCCAGAAAAAAAGAACTGTGTTTCCTACTCATATGAACCATATCTAGTTCAACACTGCTTATGAAACGGATACAAAGCACAGCACCTCTTACAAAGATGCACTTTAGTTAAAAGTGAAAATCGTATTGGTTTCATGAACTGTGTAAATTCATTTGAGCGGAAAAATAACTGGGATTACCGGAAATGAACTCTTGCATGTAGGAAGACACAGATCCTTTGGTTAAACTCAGTTTCTGAAGGGAAATTCAGAGCAGTGTTCTCATCCATGAAACACACTCCATTTTATTGGAAGAAGCATGCTCTTCATTTCAGCATCTGCAATACAGCAAGGAACATGAGCATGCCCAGAAAAAAAGAACTGTGTTTCCTACTCATACAGACCATATCTCGTTCAACTCTGGTTATGAAACTGATACAAACCACAGCATCTCTTACATAGATGCTCTTTAGTTAATAGTGAAAATCGTGTTGGTTTCGTGAAGTGTGTAAATTCATTTGGTGCTAAAAATTCACTGCGTTTACCATCAATGAACTCTTGCTTGTAGGACGACATGGAGCATGGAGTTAACTCCATTTCTAAATGGAAATTCAGAAGATTGTTCTCATCTATGAAACACAGTCTGTTTTAACGCAAGAAGCATGCTCTTCTTTCCAGCGTCTGCAATACAGCTAGAAACATGAGCATGGCAAGAAAAAAAAGAACTGTGTTTCCTAATCATACGGACCATATTTAGTGCAACTCTGCTTATGAAACTGATACAAACCTCAGCATCTCTTACACAGATACTCTTTAGTTAATAGTGAAAATCGTATTGGTGTCGTGAACTGTGTAAATTCATTTGAGCCGAAAAATAACTGAGTTTACCGGAAATGAACTCTTGCTTGTAGAAAGACACAGATCCTTTGGTTAAACTCAGTTTCTGAAGGGAAATTCAGAGCAGTGTTCTCATCCATGAAACACACTCCGTTTTATCGGAAGAAGCATGCTCTTCTTTTCAGCGTCTGCAATACAGCAAGGTTCATGAGCATGCCAGGAAGAAAAGAACTGTGTTTCCTATTCATACAGACCATATCTAGTTCAACACTGCTTATGAAACTGATACAATCCACATGATCTCGTTCATAGATGCTCTTTAGTTAATAGTGAAAATCGTATTGGTGTCGTGAACTGTGTAAATTCATTTGACCGTAAAATAACTGGGTTTACTGGAAATGAACTCTTGCTTGTAGGGCGGGCACAGATCCGTTGGTTAAACTCAGTTTCTGAAGAGAAATTCAGACCAGTGTTCTCATGCATGAAAGACACTCTGTTTTAACGCAAATAGCATGATCTTCTTTCCAGCGTCTGCAATACAGCAAGGAACATGAGCATGCCCAGAGAAAAAGAACTGTGTTTCCTACTCATACGGACCATATCTAGTTCCACTCTGCTTAAGAAACTCATACAAACCACATCATCTCTTACAGAGATGCTCTTTAGTCAATAGTGAAAATAGTATTGGTTTCGTTAACTGTGTAAATTCATTGAGCCGAAAAATAACTGGGTTTCCCGGAAATGAACTGTTGCTTGTAGGATGACACAGAGCATGGAGTGTAATTCCATTTCTGAAAGGAAATTCAGAAGAGTGTTCTCATCCATGAAACACACTCCTTTTTCACGAAAATAGCATGCTCTTCTTTCCAGCATCTGCAATACAGCAAGGAACATGAGAATGTCCAGAAAAAAAGAACTGCGTTTCCTACTCATACGGACCATATCTAGTTCAACACTGCTTATGAAACTGATACAAACCACATCATCTCTTACATAGATGCTCTTTAGTTAATAGTTAAAACCGTATTGGTTTTGTGAACTGAGTAAATTCATTTGAGCCGAAATATAACTGGGTTTACTGGAAATTAACTATTGCTTGTAGGAAGACACATAGCCTTTGGTTAAACTCAGTTTCTGAAGGGAAATTCAGACCTGTGTTCTCATCCATGAAACACTCTGTTTTAACGCAACATGCATGCTCTTCTTTCCAGCTATGCAATACAGCAAGCAACATGAGCATGCCCAGAAAAAAAGAACTGTGTTACCTACCCATACGGACCATATCTAGTTCAACTCTGCCTATGAAACTGATACAAACCACATCATCTCTTACTTAGATGCTCTTTAGTTAATAGTGAAAATCGTATTGGTTTCGTGAACTGTGTAAATATATTTGAACCAAAAAATACCTGGGTTTACCGGAAATGAACTATTGCTTATAGGACGACACAGAGCATGGAGTTTAACTCCATTTCTGAACGGAAATTCAGAAGAGTGTTCTCATCCATGAAACACACTCCGTTTTAAAGCAAATAGCATGCTCTTCTTTCCAGAGTCTGCAATACAGCAAGGAACATGAGAATGTCCAGAAAAAAGAACTGCGATTCCTACTCATACGGACCATATCTAGTTCAACTCTGCTTATGAAACTGCTACAAACCACATCATCTATTACATAGATGCTCTTTAGTTAATAGTGAAAATCGTACTGGTTTCGTGAACTGTGTCAATTCATTTGAGCCGAAAAATAACTGGGTTTACCGGAAATGAACTCTTGCTAGTAGTAAGACACAGAGCATGGCGTAAACCCCGATTCTAAAAGGAAATTCAGAAAAGTGTTCTCATCAATGAAACACAGTCTGTTTTAATGCAAGAGGCATGCACCTCTTTCCAGCATCTGCAATACCTCAAGAAACATGAGCATTGCCAGAAAAAAAGAACTGTGTTTCCTACTCATATGAACCATATCTAGTTCAACACTGCTTATGAAACGGATACAAAGCACAGCACCTCTTACAAAGATGCACTTTAGTTAAAAGTGAAAATCGTATTGGTTTCATGAACTGTGTAAATTCATTTGAGCGGAAAAATAACTGGGATTACCGGAAATGAACTCTTGCATGTAGGAAGACACAGATCCTTTGGTTAAACTCAGTTTCTGAAGGGAAATTCAGAGCAGTGTTCTCATCCATGAAACACACTCCGTTTTATTGGAAGAAGCATGCTCTTCATTTCAGCATCTGCAATACAGCAAGGAACATGAGCATGCCCAGAAAAAAAGAACTGTGTTTCCTAATCATACGGACCATATCTCATTCAACTCTGGTTATGAAACTGATACAAACCACAGCATCTCTTACACAGATGCTCTTTAGTTAATAGTGAAAATCGTGTTGGTTTCGTGACTGTGTAAATTCATTTGAGCCCAAAAATATATGGGTTTACCGGAAATGAACGCTTTCTTGTAGGAGAACACAGAGCATGGCGTTAAACTCCGATTCTAAAGGAAAACTCAGAAAAGTGTTCTCATTAAGGAAACACAGTCTGGTTTAATGCAAGAAGCATGCTCTTCTTTCCAGCATCTGCAATACAGCAAGAAACATGAGCATGGCCAGAAAAAAGAACTGTGTTTCCTACTCATACAGACCATATCTCGTTCAACTCTGCTTATGAAACTGATACAAACCACAGCATCTCTTACATAGATGCTCTTTAGTTAATAGTGAAAATCGTGTTGGTTTCGTGAAGTGTGTAAATTCATTTGAGCCGAAAAATATCTGGGTTTACCGGAAATGAACGCTTGCTTGTAGGAGGACACAGAGCATGGCGTTAAACTCCGATTCTAAAGGGAAACTCAGAAAAGTGTTCTCATTAAGGAAACACAGTCTGGTTTAATGCAAGAAGCATGCTCTTCTTTCCAGCATCTGCAATACAGCAAGAAACATGAGCATGGCCAGAAAAAAAGAACTGTGTTTCCTACTCATACAGACCATATCTTGTTCAACTCTGGTTATGAAACTGATACAAACCACAGCATCTCTTACATAGATGCTCTTTAGTTAATAGTGAAAATCGTGTTGGTTTCTTGAAGTGTGTAAATTCATTTGGTGCTAAAAATTCACTGCGTTTTCCATCAATGAACTCTTGCTTGTAGGACGACATGGCGCATGGAGTTAACTCCGTTTCTAAATGGAAATTCAGAAGAGTGTTCTCATCCATGAAACACAGTCTGTTTTAACGCAAGAAGGATGCTCCTCTTTCCAGCATCTGCAATACAGCAAGAAACATGAGCATGGCCAGAAAAAAAGAACTGTGTATCCCACTCATACGGACCATATCTAGTTCAACTCTGCTTATCAACTTGATACAAAGCACAGCATCTCTTACATAGATGCACTTTAGTTAATTGTGAAAAACGTGTTGGGTTTGTGAACTGTGTAAATTCATTTGAGCCGAAAATTCACTAACTTTAGCAGAAATGTACTCTTGCTTGTAGGAAAACACAGATCATTTAGTTTAACTCAATTCCTGAAGGGAAATTCAGAAGGGTGTTCTCATCCATGAAACACAGTCTGTTTTAACGCTAGAAGCATGCTCTTCTTTCCAGCGTCTGCAATACAGCTAGAAACATGAGCATGGCAAGAAAAAAAAGAACTGTGTTTCCTAACAATACGGACCATATTTAGTGCAACTCTGCTTATGAAACTGATACAAACCACAGCATCTCTTACACAGATGCTCTTTAGTTAATAGTGAAAATCGTGTTGCTTTCGTGAACTGTGTAAATTCATTTGGCGCCGAAAATTCATTGTGTTTATCAGAAATGAACTCTTGCTTGTAGGACGACATAGAGCATGGAGTTTAACTCCAATTCTAAATGAAAATTCAGAAGTGTATTCTCATCCATGAAACACAGTCTGTTTTAACGCAAGAAGCATGCTCTTCTTTCCAGCATCTTCAATACAGCAAGGTTCATGAGAGTGCCAGGAAGAAAAGAACTGTGTTTTCTACTCATACGGACCATATCTAGTTCAACACTGCTTATGAAACTGATATAATCCACATCATCTCGTCCATAGATGCTGTTTAGTTAATAGTGAAAATCGCATTGGTGTCGTGAACTGTGTAAATTCATTTGAGCCGAAAAATAACTGAGTTTACCGGAAATGAACTCTTGCTTGTAGAAAGACACAGATCCTTTGGTTAAACTCAGTTTCTGATGGGAAATTCAGAGCAGTGTTCTCATCCATGAAACACACTCCGTTTTATTGGAAGAAGCATGCTCTTCTTTTCAGCGTCTGCAATACAGCAAGGTTCATGAGCATGCCAGGAAGAAAAGAACTGTGTTTTCTACTCATAAGGACCATATCTAGTTCAACACTGCTTATGAAACTGATATAATCCACATCATCTCGTCCATAGATGCTCTTTAGTTAATAGTGAAAATCGTGTTGGATTCGTGACTGTGTAAATTCATTTGAGCCCAAAAATATATGGGTTTACCGGAAATGAACGCTTTCTTGTAGGAGAACACAGAGCATGGCGTTAAACTCCGATTCTAAAGGAAAACTCAGAAAAGTGTTCTCATTAAGGAAACACAGTCTGGTTTAATGCAAGAAGCATGCTCTTCTTTCCAGCATCTGCAATACAGCAAGAAACATGAGCATGGCCAGAAAAAAGAACTGTGTTTCCTACTCATACAGACCATATCTCGTTCAACTCTGCTTATGAAACTGATACAAACCACAGCATCTCTTACATAGATGCTCTTTAGTTAATAGTGAAAATCGTGTTGGTTTCGTGAAGTGTGTAAATTCATTTGGCGCTAAAAATTCACTGCGTTTATCATCAATGAACTCTTGCTTGTAGGACGACATGGAGCATGGAGTTAACTCCGTTTCTAAATGGAAATTCAGAAGAGTGTTCTCATCCATGAAACACAGTCTGTTTTAACGCAAGAAGCATGCTCCTCTTTCCAGCATCTGCAATACAGCAAGAAACATGAGCATGCCCAGAAAAAAAGAACTGTGTTTCCTACTCATACGGACCATATCTAGTTCAACTCTGCTTATGAACTTGATACAAAGCACAGCATCTCTTACATAGATGCACTTTAGTTAATAGGGAAAAACGTGTTGGGTTTGTGAACTGTGTCAATTCATTTGAGCCGAAAATTCACTAACTTTAGCAGAAATGTACTCTTGCTTGTAGGAAAACACAGATCATTTAGTTTAACTCAATTCCTGAAGGGAAATTCAGAAGGATATTCTCATCCATGAAACACAGTCTGTTTTAACGCTAGAAGCATGCTCTTCTTTCCAGCGTCTGCAATACAGCTAGAAACATGAGCATGGCAAGAAAAAAAAGAACTGTGTTTCCTACTCATACGGGCCATATTTAGTGCAACTCTGTTTAGGAAACTGATACAAACCTCAGCATCTCTTACATAGATGCTCTTTAGTTAATAGTGAAAATCGTATCGGTGTCGTGAACTGTGTAAATTCATTAGAGCCGAAAAATAACTGAGTTTACCGGAAATGAACTCTTGCTTGTAGAAAGACACATAGCCTTTGGTTAAACTCAGTTTCTGAAGGGAAATTCACACCTGTGTTCTCATCCATGAAACACTCTCTGTTTTAACGCAACATGCATGCTCTTCTTTCCAGCTTTGCAATACAGCAAGCAACATGAGCATGCCCAGAAAAAAAGAACTGTGTTACCTACCCATACGGACCATATCTAGTTCAACTCTGCCTATGAAACTGATACAAACCACATCATCTCTTACTTAGATGCTCTTTAGTTAATCGTGAAAATCGTATTGGTTTCGTGAACTGTGTAAATATATTTGAACCAAAAAATACCTGGGTTTACCGGAAATGAACTATTGCTTATAGGACGACACAGAGCATGGAGTTTAACTCCATTTCTGAACGGAAATTCAGAAGAGTGTTCTCATCCATGAAACACACTCCGTTTTAAAGCAAATAGCATGCTCTTCTTTCCAGCGTCTGCAATACAGCAAGGAACATGAGCATTGCCAGAAAAAAGAACTGCGATTCCTACTCATACGGACCATATCTAGTTCAACTCTGCTTATGAAACTGCTACAAACCACATCATCTATTACATAGATGCTCTTTAGTTAATAGTGAAAATCGTATTGGTTTCGTGAACTGTGTCAATTCATTTGAGCCGAAAAATAACTGGGTTTACCGGAAATGAACTCTTGCTAGTAGTAAGACACAGAGCATGGCGTTAAACCCCGATTCTAAAAGGAAATTCAGAAAAGTGTTCTCATCAATGAAACACAGTCTGTTTTAATGCCAGAGGCATGCTCCTCTTTCCAGCATCTGCAATACAGCAAGAAACATGAGCATTGCCAGAAAAAAAGAACTGTGTTTCCTACTCATATGAACCATATCTAGTTCAACACTGCTTATGAAACTGATACAAAGCACAGCACCTCTTACAAAGATGCACTTTAGTTAAAAGTGAAAATCGTATTGGTTTCGTGAACTGTGTAAATTCATTTGAGCGGAAAAATAACTGGGATTACCGGAAATGAACTCTTGCTTGTAGGAAGACACAGATCCTTTGGTTAAACTCAGTTTCTGAAGGGAAATTCAGAGCAGTGTTCTCATCCATGAAACACACTCCGTTTTATTGGAAGAAGCATGCTCTTCTTTTCAGCGTCTGCAAAACAGCAAGGAACAGGAGCATGCCCAGAAAAAAAAAAAAAACTGTGTTTCCTACTCATACAGACCATATCTAGTTCAACTCTGCTTATGAATCTGATACAATCCATATCATCTCTTACATAGATGCTCTTTAGTTAATAGTGAAAATCGTGTTGGTTTCGTGAAGTGTGTAAATTAATTTGAGCCGAAAAATAACTGGGTTTACCGGAAATGAACGCTTGCTTGTAGGAGGACACAGAGCATGGCGTTAAACTGAGATTCTAAAGGGAAACTCAGAAAAGTTTTCTCATCAAGGAAACACAGTCTGGTTTAATGCAAGAAGCATGCTCTTCTTTCCAGCCTCTGCAATACAGCAAGAAACATGAGCATGGCCAGAAAAAAAGAACTGTGTTTCCTACTCATACAGACCATATCTAGTTCAACTCTGCTTATGAATCTGATACAATCCATATCATCTCTTACATAGATGCTCTTTAGTTAATAGTGAAAATCGTGTTGGTTTCGTGAAGTGTGTAAATTAATTTGAGCCGAAAAATAACTGGGTTTACCGGAAATGAACGCTTGCTTGTAGGAGGACCCAGAGCATGGCGTTAAACTCCGATTCTAAAGGGAAACTCAGAAAAGTGTTCTCATTAAGGAAACACAGTCTGGTTTAATGCAAGAAGCATGCTCTTCTTTCCAGCCTCTGCAATACAGCAAGAAACATGAGCATGGCCAGAAAAAAAGAACTGTGTTTCCTACTCATACAGACCATATCTCGTTCAACTCTGGTTATGAAACTGATACAAACCACAGCATCTCTTACATAGATGCTCTTTAGTTAATAGTGAAAATCGTGTTGGTTTCGTGAAGTGTGTAAATTCATTTGAGCCGAAAAATATCTGGGTTTACCGGAAATGAACGCTTGCTTGTAGGAGGACACAGAGCATGGCGTTAAACTCCGATTCTAAAGGGAAACTCAGAAAAGTGTTCTCATTAAGGAAACACAGTCTGGTTTAATGCAAGAAGCATGCTCTTCTTTCCAGCATCTGCAATACAGCAAGAAACATGAGCATGGCCAGAAAAAAAGAACTGTGTTTCCTACTCATACAGACCATATCTTGTTCAACTCTGGTTATGAAACTGATACAAACCACAGCATCTCTTACATAGATGCTCTTTAGTTAATAGTGAAAATCGTGTTGGTTTCGTGAAGTGTGTAAATTCATTTGGTGCTAAAAATTCACTGCGTTTTCCATCAATGAACTCTTGCTTGTAGGACGACATGGCGCATGGAGTTAACTCCGTTTCTAAATGGAAATTCAGAAGAGTGTTCTCATCCATGAAACACAGTCTGTTTTAACGCAAGAAGGATGCTCCTCTTTCCAGCATCTGCAATACAGCAAGAAACATGAGCATGGCCAGAAAAAAAGAACTGTGTATCCCACTCATACGGACCATATCTAGTTCAACTCTGCTTATCAACTTGATACAAAGCACAGCATCTCTTACATAGATGCACTTTAGTTAATTGTGAAAAACGTGTTGGGTTTGTGAACTGTGTAAATTCATTTGAGCCGAAAATTCACTAACTTTAGCAGAAATGTACTCTTGCTTGTAGGAAAACACAGATCATTTAGTTTAACTCAATTCCTGAAGGGAAATTCAGAAGGGTGTTCTCATCCATGAAACACAGTCTGTTTTAACGCTAGAAGCATGCTCTTCTTTCCAGCGTCTGCAATACAGCTAGAAACATGAGCATGGCAAGAAAAAAAAGAACTGTGTTTCCTAACAATACGGACCATATTTAGTGCAACTCTGCTTATGAAACTGATACAAACCACAGCATCTCTTACACAGATGCTCTTTAGTTAATAGTGAAAATCGTGTTGCTTTCGTGAACTGTGTAAATTCATTTGGCGCCGAAAATTCATTGTGTTTATCAGAAATGAACTCTTGCTTGTAGGACGACATAGAGCATGGAGTTTAACTCCAATTCTAAATGAAAATTCAGAAGTGTATTCTCATCCATGAAACACAGTCTGTTTTAACGCAAGAAGCATGCTCTTCTTTCCAGCATCTTCAATACAGCAAGGTTCATGAGAGTGCCAGGAAGAAAAGAACTGTGTTTTCTACTCATACGGACCATATCTAGTTCAACACTGCTTATGAAACTGATATAATCCACATCATCTCGTCCATAGATGCTGTTTAGTTAATAGTGAAAATCGCATTGGTGTCGTGAACTGTGTAAATTCATTTGAGACGAAAAATAACTGAGTTTACCGGAAATGAACTCTTGCTTGTAGAAAGACACAGATCCTTTGGTTAAACTCAGTTTCTGATGGGAAATTCAGAGCAGTGTTCTCATACATGAAACACACTCCGTTTTATTGGAAGAAGCATGCTCTTCTTTTCAGCGTCTGCAATACAGCAAGGTTCATGAGCATGCCAGGAAGAAAAGAACTGTGTTTTCTACTCATAAGGACCATATCTAGTTCAACACTGCTTATGAAACTGATATAATCCACATCATCTCGTCCATAGATGCTCTTTAGTTAATAGTGAAAATCGTGTTGGATTCGTGACTGTGTAAATTCATTTGAGCCCAAAAATATATGGGTTTACCGGAAATGAACGCTTTCTTGTAGGAGAACACAGAGCATGGCGTTAAACTCCGATTCTAAAGGAAAACTCAGAAAAGTGTTCTCATTAAGGAAACACAGTCTGGTTTAATGCAAGAAGCATGCTCTTCTTTCCAGCATCTGCAATACAGCAAGAAACATGAGCATGGCCAGAAAAAAGAACTGTGTTTCCTACTCATACAGACCATATCTCGTTCAACTCTGCTTATGAAACTGATACAAACCACAGCATCTCTTACATAGATGCTCTTTAGTTAATAGTGAAAATCGTGTTGGTTTCGTGAAGTGTGTAAATTCATTTGGCGCTAAAAATTCACTGCGTTTATCATCAATGAACTCTTGCTTGTAGGACGACATGGAGCATGGAGTTAACTCCGTTTCTAAATGGAAATTCAGAAGAGTGTTCTCATCCATGAAACACAGTCTGTTTTAACGCAAGAAGCATGCTCCTCTTTCCAGCATCTGCAATACAGCAAGAAACATGAGCATGCCCAGAAAAAAAGAACTGTGTTTCCTACTCATACGGACCATATCTAGTTCAACTCTGCTTATGAACTTGATACAAAGCACAGCATCTCTTACATAGATGCACTTTAGTTAATAGGGAAAAACGTGTTGGGTTTGTGAACTGTGTCAATTCATTTGAGCCGAAAATTCACTAACTTTAGCAGAAATGTACTCTTGCTTGTAGGAAAACACAGATCATTTAGTTTAACTCAATTCCTGAAGGGAAATTCAGAAGGATATTCTCATCCATGAAACACAGTCTGTTTTAACGCTAGAAGCATGCTCTTCTTTCCAGCGTCTGCAATACAGCTAGAAACATGAGCATGGCAAGAAAAAAAAGAACTGTGTTTCCTACTCATACGGGCCATATTTAGTGCAACTCTGTTTATGAAACTGATACAATCCACATGATCTCGTTCATAGATGCTCTTTAGTTAATAGTGAAAATCGTATCGGTGTCGTGAACTGTGTAAATTCATTAGAGCCGAAAAATAACTGAGTTTACCGGAAATGAACTCTTGCTTGTAGAAAGACACATAGCCTTTGGTTAAACTCAGTTTCTGAAGGGAAATTCACACCTGTGTTCTCGTCCATGAAACACTCTCTGTTTTAACGCAACATGCATGCTCTTCTTTCCAGCTTTGCAATACAGCAAGCAACATGAGCATGCCCAGAAAAAAAGAACTGTGTTACCTACCCATACGGACCATATCTAGTTCAACTCTGCCTATGAAACTGATACAAACCACATCATCTCTTACTTAGATGCTCTTTAGTTAATCGTGAAAATCGTATTGGTTTCGTGAACTGTGTAAATATATTTGAACCAAAAAATACCTGGGTTTACCGGAAATGAACTATTGCTTATAGGACGACACAGAGCATGGAGTTTAACTCCATTTCTGAACGGAAATTCAGAAGAGTGTTCTCATCCATGAAACACACTCCGTTTTAAAGCAAATAGCATGCTCTTCTTTCCAGCGTCTGCAATACAGCAAGGAACATGAGCATTGCCAGAAAAAAGAACTGCGATTCCTACTCATACGGACCATATCTAGTTCAACTCTGCTTATGAAACTGCTACAAACCACATCATCTATTACATAGATGCTCTTTAGTTAATAGTGAAAATCGTATTGGTTTCGTGAACTGTGTCAATTCATTTGAGCCGAAAAATAACTGGGTTTACCGGAAATGAACTCTTGCTAGTAGTAAGACACAGAGCATGGCGTTAAACCCCGATTCTAAAAGGAAATTCAGAAAAGTGTTCTCATCAATGAAACACAGTCTGTTTTAATGCCAGAGGCATGCTCCTCTTTCCAGCATCTGCAATACAGCAAGAAACATGAGCATTGCCAGAAAAAAAGAACTGTGTTTCCTACTCATATGAACCATATCTAGTTCAACACTGCTTATGAAACTGATACAAAGCACAGCACCTCTTACAAAGATGCACTTTAGTTAAAAGTGAAAATCGTATTGGTTTCGTGAACTGTGTAAATTCATTTGAGCGGAAAAATAACTGGGATTACCGGAAATGAACTCTTGCTTGTAGGAAGACACAGATCCTTTGGTTAAACTCAGTTTCTGAAGGGAAATTCAGAGCAGTGTTCTCATCCATGAAACACACTCCGTTTTATTGGAAGAAGCATGCTCTTCTTTTCAGCGTCTGCAAAACAGCAAGGAACAGGAGCATGCCCAGAAAAAAAAAAAAAACTGTGTTTCCTACTCATACAGACCATATCTAGTTCAACTCTGCTTATGAATCTGATACAATCCATATCATCTCTTACATAGATGCTCTTTAGTTAATAGTGAAAATCGTGTTGGTTTCGTGAAGTGTGTAAATTAATTTGAGCCGAAAAATAACTGGGTTTACCGGAAATGAACGCTTGCTTGTAGGAGGACACAGAGCATGGCGTTAAACTGAGATTCTAAAGGGAAACTCAGAAAAGTTTTCTCATCAAGGAAACACAGTCTGGTTTAATGCAAGAAGCATGCTCTTCTTTCCAGCCTCTGCAATACAGCAAGAAACATGAGCATGGCCAGAAAAAAAGAACTGTGTTTCCTACTCATACAGACCATATCTCGTTCAACTCTGGTTATGAAACTGATACAAACCACAGCATCTCTTACATAGATGCTCTTTAGTTAATAGTGAAAATCGTGTTGGTTTCTTGAAGTGTGTAAATTCATTTGAGCCGAAAAATAACTGGGTTTACCGGAAATGAACGCTTGCTTGTAGGAGGACACAGAGCATGGCGTTAAACTCCGATTCTAAAGGAAAACTCAGAAAAGTGTTCTCATTAAGGAAACACAGTCTGGTTTAATGCAAGAAGCATGCTCTTCTTTCCAGCCTCTGCAATAAAGCAAGAAACATGAGCATGGCCAGAAAAAAAGAACTGTGTTTCCTACTCATACAGACCATATCTCATTCAACTCTGGTTATGAAACTGATACAAACCACAGCATCTCTTACATAGATGCTCTTTAGTTAATAGTGAAAATCGTGTTGGTTTCGTGAAGTGTGTAAATTCATTTGAGCCGAAAAATAACTGGGTTTACCGGAAATGAACGCTTGCTTGTAGGAGGACACAGAGCATGGCGTTAAACTCCGATTCTAAAGGAAAACTCAGAGAGTGTTCTCATTAAGGAAACACAGTCTGGTTTAATGCAAGAAGCATGCTCTTCTTTCCAGCCTCTGCAATACAGCAAGAAACATGAGCATGGCCAGAAAAAAAGAACTGTGTTTCCTACTCATACAGACCATATCTCGTTCAACTCTGGTTATGAAACTGATACAAACCACAGCATCTCTTACATAGATGCTCTTTAGTTAATAGTGAAAATCGTGTTGGTTTCGTGAAGTGTGTAAATTCATTTGGTGCTAAAAATTCACTGCGTTTACCATCAATGAACTCTTGCTTGTAGGATGACATGGAGCATGGGGTTAACTCCGTTTCTAAATGGAAATTCATAAGAGTGTTCTCATCCATGAAACACAGTCTGTTTTAACGCAAGAAGCATGCTCCGCTTTCCAGCATCTGCAATACAGCAAGAAACATGAGCATGGCCAGAAAAAAAAGAACTGTGTTTCCCACTCATACGGACCATATCTAGTTCAACTCTGCTTATGAACTTGATACAAAGCACAGCATCTCTTACTTAGATGCACTTTAGTTAATAGGGAAAAACGTGTTGGGTTTGTGAACTGTGTAAATTCATTTGAGCCGAAAATTCACTAACTTTAGCAGAAATGTACTCTTGCTTGTAGGAAAACACAGATCATTTAGTTTAACTCAATTCCTGAAGGGAAATTCAGAAGGGTGTTCTCATCCATGAAACACAGTCTGTTTTAACGCTAGAAGCATGCTCTTCTTTCCAGCGTCTGCAATACAGCTAGAAACATGAGCATGGCAAGAAAAAAAAGAACTGTGTTTCCTACTCATGCGGACCATATCTCATTCAACTCTGCTTATGAAACTGATACAAACAACAGCATTTCTTACATAGATACACTTTAGTTAATAGTGAAAATCGTGTTGGTTTCATGAACTGTGTAAATTCAATTGGCGCCGAAAATTCACTGGGTTTACCAGAAATGACCTCTTGCTTGTAGGACGACATAGAGCATGGAGTTTAACTCCAATTCTAAATGAAAATTCAGAAGTGTTTTCTCATCCATGAAACACAGTCTGTTATAACGCAAGAAGCATGCTCTTCTTTCCAGCATCTGCAATACAACAAGAAACATAAGCATGCCCAGAAAAAAAGAACTGTGTTTAATACTCATACAGACCATATCTCGTTCACCTCTCGTTATGAAACTGATACAAACCACAGCATCTCTTACAAAGATGCTCTTTAGTTAATAGTGAAAATCGTGTTGGTTTCGTGAAGTGTGTAAATTCATTTGGTGCTATAAATTCACTGCGTTTACCAGAAATGAACTCTTGCTTGTAGGACGACATGGAGCATGGAGTTAACTCCGTTTCTAAATGGAAATTCAGAAGAGTGTTCTCATCCATGAAACACAGTCTGTTTTAAAGCAAGAATCATGCTCCTCTTTCCAGCATCTACAATACAGCAAGAAACATGAGCATGGCCAGAAAAAAAGAACTGTGTTTCCCACTCATACGGACCATATCAAGTTCAACTCTGCTCATGAACTTGATACAAAGCACAGCATCTCTTACATAGATGCTCTTTAGGTAATAGTGAAAATCGTATTGATTTCGTGAACTTTGTACATTCATTTGAGCCGAAAAATAACTGGGATTACCGGAAATGAACTCTTGCTTGTAGGAAGACACAGATCCTTTGGTTAAACTCAGTTTCTGAAGGGAAATTCAGAGCAGTGTTCTCATCCATGAAACACACTCCGTTTTATTGGAAGAAGCATGCTCTTCTTTTCAGCGTCTGCAATACAGCAAGGTTCATGAGCATGCCAGGAAGAAAAGAACTGTGTTTCCTACTCATACGGACCATATCTAGTTCAACACTGCGTATGAAACTGATACAATACACATCATCTCGTCCATAGATGCTCTTAAGTTAATAGTGAAAATCTTATTGGTTTCGTGCACTGTGTTAATTCATTTGAGCCCAAAAATATCTGGTTTTACCGGAAATGAACTCTTGCTTGTAGGAAGACAGAGAGCATGGAGGTTAACTCCGAATCTAAAGGGAAATTCAGAAAAGTGTTCTCATCCATGAAACACATTCTGTTTTAATGCAAGAAGCTTGCTCTTCTTTCCAGCATCTGCAATACACCAAGGAACATGAGCATGCCCAGAAAAAAAGAACTGTGTTTCCTACTAATGCGGACCATATCTCATTCAACTCTGCTTATGAAACTGATACAAACCACAGCATCTCTTACATAGATGCTCTTTAGTTAATAGTGAAAATCGTGTTGGTTTCGTGAACTGTGTAAATTCATTTGGCGCCGAAAATTCAATGTGTTTACAAGACATGAACTCTTGCATGTAGGACGACATAGAGCATGGAGTTTAACTCCAATTCTAAATGAAAATTCAGAAGTGTATTCTCATCCATGAAACACAGTCTGTTTTAATGCAAGAAGCATGCTCTTCTTTCCAGCATCTGCAATACAGCAAGAAACATGACCATGGCCAGAAAAAAAGAACTGTGTTTCCTACTCATACAGACCATATCTTGTTCAACTCTGGTTATGAAACTGATACAAACCACAGCATCTCTTACATAGATGCTCTTTAGTTAATAGTGAAAATCGTGTTGGTTTCGTGAAGTGTGTAAATTCATTTGGTGCTAAAAATTCACTGCGTTTTCCATCAATGAACTCTTGCTTGTAGGACGACATGGCGCATGGAGTTAACTCCGTTTCTAAATGGAAATTCAGAAGAGTGTTCTCATCCATGAAACACAGTCTGTTTTAACGCAAGAAGGATGCTCCTCTTTCCAGCATCTGCAATACAGCAAGAAACATGAGCATGGCCAGAAAAAAAGAACTGTGTATCCCACTCATACGGACCATATCTAGTTCAACTCTGCTTATCAACTTGATACAAAGCACAGCATCTCTTACATAGATGCACTTTAGTTAATTGTGAAAAACGTGTTGGGTTTGTGAACTGTGTAAATTCATTTGAGCCGAAAATTCACTAACTTTAGCAGAAATGTACTCTTGCTTGTAGGAAAACACAGATCATTTGGTTTAACTCAATTCCTGAAGGGAAATTCAGACCAGTGGTCTCATCCATGAAACACAGTCTGTTTTAACGCTAGAAGCATGCTCTTCTTTCCAGCATCTGCAATACAGCTAGAAACATGAGCATGGCAAGAAAAAAAGAACTGTGTTTCCTACTCATACAGACCATATCTAGTTCAACTCTGCTCATGAAACTGATAAAAACCACAGCATCTCTTACATAGATGCTCTTTAGTTAATAGTGAAAATCCTGTTGGTTTCGTGAACAGTGTAAATTCATTTGGCGCCGAAAATTCAATGTGTTTACAAGACATGATCTCTTGCTTGTAGGACGACATAGAGCATGGAGTTTAACTCCAATTCTAAATGAAAATTCAGAAGTGTATTCTCATCCATGAAACACAGTCTGTTTTAACGCAAGAAGCATGCTCTTCTTTCCAGCATCTGCAATACATCAAGAAACATGAGCATGCCCAGAAAAAAGAACTGTGTTTCCTACTCATACAGACCATATCTCGTTCAGCTCTGGTTGTGAAACTGATACAAAGCACAGCATCTCTTACAAAGATGCACTTTAGTTAATAGTGAAGAACGTGTTGGGTTTGTGAACTGTGTAAATTCATTTGAGCCGAAAATTCACTGCCTTTACCACAAATGTACTCTTGCTTGTAGGAAAACACAGATCATTTAGTTTAACTCAATTCCTGAAGGGAAATTCAGAAGGGTGTTCTCATCCATGAAACACAGTCTGTTTTAACGCTAGAAGCATGCTCTTCTTTACAGCATCTGCAATACAGCTAGAAACATGAGCATGGCAAGAAAAAAAAGAACTGTGTTTCCTACTCATACGGACCATATTTAGTGCAACTCTGCTTATGAAACTGATACAAACCACAGCATCTCTTACATAGATGCTCTTTAGTTAATAGTGAAAATCGTATTGGTTTCGTGAACTTTGTAAATTCATTTGAGCCGAAAAGTAACTGGGTTTACCGGAAATGAACTCTTGCTTGTAGGAAGACACAGATCCTTTGGTTAAACTCAGTTTCTGAAGGGAAATTCAGAGCAGTGTTCTCATCCATGAAACACACTCCGTTTTATTGGAAGAAGCATGCTCTTCTTTTCAGCGTCTGCAATACAGCAAGGTTCATGAGCATGCCAGGAAGAAAAGAGCTGTGTTTCCTACTCATACGGACCATATCTAGTTCAACACTGCTTATGAAACTGATACAATCCACATCATCTCGTCCATAGATGCTCTTTAGTTAATAGTGAAAATCGTATTGGTTTCGTGAACTGTGTAAATTCATTTGAGCCAAAAATATCTGGGTTTACCGGAAAAGAACTCTTGCTTGTAGGAAGACACAGAGCATGGAGTTTAACTCTGATTCTAAAGGGAAATTCAGAAAAGTGTTCTCATCCATGAAACACATTCTGTTTTAATGCAAGAAGCATGCTCTTCTTTCCAGCATCTGCAATACACCAAGAAACATGAGCATGCCCAGAAAAAAGAACTGTGTTTCCTACTCATACAGACCATATCTCGTTCAGCTCTGGTTATGAAACTTATACAAAGCACAGCATCTCTTACAAAGATGCACTTTAGTTAATAGTGAAAAACGTGTTGGGTTTGTGAACTGTGTAAATTCATTTGAGCAGAAAATTCATTACCTTGACTAGAAATGTACTATTGCTTGTAGGAAAACACAGATCATTTGGTTTAACTCAATTCCTGAAGGGAAATTCAGACCAGTGGTCTCATCCATGAAACACAGTCTGTTTTCACGCTAGAAGCATGCTCTTCTTTCCAGCATCTGCAATACAGCTAGAAACATGAGCATGGCAAGAAAAAAAGAACTGTGTTTCCTACTCATACGGACCATATCTAGTTCAACTCTGCTCATGAAACTGATACAAACCACAGCATCTCTTACTTAGATGCTCTTTAGTTAATAGTGAAAATCCTGTTGGTTTCGTGAACAGTGTAAATTCATATGGCGCCGAAATTCAATGTGTTTACAAGACATGAACTCTTGCTTGTAGGACGACATAGAGCATGGAGTTTAACTCCAATTCTAAATGAAAATTCAGAAGTGTATTCTCATCCATGAAACACAGTCTGTTTTAACGCACGAAGCATGCTCTTCTTTCCAGCATCTGCAATACATCAAGAAAAATGAGCATGCCCAGAAAAAAGAACTGTGTTTCCTACTCATACAGACCATATCTCATTCAGCTCTGCTTATGAAACTGATACAAACCACAGCATCTCTTACATAGATGCTCTTTAGTTAATAGTGAAAATCCTGTTGGTTTCGTGAACTGTGTAAATTCATTTGAGCCCAAAAATATCTGGGTTTACCGGAAATGAACACTTGCTTGTAGGAGGACACAGAGCATGGCGTTAAACTCCGATTCTAAAGGGAAACTCAGAAAAGTGTTCTCATCAAGGAAACACAGTCTGGTTTAATGCAAGAAGCATGCTCTTCTTTCCAGCATCTGCAATACAGCAAGAAACATAAGCATGCCCAGAAAAAAAGAACTGTCTTTAATACTCATACGGACCATATCTAGTTCAACTCTGGTTATGAAACTGATACAAACCACACCATCTCTTACATAGATCCACTTTAGTTAATAGTGAAAATCGCATTGGTGTTGTGAACTGTGTAAATTCATTTGAGCCGAAAAATAACTGAGTTTACCGGAAATGAACTCTTGCTTGTAGAAAGACACAGATCCTTTGGTTAAACTCAGTTTCTGAAGGGAAATTCAGAGCAGTGTTCTCATCCATGAAACACACTCCGTTTTATTGGAAGAAGCATGCTCTTCTTTTCAGCGTCTGCAATACAGCAAGGTTCATGAGCATGCCAGGAAGAAAAGAACTGTGTTTCCTACTAATACGGACCATATCTAGTTCAACACTGCTTATGAAACTGATACAATCCACATCATCTCATCCATAGATGCTCTTTAGTTAATAGTGAAAATCGTATTCCTTTCTTGAACTGTGTAAAATTATTTGAGCCCAAAAATATCTGGGTTTACCGGAAATGAACTCTTACTTGTAGGAAGACAGAGAGCATGGAGTTTAACTCCGAATCTAAAGGGAAATTCAGAAAAGTGTTCTCATCCATGAAACACATTCTGTTTTAATGCAAGAAGCATGCTCTTCTTTCCAGCATCTGCAATACACCAAGGAACATGAGCATGCCCAGAAAAAAAGAACTGTGTTTCCTACTCATGCGGACAATATCTCATTCAACTCTGCTTATGAAACTGATACAAACCACAGCATCTCTTACATAGATGCTCTTTAGTTAATAGTGAAAATCGTGTTGGTTTCGTGAACTGTGTAAATTCATTTGGCGCCGAAAATTCAACGTGTTTACAAGACATGAACTCTTGCTTGTAGGACGACATAGAGCATGGAGTTTAACTCCAATTCTAAATGAAAATTCAGAAGTGTATTCTCATCCATGAAACACAGTCTGTTTTAACGCAAGAAGCATGCTCTTCTTTCCAGCATCTGCAATACATCAAGAAACATGAGCATGCCCAGAAAAAAGAACTGTGTTTCCTACTCATACAGACCATATCTCGTTCAGCTCTGGTTGTGAAACTAATACAATGCACAGCATCTCTTACAAAGATGCACTTTAGTTAATAGTGAAAAACGTGTTGGGTTTGTGAACTGTGTAAATTCATTTGAGCAGAAAATTCACTACCTTTACTAGAAATGTACTATTGCTTGTAGGAAAACACAGATCATTTGGTTTAACTAAATTCCTGAAGGGAAATTCAGACCAGTGGTCTCATCCATGAAACACAGTCTGTTTTCACGCTAGAAGCATGCTCTTCTTTCCAGCATCTGCAATACAGCTAGAAACATGAGCATGGCAAGAAAAAAAGAACTGTGTTTCCTACTCATACGGACCATATCTAGTTCAACTCTGCTCATGAAACTGATACAAACCACAGCATCTCTTACATAGATGCTCTTTTGTTAATAGTGAAAATCCTGTTGGTTTCGTGAACAGTGTAAATTCATATATCGCCAAAATTCAATGTGTTTACAAGACATGAACTCTTGCTTGTAGGACGACATAGAGCATGGAGTTTAACTCCAATTCTAAATGAAGATTCAGAAGTGTATTCTCATCCATGAAACACAGTCTGTTTTAACGCAAGAAGCATGCTCTTCTTTCCAGCATCTGCAATACATCAAGAAACATGAGCATGCCCAGAAAAAAGAACTGTGTTTCCTACTCATACAGACCATATCTCGTTCAGCTCTGGTTATGAAACTGATACAAACCACATCATCTCTTACTTAGATGCTCTTTAGTTAATAATGAAAATCGTATTGGTTTCGTGAACTGTGTAAATATATTTGAACCAAAAAATACCTGGGTTTACCGGAAATGAACTATTGCTTATAGGACGACACAGAGCATGGAGTTTAACTCCATTTCTGAACGGAAATTCAGAAGAGTGTTCTCATCCATGAAACACACTCCGTTTTAACGCAAATAGCATGCTCTTGTTTCCAGCGTCTGCAATACAGCAAGGAACATGAGAATGTCCAGAAAAAAGAACTGCGATTCCTACTCATACGGACCATATCTAGTTCAAATCTGCTTATGAAACTGCTACAAACCACATCATCTATTACATAGATGCTCTTTAGTTAATAGTGAAAATCGTATTGGTTTTGTGAACTGTGTCAATTCATTTGAGCCGAAAAATACCTGGGTTTACCGGAAATGAACTCTTGCTAGTAGTAAGACACAGAGCATGGCGTTAAACCCCGATTCTAAAAGGAAATTCAGAAAAGTGTTCCCATCAACGAAACACAGTCTGTTTTAATGCAAGAGGCATGCTCCTCTTTCCAGCATCTGCAATACAGCAAGAAACATGAGCATTGCCAGAAAAAAAGAACTGTGTTTCCTACTCATATGAACCATATCTAGTTCAACACTGCTTATGAAACTGATACAAAGCACAGCACCTCTTACAAAGATGCACTTTAGTTAAAAGTGAAAATCGTATTGGTTTCGTGAACTGTGTAAATTCTTTTGAGCTGAAAAATAACTGGGATTACCGGAAATGAACTCTTGCATGTAGGAAGACACAGATCCTTTGGTTAAAATCAGTTTCTGAAGGGAAATTCAGAGCAGTGTTCTCATCCATGAAACACACTCCGTTTTATTAGAAGAAGCATGCTCTTCATTTCATCATCTGCAATACAGCAAGGAACATGAGCATGCCCAGAATAAAAGAACTGTGTTTCCTACTCATACGGACCATATCTCATTCAACTCTGCTTATGAAACTGATACAAGCCACAGCATCTCTTACATAGATGCTCTTTAGTTAATAGTGAAAATCGTGTTGCTTTCGTGAACTGTGTAAATTCATTTGGCGCCGAAAATTCATTGTGTTTACCAGAAATGAACTCTTGCTTGTAGGACGACATAGAGCATGGAGTTTAACTCCAATTCTAAATGAAAATTCAGAAGTGTATTCTCATCCATGAAACACAGTCTGTTTTAACGCAAGAAGCATGCTCTTCTTTCCAGCATCTGCAATACAGCAAGAAACATGAGCATGCCCAGAAAAAAAGAACTGTGTTTCCTACTCATACGGACCATTTCTAATTCAACTCTGCTTATGAAACTGATACAAACCACAGCATCTCTTACATAGATCCTCTTTAGTTAATAGTGAAAATCGTATTGGTGTCGTGAACTGTGTAAATTCATTTGAGCCGAAAAATAACTGAGTTTACCGGAAAAGAACTCTTGCTTGTAGAAAGACACATATCCTTTGGTTAAACTCAGTTTCTGAAGGGAAATTCAGAGCAGTGTTCTCATCCATGAAACACACTCCGTTTTATCGGAAGAAGCATGCTCTTCTTTTCAGCGTCTGCAATACAGCAAGGTTCATGAGCATGCCAGGAAGAAAAGAACTGTGTTTCCTACTCATACGGACCATATCTAGTTCAACACTGCTTATGAAACTGATACAATCCACATGATCTCGTCCAGAGATCCTCTTTAGTTAATAGTGAAAATCGTGTTGGTTTCGTGAAGTGTGTAAATTTATTTGAGCCGAAAATTAACTGGGTTTACCGGAAATGAACGCATGCTTGTAGGAGGACCCAGAGCATGGCGTTAAACTCCAATTCTAAAGGGAAACTCAGAAAAGTGTTCTCATTAAGGAAACACAGTCTGGTTTAATGCAAGAAGCATGCTCTTCTTTCCAGCCTCTGCAATACAGCAAGAAACATGAGCATGGCCAGAAAAAAAGAACTGTGTTTCCTACTCATACAGACCATATCTCGTTCAACTCTGGTTATGAAACTGATACAAACCACAGCATCTCTTACATAGATGCTCTTTAGTTAATAGTGAAAATCGTGTTGGTTTCGTGAAGTGTGTAAATTCATTTGGTGCTAAAAATTCACTGCTTTTACCATCAATGAACTCTTGCTTGTAGGACGACATGGAGCATGGAGTTAACTCCATTTCTAAATGGAAATTCATAAGAGTGTTCTCATCCATGAAACACAGTCTTTTTTAATGCAAGAAGCATGCTCCGCTTTCCAGCATCTGCAATACAGCAAGAAACATGAGCATGGCCAGAAAAAAAAAACTGTGTTTTCTACTCATATGGACCATATCTAGTTCAACTCTGCTTATGAACTTGATACAAAGCACAGCATCTCTTACATAGATGCACTTTAGTTAATAGTGAAAAACGTGTTGGGTTTGTGAACTGTGTAAATTCATTTGAGCCGAAAATTCACTAACTTTAGCAGAAATGTACTTTTGCTTGTAGGAAAACACAGATCATTTAGTTTAACTCAATTCCTGAAGGGAAATTCAGAAGGGTGTTCTCATCCATGAAACACAGTCTGTTTTAACGCTAGAAGCATGCTCTTCTTTCCAGCGTCTGCAATACAGCTAGAAACATGAGCATGGCAAGAAAAAAAAGAACTGTGTTTCCTACTCATACGGACCATATTTAGTGCAACTCTGCTTATGAAACTGATACAAACCTCAGCATCTCTTACATAGATGCTCTTTAGTTAATAGTGAAAATCGTATTGGTGTCCTGAACTGTGTAAATTCATTTGAGCCGAAAAGTAACTGAGTTTACCGGAAATGAACTCTTGCTTGTAGAAAGACACAGATCCTTTTGTTAAACTCAGTTTCTGAAGGTAAATTCAGAGCAGTGTTCTCATCCATGAAACGCACTCCGTTTTATCGGAAGAAGCATGCTCTTCTTTTCAGCGTCTGCAATACAGCAAGGTTCATGAGCATGCCAGGAAGAAAAGAACTGTGTTTTCCACTCATACGGACCATATCTAGTTCAACACTGCTTATGAAACTGATATAATCCACATCATCTCGTCCATAGATGCTCTTTAGTTAATAGTGAAAATCGTGTTGGTTTCGTGACTGTGTAAATTCATTTGAGCCCAAAAATATCTGGGTTTACTGGAAATGAACGCTTGCGTGTAGGAGAACACAGACCATGGCGTTAAACTCCGATTCTATAGGAAAACTCAGAAAAGTGTTCTCATTAAGGAAACACAGTCTGGTTTAATGCAAGAAGCATGCTCTTCTTTCCAGCATCTGCAATACAGCAAGAAACATGAGCATGGCCAGAAAAAAAGAACTGTGTTTCCTACTCATACAGACCATATCTCGTTCAAATCTGGTTATGAAACTGATACAAACCAGAGCATCTCTTACATAGATGCTCTTTAGTTAATAGTGAAAATCGTGTTGGTTTCGTGAAGAGTGTAAATTCATTTGGTGCTAAAAATTCACTGCGTTTACCATCAATGAACTCTTGCTTGTAGGACGACATGGAGCATGGAGTTAACTCCGTTTCTAAATGGAAATTCAGAAGATTGTTCTCATCTATGAAACACAGTCTGTTTTAACGCAAGAAGCATGCTCTTCTTTCCAGCGTCTGCAATACAGCTAGAAACATGAGCATGGCAAGAAAAAAAAGAACTGTGTTTCCTAATCATACGGACCATATTTAGTGCAACTCTGCTTATGAAACTGATACAAACCTCAGCATCTCTTACACAGATACTCTTTAGTTAATAGTGAAAATCGTATTGGTGTCGTGCACTGTGTAAATTCATTTGAGCCGAAAAATAACTGAGTTTACCGGAAATGAACTCTTGCTTGTAGAAAGACACAGATCCTTTGGTTAAACTCAGTTTCTGAAGGGAAATTCAGAGCAGTGTTCTCATCCATGAAACACACTCCATTTTATCGGAAGAAGCATGCTCTTCTTTTCAGCGTCTGCAATACAGCAAGGTTCATGAGCATGCCAGGAAGAAAAGAACTGTGTTTCCTACTCATACGGACCATATCTAGTTCAACACTGCTCATGAAACTGATACAATCCACATGATCTCGTTCATAGATGCTCTTTAGTTAATAGTGAAAATCGTCTTGGTGTCGTGAACTGTGTAAATTCATTTGACTGTAAAATAACTGGGTTTACTGGAAATGAACTCTTGCTTGTAGGGCGGGCACAGATCCGTTGGTTAAACTCAGTTTCTGAAGAGAAATTCAGACCAGTGTTCTCATGCATGAAAGACACTCTGTTTTAACGCAAATAGCATGATCTTCTTTCCAGCGTCTGCAATACAGCAAGGAACATGAGCATGCCCAGAGAAAAAGAACTGTGTTTCCTACTCATACGGACCATATCTAGTTCCACTCTGCTTAAGAAACTCATACAAACCACATCATCTCTTACAGAGATGCTCTTTAGTCAATACTGAAAATAGTATTGGTTTCGTTAACTGTGTAAATTCATTTGAGCTGAAAAATAACTGGGATTCCCGGAAATGAACTCTTGCTTGTAGGATGACACAGAACATGGAGTGTAATTCCATTTCTGAAAGGAAATTCAGAAGAGTGTTCTCATCCATGAAACACACTCCTTTTTAACGAAAATAGCATGCTCTTCTTTCCAGCATCTGCAATACAGCAAGGAACATGAGAATGTCCAGAAAAAAAGAACTGCGTTTCCTACTCATACGGACCATATCTAGTTCAACACTGCATATGAAACTGATACAAACCACATCATCTCTTACATAGATGCTCTTTAGTTAATAGTTAAAACCGTATTGGTTTTGTGAACTGAGTAAATTCATTTGAGCCGAAATATAACTGGGTTTACTGGAAATTAACTCTTGCTTGTAGGAAGACACATAGCCTTTGGTTAAACTCAGTTTCTGAAGGGAAATTCAGACCTGTGTTCTCATCCATGAAACACTCTCTGTTTTAACGCAACATGCATGCTCTTCTTTCCAGCTTTGCAATACAGCAAGCAACATGAGCATGCCCAGAAAAAAAGAACTGTGTTACCTACCCATACGGACCATATCTAGTTCAACTCTGCCTATGAAACTGATACAAACCACATCATCTCTTACTTAGATGCTCTTTAGTTAATAGTGAAAATCGTATTGGTTTCCTGAACTGTGTAAATATATTTGAACCAAAAAATACCTGGGTTTACCGGAAATGAACTATTACTTATAGGACGACACAGAGCATGGAGTTTAACTCCATTTCTGAAAGGAAATTCAGACGAGTGTTCTCATCCATGAAACACACTCCGTTTTAAAGCAAATATCATGCTCTTCTTTCCAGCGTCCGCAATACAGCAAGGAACAGGAGCATTGCCAGAAAAAAGAACTGTGATTCCTACTCATACGGACCATATCTAGTTCAACTCTGCTTATGAAACTGCTACAAACCACAGCATCTATTACATAGATGCTCTTTAGTTAATAGTGAAAATCGTGTTGGTTTCGTGAAGTGTGTAAATTTATTTGAGCCGAAAAATAACTGGGTTTACCGGAAATGAACGCTTGCTTGTAGGAGGACCCAGAGCATGGCGTTAAACTCTGATTCTAAAGGGAAACTCAGAAAAGTGTTCTCATTAAGGAAACACAGTCTGGTTTAATGCAAGAAGCATGCTCTTCTTTCCAGCCTCTGCAATACAGCAAGAAACATGAGCATGGCCAGAAAAAAAGAACTGTGTTTCCTATTCATACAGACCATATCTCGTTCAACTCTGGTTATGAAACTGATACAAACCACAGCATCTCTTACATAGATGCTCTTTAGTTAATAGTGAAAATCGTGTTGGTTTCGTGAAGTGTGTAAATTCATTTGGTGCTAAAAATTCACTGCGTTTACCAGAAATGAACTCTTGCTTGTAGGACGACATGGAGCATGGAGTTAACTCCGTTTCTAAATGGAAATTCAGAAGTGTGTTCGCATCCATGAAACACAGTCTGTTTTAACGCAAGAAGCATGCTCCTCTTTCCAGCATCTGCAATACAGCAAGAAACATGAGCATGGCAAGAAAAAAAGAACTGTGTTTCCCACTCATACGGACCATATCTAGTTCAACTTTGCTTATGAACTTCCTACAAAGCACAGCATCTCTTACATAGATGCACTTTAGTTAATAGTGAAGAACGTGTTGGGTTTGTGAACTGTGTAAATTCATTTGAGTCGAAAATTCAGTGCCTTTACCAGAAATGTACTCTTGCTTGTAGGAAAACACAGATCATTTAGTTTAACTCAAATCCTGAAGGGAAATTCAGAAGGGTGTTCTCATCCATGAAACACAGTCTGTTTTAACGCTAGAAGCATGCTCTTCTTTCCAGCATCTGCAATACAGCTAGAAACATGAGCATGGCAAGAAAATAAAGAACTGTGTTTCCTACTCATACGGACCATATTTAGTGCAACTCTGCTTATGAAACTGATACAAACCACAGCATCTCTTACATAGAGGCTCTTTAGTTAATAGTGAAAATCGTATTGGTTTCGTGAACTTTGTAAATTCATTTGAGCCGAAAAGTAACTGGGTTTACCGGAAATGAACTCTTGCTTGTAGGAAGACACAGATCCTTTGGTTAAACTCAGTTTCTGAAGGGAAATTCAGAGCAGTGTTCTCATCCATGAAACACACTCCGTTTTATTGGAAGAAGCATGCTCTTCTTTTCAGCGTCGGCAATACAGCAAGGTTCATGAGCATGCCAGGAAGAAAAGAGCTGTGTTTCCTACTCATACGGACCATATCTAGTTCAACACTGCTTATGAAACTGATACAATCCACATCATCTCGTCCATAGATGCTCTTTAGTTTTTAGTGAAAATCGTATTGGTTTCGTGAACTGTGTAAATTCATTTGAGCCCAAAAATATCTGGGTTTACCGGAAAAGAACTCTTGCTTGTAGGAAGACACAGAGCATGGAGTTTAACTCCGATTCTAAAGGGAAATTCAGAAAAGTGTTCTCATCCATGAAACACATTCTGTTTTAATGCAAGAAGCATGCTCTTCTTTCCAGCATCTGCAATACACCAAGGAACATGAGCATGCCCAGAAAAAAAGAACTGTGTTTCCTACTCATGCGGACCATATCTCATTGAACTCTGCTTATGAAACTGATACAAACCACAGCATCTCTTACATAGATGCTGTTTAGTTAATAGTGAAAATCGTGTTGGTTTCGTGAACTGTGTAAATTCATTTGGTGCCGAAAATTCAATGTGTTTACAAGACATGAACTCCTGCTTGTAGGACGACATAGAGCATGGAGTTTAACTCCAATTCTAAATGAAAATTCAGAAGTGTATTCTCATCCATGAAACACAGTCTGTTTTAACGCAAGAAGCAAGCTCCTGTTTCCAGCATCTGCAATACAGCAAGAAACATGAGCATGGCAAGAAAAAAAGAACTGTGTTTCCCACTCATACGGACAATATCTAGTTCAACTCTGCTTATGAACTTCATACAAAGCACAGCATCTCTTACATAGATGCACTTTAGTTAATAGTGAAGAACGTGTTGGGTTTGTGAACTGTGTAAATTCATTTGAGCCGAAAATTCACTGCCTTTACCAGAAATGTACTCTTGCTTGTAGGAAAACACAGATCATTTAGTTTAACTCAATTTCTGAAGGGAAATTCAGAAGGGTGTTCTCATCCATGAAACACAGTCTGTTTTAACGTTAGAAGCATGCTCTTCTTTCCAGCATCTGCAATACAGCTAGAAACATGAGCATGGCAAGAAAAAAAAGAACTGTGTTTCTTACTCATACGGACCATATTTAGTGCAACTCTGCTTATGAAACTGATACAAACCACAGCATCTCTTACATAGATGCTCTTTAGTTAATAGTGAAAATCCTGTTGGTTTCGTGAACTGTGTAAATTCATTTGAGCCCAAAAATATCTGGGTTTACCGGAAATGAACGCTTGCTTGTAGGAGGACACAGAGCATGGCGTTAAACTCCGATTCTAAAGGGAAACTCAGAAAAGTGTTCTCATCAAGGAAACACAGTCTGGTTTAATGAAAGAAGCATGCTCTTCGTTCCAGCATCTGCAATACAGCAAGAAACATAAGCATGCCCAGCAAAAAAGAACTGTCTTTAATACTCATAAGGACAATATCTAGTTCAACTCTGGTTATGAAACTGATACAAACCACACCATCTCTTACATAGATCCACTTTAGTTAATAGTGAAAATCGTATTGGTGTTGTGAACTGTGTAAATTCATTTGAGCCGAAAAATAACTGAGTTTACCGGAAATGAACTCTTGCTTGTAGAAAGACACAGATCCTTTGGTTAAACTCAGTTTCTGAAGGGAAATTCAGAGCAGTGTTCTCATCCATGAAACACACTCCGTTTTATTGGAAGAAGCATGCTCTTCTTTTCAGCGTCTGCAATACAGCAAGGTTCATGAGCATGCCAGGAAGAAAAGAACTGTGTTTCCTACTAATACGGACCATATCTAGTTCAACTCTGCTTAAGAAACTGATACAATCCATATCATCTCTTACATAGATGCTCTTTAGTTAATAGTGAAAATCGTATTGGTTTCATGAACTGTGTAAATTCATTTGAGCCGAAAAATAACTGGGTTTACCGCAAATGAACGCTTGCTTGTAACAGGACACAGAGCATGGCGTTAAACTCAGATTCTAAAGGGAAACTCAGAAAAGTGTTCTCATCAAGGAAACACAGTCTGGTTTAATGCAAGAAGCATGCTCTTCTTTCCAGCCTCTGCAATACAGCAAGAAACATGAGCATGGCCAGAAAAAAAGAACTGTGTTTCCTACTCATACAGACCATATCTCGTTCAACTCTGCTTATGAAACTGATACAAACCACAGCATCTCTTACATAGATGCTCTTTAGTTAATAGTGAAAATCGTGTTGGTTTCGTGAAGTGTGTAAATTCATTTGGTGCTAAAAATTCACTGCGTTTACCAGAAATGAACTCTTGCTTGAAGGACGATATGGAGCATGGAGTTAACTCCGTTTCTAAATGGAAATTCAGAACTGTGTTCGCATCCATGAAACACAGTCTGTTTTAACACAAGAAGCAAGCTCCTCTTTCCAGCATCTGCAATACAGCAAGAAACATGAGCATGGCAAGAAAAAAAGAACTGTGTTTCCCACTCATACGGACCATATCTAGTTCAACTCTGCTTATGAACTTCCTACAAAGCACAGCATCTCTTACATAGATGCACTTTAGTTAATAGTGAAGAACGTGTTGGGTTTGTGAACTGTGTAAATTCATTTGAGCCGAAAATTCACTGCCTTTACCAGAAATGTACTCTTGCTTGTAGGAAAACACAGATCATTTAGTTTAACTCAATTCCTGAAGGGAAATTCAGAAGGGTGTTCTCGTCCATGAAACACAGTCTGTTTTAACGCTAGAAGCATGCTCTTCTTTCCAGCATCTGCAATACAGCCAGAAACATGAGCATGGCAAGAAAAAAAAGAACTGTGTTTCCTACTCATACGGACCATATTTAGTGCAACTCTGCTTATGAAACTGATACAAACCGCAGCATCTCTTACATAGATGCTCTTTAGTTAATAGTGAAAATCGTATTGGTTTCGTGAACTGTGTAAATTCATTTGAGCCCAAAAATATCTGGGTTTACCGGAAATGAACTCTTGCTTGTAGGAAGACACAGAGCATAGAGATTACCTCAGATTCTAAAGGGAAATTCAGAAAAGTGTTCTCATCCATGAAACACATTCTGTTTTAATGCAAGAAGCATGCTCTTCTTTCCAGCATCTGCAATACAGCAAGGAACATGAGCATGCCCAGAAAAAAAGAACTGTGTTTCCTACTCATACGGACCATATCTCATTCAACTCTGCTTATGAAACTGATACAAACCACAGCATCTCTTACACAGATGCTCTTTAGTTAATAGTGAAAATCCTGTTGGTTTCGTGAACTGTGTAAATTCATTTGAGCCGAAAAATAACTGGGTTTACCGCAAATGAACGCTTGCTTGTAGGAGGACACAGAGCATGGCGTTAAACTCCGATTCTAAAGGGAAACTCAGAAAAGTGTTCTCATCAAGGAAACACAGTCTGGTTTAGTGCAAGAAGCGTGCTCTTCTTTCCAGCCTCTGCAATACAGCAAGAAACATAAGCATGCCCAGAAAAAAAGAACTGTGTTTAATACTCATACGGACCATATCTAGTTCAACTCTGGTTATGAAACTGATACAAACCACAGCATCTCTTACATAGATCCACTTTAGTTAATAGTGAAAATCGTATTGGTGTCGTGAACTGTGTAAATTCATTTGAGCCGAAAAATAACTGAGTTTACCGGAAATGAACTCTTGCTTGTAGAAAGACACAGATCCTTTGGTTAAACTCAGTTTCTGAAGGGAAATTCAGAGCAGTGTTCTCATCCATGAAACACACTCCGTTTTATTGGAAGAAGCATGCTCTTCTTTTCAGCGTCTGCAATACAGCAAGGTTCATGAGCATGCCAGGAACAAAAGAACTGTGTTTCCTACTAATACGGACCATAACTAGTTCAACACTGCTTATGAAACTGATACAATCCACATCATCTCGTCCATAGATGCTCTTTAGTTAATAGTGAAAATCGTATTGGTTTCTTGAACTGTGTAAATTTATTTGAGCCCCAAAATATCTGGGGTTACCGGAAATGACTCTTGCTTGTAGGAAGACACAGAGCATGGAGTTTAACTCCGATTCTAAAGGGAAATTCAGAAAAGTGTTCTCATCCATGAAACACATTCTGTTTTAATGCAAGAAGCATGCTCGTCTTTCCAGCATCTGCAATACAGCAAGGAACATGAGCATGCCCAGAAAAAAAGAACTGTGTTGCCTACTCATACAGACAATATCTCGTTCAACTCTAGTTATGAAACTGATACAAACCACAGCATCTCTTACATAGATGCTCTTTAGTTAATACTGAAAATCCTGTTGGTTTCGTGAACAGTGTAAATTCATATGCCGCCGAAATTCAATGTGTTTACAAGACATGAACTCTTGCTTGTAGGACGACATAGAGCATGGAGTTTAACTCCAATTCTAAATGAAAATTCAGAAGTGTATTCTCATCCATGAAACACAGTCTGTTTTAACGCAAGAAGCATGCTCTTCTTTCCTGCATCTGCAATACATCAAGAAAAATGAGCATGCCCAGAAAAAAGAACTGTGTTTCCTACTCATACAGACCATATCTCGTTCAGCTCTGGTTATGAAACTGATACAAAGCACAGCATCTCTTACAAAGATGCACATTAGTTAATAGTGAAAATCGTGTTGGTTTCGTGAACTGTGTAAATTCATTTGAGCCGAAAAATACCTGAGTTTACTGGAAATGAACTCTTGCTTGTAGAAAGACACAGATCCTTTGGTTAAACTCAGTTTCTGAAGGGAAATTCAGAGCAGTGTTCTCATCCATGAAACACACTCCGTTTTATTGGAAGAAGCATGCTCTTCTTTTCAGCGTCTGCAATACAGCGAGGTTCATGAGCATGCCAGGAAGAAAAGAACTGTGTTTCCTACTAATACGGACCATATCTAGTTCAACACTGCTTATGAAACTGATACAATCCACATCATCTCGTCCATAGATGCTCTTTAGTTAATAGTGAAAATCGTATTCCTTTCTTGAACTGTGTAAAATTATTTGAGCCCAAAAATATCTGGGTTTACCGGAAATGAACTGTTACTTGTAGGAAGACAGAAAGCATGGAGTTTAACTCCGAATCTAAAGGGAAATTCAGAAAAGTGTTCTCATCCATGAAACACATTCTGTTTTAATGCAAGAAGCATGCTCTTCTTTCCAGCATCTGCAATACACCAAGGAACATAAGCATGCCCAGAAAAAAAGAACTGTGTTTCCTACTCATGCGGACAATATCTCATTCAACTCTGCTTATGAAACTGATACAAACCTCAGCATCTCTTACATAGATGCTCTTTAGTTAATAGTGAAAATCGTGTTGGTTTCGTGAACTGTGTAAATTCATTTGAGCCCAAAAATATCTGGGTTTACCGGAAATGAACGCTTGCTTGTAGGAGAACACAGAGCATGGCGTTAAACTCCGATTCTAAAGGGAAACTCAGAAAAGTGTTCTCATCAAGGAAACACAGTCTGGTTTAATGCAAGAAGCATGCTCTTCTTTCCAGCATCTGCAATACAGCAAGAAACATAAGCATGCCCAGAAAAAAGAACTGTCTTTAATACTCATACGGACCATATCTAGTTCAACTCTGGTTATGAAACTGATACAAACCAGACCATCTCTTACATAGATCCACTTTAGTTAATAGTGAAAATCGTATTGGTTTCGTGAACTGTGTAAATTCATTTGAGCCGAAAAATAACTGAGTTTACCGGAAATGAACTCTTGCTTGTAGAAAGACACAGATCCTTTGGTTAAACTCAGTTTCTGAAGGGAAATTCAGAGCAGTGTTCTCATCCATGAAACACACTCCGTTTTATTGGAAGAAGCATGCTCTTCTTTTCAGCGTCTGCAATACAGCAAGGTTCATGAGCATGCCAGGAAGAAAAGAACTGTGTTTCCTACTAATACGGACCATATCTAGTTCAACACTGCTTATGAAACTGATACAATCCACATCATCTCGTCCATAGATGCTCTTTAGTTAATAGTGAAAATCGTATTCATTTCTTGAACTGTGGAAAATTATTTGAGCCCAAAAATATCTGGGTTTACCGGAAATGAACTCTTGCTTGTAGGAAGACACAGAGCATGGCGTTAAACTCCGATTCTAAAGGGAAACTCAGAAAAGTGTTCTCATCAAGGAAACACAGTCTGGTTTAGTGCAAGAAGCGTGCTCTTCTTTCCAGCCTCTGCAATACAGCAAGAAACATAAGCATGCCCAGAAAAAAAGAACTGTGTTTAATACTCATACGGACCATATCTAGTTCAACTCTGGTTATGAAACTGATACAAACCACAGCATCTCTTACATAGATCCACTTTAGTTAATAGTGAAAATCGTATTGGTGTCGTGAACTGTGTAAATTCATTTGAGCCGAAAAATAACTGAGTTTACCGGAAATGAACTCTTGCTTGTAGAAAGACACAGATCCTTTGGTTAAACTCAGTTTCTGAAGGGAAATTCAGAGCAGTGTTCTCATCCATGAAACACACTCCGTTTTATTGGAAGAAGCATGCTCTTCTTTTCAGCGTCTGCAATACAGCAAGGTTCATGAGCATGCCAGGAACAAAAGAACTGTGTTTCCTACTAATACGGACCATAACTAGTTCAACACTGCTTATGAAACTGATACAATCCACATCATCTCGTCCATAGATGCTCTTTAGTTAATAGTGAAAATCGTATTGGTTTCTTGAACTGTGTAAATTTATTTGAGCCCCAAAATATCTGGGGTTACCGGAAATGACTCTTGCTTGTAGGAAGACACAGAGCATGGAGTTTAACTCCGATTCTAAAGGGAAATTCAGAAAAGTGTTCTCATCCATGAAACACATTCTGTTTTAATGCAAGAAGCATGCTCGTCTTTCCAGCATCTGCAATACAGCAAGGAACATGAGCATGCCCAGAAAAAAAGAACTGTGTTGCCTACTCATACAGACAATATCTCGTTCAACTCTAGTTATGAAACTGATACAAACCACAGCATCTCTTACATAGATGCTCTTTAGTTAATACTGAAAATCCTGTTGGTTTCGTGAACAGTGTAAATTCATATGCCGCCGAAATTCAATGTGTTTACAAGACATGAACTCTTGCTTGTAGGACGACATAGAGCATGGAGTTTAACTCCAATTCTAAATGAAAATTCAGAAGTGTATTCTCATCCATGAAACACAGTCTGTTTTAACGCAAGAAGCATGCTCTTCTTTCCTGCATCTGCAATACATCAAGAAAAATGAGCATGCCCAGAAAAAAGAACTGTGTTTCCTACTCATACAGACCATATCTCGTTCAGCTCTGGTTATGAAACTGATACAAAGCACAGCATCTCTTACAAAGATGCACATTAGTTAATAGTGAAAATCGTGTTGGTTTCGTGAACTGTGTAAATTCATTTGAGCCGAAAAATACCTGAGTTTACTGGAAATGAACTCTTGCTTGTAGAAAGACACAGATCCTTTGGTTAAACTCAGTTTCTGAAGGGAAATTCAGAGCAGTGTTCTCATCCATGAAACACACTCCGTTTTATTGGAAGAAGCATGCTCTTCTTTTCAGCGTCTGCAATACAGCGAGGTTCATGAGCATGCCAGGAAGAAAAGAACTGTGTTTCCTACTAATACGGACCATATCTAGTTCAACACTGCTTATGAAACTGATACAATCCACATCATCTCGTCCATAGATGCTCTTTAGTTAATAGTGAAAATCGTATTCCTTTCTTGAACTGTGTAAAATTATTTGAGCCCAAAAATATCTGGGTTTACCGGAAATGAACTGTTACTTGTAGGAAGACAGAAAGCATGGAGTTTAACTCCGAATCTAAAGGGAAATTCAGAAAAGTGTTCTCATCCATGAAACACATTCTGTTTTAATGCAAGAAGCATGCTCTTCTTTCCAGCATCTGCAATACACCAAGGAACATAAGCATGCCCAGAAAAAAAGAACTGTGTTTCCTACTCATGCGGACAATATCTCATTCAACTCTGCTTATGAAACTGATACAAACCTCAGCATCTCTTACATAGATGCTCTTTAGTTAATAGTGAAAATCGTGTTGGTTTCGTGAACTGTGTAAATTCATTTGAGCCCAAAAATATCTGGGTTTACCGGAAATGAACGCTTGCTTGTAGGAGAACACAGAGCATGGCGTTAAACTCCGATTCTAAAGGGAAACTCAGAAAAGTGTTCTCATCAAGGAAACACAGTCTGGTTTAATGCAAGAAGCATGCTCTTCTTTCCAGCATCTGCAATACAGCAAGAAACATAAGCATGCCCAGAAAAAAAGAACTGTCTTTAATACTCATACGGACCATATCTAGTTCAACTCTGGTTATGAAACTGATACAAACCAGACCATCTCTTACATAGATCCACTTTAGTTAATAGTGAAAATCGTATTGGTTTCGTGAACTGTGTAAATTCATTTGAGCCGAAAAATAACTGAGTTTACCGGAAATGAACTCTTGCTTGTAGAAAGACACAGATCCTTTGGTTAAACTCAGTTTCTGAAGGGAAATTCAGAGCAGTGTTCTCATCCATGAAACACACTCCGTTTTATTGGAAGAAGCATGCTCTTCTTTTCAGCGTCTGCAATACAGCAAGGTTCATGAGCATGCCAGGAAGAAAAGAACTGTGTTTCCTACTAATACGGACCATATCTAGTTCAACACTGCTTATGAAACTGATACAATCCACATCATCTCGTCCATAGATGCTCTTTAGTTAATAGTGAAAATCGTATTCATTTCTTGAACTGTGGAAAATTATTTGAGCCCAAAAATATCTGGGTTTACCGGAAATGAACTCTTGCTTGTAGGAAGACACAGAGCATGGAGTTTAACTCTGATTGTAAAGGGAAATTCAGAAAAGTGTTCTCATCCATGAAACACATTCTGTTTTAACGCAAGAAGCATGCTCTTCTTTCCAGCATCTGCAATACATCAAGAAACATGAGCATGCCCAGAAAAAAGAACTGTGTTTCCTACTCATACAGACCATATCTCGTTCAGCTCTGGTTATGAAACTGATACAAAGCACAGCATCTCTTACAAAGATGCACTTTAGTTAATAGTGAAAAACGTGTTGGGTTTGTGAACTGTGTAAATTCATTTGAGCAGAAAATTCACTACCTTTACCAGAAATGTACTATTGCTTGTAGGAAAACACAGATCATTTGCTTTAACTCAATTCCTGAAGGGAAATATAGACCAGTGTTCTCATCCATGAAACACAGTCTGTTTTAACGCTAGAAGCATGCTCTTCTTTCCAGCATCTGCAATACAGCTAGAAACATGAGCATGGCAAGAAAAAAAGAACTGTGTTTCCTACTCATACGGACCATATCTAGTTCAACTCTGCTCATGAAACTGATACAAACCACAGCATCTCTTACATAGATGCTCTTTAGTTAATAGTGAAAATCCTGTTGGTTTCGTGAACAGTGTAAATTCATTTGGCGCCGAAAATTCAATGTGTTTACAAGACATGAACTCTTGCTTGTAGGACGACATAGAGCATGGAGTTTAACTCCAATTCTAAATGAAAATTCAGAAAAGTGTTCTCATCCATGAACCACATTCTGTTTTAATGCAAGAAGCATGCTCGTCTTTCCACCATCTGCAATACAGCAAGGAACATGAGCATGCCCAGAAAAAAAGAACTGTGTTTCCTACTCATGCGGACCATATCTCGTTCAACTCTGCTTATGAAACTGATACAAACCACAGCATCTCTTACATAGATGCTCTTTAGTTAATAGTGAAAATCGTGTTGGTTTCGTGAAGTGTGTAAATTCATTTGGTGCTAAAAATTCACTGCGTTTACCAGAAATGAACTCTTGCTTGTAGGACGACATGGAGCATGGAGTTAACTCCGTTTCTAAATGGAAATTCAGAAGTGTGTTCGCATCCATGAAACACAGTCTGTTTTAACGCAAGAAGCATGCTCCTCTTTCCAGCATCTGCAATACAGCAAGAAACATGAGCATGGCAAGAAAAAAAGAACTGTGTTTCCCACTCATACGGACCATATCTAGTTCAACTTTGCTTATGAACTTCCTACAAAGCACAGCATCTCTTACATAGATGCACTTTAGTTAATAGTGAAGAACGTGTTGGGTTTGTGAACTGTGTAAATTCATTTGAGTCGAAAATTCAGTGCCTTTACCAGAAATGTACTCTTGCTTGTAGGAAAACACAGATCATTTAGTTTAACTCAAATCCTGAAGGGAAATTCAGAAGGGTGTTCTCATCCATGAAACACAGTCTGTTTTAACGCTAGAAGCATGCTCTTCTTTCCAGCATCTGCAATACAGCTAGAAACATGAGCATGGCAAGAAAATAAAGAACTGTGTTTCCTACTCATACGGACCATATTTAGTGCAACTCTGCTTATGAAACTGATACAAACCACAGCATCTCTTACATAGAGGCTCTTTAGTTAATAGTGAAAATCGTATTGGTTTCGTGAACTTTGTAAATTCATTTGAGCCGAAAAGTAACTGGGTTTACCGGAAATGAACTCTTGCTTGTAGGAAGACACAGATCCTTTGGTTAAACTCAGTTTCTGAAGGGAAATTCAGAGCAGTGTTCTCATCCATGAAACACACTCCGTTTTATTGGAAGAAGCATGCTCTTCTTTTCAGCGTCGGCAATACAGCAAGGTTCATGAGCATGCCAGGAAGAAAAGAGCTGTGTTTCCTACTCATACGGACCATATCTAGTTCAACACTGCTTATGAAACTGATACAATCCACATCATCTCGTCCATAGATGCTCTTTAGTTTTTAGTGAAAATCGTATTGGTTTCGTGAACTGTGTAAATTCATTTGAGCCCAAAAATATCTGGGTTTACCGGAAAAGAACTCTTGCTTGTAGGAAGACACAGAGTATGGAGTTTAACTCCGATTCTAAAGGGAAATTCAGAAAAGTGTTCTCATCCATGAAACACATTCTGTTTTAATGCAAGAAGCATGCTCTTCTTTCCAGCATCTGCAATACACCAAGGAACATGAGCATGCCCAGAAAAAAAGAACTGTGTTTCCTACTCATGCGGACCATATCTCATTGAACTCTGCTTATGAAACTGATACAAACCACAGCATCTCTTACATAGATGCTGTTTAGTTAATAGTGAAAATCGTGTTGGTTTCGTGAACTGTGTAAATTCATTTGGTGCCGAAAATTCAATGTGTTTACAAGACATGAACTCCTGCTTGTAGGACGACATAGAGCATGGAGTTTAACTCCAATTCTAAATGAAAATTCAGAAGTGTATTCTCATCCATGAAACACAGTCTGTTTTAACGCAAGAAGCAAGCTCCTCTTTCCAGCATCTGCAATACAGCAAGAAACATGAGCATGGCAAGAAAAAAAGAACTGTGTTTCCCACTCATACGGACAATATCTAGTTCAACTCTGCTTATGAACTTCATACAAAGCACAGCATCTCTTACATAGATGCACTTTAGTTAATAGTGAAGAACGTGTTGGGTTTGTGAACTGTGTAAATTCATTTGAGCCGAAAATTCACTGCCTTTACCAGAAATGTACTCTTGCTTGTAGGAAAACACAGATCATTTAGTTTAACTCAATTTCTGAAGGGAAATTCAGAAGGGTGTTCTCATCCATGAAACACAGTCTGTTTTAACGTTAGAAGCATGCTCTTCTTTCCAGCATCTGCAATACAGCTAGAAACATGAGCATGGCAAGAAAAAAAAGAACTGTGTTTCTTACTCATACGGACCATATTTAGTGCAACTCTGCTTATGAAACTGATACAAACCACAGCATCTCTTACATAGATGCTCTTTAGTTAATAGTGAAAATCCTGTTGGTTTCGTGAACTGTGTAAATTCATTTGAGCCCAAAAATATCTGGGTTTACCGGAAATGAACGCTTGCTTGTAGGAGGACACAGAGCATGGCGTTAAACTCCGATTCTAAAGGGAAACTCAGAAAAGTGTTCTCATCAAGGAAACACAGTCTGGTTTAATGAAAGAAGCATGCTCTTCGTTCCAGCATCTGCAATACAGCAAGAAACATAAGCATGCCCAGCAAAAAAGAACTGTCTTTAATACTCATAAGGACCATATCTAGTTCAACTCTGGTTATGAAACTGATACAAACCACACCATCTCTTACATAGATCCACTTTAGTTAATAGTGAAAATCGTATTGGTGTTGTGAACTGTGTAAATTCATTTGAGCCGAAAAATAACTGAGTTTACCGGAAATGAACTCTTGCTTGTAGGAAGACACAGATCCTTTGGTTAAACTCAGTTTCTGAAGGGAAATTCAGAGCAGTGTTCTCATACATGAAACACACTCCGTTTTATTGGAAGAAGCATCCTCTTCTTTTCAGCGTCTGCAATACAGCATGGTTCATGAGCATGCCAAGAAGAAAAGAACTGTGTTTCCTACTCCTACAGACCATATCTAGTTCAACACTGCTTATGAAACTGATACAATCCACATCATCTCGTCCATAGAAGCTCTTTAGTTAATAGTGAAAATCGTATTGGTTTCGTGAACTGTGGAAATTCATTTGAGACCAAAATATCTGGGTTTACCGGAAATGAACTCTTGCTTTTAAGAAGACAAAGAGCATGGAGTTTAACTCTGATTCTAAAGGGAAATTCAGAAAAGTGTTCTCATCCATGAAACACATTCTGTTTTAATGCAAGAAGCATGCTCTTCTTTCCAGCATATGCAATACAGCAAGGAACATGAGCATGCCCAGAAAAAAAGAACTGTGTTTCCTACTCATACGGACCATATCTAGTTCAACTCTGCTTATGAAACTGATACAATCCATATCATCTCTTACATAGATGCTCTTTAGTTAATAGTGAAAATCGTATTGGTTTCATGAACTGTGTAAATTTATTTGAGCCGAAAAATAACTGGGTTTACCGGAAATGAACGCTTGCTTGTAGGAGGACACAGAGCATGGCGTTAAACTCAGATTCTAAAGGGAAACTCAGAAAAGTGTCCTCATCAAGGAAACACAGTCTGGTTTAATGCAAGAAGCATGCTCTTCTTTCCAGCCTCTGCAATACAGCAAGAAACATGAGCATGCCCAGAAAAAAAGAACTGTGTTTCCTACTCATACAGACCATATCTCGTTCAACTCTGCTTATGAAACTGATACAAACCACAGCATCTCTTACATAGATGCTCTTTAGTTAATAGTGAAAATCGTGTTGGTTTCGTGAAGTGTGTAAATTCATTTGGTGCTAAAAATTCACTGCGTTTACCATCAATGAACTCTTGCTTGTAGGACAACATGGAGCATGGAGTTAACTCCGTTTCTAAATGGAATTCAAAAGAGTGTTCGCATCCATGAAACACAGTCTGTTTTAACACAAGAAGCATGCTCCTCTTTCCAGCATCTGCAATACAGCAAGAAACATGAGCATGGCAAGAAAAAAAGAACTGTGTTTCCCACTCATACGGACCATATCTAGTTCAACTCTGCTAATGAACTTCATACAAAGCTCAGCATCTCTTACATAGATGCACTTTAGTTAATAGTGAAGAACGTGTTGGGTTTGTGAACTGTGTCAATTCATTTGAGCCGAAAATTCACTGCCTTTACCAGAAATGTACTCTTGCTTGTAGGAAAAAACAGATCAATTAGTTTAACTCAATTACTGAAGGGAAATTCAGAAGGGTGTTCTCATCCATGAAACAGTCTGTTTTAACGCTAGAAGCATGCTCTTCTTTCCAGCATCTGCAATACAGCTAGAAACATGAGCATGGCAAGAAAAAAAAGAACTGTGTTTCCTACTCATACGGACCATATTTAGTGCAACTCTGCTTATGAAACTGATACAAACCACAGCATCTCTTACATAGATGCTCTTTAGTTAATAGTGAAAATAGTATTGGTTTCGTGAACTTTGTAAATTCATTTGAGCCGAAAAATAACTGAGTTTACCGGAAATGAACTCTTGCTTGTAGGAAGACACAGATCCTTTGGTTAAACTCAGTTTCTGAAGGGAAATTCAGAGCAGTCTTCTCATCCATGAAACACACTCCGTTTTATTGGAAGAAGCATGCTCTTCTTTTCAGCGTCTGCAATACAGCAAGGTTCATGAGCATGCCAGGAAGAAAAGAGCTGTGTTTCCTTCTCATACGGACGATATCTAGTTCAACACTGCTTATGAAACTGATACAATCCACATCATCTCGTCCATAGATGCTCTTTAGTTAATAGTGAAAATCGTATTGGTTTCGTGAACTGTGTAAATTCATTTGAGCCCAAAAATATCTGGGTTTACCGGAAATTAACTCTTGCTTGTAGGAAGACACAGAGCATGGAGTTTAACTCCAATTCTAAAGGGAAATTCAGAAAAGTGTTCTCATCCATGAAACACATTCTGTTTTAATGCAAGAAGCATGCTCTTCTTTCCAGCATCTGCAATAGAGCAAGAAACATGAGCATGCCCAGAAAAAAAGAACTGTGTTTCCTACTCATACGGACCATATCTAGTTCAACTCTGCTTATGAAACTGATACAATCCATATCATCTCTTACATAGATGCTCTTTAGTTAATAGTGAAAATCGTATTGGTTTCATGAACTGTGTAAATTCATTTGAGCCGAAAAATAACTGGGTTTACCGGAAATGAACGCTTGCTTGTAGGAGGACACAGAGCATGGCGTTAAACTGAGATTCTAAAGGGAAACTCAGAAAAGTTTTCTCATCAAGGAAACACAGTCTGGTTTAATGCAAGAAGCATGCTCTTCTTTCCAGCCTCTGCAATACAGCAAGAAACATAAGCATGCCCAGAAAAAAAGAACTGTGTTTCCTACTCATACAGACCATATCTCGTTCAACTCTGCTTATGAAACTGATACAAACCACAGCATCTCTTACATAGATGCTCTTTAGTTAATAGTGAAAATCGTGTTGGTTTCGTGAAGTGTGTAAATTCATTTGGTGCTAAAAATTCACTGCGTTTACCAGAAATGAACTCTTGCTTGTAGGACAACATGGAGCATGGAGTTAACTCCGTTTCTAAATGGAAATCAAAAGAGTGTTCGCATCCATGAAACACAGTCTGTTTTAACACAAGAAGCATGCTCCTCTTTCCAGCATCTGCAATACAGCAAGAAACATGAGCATGGCAAGAAAAAAAGAACTGTGTTTCCCACTCATACGGACCATATCTAGTTCAACTCTGCTAATGAACTTCATACAAAGCTCAGCATCTCTTACATAGATGCACTTTAGTTAATAGTGAAGAACGTGTTGGGTTTGTGAACTGTGTCAATTCATTTGAGCCGAAAATTCACTGCCTTTACCAGAAATGTACTCTTGCTTGTAGGAAAAAACAGATCAATTAGTTTAACTCAATTACTGAAGGGAAATTCAGAAGGGTGTTCTCATCCATGAAACAGTCTGTTTTAACGCTAGAAGCATGCTCTTCTTTCCAGCATCTGCAATACAGCTAGAAACATGAGCATGGCAAGAAAAAAAAGAACTGTGTTTCCTACTCATACGGACCATATTTAGTGCAACTCTGCTTATGAAACTGATACAAACCACAGCATCTCTTACATAGATGCTCTTTAGTTAATAGTGAAAATAGTATTGGTTTCGTGAACTTTGTAAATTCATTTGAGCCGAAAAATAACTGGGTTTACCGGAAATGAACTCTTGCTTGTAGGAAGACACAGATCCTTTGGTTAAACTCAGTTTCTGAAGGGAAATTCAGAGCAGTGTTCTCATACATGAAACACACTCCGTTTTATTGGAAGAAGCATCCTCTTCTTTTCAGCGTCTGCAATACAGCATGGTTCATGAGCATGCCAAGAAGAAAAGAACTGTGTTTCCTACTCATACGGACCATATCTAGTTCAACACTGCTTATGAAACTGATACAATCCACATCATCTCGTCCATAGATGCTCTTTAGTTAATAGTGAAAATCGTATTGGTTTCCTGAACTGTGGAAATTCATTTGAGACCAAAATATCTGGGTTTACCGGAAATGAACTCTTGCTTTTAAGAAGACAAAGAGCATGGAGTTTAACTCTGATTCTAAAGGGAAATTCAGAAAAGTGTTCTCATCCATGAAACACATTCTGTTTTAATGCAAGAAGCATGCTCTTCTTTCCAGCATATGCAATACAGCAAGGAACATGAGCATGCCCAGAAAAAAAGAACTGTGTTTCCTACTCATACGGACCATATCTAGTTCAACTCTGCTTATGAAACTGATACAATCCATATCATCTCTTACATAGATGCTCTTTAGTTAATAGTGAAAATCGTATTGGTTTCATGAACTGTGTAAATTTATTTGAGCCGAAAAATAACTGGGTTTACCGGAAATGAACGCTTGCTTGTAGGAGGACACAGAGCATGGCGTTAAACTCAGATTCTAAAGGGAAACTCAGAAAAGTGTTCTCATCAAGGAAACACAGTCTGGTTTAATGCAAGAAGCATGCTCTTCTTTCCAGCCTCTGCAATACAGCAAGAAACATGAGCATGCCCAGAAAAAAAGAACTGTGTTTCCTACTCATACAGACCATATCTCGTTCAACTCTGCTTATGAAACTGATACAAACCACAGCATCTCTTACATAGATGCTCTTTAGTTAATAGTGAAAATCGTGTTGGTTTCGTGAAGTGTGTAAATTCATTTGGTGCTAAAAATTCACTGCGTTTACCAGAAATGAACTCTTGCTTGTAGGACAACATGGAGCATGGAGTTAACTCCGTTTCTAAATGGAATTCAAAAGAGTGTTCGCATCCATGAAACACAGTCTGTTTTAACACAAGAAGCATGCTCCTCTTTCCAGCATCTGCAATACAGCAAGAAACATGAGCATGGCAAGAAAAAAAGAACTGTGTTTCCCACTCATACGGACCATATCTAGTTCAACTCTGCTAATGAACTTCATACAAAGCTCAGCATCTCTTACATAGATGCACTTTAGTTAATAGTGAAGAACGTGTTGGGTTTGTGAACTGTGTCAATTCATTTGAGCCGAAAATTCACTGCCTTTACCAGAAATGTACTCTTGCTTGTAGGAAAAAACAGATCAATTAGTTTAACTCAATTACTGAAGGGAAATTCAGAAGGGTGTTCTCATCCATGAAACAGTCTGTTTTAACGCTAGAAGCATGCTCTTCTTTCCAGCATCTGCAATACAGCTAGAAACATGAGCATGGCAAGAAAAAAAAGAACTGTGTTTCCTACTCATACGGACCATATTTAGTGCAACTCTGCTTATGAAACTGATACAAACCACAGCATCTCTTACATAGATGCTCTTTAGTTAATAGTGAAAATAGTATTGGTTTCGTGAACTTTGTAAATTCATTTGAGCCGAAAAATAACTGAGTTTACCGGAAATGAACTCTTGCTTGTAGGAAGACACAGATCCTTTGGTTAAACTCAGTTTCTGAAGGGAAATTCAGAGCAGTCTTCTCATCCATGAAACACACTCCGTTTTATTGGAAGAAGCATGCTCTTCTTTTCAGCGTCTGCAATACAGCAAGGTTCATGAGCATGCCAGGAATAAAAGAGCTGTGTTTCCTACTCATACGGACGATATCTAGTTCAACACTGCTTATGAAACTGATACAATCCACATCATCTCGTCCATAGATGCTCTTTAGTTAATAGTGAAAATCGTATTGGTTTCGTGAACTGTGTAAATTCATTTGAGCCCAAAAATATCTGGGTTTACCGGAAATGAACTCTTGCTTGTAGGAAGACACAGAGCATGGAGTTTAACTCCAATTCTAAAGGGAAATTCAGAAAAGTGTTCTCATCCATGAAACACATTCTGTTTTAATGCAAGAAGCATGCTCTTCTTTCCAGCATCTGCAATAGAGCAAGAAACATGAGCATGCCCAGAAAAAAAGAACTGTGTTTCCTACTCATAAGGACCATATCTAGTTCAACTCTGCTTATGAAACTGATACAATCCATATCATCTCTTACATAGATGCTCTTTAGTTAATAGTGAAAATCGTATTGGTTTCATGAACTGTGTAAATTCATTTGAGCCGAAAAATAACTGGGTTTACCGGAAATGAACGCTTGCTTGTAGGAGGACACAGAGCATGGCGTTAAACTGAGATTCTAAAGGGAAACTCAGAAAAGTGTTCTCATCAAGGAAACACAGTCTGGTTTAATGCAAGAAGCATGCTCTTCTTTCCAGCCTCTGCAATACAGCAAGAAACATAAGCATGCCCAGAAAAAAAGAACTGTGTTTCCTACTCATACAGACCATATCTCGTTCAACTCTGCTTATGAAACTGATACAAACCACAGCATCTCTTACATAGATGCTCTTTAGTTAATAGTGAAAATCGTGTTGGTTTCGTGAAGTGTGTAAATTCATTTGGTGCTAAAAATTCACTGCGTTTACCAGAAATGAACTCTTGCTTGTAGGACAACATGGAGCATGGAGTTAACTCCGTTTCTAAATGGAAATTCAGAAGAGTGTTCGCATCCATGAAACACAGTCTGTTTTAACACAAGAAGCATGCTCCTCTTTCCAGCATCTGCAATACAGCAAGAAACATGAGCATGGCAAGAAAAAAAGAACTGTGTTTCCCACTCATACGGACCATATCTAGTTCAACTCTGCTAATGAACTTCATACAAAGCTCAGCATCTCTTACATAGATGCACTTTAGTTAATAGTGAAGAACGTGTTGGGTTTGTGAACTGTGTCAATTCATTTGAGCCGAAAATTCACTGCCTTTACCAGAAATGTACTCTTGCTTGTAGGAAAAAACAGATCAATTAGTTTAACTCAATTACTGAAGGGAAATTCAGAAGGGTGTTCTCATCCATGAAACAGTCTGTTTTAACGCTAGAAGCATGCTCTTCTTTCCAGCATCTGCAATACAGCTAGAAACATGAGCATGGCAAGAAAAAAAAGAACTGTGTTTCCTACTCATACGGACCATATTTAGTGCAACTCTGCTTATGAAACTGATACAAACCACAGCATCTCTTACATAGATGCTCTTTAGTTAATAGTGAAAATAGTATTGGTTTCGTGAACTTTGTAAATTCATTTGAGCCGAAAAATAACTGGGTTTACCGGAAATGAACTCTTGCTTGTAGGAAGACACAGATCCTTTGGTTAAACTCAGTTTCTGAAGGGAAATTCAGAGCAGTGTTCTCATACATGAAACACACTCCGTTTTATTGGAAGAAGCATCCTCTTCTTTTCAGCGTCTGCAATACAGCATGGTTCATGAGCATGCCAAGAAGAAAAGAACTGTGTTTCCTACTCATACGGACCATATCTAGTTCAACACTGCTTATGAAACTGATACAATCCACATCATCTCGTCCATAGATGCTCTTTAGTTAATAGTGAAAATCGTATTGGTTTCCTGAACTGTGGAAATTCATTTGAGACCAAAATATCTGGGTTTACCGGAAATGAACTCTTGCTTTTAAGAAGACAAAGAGCATGGAGTTTAACTCTGATTCTAAAGGGAAATTCAGAAAAGTGTTCTCATCCATGAAACACATTCTGTTTTAATGCAAGAAGCATGCTCTTCTTTCCAGCATATGCAATACAGCAAGGAACATGAGCATGCCCAGAAAAAAAGAACTGTGTTTCCTACTCATACGGACCATATCTAGTTCAACTCTGCTTATGAAACTGATACAATCCATATCATCTCTTACATAGATGCTCTTTAGTTAATAGTGAAAATCGTATTGGTTTCATGAACTGTGTAAATTTATTTGAGCCGAAAAATAACTGGGTTTACCGGAAATGAACGCTTGCTTGTAGGAGGACACAGAGCATGGCGTTAAACTCAGATTCTAAAGGGAAACTCAGAAAAGTGTTCTCATCAAGGAAACACAGTCTGGTTTAATGCAAGAAGCATGCTCTTCTTTCCAGCCTCTGCAATACAGCAAGAAACATGAGCATGCCCAGAAAAAAAGAACTGTGTTTCCTACTCATACAGACCATATCTCGTTCAACTCTGCTTATGAAACTGATACAAACCACAGCATCTCTTACATAGATGCTCTTTAGTTAATAGTGAAAATCGTGTTGGTTTCGTGAAGTGTGTAAATTCATTTGGTGCTAAAAATTCACTGCGTTTACCAGAAATGAACTCTTGCTTGTAGGACAACATGGAGCATGGAGTTAACTCCGTTTCTAAATGGAATTCAAAAGAGTGTTCGCATCCATGAAACACAGTCTGTTTTAACACAAGAAGCATGCTCCTCTTTCCAGCATCTGCAATACAGCAAGAAACATGAGCATGGCAAGAAAAAAAGAACTGTGTTTCCCACTCATACGGACCATATCTAGTTCAACTCTGCTAATGAACTTCATACAAAGCTCAGCATCTCTTACATAGATGCACTTTAGTTAATAGTGAAGAACGTGTTGGGTTTGTGAACTGTGTCAATTCATTTGAGCCGAAAATTCACTGCCTTTACCAGAAATGTACTCTTGCTTGTAGGAAAAAACAGATCAATTAGTTTAACTCAATTACTGAAGGGAAATTCAGAAGGGTGTTCTCATCCATGAAACAGTCTGTTTTAACGCTAGAAGCATGCTCTTCTTTCCAGCATCTGCAATACAGCTAGAAACATGAGCATGGCAAGAAAAAAAAGAACTGTGTTTCCTACTCATACGGACCATATTTAGTGCAACTCTGCTTATGAAACTGATACAAACCACAGCATCTCTTACATAGATGCTCTTTAGTTAATAGTGAAAATAGTATTGGTTTCGTGAACTTTGTAAATTCATTTGAGCCGAAAAATAACTGAGTTTACCGGAAATGAACTCTTGCTTGTAGGAAGACACAGATCCTTTGGTTAAACTCAGTTTCTGAAGGGAAATTCAGAGCAGTCTTCTCATCCATGAAACACACTCCGTTTTATTGGAAGAAGCATGCTCTTCTTTTCAGCGTCTGCAATACAGCAAGGTTCATGAGCATGCCAGGAAGAAAAGAGCTGTGTTTCCTACTCATACGGACGATATCTAGTTCAACACTGCTTATGAAACTGATACAATCCACATCATCTCGTCCATAGATGCTCTTTAGTTAATAGTGAAAATCGTATTGGTTTCGTGAACTGTGTAAATTCATTTGAGCCCAAAAATATCTGGGTTTACCGGAAATTAACTCTTGCTTGTAGGAAGACACAGAGCATGGAGTTTAACTCCAATTCTAAAGGGAAATTCAGAAAAGTGTTCTCATCCATGAAACACATTCTGTTTTAATGCAAGAAGCATGCTCTTCTTTCCAGCATCTGCAATAGAGCAAGAAACATGAGCATGCCCAGAAAAAAAGAACTGTGTTTCCTACTCATAAGGACCATATCTAGTTCAACTCTGCTTATGAAACTGATACAATCCATATCATCTCTTACATAGATGCTCTTTAGTTAATAGTGAAAATCGTATTGGTTTCATGAACTGTGTAAATTCATTTGAGCCGAAAAATAACTGGGTTTACCGGAAATGAACGCTTGCTTGTAGGAGGACACAGAGCATGGCGTTAAACTGAGATTCTAAAGGGAAACTCAGAAAAGTTTTCTCATCAAGGAAACACAGTCTGGTTTAATGCAAGAAGCATGCTCTTCTTTCCAGCCTCTGCAATACAGCAAGAAACATAAGCATGCCCAGAAAAAAAGAACTGTGTTTCCTACTCATACAGACCATATCTCGTTCAACTCTGCTTATGAAACTGATACAAACCACAGCATCTCTTACATAGATGCTCTTTAGTTAATAGTGAAAATCGTGTTGGTTTCGTGAAGTGTGTAAATTCATTTGGTGCTAAAAATTCACTGCGTTTACCAGAAATGAACTCTTGCTTGTAGGACAACATGGAGCATGGAGTTAACTCCGTTTCTAAATGGAAATCAAAAGAGTGTTCGCATCCATGAAACACAGTCTGTTTTAACACAAGAAGCATGCTCCTCTTTCCAGCATCTGCAATACAGCAAGAAACATGAGCATGGCAAGAAAAAAAGAACTGTGTTTCCCACTCATACGGACCATATCTAGTTCAACTCTGCTAATGAACTTCATACAAAGCTCAGCATCTCTTACATAGATGCACTTTAGTTAATAGTGAAGAACGTGTTGGGTTTGTGAACTGTGTCAATTCATTTGAGCCGAAAATTCACTGCCTTTACCAGAAATGTACTCTTGCTTGTAGGAAAAAACAGATCAATTAGTTTAACTCAATTACTGAAGGGAAATTCAGAAGGGTGTTCTCATCCATGAAACAGTCTGTTTTAACGCTAGAAGCATGCTCTTCTTTCCAGCATCTGCAATACAGCTAGAAACATGAGCATGGCAAGAAAAAAAAGAACTGTGTTTCCTACTCATACGGACCATATTTAGTGCAACTCTGCTTATGAAACTGATACAAACCACAGCATCTCTTACATAGATGCTCTTTAGTTAATAGTGAAAATAGTATTGGTTTCGTGAACTTTGTAAATTCATTTGAGCCGAAAAATAACTGAGTTTACCGGAAATGAACTCTTGCTTGTTGGAAGACACAGATCCTTTGGTTAAACTCAGTTTCTGAAGGGAAATTCAGAGCAGTCTTCTCATCCATGAAACACACTCCGTTTTATTGGAAGAAGCATGCTCTTCTTTTCAGCGTCTGCAATACAGCAAGGTTCATGAGCATGCCAGGAATAAAAGAGCTGTGTTTCCTACTCATACGGACGATATCTAGTTCAACACTGCTTATGAAACTGATACAATCCACATCATCTCGTCCATAGATGCTCTTTAGTTAATAGTGAAAATCGTATTGGTTTCGTGAACTGTGTAAATTCATTTGAGCCCAAAAATATCTGGGTTTACCGGAAATGAACTCTTGCTTGTAGGAAGACACAGAGCATGGAGTTTAACTCCAATTCTAAAGGGAAATTCAGAAAAGTGTTCTCATCCATGAAACACATTCTGTTTTAATGCAAGAAGCATGCTCTTCTTTCCAGCATCTGCAATAGAGCAAGAAACATGAGCATGCCCAGAAAAAAAGAACTGTGTTTCCTACTCATAAGGACCATATCTAGTTCAACTCTGCTTATGAAACTGATACAATCCATATCATCTCTTACATAGATGCTCTTTAGTTAATAGTGAAAATCGTATTGGTTTCATGAACTGTGTAAATTCATTTGAGCCGAAAAATAACTGGGTTTACCGGAAATGAACGCTTGCTTGTAGGAGGACACAGAGCATGGCGTTAAACTGAGATTCTAAAGGGAAACTCAGAAAAGTGTTCTCATCAAGGAAACACAGTCTGGTTTAATGCAAGAAGCATGCTCTTCTTTCCAGCCTCTGCAATACAGCAAGAAACATAAGCATGCCCAGAAAAAAAGAACTGTGTTTCCTACTCATACAGACCATATCTCGTTCAACTCTGCTTATGAAACTGATACAAACCACAGCATCTCTTACATAAATGCTCTTTAGTTAATAGTGAAAATCGTGTTGGTTTCGTGAAGTGTGTAAATTCATTTGGTGCTAAAAATTCACTGCGTTTACCAGAAATGAACTCTTGCTTGTAGGACAACATGGAGCATGGAGTTAACTCCGTTTCTAAATGGAAATTCAGAAGAGTGTTCGCATCCATGAAACACAGTCTGTTTTAACACAAGAAGCATGCTCCTCTTTCCAGCATCTGCAATACAGCAAGAAACATGAGCATGGCAAGAAAAAAAGAACTGTGTTTCCCACTCATACGGACCATATCTAGTTCAACTCTGCTAATGAACTTCATACAAAGCTCAGCATCTCTTACATAGATGCACTTTAGTTAATAGTGAAGAACGTGTTGGGTTTGTGAACTGTGTCAATTCATTTGAGCCGAAAATTCACTGCCTTTACCAGAAATGTACTCTTGCTTGTAGGAAAAAACAGATCAATTAGTTTAACTCAATTACTGAAGGGAAATTCAGAAGGGTGTTCTCATCCATGAAACAGTCTGTTTTAACGCTAGAAGCATGCTCTTCTTTCCAGCATCTGCAATACAGCTAGAAACATGAGCATGGCAAGAAAAAAAAGAACTGTGTTTCCTACTCATACGGACCATATTTAGTGCAACTCTGCTTATGAAACTGATACAAACCACAGCATCTCTTACATAGATGCTCTTTAGTTAATAGTGAAAATAGTATTGGTTTCGTGAACTTTGTAAATTCATTTGAGCCGAAAAATAACTGGGTTTACCGAAATGAACTCTTGCTTGTAGGAAGACACAGATCCTTTGGTTAAACTCAGTTTCTGAAGGGAAATTCAGAGCAGTGTTCTCATACATGAAACACACTCCGTTTTATTGGAAGAAGCATCCTCTTCTTTTCAGCGTCTGCAATACAGCATGGTTCATGAGCATGCCAAGAAGAAAAGAACTGTGTTTCCTACTCATACGGACCATATCTAGTTCAACACTGCTTATGAAACTGATACAATCCACATCATCTCGTCCATAGATGCTCTTTAGTTAATAGTGAAAATCGTATTGGTTTCCTGAACTGTGGAAATTCATTTGAGACCAAAATATCTGGGTTTACCGGAAATGAACTCTTGCTTTTAAGAAGACAAAGAGCATGGAGTTTAACTCTGATTCTAAAGGGAAATTCAGAAAAGTGTTCTCATCCATGAAACACATTCTGTTTTAATGCAAGAAGCATGCTCTTCTTTCCAGCATATGCAATACAGCAAGGAACATGAGCATGCCCAGAAAAAAAGAACTGTGTTTCCTACTCATACGGACCATATCTAGTTCAACTCTGCTTATGAAACTGATACAATCCATATCATCTCTTACATAGATGCTCTTTAGTTAATAGTGAAAATCGTATTGGTTTCATGAACTGTGTAAATTTATTTGAGCCGAAAAATAACTGGGTTTACCGGAAATGAACGCTTGCTTGTAGGAGGACACAGAGCATGGCGTTAAACTCAGATTCTAAAGGGAAACTCAGAAAAGTGTTCTCATCAAGGAAACACAGTCTGGTTTAATGCAAGAAGCATGCTCTTCTTTCCAGCCTCTGCAATACAGCAAGAAACATGAGCATGCCCAGAAAAAAAGAACTGTGTTTCCTACTCATACAGACCATATCTCGTTCAACTCTGCTTATGAAACTGATACAAACCACAGCATCTCTTACATAGATGCTCTTTAGTTAATAGTGAAAATCGTGTTGGTTTCGTGAAGTGTGTAAATTCATTTGGTGCTAAAAATTCACTGCGTTTACCAGAAATGAACTCTTGCTTGTAGGACAACATGGAGCATGGAGTTAACTCCGTTTCTAAATGGAATTCAAAAGAGTGTTCGCATCCATGAAACACAGTCTGTTTTAACACAAGAAGCATGCTCCTCTTTCCAGCATCTGCAATACAGCAAGAAACATGAGCATGGCAAGAAAAAAAGAACTGTGTTTCCCACTCATACGGACCATATCTAGTTCAACTCTGCTAATGAACTTCATACAAAGCTCAGCATCTCTTACATAGATGCACTTTAGTTAATAGTGAAGAACGTGTTGGGTTTGTGAACTGTGTCAATTCATTTGAGCCGAAAATTCACTGCCTTTACCAGAAATGTACTCTTGCTTGTAGGAAAAAACAGATCAATTAGTTTAACTCAATTACTGAAGGGAAATTCAGAAGGGTGTTCTCATCCATGAAACAGTCTGTTTTAACGCTAGAAGCATGCTCTTCTTTCCAGCATCTGCAATACAGCTAGAAACATGAGCATGGCAAGAAAAAAAAGAACTGTGTTTCCTACTCATACGGACCATATTTAGTGCAACTCTGCTTATGAAACTGATACAAACCACAGCATCTCTTACATAGATGCTCTTTAGTTAATAGTGAAAATAGTATTGGTTTCGTGAACTTTGTAAATTCATTTGAGCCGAAAAATAACTGAGTTTACCGGAAATGAACTCTTGCTTGTAGGAAGACACAGATCCTTTGGTTAAACTCAGTTTCTGAAGGGAAATTCAGAGCAGTCTTCTCATCCATGAAACACACTCCGTTTTATTGGAAGAAGCATGCTCTTCTTTTCAGCGTCTGCAATACAGCAAGGTTCATGAGCATGCCAGGAAGAAAAGAGCTGTGTTTCCTACTCATACGGACGATATCTAGTTCAACACTGCTTATGAAACTGATACAATCCACATCATCTCGTCCATAGATGCTCTTTAGTTAATAGTGAAAATCGTATTGGTTTCGTGAACTGTGTAAATTCATTTGAGCCCAAAAATATCTGGGTTTACCGGAAATGAACTCTTGCTTGTAGGAAGACACAGAGCATGGAGTTTAACTCCAATTCTAAAGGGAAATTCAGAAAAGTGTTCTCATCCATGAAACACATTCTGTTTTAATGCAAGAAGCATGCTCTTCTTTCCAGCATCTGCAATAGAGCAAGAAACATGAGCATGCCCAGAAAAAAAGAACTGTGTTTCCTACTCATAAGGACCATATCTAGTTCAACTCTGCTTATGAAACTGATACAATCCATATCATCTCTTACATAGATGCTCTTTAGTTAATAGTGAAAATCGTATTGGTTTCATGAACTGTGTAAATTCATTTGAGCCGAAAAATAACTGGGTTTACCGGAAATGAACGCTTGCTTGTAGGAGGACACAGAGCATGCGTTAAACTGAGATTCTAAAGGGAAACTCAGAAAAGTGTTCTCATCAAGGAAACACAGTCTGGTTTAATGCAAGAAGCATGCTCTTCTTTCCAGCCTCTGCAATACAGCAAGAAACATAAGCATGCCCAGAAAAAAAGAACTGTGTTTCCTACTCATACAGACCATATCTCGTTCAACTCTGCTTATGAAACTGATACAAACCACAGCATCTCTTACATAAATGCTCTTTAGTTAATAGTGAAAATCGTGTTGGTTTCGTGAAGTGTGTAAATTCATTTGGTGCTAAAAATTCACTGCGTTTACCAGAAATGAACTCTTGCTTGTAGGACAACATGGAGCATGGAGTTAACTCCGTTTCTAAATGGAAATTCAGAAGAGTGTTCGCATCCATGAAACACAGTCTGTTTTAACACAAGAAGCATGCTCCTCTTTCCAGCATCTGCAATACAGCAAGAAACATGAGCATGGCAAGAAAAAAAGAACTGTGTTTCCCACTCATACGGACCATATCTAGTTCAACTCTGCTAATGAACTTCATACAAAGCTCAGCATCTCTTACATAGATGCACTTTAGTTAATAGTGAAGAACGTGTTGGGTTTGTGAACTGTGTCAATTCATTTGAGCCGAAAATTCACTGCCTTTACCAGAAATGTACTCTTGCTTGTAGGAAAAAACAGATCAATTAGTTTAACTCAATTACTGAAGGGAAATTCAGAAGGGTGTTCTCATCCATGAAACAGTCTGTTTTAACGCTAGAAGCATGCTCTTCTTTCCAGCATCTGCAATACAGCTAGAAACATGAGCATGGCAAGAAAAAAAAGAACTGTGTTTCCTACTCATACGGACCATATTTAGTGCAACTCTGCTTATGAAACTGATACAAACCACAGCATCTCTTACATAGATGCTCTTTAGTTAATAGTGAAAATAGTATTGGTTTCGTGAACTTTGTAAATTCATTTGAGCCGAAAAATAACTGGGTTTACCGGAAATGAACTCTTGCTTGTAGGAAGACACAGATCCTTTGGTTAAACTCAGTTTCTGAAGGGAAATTCAGAGCAGTGTTCTCATACATGAAACACACTCCGTTTTATTGGAAGAAGCATCCTCTTCTTTTCAGCGTCTGCAATACAGCATGGTTCATGAGCATGCCAAGAAGAAAAGAACTGTGTTTCCTACTCATACGGACCATATCTAGTTCAACACTGCTTATGAAACTGATACAATCCACATCATCTCGTCCATAGATGCTCTTTAGTTAATAGTGAAAATCGTATTGGTTTCCTGAACTGTGGAAATTCATTTGAGACCAAAATATCTGGGTTTACCGGAAATGAACTCTTGCTTTTAAGAAGACAAAGAGCATGGAGTTTAACTCTGATTCTAAAGGGAAATTCAGAAAAGTGTTCTCATCCATGAAACACATTCTGTTTTAATGCAAGAAGCATGCTCTTCTTTCCAGCATATGCAATACAGCAAGGAACATGAGCATGCCCAGAAAAAAAGAACTGTGTTTCCTACTCATACGGACCATATCTAGTTCAACTCTGCTTATGAAACTGATACAATCCATATCATCTCTTACATAGATGCTCTTTAGTTAATAGTGAAAATCGTATTGGTTTCATGAACTGTGTAAATTTATTTGAGCCGAAAAATAACTGGGTTTACCGGAAATGAACGCTTGCTTGTAGGAGGACACAGAGCATGGCGTTAAACTCAGATTCTAAAGGGAAACTCAGAAAAGTGTTCTCATCAAGGAAACACAGTCTGGTTTAATGCAAGAAGCATGCTCTTCTTTCCAGCCTCTGCAATACAGCAAGAAACATGAGCATGCCCAGAAAAAAAGAACTGTGTTTCCTACTCATACAGACCATATCTCGTTCAACTCTGCTTATGAAACTGATACAAACCACAGCATCTCTTACATAGATGCTCTTTAGTTAATAGTGAAAATCGTGTTGGTTTCGTGAAGTGTGTAAATTCATTTGGTGCTAAAAATTCACTGCGTTTACCAGAAATGAACTCTTGCTTGTAGGACAACATGGAGCATGGAGTTAACTCCGTTTCTAAATGGAATTCAAAAGAGTGTTCGCATCCATGAAACACAGTCTGTTTTAACACAAGAAGCATGCTCCTCTTTCCAGCATCTGCAATACAGCAAGAAACATGAGCATGGCAAGAAAAAAAGAACTGTGTTTCCCACTCATACGGACCATATCTAGTTCAACTCTGCTAATGAACTTCATACAAAGCTCAGCATCTCTTACATAGATGCACTTTAGTTAATAGTGAAGAACGTGTTGGGTTTGTGAACTGTGTCAATTCATTTGAGCCGAAAATTCACTGCCTTTACCAGAAATGTACTCTTGCTTGTAGGAAAAAACAGATCAATTAGTTTAACTCAATTACTGAAGGGAAATTCAGAAGGGTGTTCTCATCCATGAAACAGTCTGTTTTAACGCTAGAAGCATGCTCTTCTTTCCAGCATCTGCAATACAGCTAGAAACATGAGCATGGCAAGAAAAAAAAGAACTGTGTTTCCTACTCATACGGACCATATTTAGTGCAACTCTGCTTATGAAACTGATACAAACCACAGCATCTCTTACATAGATGCTCTTTAGTTAATAGTGAAAATAGTATTGGTTTCGTGAACTTTGTAAATTCATTTGAGCCGAAAAATAACTGAGTTTACCGGAAATGAACTCTTGCTTGTTGGAAGACACAGATCCTTTGGTTAAACTCAGTTTCTGAAGGGAAATTCAGAGCAGTCTTCTCATCCATGAAACACACTCCGTTTTATTGGAAGAAGCATGCTCTTCTTTTCAGCGTCTGCAATACAGCAAGGTTCATGAGCATGCCAGGAAGAAAAGAGCTGTGTTTCCTACTCATACGGACGATATCTAGTTCAACACTGCTTATGAAACTGATACAATCCACATCATCTCGTCCATAGATGCTCTTTAGTTAATAGTGAAAATCGTATTGGTTTCGTGAACTGTGTAAATTCATTTGAGCCCAAAAATATCTGGGTTTACCGGAAATGAACTCTTGCTTGTAGGAAGACACAGAGCATGGAGTTTAACTCCAATTCTAAAGGGAAATTCAGAAAAGTGTTCTCATCCATGAAACACATTCTGTTTTAATGCAAGAAGCATGCTCTTCTTTCCAGCATCTGCAATAGAGCAAGAAACATGAGCATGCCCAGAAAAAAAGAACTGTGTTTCCTACTCATAAGGACCATATCTAGTTCAACTCTGCTTATGAAACTGATACAATCCATATCATCTCTTACATAGATGCTCTTTAGTTAATAGTGAAAATCGTATTGGTTTCATGAACTGTGTAAATTCATTTGAGCCGAAAAATAACTGGGTTTACCGGAAATGAACGCTTGCTTGTAGGAGGACACAGAGCATGGCGTTAAACTGAGATTCTAAAGGGAAACTCAGAAAAGTGTTCTCATCAAGGAAACACAGTCTGGTTTAATGCAAGAAGCATGCTCTTCTTTCCAGCCTCTGCAATACAGCAAGAAACATAAGCATGCCCAGAAAAAAAGAACTGTGTTTCCTACTCATACAGACCATATCTCGTTCAACTCTGCTTATGAAACTGATACAAACCACAGCATCTCTTACATAAATGCTCTTTAGTTAATAGTGAAAATCGTGTTGGTTTCGTGAAGTGTGTAAATTCATTTGGTGCTAAAAATTCACTGCGTTTACCAGAAATGAACTCTTGCTTGTAGGACAACATGGAGCATGGAGTTAACTCCGTTTCTAAATGGAAATTCAGAAGAGTGTTCGCATCCATGAAACACAGTCTGTTTTAACACAAGAAGCATGCTCCTCTTTCCAGCATCTGCAATACAGCAAGAAACATGAGCATGGCAAGAAAAAAAGAACTGTGTTTCCCACTCATACGGACCATATCTAGTTCAACTCTGCTAATGAACTTCATACAAAGCTCAGCATCTCTTACATAGATGCACTTTAGTTAATAGTGAAGAACGTGTTGGGTTTGTGAACTGTGTCAATTCATTTGAGCCGAAAATTCACTGCCTTTACCAGAAATGTACTCTTGCTTGTAGGAAAAAACAGATCAATTAGTTTAACTCAATTACTGAAGGGAAATTCAGAAGGGTGTTCTCATCCATGAAACAGTCTGTTTTAACGCTAGAAGCATGCTCTTCTTTCCAGCATCTGCAATACAGCTAGAAACATGAGCATGGCAAGAAAAAAAAGAACTGTGTTTCCTACTCATACGGACCATATTTAGTGCAACTCTGCTTATGAAACTGATACAAACCACAGCATCTCTTACATAGATGCTCTTTAGTTAATAGTGAAAATAGTATTGGTTTCGTGAACTTTGTAAATTCATTTGAGCCGAAAAATAACTGGGTTTACCGGAAATGAACTCTTGCTTGTAGGAAGACACAGATCCTTTGGTTAAACTCAGTTTCTGAAGGGAAATTCAGAGCAGTGTTCTCATACATGAAACACACTCCGTTTTATTGGAAGAAGCATCCTCTTCTTTTCAGCGTCTGCAATACAGCATGGTTCATGAGCATGCCAAGAAGAAAAGAACTGTGTTTCCTACTCATACGGACCATATCTAGTTCAACACTGCTTATGAAACTGATACAATCCACATCATCTCGTCCATAGATGCTCTTTAGTTAATAGTGAAAATCGTATTGGTTTCCTGAACTGTGGAAATTCATTTGAGACCAAAATATCTGGGTTTACCGGAAATGAACTCTTGCTTTTAAGAAGACAAAGAGCATGGAGTTTAACTCTGATTCTAAAGGGAAATTCAGAAAAGTGTTCTCATCCATGAAACACATTCTGTTTTAATGCAAGAAGCATGCTCTTCTTTCCAGCATATGCAATACAGCAAGGAACATGAGCATGCCCAGAAAAAAAGAACTGTGTTTCCTACTCATACGGACCATATCTAGTTCAACTCTGCTTATGAAACTGATACAATCCATATCATCTCTTACATAGATGCTCTTTAGTTAATAGTGAAAATCGTATTGGTTTCATGAACTGTGTAAATTTATTTGAGCCGAAAAATAACTGGGTTTACCGGAAATGAACGCTTGCTTGTAGGAGGACACAGAGCATGGCGTTAAACTCAGATTCTAAAGGGAAACTCAGAAAAGTGTTCTCATCAAGGAAACACAGTCTGGTTTAATGCAAGAAGCATGCTCTTCTTTCCAGCCTCTGCAATACAGCAAGAAACATGAGCATGCCCAGAAAAAAAGAACTGTGTTTCCTACTCATACAGACCATATCTCGTTCAACTCTGCTTATGAAACTGATACAAACCACAGCATCTCTTACATAGATGCTCTTTAGTTAATAGTGAAAATCGTGTTGGTTTCGTGAAGTGTGTAAATTCATTTGGTGCTAAAAATTCACTGCGTTTACCAGAAATGAACTCTTGCTTGTAGGACAACATGGAGCATGGAGTTAACTCCGTTTCTAAATGGAATTCAAAAGAGTGTTCGCATCCATGAAACACAGTCTGTTTTAACACAAGAAGCATGCTCCTCTTTCCAGCATCTGCAATACAGCAAGAAACATGAGCATGGCAAGAAAAAAAGAACTGTGTTTCCCACTCATACGGACCATATCTAGTTCAACTCTGCTAATGAACTTCATACAAAGCTCAGCATCTCTTACATAGATGCACTTTAGTTAATAGTGAAGAACGTGTTGGGTTTGTGAACTGTGTCAATTCATTTGAGCCGAAAATTCACTGCCTTTACCAGAAATGTACTCTTGCTTGTAGGAAAAAACAGATCAATTAGTTTAACTCAATTACTGAAGGGAAATTCAGAAGGGTGTTCTCATCCATGAAACAGTCTGTTTTAACGCTAGAAGCATGCTCTTCTTTCCAGCATCTGCAATACAGCTAGAAACATGAGCATGGCAAGAAAAAAAAGAACTGTGTTTCCTACTCATACGGACCATATTTAGTGCAACTCTGCTTATGAAACTGATACAAACCACAGCATCTCTTACATAGATGCTCTTTAGTTAATAGTGAAAATAGTATTGGTTTCGTGAACTTTGTAAATTCATTTGAGCCGAAAAATAACTGAGTTTACCGGAAATGAACTCTTGCTTGTAGGAAGACACAGATCCTTTGGTTAAACTCAGTTTCTGAAGGGAAATTCAGAGCAGTCTTCTCATCCATGAAACACACTCCGTTTTATTGGAAGAAGCATGCTCTTCTTTTCAGCGTCTGCAATACAGCAAGGTTCATGAGCATGCCAGGAAGAAAAGAGCTGTGTTTCCTACTCATACGGACGATATCTAGTTCAACACTGCTTATGAAACTGATACAATCCACATCATCTCGTCCATAGATGCTCTTTAGTTAATAGTGAAAATCGTATTGGTTTCGTGAACTGTGTAAATTCATTTGAGCCCAAAAATATCTGGGTTTACCGGAAATGAACTCTTGCTTGTAGGAAGACACAGAGCATGGAGTTTAACTCCGATTCTAAAGGGAAATTCAGAAAAGTGTTCTCATCCATGAAACACATTCTGTTTTAATGCAAGAAGCATGCTCTTCTTTCCAGCATCTGCAATAGAGCAAGAAACATGAGCATGCCCAGAAAAAAAGAACTGTGTTTCCTACTCATAAGGACCATATCTAGTTCAACTCTGCTTATGAAACTGATACAATCCATATCATCTCTTACATAGATGCTCTTTAGTTAATAGTGAAAATCGTATTGGTTTCATGAACTGTGTAAATTCATTTGAGCCGAAAAATAACTGGGTTTACCGGAAATGAACGCTTGCTTGTAGGAGGACACAGAGCATGGCGTTAAACTGAGATTCTAAAGGGAAACTCAGAAAAGTTTTCTCATCAAGGAAACACAGTCTGGTTTAATGCAAGAAGCATGCTCTTCTTTCCAGCCTCTGCAATACAGCAAGAAACATGAGCATGCCCAGAAAAAAAGAACTGTGTTTCCTACTCATACAGACCATATCTCGTTCAACTCTGCTTATGAAACTGATACAAACCACAGCATCTCTTACATAGATGCTCTTTAGTTAATAGTGAAAATCGTGTTGGTTTCGTGAAGTGTGTAAATTCATTTGGTGCTAAAAATTCACTGCGTTTACCAGAAATGAACTCTTGCTTGTAGGACAACATGGAGCATGGAGTTAACTCCGTTTCTAAATGGAAATTCAGAAGAGTGTTCGCATCCATGAAACACAGTCTGTTTTAACACAAGAAGCATGCTCCTCTTTCCAGCATCTGCAATACAGCAAGAAACATGAGCATGGCAAGAAAAAAAGAACTGTGTTTCCCACTCATACGGACCATATCTAGTTCAACTCTGCTAATGAACTTCATACAAAGCTCAGCATCTCTTACATAGATGCACTTTAGTTAATAGTGAAGAACGTGTTGGGTTTGTGAACTGTGTCAATTCATTTGAGCCGAAAATTCACTGCCTTTACCAGAAATGTACTCTTGCTTGTAGGAAAAAACAGATCAATTAGTTTAACTCAATTACTGAAGGGAAATTCAGAAGGGTGTTCTCATCCATGAAACAGTCTGTTTTAACGCTAGAAGCATGCTCTTCTTTCCAGCATCTGCAATACAGCTAGAAACATGAGCATGGCAAGAAAAAAAAGAACTGTGTTTCCTACTCATACGGACCATATTTAGTGCAACTCTGCTTATGAAACTGATACAAACCACAGCATCTCTTACATAGATGCTCTTTAGTTAATAGTGAAAATAGTATTGGTTTCGTGAACTTTGTAAATTCATTTGAGCCGAAAAATAACTGGGTTTACCGGAAATGAACTCTTGCTTGTAGGAAGACACAGATCCTTTGGTTAAACTCAGTTTCTGAAGGGAAATTCAGAGCAGTGTTCTCATCCATGAAACACACTCCGTTTTATTGGAAGAAGCATCCTCTTCTTTTCAGCGTCTGCAATACAGCATGGTTCATGAGCATGCCAAGAAGAAAAGAACTGTGTTTCCTACTCATACGGACCATATCTAGTTCAACACTGCTTATGAAACTGATACAATCCACATCATCTCGTCCATAGATGCTCTTTAGTTAATAGTGAAAATCGTATTGGTTTCCTGAACTGTGGAAATTCATTTGAGACCAAAATATCTGGGTTTACCGGAAATGAACTCTTGCTTTTAAGAAGACAAAGAGCATGGAGTTTAACTCTGATTCTAAAGGGAAATTCAGAAAAGTGTTCTCATCCATGAAACACATTCTGTTTTAATGCAAGAAGCATGCTCTTCTTTCCAGCATATGCAATACAGCAAGGAACATGAGCATGCCCAGAAAAAAAGAACTGTGTTTCCTACTCATACGGACCATATCTAGTTCAACTCTGCTTATGAAACTGATACAATCCATATCACCTCTTACATAGATGCTCTTTAGTTAATAGTGAAAATCGTATTGGTTTCATGAACTGTGTAAATTTATTTGAGCCGAAAAATAACTGGGTTTACTGGAAATGAACGCTTGCTTGTAGGAGGACACAGAGCATGGCGTTAAACTCAGATTCTAAAGGGAAACTCAGAAAAGTGTTCTCATCAAGGAAACACAGTCTGGTTTAATGCAAGAAGCATGCTCTTCTTTCCAGCCTCTGCAATACAGCAAGAAACATGAGCATGCCCAGAAAAAAAGAACTGTGTTTCCTACTCATACAGACCATATCTCGTTCAACTCTGCTTATGAAACTGATACAAACCACAGCATCTCTTACATAGATGCTCTTTAGTTAATAGTGAAAATCGTGTTGGTTTCGTGAAGTGTGTAAATTCATTTGGTGCTAAAAATTCACTGCGTTTACCAGAAATGAACTCTTGCTTGTAGGACAACATGGAGCATGGAGTTAACTCCGTTTCTAAATGGAATTCAAAAGAGTGTTCGCATCCATGAAACACAGTCTGTTTTAACACAAGAAGCATGCTCCTCTTTCCAGCATCTGCAATACAGCAAGAAACATGAGCATGGCAAGAAAAAAAGAACTGTGTTTCCCACTCATACGGACCATATCTAGTTCAACTCTGCTAATGAACTTCATACAAAGCTCAGCATCTCTTACATAGATGCACTTTAGTTAATAGTGAAGAACGTGTTGGGTTTGTGAACTGTGTCAATTCATTTGAGCCGAAAATTCACTGCCTTTACCAGAAATGTACTCTTGCTTGTAGGAAAAAACAGATCAATTAGTTTAACTCAATTACTGAAGGGAAATTCAGAAGGGTGTTCTCATCCATGAAACAGTCTGTTTTAACGCTAGAAGCATGCTCTTCTTTCCAGCATCTGCAATACAGCTAGAAACATGAGCATGGCAAGAAAAAAAAGAACTGTGTTTCCTACTCATACGGACCATATTTAGTGCAACTCTGCTTATGAAACTGATACAAACCACAGCATCTCTTACATAGATGCTCTTTAGTTAATAGTGAAAATAGTATTGGTTTCGTGAACTTTGTAAATTCATTTGAGCCGAAAAATAACTGAGTTTACCGGAAATGAACTCTTGCTTGTAGGAAGACACAGATCCTTTGGTTAAACTCAGTTTCTGAAGGGAAATTCAGAGCAGTCTTCTCATCCATGAAACACACTCCGTTTTATTGGAAGAAGCATGCTCTTCTTTTCAGCGTCTGCAATACAGCAAGGTTCATGAGCATGCCAGGAAGAAAAGAGCTGTGTTTCCTACTCATACGGACGATATCTAGTTCAACACTGCTTATGAAACTGATACAATCCACATCATCTCGTCCATAGATGCTCTTTAGTTAATAGTGAAAATCGTATTGGTTTCGTGAACTGTGGAAATTCATTTGAGCCCAAAAATATCTGGGTTTACCGGAAATGAACTCTTGCTTGTAGGAAGACACAGAGCATGGAGTTTAACTCCAATTCTAAAGGGAAATTCAGAAAAGTGTTCTCATCCATGAAACACATTCTGTTTTAATGCAAGAAGCATGCTCTTCTTTCCAGCATCTGCAATAGAGCAAGAAACATGAGCATGCCCAGAAAAAAAGAACTGTGTTTCCTACTCATACGGACCATATCTAGTTCAACTCTGCTTATGAAACTGATACAATCCATATCATCTCTTACATAGATGCTCTTTAGTTAATAGTGAAAATCGTATTGGTTTCATGAACTGTGTAAATTCATTTGAGCCGAAAAATAACTGGGTTTACCGGAAATGAACGCTTGCTTGTAGGAGGACACAGAGCATGGCGTTAAACTGAGATTCTAAAGGGAAACTCAGAAAAGTTTTCTCATCAAGGAAACACAGTCTGGTTTAATGCAAGAAGCATGCTCTTCTTTCCAGCCTCTGCAATACAGCAAGAAACATAAGCATGCCCAGAAAAAAAGAACTGTGTTTCCTACTCATACAGACCATATCTCGTTCAACTCTGCTTATGAAACTGATACAAACCACAGCATCTCTTACATAAATGCTCTTTAGTTAATAGTGAAAATCGTGTTGGTTTCGTGAAGTGTGTAAATTCATTTGGTGCTAAAAATTCACTGCGTTTACCAGAAATGAACTCTTGCTTGTAGGACAACATGGAGCATGGAGTTAACTCCGTTTCTAAATGGAAATTCAGAAGAGTGTTCGCATCCATGAAACACAGTCTGTTTTAACACAAGAAGCATGCTCCTCTTTCCAGCATCTGCAATACAGCAAGAAACATGAGCATGGCAAGAAAAAAAGAACTGTGTTTCCCACTCATACGGACCATATCTAGTTCAACTCTGCTAATGAACTTCATACAAAGCTCAGCATCTCTTACATAGATGCACTTTAGTTAATAGTGAAGAACGTGTTGGGTTTGTGAACTGTGTCAATTCATTTGAGCCGAAAATTCACTGCCTTTACCAGAAATGTACTCTTGCTTGTAGGAAAAAACAGATCAATTAGTTTAACTCAATTACTGAAGGGAAATTCAGAAGGGTGTTCTCATCCATGAAACAGTCTGTTTTAACGCTAGAAGCATGCTCTTCTTTCCAGCATCTGCAATACAGCTAGAAACATGAGCATGGCAAGAAAAAAAAGAACTGTGTTTCCTACTCATACGGACCATATTTAGTGCAACTCTGCTTATGAAACTGATACAAACCACAGCATCTCTTACATAGATGCTCTTTAGTTAATAGTGAAAATAGTATTGGTTTCGTGAACTTTGTAAATTCATTTGAGCCGAAAAATAACTGGGTTTACCGGAAATGAACTCTTGCTTGTAGGAAGACACAGATCCTTTGGTTAAACTCAGTTTCTGAAGGGAAATTCAGAGCAGTCTTCTCATCCATGAAACACACTCCGTTTTATTGGAAGAAGCATGCTCTTCTTTTCAGCGTCTGCAATACAGCAAGGTTCATGAGCATGCCAGGAAGAAAACAGCTGTGTTTCCTACTCATACGGACGATATCTAGTTCAACACTGCTTATGAAACTGATACAATCCACATCATCTCGTCCATAGATGCTCTTTAGTTAATAGTGAAAATCGTATTGGTTTCGTGAACTGTGTAAATTCATTTGAGCCCAAAAATATCTGGGTTTACCGGAAATGAACTCTTGCTTGTAGGAAGACACAGAGCATGGAGTTTAACTCCAATTCTAAAGGGAAATTCAGAAAAGTGTTCTCATCCATGAAACACATTCTGTTTTAATGCAAGAAGCATGCTCTTCTTTCCAGCATCTGCAATAGAGCAAGAAACATGAGCATGCCCAGAAAAAAAGAACTGTGTTTCCTACTCATACGGACCATATCTAGTTCAACTCTGCTTATGAAACTGATACAATCCATATCATCTCTTACATAGATGCTCTTTAGTTAATAGTGAAAATCGTATTGGTTTCATGAACTGTGTAAATTCATTTGAGCCGAAAAATAACTGGGTTTACCGGAAATGAACGCTTGCTTGTAGGAGGACACAGAGCATGGCGTTAAACTGAGATTCTAAAGGGAAACTCAGAAAAGTTTTCTCATCAAGGAAACACAGTCTGGTTTAATGCAAGAAGCATGCTCTTCTTTCCAGCCTCTGCAATACAGCAAGAAACATAAGCATGCCCAGAAAAAAAGAACTGTGTTTCCTACTCATACAGACCATATCTCGTTCAACTCTGCTTATGAAACTGATACAAACCACAGCATCTCTTACATAGATGCTCTTTAGTTAATAGTGAAAATCGTGTTGGTTTCGTGAAGTGTGTAAATTCATTTGGTGCTAAAAATTCACTGCGTTTACCAGAAATGAACTCTTGCTTGTAGGACAACATGGAGCATGGAGTTAACTCCGTTTCTAAATGGAAATCAAAAGAGTGTTCGCATCCATGAAACACAGTCTGTTTTAACACAAGAAGCATGCTCCTCTTTCCAGCATCTGCAATACAGCAAGAAACATGAACATGGCAAGAAAAAAAGAACTGTGTTTCCCACTCATACGGACCATATCTAGTTCAACTCTGCTAATGAACTTCATACAAAGCTCAGCATCTCTTACATAGATGCACTTTAGTTAATAGTGAAGAACGTGTTGGGTTTGTGAACTGTGTCAATTCATTTGAGCCGAAAATTCACTGCCTTTACCAGAAATGTACTCTTGCTTGTAGGAAAAAACAGATCAATTAGTTTAACTCAATTACTGAAGGGAAATTCAGAAGGGTGTTCTCATCCATGAAACAGTCTGTTTTAACGCTAGAAGCATGCTCTTCTTTCCAGCATCTGCAATACAGCTAGAAACATGAGCATGGCAAGAAAAAAAAGAACTGTGTTTCCTACTCATACGGACCATATTTAGTGCAACTCTGCTTATGAAACTGATACAAACCACAGCATCTCTTACATAGATGCTCTTTAGTTAATAGTGAAAATCGTATTGGTTTCGTGAACTGTGTAAATTCATTTGAGCCCAAAAATATCTGGGTTTACCGGAAATGAACTCTTGCTTGTAGGAAGACACAGAGCATGGAGTTTAACTCCGATTCTAAAGGGAAATTCAGAAAAGTGTTCTCATCCATGAAACACATTCTGTTTTAATGCAAGAAGCATGCTCTTCTTTCCAGCATCTGCAATAGAGCAAGAAACATGAGCATGCCCAGAAAAAAAGAACTGTGTTTCCTACTCATACGGACCATATCTAGTTCAACTCTGCTTATGAAACTGATACAATCCATATCATCTCTTACATAGATGCTCTTTAGTTAATAGTGAAAATCGTATTGGTTTCATGAACTGTGTAAATTCATTTGAGCCGAAAAATAACTGGGTTTACCGGAAATGAACGCTTGCTTGTAGGAGGACACAGAGCATGGCGTTAAACTGAGATTCTAAAGGGAAACTCAGAAAAGTTTTCTCATCAAGGAAACACAGTCTGGTTTAATGCAAGAAGCATGCTCTTCTTTCCAGCCTCTGCAATACAGCAAGAAACATGAGCATGCCCAGAAAAAAAGAACTGTGTTTCCTACTCATACAGACCATATCTCGTTCAACTCTGCTTATGAAACTGATACAAACCACAGCATCTCTTACATAGATGCTCTTTAGTTAATAGTGAAAATCGTGTTGGTTTCGTGAAGTGTGTAAATTCATTTGGTGCTAAAAATTCACTGCGTTTACCAGAAATGAACTCTTGCTTGTAGGACAACATGGAGCATGGAGTTAACTCCGTTTCTAAATGGAAATTCAGAAGAGTGTTCGCATCCATGAAACACAGTCTGTTTTAACACAAGAAGCATGCTCCTCTTTCCAGCATCTGCAATACAGCAAGAAACATGAGCATGGCAAGAAAAAAAGAACTGTGTTTCCCACTCATAAGGACCATATCTAGTTCAACTCTGCTAATGAACTTCATACAAAGCTCAGCATCTCTTACATAGATGCACTTTAGTTAATAGTGAAGAACGTGTTGGGTTTGTGAACTGTGTCAATTCATTTGAGCCGAAAATTCACTGCCTTTACCAGAAATGTACTCTTGCTTGTAGGAAAAAACAGATCAATTAGTTTAACTCAATTACTGAAGGGAAATTCAGAAGGGTGTTCTCATCCATGAAACAGTCTGTTTTAACGCTAGAAGCATGCTCTTCTTTCCAGCATCTGCAATACAGCTAGAAACATGAGCATGGCAAGAAAAAAAAGAACTGTGTTTCCTACTCATACGGACCATATTTAGTGCAACTCTGCTTATGAAACTGATACAAACCACAGCATCTCTTACATAGATGCTCTTTAGTTAATAGTGAAAATAGTATTGGTTTCGTGAACTTTGTAAATTCATTTGAGCCGAAAAATAACTGGGTTTACCGGAAATGAACTCTTGCTTGTAGGAAGACACAGATCCTTTGGTTAAACTCAGTTTCTGAAGGGAAATTCAGAGCAGTGTTCTCATACATGAAACACACTCCGTTTTATTGGAAGAAGCATCCTCTTCTTTTCAGCGTCTGCAATACAGCATGGTTCATGAGCATGCCAAGAAGAAAAGAACTGTGTTTCCTACTCATACGGACCATATCTAGTTCAACACTGCTTATGAAACTGATACAATCCACATCATCTCGTCCATAGATGCTCTTTAGTTAATAGTGAAAATCGTATTGGTTTCCTGAACTGTGGAAATTCATTTGAGACCAAAATATCTGGGTTTACCGGAAATGAACTCTTGCTTTTAAGAAGACAAAGAGCATGGAGTTTAACTCTGATTCTAAAGGGAAATTCAGAAAAGTGTTCTCATCCATGAAACACATTCTGTTTTAATGCAAGAAGCATGCTCTTCTTTCCAGCATATGCAATACAGCAAGGAACATGAGCATGCCCAGAAAAAAAGAACTGTGTTTCCTACTCATACGGACCATATCTAGTTCAACTCTGCTTATGAAACTGATACAATCCATATCATCTCTTACATAGATGCTCTTTAGTTAATAGTGAAAATCGTATTGGTTTCATGAACTGTGTAAATTTATTTGAGCCGAAAAATAACTGGGTTTACCGGAAATGAACGCTTGCTTGTAGGAGGACACAGAGCATGGCGTTAAACTGAGATTCTAAAGGGAAACTCAGAAAAGTGTTCTCATCAAGGAAACACAGTCTGGTTTAATGCAAGAAGCATGCTCTTCTTTCCAGCCTCTGCAATACAGCAAGAAACATGAGCATGCCCAGAAAAAAAGAACTGTGTTTCCTACTCATACAGACCATATCTCGTTCAACTCTGCTTATGAAACTGATACAAACCACAGCATCTCTTACATAGATGCTCTTTAGTTAATAGTGAAAATCGTGTTGGTTTCGTGAAGTGTGTAAATTCATTTGGTGCTAAAAATTCACTGCGTTTACCAGAAATGAACTCTTGCTTGTAGGACAACATGGAGCATGGAGTTAACTCCGTTTCTAAATGGAATTCAAAAGAGTGTTCGCATCCATGAAACACAGTCTGTTTTAACACAAGAAGCATGCTCCTCTTTCCAGCATCTGCAATACAGCAAGAAACATGAGCATGGCAAGAAAAAAAGAACTGTGTTTCCCACTCATACGGACCATATCTAGTTCAACTCTGCTAATGAACTTCATACAAAGCTCAGCATCTCTTACATAGATGCACTTTAGTTAATAGTGAAGAACGTGTTGGGTTTGTGAACTGTGTCAATTCATTTGAGCCGAAAATTCACTGCCTTTACCAGAAATGTACTCTTGCTTGTAGGAAAAAACAGATCAATTAGTTTAACTCAATTACTGAAGGGAAATTCAGAAGGGTGTTCTCATCCATGAAACAGTCTGTTTTAACGCTAGAAGCATGCTCTTCTTTCCAGCATCTGCAATACAGCTAGAAACATGAGCATGGCAAGAAAAAAAAGAACTGTGTTTCCTACTCATACGGACCATATTTAGTGCAACTCTGCTTATGAAACTGATACAAACCACAGCATCTCTTACATAGATGCTCTTTAGTTAATAGTGAAAATAGTATTGGTTTCGTGAACTTTGTAAATTCATTTGAGCCGAAAAATAACTGGGTTTACCGGAAATGAACTCTTGCTTGTAGGAAGACACAGATCATTTGGTTAAACTCAGTTTCTGAAGGGAAATTCAGAGCAGTCTTCTCATCCATGAAACACACTCCGTTTTATTGGAAGAAGCATGCTCTTCTTTTCAGCGTCTGCAATACAGCAAGGTTCATGAGCATGCCAGGAAGAAAACAGCTGTGTTTCCTACTCATACGGACGATATCTAGTTCAACACTGCTTATGAAACTGATACAATCCACATCATCTCGTCCATAGATGCTCTTTAGTTAATAGTGAAAATCGTATTGGTTTCGTGAACTGTGTAAATTCATTTGACCCCAAAAATATCTGGGTTTACCGGAAATTAACTCTTGCTTGTAGGAAGACACAGAGCATGGAGTTTAACTCCAATTCTAAAGGGAAATTCAGAAAAGTGTTCTCATCCATGAAACACATTCTGTTTTAATGCAAGAAGCATGCTCTTCTTTCCAGCATCTGCAATAGAGCAAGAAACATGAGCATGCCCAGAAAAAAAGAACTGTGTTTCCTACTCATACGGACCATATCTAGTTCAACTCTGCTTATGAAACTGATACAATCCATATCATCTCTTACATAGATGCTCTTTAGTTAATAGTGAAAATCGTATTGGTTTCATGAACTGTGTAAATTCATTTGAGCCGAAAAATAACTGGGTTTACCGGAAATGAACGCTTGCTTGTAGGAGGACACAGAGCATGGCGTTAAACTGAGATTCTAAAGGGAAACTCAGAAAAGTTTTCTCATCAAGGAAACACAGTCTGGTTTAATGCAAGAAGCATGCTCTTCTTTCCAGCCTCTGCAATACAGCAAGAAACATAAGCATGCCCAGAAAAAAAGAACTGTGTTTCCTACTCATACAGACCATATCTCGTTCAACTCTGCTTATGAAACTGATACAAACCACAGCATCTCTTACATAAATGCTCTTTAGTTAATAGTGAAAATCGTGTTGGTTTCGTGAAGTGTGTAAATTCATTTGGTGCTAAAAATTCACTGCGTTTACCAGAAATGAACTCTTGCTTGTAGGACAACATGGAGCATGGAGTTAACTCCGTTTCTAAATGGAAATTCAGAAGAGTGTTCGCATCCATGAAACACAGTCTGTTTTAACACAAGAAGCATGCTCCTCTTTCCAGCATCTGCAATACAGCAAGAAACATGAGCATGGCAAGAAAAAAAGAACTGTGTTTCCCACTCATACGGACCATATCTAGTTCAACTCTGCTAATGAACTTCATACAAAGCTCAGCATCTCTTACATAGATGCACTTTAGTTAATAGTGAAGAACGTGTTGGGTTTGTGAACTGTGTCAATTCATTTGAGCCGAAAATTCACTGCCTTTACCAGAAATGTACTCTTGCTTGTAGGAAAAAACAGATCAATTAGTTTAACTCAATTACTGAAGGGAAATTCAGAAGGGTGTTCTCATCCATGAAACAGTCTGTTTTAACGCTAGAAGCATGCTCTTCTTTCCAGCATCTGCAATACAGCTAGAAACATGAGCATGGCAAGAAAAAAAAGAACTGTGTTTCCTACTCATACGGACCATATTTAGTGCAACTCTGCTTATGAAACTGATACAAACCACAGCATCTCTTACATAGATGCTCTTTAGTTAATAGTGAAAATAGTATTGGTTTCGTGAACTTTGTAAATTCATTTGAGCCGAAAAATAACTGGGTTTACCGGAAATGAACTCTTGCTTGTAGGAAGACACAGATCCTTTGGTTAAACTCAGTTTCTGAAGGGAAATTCAGAGCAGTGTTCTCATACATGAAACACACTCCGTTTTATTGGAAGAAGCATCCTCTTCTTTTCAGCGTCTGCAATACAGCATGGTTCATGAGCATGCCAAGAAGAAAAGAACTGTGTTTCCTACTCATACGGACCATATCTAGTTCAACACTGCTTATGAAACTGATACAATCCACATCATCTCGTCCATAGATGCTCTTTAGTTAATAGTGAAAATCGTATTGGTTTCCTGAACTGTGGAAATTCATTTGAGACCAAAATATCTGGGTTTACCGGAAATGAACTCTTGCTTTTAAGAAGACAAAGAGCATGGAGTTTAACTCTGATTCTAAAGGGAAATTCAGAAAAGTGTTCTCATCCATGAAACACATTCTGTTTTAATGCAAGAAGCATGCTCTTCTTTCCAGCATATGCAATACAGCAAGGAACATGAGCATGCCCAGAAAAAAAGAACTGTGTTTCCTACTCATACGGACCATATCTAGTTCAACTCTGCTTATGAAACTGATACAATCCATATCATCTCTTACATAGATGCTCTTTAGTTAATAGTGAAAATCGTATTGGTTTCATGAACTGTGTAAATTTATTTGAGCCGAAAAATAACTGGGTTTACCGGAAATGAACGCTTGCTTGTAGGAGGACACAGAGCATGGCGTTAAACTCAGATTCTAAAGGGAAACTCAGAAAAGTGTTCTCATCAAGGAAACACAGTCTGGTTTAATGCAAGAAGCATGCTCTTCTTTCCAGCCTCTGCAATACAGCAAGAAACATGAGCATGCCCAGAAAAAAAGAACTGTGTTTCCTACTCATACAGACCATATCTCGTTCAACTCTGCTTATGAAACTGATACAAACCACAGCATCTCTTACATAGATGCTCTTTAGTTAATAGTGAAAATCGTGTTGGTTTCGTGAAGTGTGTAAATTCATTTGGTGCTAAAAATTCACTGCGTTTACCAGAAATGAACTCTTGCTTGTAGGACAACATGGAGCATGGAGTTAACTCCGTTTCTAAATGGAATTCAAAAGAGTGTTCGCATCCATGAAACACAGTCTGTTTTAACACAAGAAGCATGCTCCTCTTTCCAGCATCTGCAATACAGCAAGAAACATGAGCATGGCAAGAAAAAAAGAACTGTGTTTCCCACTCATACGGACCATATCTAGTTCAACTCTGCTAATGAACTTCATACAAAGCTCAGCATCTCTTACATAGATGCACTTTAGTTAATAGTGAAGAACGTGTTGGGTTTGTGAACTGTGTCAATTCATTTGAGCCGAAAATTCACTGCCTTTACCAGAAATGTACTCTTGCTTGTAGGAAAAAACAGATCAATTAGTTTAACTCAATTACTGAAGGGAAATTCAGAAGGGTGTTCTCATCCATGAAACAGTCTGTTTTAACGCTAGAAGCATGCTCTTCTTTCCAGCATCTGCAATACAGCTAGAAACATGAGCATGGCAAGAAAAAAAAGAACTGTGTTTCCTACTCATACGGACCATATTTAGTGCAACTCTGCTTATGAAACTGATACAAACCACAGCATCTCTTACATAGATGCTCTTTAGTTAATAGTGAAAATAGTATTGGTTTCGTGAACTTTGTAAATTCATTTGAGCCGAAAAATAACTGAGTTTACCGGAAATGAACTCTTGCTTGTAGGAAGACACAGATCCTTTGGTTAAACTCAGTTTCTGAAGGGAAATTCAGAGCAGTGTTCTCATACATGAAACACACTCCGTTTTATTGGAAGAAGCATCCTCTTCTTTTCAGCGTCTGCAATACAGCATGGTTCATGAGCATGCCAAGAAGAAAAGAACTGTGTTTCCTACTCATACGGACCATATCTAGTTCAACACTGCTTATGAAACTGATACAATCCACATCATCTCGTCCATAGATGCTCTTTAGTTAATAGTGAAAATCGTATTGGTTTCCTGAACTGTGGAAATTCATTTGAGACCAAAATATCTGGGTTTACCGGAAATGAACTCTTGCTTTTAAGAAGACAAAGAGCATGGAGTTTAACTCTGATTCTAAAGGGAAATTCAGAAAAGTGTTCTCATCCATGAAACACATTCTGTTTTAATGCAAGAAGCATGCTCTTCTTTCCAGCATATGCAATACAGCAAGGAACATGAGCATGCCCAGAAAAAAAGAACTGTGTTTCCTACTCATACGGACCATATCTAGTTCAACTCTGCTTATGAAACTGATACAATCCATATCATCTCTTACATAGATGCTCTTTAGTTAATAGTGAAAATCGTATTGGTTTCATGAACTGTGTAAATTTATTTGAGCCGAAAAATAACTGGGTTTACCGGAAATGAACGCTTGCTTGTAGGAGGACACAGAGCATGGCGTTAAACTCAGATTCTAAAGGGAAACTCAGAAAAGTGTTCTCATCAAGGAAACACAGTCTGGTTTAATGCAAGAAGCATGCTCTTCTTTCCAGCCTCTGCAATACAGCAAGAAACATGAGCATGCCCAGAAAAAAAGAACTGTGTTTCCTACTCATACAGACCATATCTCGTTCAACTCTGCTTATGAAACTGATACAAACCACAGCATCTCTTACATAGATGCTCTTTAGTTAATAGTGAAAATCGTGTTGGTTTCGTGAAGTGTGTAAATTCATTTGGTGCTAAAAATTCACTGCGTTTACCAGAAATGAACTCTTGCTTGTAGGACAACATGGAGCATGGAGTTAACTCCGTTTCTAAATGGAATTCAAAAGAGTGTTCGCATCCATGAAACACAGTCTGTTTTAACACAAGAAGCATGCTCCTCTTTCCAGCATCTGCAATACAGCAAGAAACATGAGCATGGCAAGAAAAAAAGAACTGTGTTTCCCACTCATACGGACCATATCTAGTTCAACTCTGCTAATGAACTTCATACAAAGCTCAGCATCTCTTACATAGATGCACTTTAGTTAATAGTGAAGAACGTGTTGGGTTTGTGAACTGTGTCAATTCATTTGAGCCGAAAATTCACTGCCTTTACCAGAAATGTACTCTTGCTTGTAGGAAAAAACAGATCAATTAGTTTAACTCAATTACTGAAGGGAAATTCAGAAGGGTGTTCTCATCCATGAAACAGTCTGTTTTAACGCTAGAAGCATGCTCTTCTTTCCAGCATCTGCAATACAGCTAGAAACATGAGCATGGCAAGAAAAAAAAGAACTGTGTTTCCTACTCATACGGACCATATTTAGTGCAACTCTGCTTATGAAACTGATACAAACCACAGCATCTCTTACATAGATGCTCTTTAGTTAATAGTGAAAATAGTATTGGTTTCGTGAACTTTGTAAATTCATTTGAGCCGAAAAATAACTGGGTTTACCGGAAATGAACTCTTGCTTGTAGGAAGACACAGATCCTTTGGTTAAACTCAGTTTCTGAAGGGAAATTCAGAGCAGTGTTCTCATCCATGAAACACACTCCGTTTTATTGGAAGAAGCATGCTCTTCTTTTCAGCGTCTGCAATACAGCATGTTTCATGAGCATGCCAAGAAGAAAAGAACTGTGTTTCCTACTCATACGGACCATATCTAGTTCAACACTGCTTATGAAACTGATACAATCCACATCATCTCGTCCATAGAAGCTCTTTAGTTAATAGTGAAAATCGTATTGGTTTCCTGAACTGTGGAAATTCATTTGAGACCAAAATATCTGGGTTTACCGGAAATGAACTCTTGCTTTTAAGAAGACAAAGAGCATGGAGTTTAACTCTGATTCTAAAGGGAAATTCAGAAAAGTGTTCTCATCCATGAAACACATTCTGTTTTAATGCAAGAAGCATGCTCTTCTTTCCAGCATATGCAATACAGCAAGGAACATGAGCATGCCCAGAAAAAAAGAACTGTGTTTCCTACTCATACGGACCATATCTAGTTCAACTCTGCTTATGAAACTGATACAATCCATATCATCTCTTACATAGATGCTCTTTAGTTAATAGTGAAAATCGTATTGGTTTCATGAACTGTGTAAATTTATTTGAGCCGAAAAATAACTGGGTTTACCGGAAATGAACGCTTGCTTGTAGGAGGACACAGAGCATGGCGTTAAACTCAGATTCTAAAGGGAAACTCAGAAAAGTGTTCTCATCAAGGAAACACAGTCTGGTTTAATGCAAGAAGCATGCTCTTCTTTCCAGCCTCTGCAATACAGCAAGAAACATGAGCATGCCCAGAAAAAAAGAACTGTGTTTCCTACTCATACAGACCATATCTCGTTCAACTCTGCTTATGAAACTGATACAAACCACAGCATCTCTTACATAGATGCTCTTTAGTTAATAGTGAAAATCGTGTTGGTTTCGTGAAGTGTGTAAATTCATTTGGTGCTAAAAATTCACTGCGTTTACCAGAAATGAACTCTTGCTTGTAGGACAACATGGAGCATGGAGTTAACTCCGTTTCTAAATGGAATTCAAAAGAGTGTTCGCATCCATGAAACACAGTCTGTTTTAACACAAGAAGCATGCTCCTCTTTCCAGCATCTGCAATACAGCAAGAAACATGAGCATGGCAAGAAAAAAAGAACTGTGTTTCCCACTCATACGGACCATATCTAGTTCAACTCTGCTAATGAACTTCATACAAAGCTCAGCATCTCTTACATAGATGCACTTTAGTTAATAGTGAAGAACGTGTTGGGTTTGTGAACTGTGTCAATTCATTTGAGCCGAAAATTCACTGCCTTTACCAGAAATGTACTCTTGCTTGTAGGAAAAAACAGATCAATTAGTTTAACTCAATTACTGAAGGGAAATTCAGAAGGGTGTTCTCATCCATGAAACAGTCTGTTTTAACGCTAGAAGCATGCTCTTCTTTCCAGCATCTGCAATACAGCTAGAAACATGAGCATGGCAAGAAAAAAAAGAACTGTGTTTCCTACTCATACGGACCATATTTAGTGCAACTCTGCTTATGAAACTGATACAAACCACAGCATCTCTTACATAGATGCTCTTTAGTTAATAGTGAAAATAGTATTGGTTTCGTGAACTTTGTAAATTCATTTGAGCCGAAAAATAACTGAGTTTACCGGAAATGAACTCTTGCTTGTAGGAAGACACAGATCCTTTGGTTAAACTCAGTTTCTGAAGGGAAATTCAGAGCAGTCTTCTCATCCATGAAACACACTCCGTTTTATTGGAAGAAGCATGCTCTTCTTTTCAGCGTCTGCAATACAGCAAGGTTCATGAGCATGCCAGGAAGAAAAGAGCTGTGTTTCCTACTCATACGGACGATATCTAGTTCAACACTGCTTATGAAACTGATACAATCCACATCATCTCGTCCATAGATGCTCTTTAGTTAATAGTGAAAATCGTATTGGTTTCGTGAACTGTGTAAATTCATTTGAGCCCAAAAATATCTGGGTTTACCGGAAATTAACTCTTGCTTGTAGGAAGACACAGAGCATGGAGTTTAACTCCAATTCTAAAGGGAAATTCAGAAAAGTGTTCTCATCCATGAAACACATTCTGTTTTAATGCAAGAAGCATGCTCTTCTTTCCAGCATCTGCAATAGAGCAAGAAACATGAGCATGCCCAGAAAAAAAGAACTGTGTTTCCTACTCATACGGACCATATCTAGTTCAACTCTGCTTATGAAACTGATACAATCCATATCATCTCTTACATAGATGCTCTTTAGTTAATAGTGAAAATCGTATTGGTTTCATGAACTGTGTAAATTCATTTGAGCCGAAAAATAACTGGGTTTACCGGAAATGAACGCTTGCTTGTAGGAGGACACAGAGCATGGCGTTAAACTGAGATTCTAAAGGGAAACTCAGAAAAGTTTTCTCATCAAGGAAACACAGTCTGGTTTAATGCAAGAAGCATGCTCTTCTTTCCAGCCTCTGCAATACAGCAAGAAACATAAGCATGCCCAGAAAAAAAGAACTGTGTTTCCTACTCATACAGACCATATCTCGTTCAACTCTGCTTATGAAACTGATACAAACCACAGCATCTCTTACATAAATGCTCTTTAGTTAATAGTGAAAATCGTGTTGGTTTCGTGAAGTGTGTAAATTCATTTGGTGCTAAAAATTCACTGCGTTTACCAGAAATGAACTCTTGCTTGTAGGACAACATGGAGCATGGAGTTAACTCCGTTTCTAAATGGAAATTCAGAAGAGTGTTCGCATCCATGAAACACAGTCTGTTTTAACACAAGAAGCATGCTCCTCTTTCCAGCATCTGCAATACAGCAAGAAACATGAGCATGGCAAGAAAAAAAGAACTGTGTTTCCCACTCATAAGGACCATATCTAGTTCAACTCTGCTAATGAACTTCATACAAAGCTCAGCATCTCTTACATAGATGCACTTTAGTTAATAGTGAAGAATGTGTTGGGTTTGTGAACTGTGTCAATTCATTTGAGCCGAAAATTCACTGCCTTTACCAGAAATGTACTCTTGCTTGTAGGAAAAAACAGATCAATTAGTTTAACTCAATTACTGAAGGGAAATTCAGAAGGGTGTTCTCATCCATGAAACAGTCTGTTTTAACGCTAGAAGCATGCTCTTCTTTCCAGCATCTGCAATACAGCTAGAAACATGAGCATGGCAAGAAAAAAAAGAACTGTGTTTCCTACTCATACGGACCATATTTAGTGCAACTCTGCTTATGAAACTGATACAAACCACAGCATCTCTTACATAGATGCTCTTTAGTTAATAGTGAAAATAGTATTGGTTTCGTGAACTTTGTAAATTCATTTGAGCCGAAAAATAACTGGGTTTACCGGAAATGAACTCTTGCTTGTAGGAAGACACAGATCCTTTGGTTAAACTCAGTTTCTGAAGGGAAATTCAGAGCAGTCTTCTCATCCATGAAACACACTCCGTTTTATTGGAAGAAGCATGCTCTTCTTTTCAGCGTCTGCAATACAGCAAGGTTCATGAGCATGCCAGGAAGAAAACAGCTGTGTTTCCTACTCATACGGACGATATCTAGTTCAACACTGCTTATGAAACTGATACAATCCACATCATCTCGTCCATAGATGCTCTTTAGTTAATAGTGAAAATCGTATTGGTTTCGTGAACTGTGTAAATTCATTTGAGCCCAAAAATATCTGGGTTTACCGGAAATTAACTCTTGCTTGTAGGAAGACACAGAGCATGGAGTTTAACTCCAATTCTAAAGGGAAATTCAGAAAAGTGTTCTCATCCATGAAACACATTCTGTTTTAATGCAAGAAGCATGCTCTTCTTTCCAGCATCTGCAATAGAGCAAGAAACATGAGCATGCCCAGAAAAAAAGAACTGTGTTTCCTACTCATACGGACCATATCTAGTTCAACTCTGCTTATGAAACTGATACAATCCATATCATCTCTTACATAGATGCTCTTTAGTTAATAGTGAAAATCGTATTGGTTTCATGAACTGTGTAAATTCATTTGAGCCGAAAAATAACTGGGTTTACCGGAAATGAACGCTTGCTTGTAGGAGGACACAGAGCATGGCGTTAAACTGAGATTCTAAAGGGAAACTCAGAAAAGTTTTCTCATCAAGGAAACACAGTCTGGTTTAATGCAAGAAGCATGCTCTTCTTTCCAGCCTCTGCAATACAGCAAGAAACATAAGCATGCCCAGAAAAAAAGAACTGTGTTTCCTACTCATACAGACCATATCTCGTTCAACTCTGCTTATGAAACTGATACAAACCACAGCATCTCTTACATAAATGCTCTTTAGTTAATAGTGAAAATCGTGTTGGTTTCGTGAAGTGTGTAAATTCATTTGGTGCTAAAAATTCACTGCGTTTACCAGAAATGAACTCTTGCTTGTAGGACAACATGGAGCATGGAGTTAACTCCGTTTCTAAATGGAAATTCAGAAGAGTGTTCGCATCCATGAAACACAGTCTGTTTTAACACAAGAAGCATGCTCCTCTTTCCAGCATCTGCAATACAGCAAGAAACATGAGCATGGCAAGAAAAAAAGAACTGTGTTTCCCACTCATAAGGACCATATCTAGTTCAACTCTGCTAATGAACTTCATACAAAGCTCAGCATCTCTTACATAGATGCACTTTAGTTAATAGTGAAGAACGTGTTGGGTTTGTGAACTGTGTCAATTCATTTGAGCCGAAAATTCACTGCCTTTACCAGAAATGTACTCTTGCTTGTAGGAAAAAACAGATCAATTAGTTTAACTCAATTACTGAAGGGAAATTCAGAAGGGTGTTCTCATCCATGAAACAGTCTGTTTTAACGCTAGAAGCATGCTCTTCTTTCCAGCATCTGCAATACAGCTAGAAACATGAGCATGGCAAGAAAAAAAAGAACTGTGTTTCCTACTCATACGGACCATATTTAGTGCAACTCTGCTTATGAAACTGATACAAACCACAGCATCTCTTACATAGATGCTCTTTAGTTAATAGTGAAAATAGTATTGGTTTCGTGAACTTTGTAAATTCATTTGAGCCGAAAAATAACTGGGTTTACCGGAAATGAACTCTTGCTTGTAGGAAGACACAGATCCTTTGGTTAAACTCAGTTTCTGAAGGGAAATTCAGAGCAGTCTTCTCATCCATGAAACACACTCCGTTTTATTGGAAGAAGCATGCTCTTCTTTTCAGCGTCTGCAATACAGCAAGGTTCATGAGCATGCCAGGAAGAAAACAGCTGTGTTTCCTACTCATACGGACGATATCTAGTTCAACACTGCTTATGAAACTGATACAATCCACATCATCTCGTCCATAGATGCTCTTTAGTTAATAGTGAAAATCGTATTGGTTTCGTGAACTGTGTAAATTCATTTGACCCCAAAAATATCTGGGTTTACCGGAAATTAACTCTTGCTTGTAGGAAGACACAGAGCATGGAGTTTAACTCCAATTCTAAAGGGAAATTCAGAAAAGTGTTCTCATCCATGAAACACATTCTGTTTTAATGCAAGAAGCATGCTCTTCTTTCCAGCATCTGCAATAGAGCAAGAAACATGAGCATGCCCAGAAAAAAAGAACTGTGTTTCCTACTCATACGGACCATATCTAGTTCAACTCTGCTTATGAAACTGATACAATCCATATCATCTCTTACATAGATGCTCTTTAGTTAATAGTGAAAATCGTATTGGTTTCATGAACTGTGTAAATTCATTTGAGCCGAAAAATAACTGGGTTTACCGGAAATGAACGCTTGCTTGTAGGAGGACACAGAGCATGGCGTTAAACTGAGATTCTAAAGGGAAACTCAGAAAAGTTTTCTCATCAAGGAAACACAGTCTGGTTTAATGCAAGAAGCATGCTCTTCTTTCCAGCCTCTGCAATACAGCAAGAAACATAAGCATGCCCAGAAAAAAAGAACTGTGTTTCCTACTCATACAGACCATATCTCGTTCAACTCTGCTTATGAAACTGATACAAACCACAGCATCTCTTACATAGATGCTCTTTAGTTAATAGTGAAAATCGTGTTGGTTTCGTGAAGTGTGTAAATTCATTTGGTGCTAAAAATTCACTGCGTTTACCAGAAATGAACTCTTGCTTGTAGGACAACATGGAGCATGGAGTTAACTCCGTTTCTAAATGGAAATCAAAAGAGTGTTCGCATCCATGAAACACAGTCTGTTTTAACACAAGAAGCATGCTCCTCTTTCCAGCATCTGCAATACAGCAAGAAACATGAGCATGGCAAGAAAAAAAGAACTGTGTTTCCCACTCATACGGACCATATCTAGTTCAACTCTGCTAATGAACTTCATACAAAGCTCAGCATCTCTTACATAGATGCACTTTAGTTAATAGTGAAGAACGTGTTGGGTTTGTGAACTGTGTCAATTCATTTGAGCCGAAAATTCACTGCCTTTACCAGAAATGTACTCTTGCTTGTAGGAAAAAACAGATCAATTAGTTTAACTCAATTACTGAAGGGAAATTCAGAAGGGTGTTCTCATCCATGAAACAGTCTGTTTTAACGCTAGAAGCATGCTCTTCTTTCCAGCATCTGCAATACAGCTAGAAACATGAGCATGGCAAGAAAAAAAAGAACTGTGTTTCCTACTCATACGGACCATATTTAGTGCAACTCTGCTTATGAAACTGATACAAACCACAGCATCTCTTACATAGATGCTCTTTAGTTAATAGTGAAAATAGTATTGGTTTCGTGAACTTTGTAAATTCATTTGAGCCGAAAAATAACTGGGTTTACCGGAAATGAACTCTTGCTTGTAGGAAGACACAGATCCTTTGGTTAAACTCAGTTTCTGAAGGGAAATTCAGAGCAGTGTTCTCATACATGAAACACACTCCGTTTTATTGGAAGAAGCATCCTCTTCTTTTCAGCGTCTGCAATACAGCATGGTTCATGAGCATGCCAAGAAGAAAAGAACTGTGTTTCCTACTCATACGGACCATATCTAGTTCAACACTGCTTATGAAACTGATACAATCCACATCATCTCGTCCATAGATGCTCTTTAGTTAATAGTGAAAATCGTATTGGTTTCCTGAACTGTGGAAATTCATTTGAGACCAAAATATCTGGGTTTACCGGAAATGAACTCTTGCTTTTAAGAAGACAAAGAGCATGGAGTTTAACTCTGATTCTAAAGGGAAATTCAGAAAAGTGTTCTCATCCATGAAACACATTCTGTTTTAATGCAAGAAGCATGCTCTTCTTTCCAGCATATGCAATACAGCAAGAAACATGAGCATGCCCAGAAAAAAAGAACTGTGTTTCCTACTCATACGGACCATATCTAGTTCAACTCTGCTTATGAAACTGATACAATCCATATCATCTCTTACATAGATGCTCTTTAGTTAATAGTGAAAATCGTATTGGTTTCATGAACTGTGTAAATTTATTTGAGCCGAAAAATAACTGGGTTTACCGGAAATGAACGCTTGCTTGTAGGAGGACACAGAGCATGGCGTTAAACTCAGATTCTAAAGGGAAACTCAGAAAAGTGTTCTCATCAAGGAAACACAGTCTGGTTTAATGCAAGAAGCATGCTCTTCTTTCCAGCCTCTGCAATACAGCAAGAAACATGAGCATGCCCAGAAAAAAAGAACTGTGTTTCCTACTCATACAGACCATATCTCGTTCAACTCTGCTTATGAAACTGATACAAACCACAGCATCTCTTACATAGATGCTCTTTAGTTAATAGTGAAAATCGTGTTGGTTTCGTGAAGTGTGTAAATTCATTTGGTGCTAAAAATTCACTGCGTTTACCAGAAATGAACTCTTGCTTGTAGGAAACATGGAGCATGGAGTTAACTCCGTTTCTAAATGGAATTCAAAAGAGTGTTCGCATCCATGAAACACAGTCTGTTTTAACACAAGAAGCATGCTCCTCTTTCCAGCATCTGCAATACAGCAAGAAACATGAGCATGGCAAGAAAAAAAGAACTGTGTTTCCCACTCATACGGACCATATCTAGTTCAACTCTGCTAATGAACTTCATACAAAGCTCAGCATCTCTTACATAGATGCACTTTAGTTAATAGTGAAGAACGTGTTGGGTTTGTGAACTGTGTCAATTCATTTGAGCCGAAAATTCACTGCCTTTACCAGAAATGTACTCTTGCTTGTAGGAAAAAACAGATCAATTAGTTTAACTCAATTACTGAAGGGAAATTCAGAAGGGTGTTCTCATCCATGAAACAGTCTGTTTTAACGCTAGAAGCATGCTCTTCTTTCCAGCATCTGCAATACAGCTAGAAACATGAGCATGGCAAGAAAAAAAAGAACTGTGTTTCCTACTCATACGGACCATATTTAGTGCAACTCTGCTTATGAAACTGATACAAACCACAGCATCTCTTACATAGATGCTCTTTAGTTAATAGTGAAAATAGTATTGGTTTCGTGAACTTTGTAAATTCATTTGAGCCGAAAAATAACTGAGTTTACCGGAAATGAACTCTTGCTTGTAGGAAGACACAGATCCTTTGGTTAAACTCAGTTTCTGAAGGGAAATTCAGAGCAGTCTTCTCATCCATGAAACACACTCCGTTTTATTGGAAGAAGCATGCTCTTCTTTTCAGCGTCTGCAATACAGCAAGGTTCATGAGCATGCCAGGAAGAAAAGAGCTGTGTTTCCTACTCATACGGACGATATCTAGTTCAACACTGCTTATGAAACTGATACAATCCACATCATCTCGTCCATAGATGCTCTTTAGTTAATAGTGAAAATCGTATTGGTTTCGTGAACTGTGTAAATTCATTTGAGCCCAAAAATATCTGGGTTTACCGGAAATTAACTCTTGCTTGTAGGAAGACACAGAGCATGGAGTTTAACTCCAATTCTAAAGGGAAATTCAGAAAAGTGTTCTCATCCATGAAACACATTCTGTTTTAATGCAAGAAGCATGCTCTTCTTTCCAGCATCTGCAATAGAGCAAGAAACATGAGCATGCCCAGAAAAAAAGAACTGTGTTTCCTACTCATAAGGACCATATCTAGTTCAACTCTGCTTATGAAACTGATACAATCCATATCATCTCTTACATAGATGCTCTTTAGTTAATAGTGAAAATCGTATTGGTTTCATGAACTGTGTAAATTCATTTGAGCCGAAAAATAACTGGGTTTACCGGAAATGAACGCTTGCTTGTAGGAGGACACAGAGCATGGCGTTAAACTGAGATTCTAAAGGGAAACTCAGAAAAGTTTTCTCATCAAGGAAACACAGTCTGGTTTAATGCAAGAAGCATGCTCTTCTTTCCAGCCTCTGCAATACAGCAAGAAACATAAGCATGCCCAGAAAAAAAGAACTGTGTTTCCTACTCATACAGACCATATCTCGTTCAACTCTGCTTATGAAACTGATACAAACCACAGCATCTCTTACATAGATGCTCTTTAGTTAATAGTGAAAATCGTGTTGGTTTCGTGAAGTGTGTAAATTCATTTGGTGCTAAAAATTCACTGCGTTTACCAGAAATGAACTCTTGCTTGTAGGACAACATGGAGCATGGAGTTAACTCCGTTTCTAAATGGAAATCAAAAGAGTGTTCGCATCCATGAAACACAGTCTGTTTTAACACAAGAAGCATGCTCCTCTTTCCAGCATCTGCAATACAGCAAGAAACATGAGCATGGCAAGAAAAAAAGAACTGTGTTTCCCACTCATACGGACCATATCTAGTTCAACTCTGCTAATGAACTTCATACAAAGCTCAGCATCTCTTACATAGATGCACTTTAGTTAATAGTGAAGAACGTGTTGGGTTTGTGAACTGTGTCAATTCATTTGAGCCGAAAATTCACTGCCTTTACCAGAAATGTACTCTTGCTTGTAGGAAAAAACAGATCAATTAGTTTAACTCAATTACTGAAGGGAAATTCAGAAGGGTGTTCTCATCCATGAAACAGTCTGTTTTAACGCTAGAAGCATGCTCTTCTTTCCAGCATCTGCAATACAGCTAGAAACATGAGCATGGCAAGAAAAAAAAGAACTGTGTTTCCTACTCATACGGACCATATTTAGTGCAACTCTGCTTATGAAACTGATACAAACCACAGCATCTCTTACATAGATGCTCTTTAGTTAATAGTGAAAATAGTATTGGTTTCGTGAACTTTGTAAATTCATTTGAGCCGAAAAATAACTGGGTTTACCGGAAATGAACTCTTGCTTGTAGGAAGACACAGATCCTTTGGTTAAACTCAGTTTCTGAAGGGAAATTCAGAGCAGTGTTCTCATACATGAAACACACTCCGTTTTATTGGAAGAAGCATCCTCTTCTTTTCAGCGTCTGCAATACAGCATGGTTCATGAGCATGCCAAGAAGAAAAGAACTGTGTTTCCTACTCATACGGACCATATCTAGTTCAACACTGCTTATGAAACTGATACAATCCACATCATCTCGTCCATAGATGCTCTTTAGTTAATAGTGAAAATCGTATTGGTTTCCTGAACTGTGGAAATTCATTTGAGACCAAAATATCTGGGTTTACCGGAAATGAACTCTTGCTTTTAAGAAGACAAAGAGCATGGAGTTTAACTCTGATTCTAAAGGGAAATTCAGAAAAGTGTTCTCATCCATGAAACACATTCTGTTTTAATGCAAGAAGCATGCTCTTCTTTCCAGCATATGCAATACAGCAAGGAACATGAGCATGCCCAGAAAAAAAGAACTGTGTTTCCTACTCATACGGACCATATCTAGTTCAACTCTGCTTATGAAACTGATACAATCCATATCATCTCTTACATAGATGCTCTTTAGTTAATAGTGAAAATCGTATTGGTTTCATGAACTGTGTAAATTCATTTGAGCCGAAAAATAACTGGGTTTACCGGAAATGAACGCTTGCTTGTAGGAGGACACAGAGCATGGCGTTAAACTGAGATTCTAAAGGGAAACTCAGAAAAGTTTTCTCATCAAGGAAACACAGTCTGGTTTAATGCAAGAAGCATGCTCTTCTTTCCAGCCTCTGCAATACAGCAAGAAACATAAGCATGCCCAGAAAAAAAGAACTGTGTTTCCTACTCATACAGACCATATCTCGTTCAACTCTGCTTATGAAACTGATACAAACCACAGCATCTCTTACATAAATGCTCTTTAGTTAATAGTGAAAATCGTGTTGGTTTCGTGAAGTGTGTAAATTCATTTGGTGCTAAAAATTCACTGCGTTTACCAGAAATGAACTCTTGCTTGTAGGACAACATGGAGCATGGAGTTAACTCCGTTTCTAAATGGAAATTCAGAAGAGTGTTCGCATCCATGAAACACAGTCTGTTTTAACACAAGAAGCATGCTCCTCTTTCCAGCATCTGCAATACAGCAAGAAACATGAGCATGGCAAGAAAAAAAGAACTGTGTTTCCCACTCATAAGGACCATATCTAGTTCAACTCTGCTAATGAACTTCATACAAAGCTCAGCATCTCTTACATAGATGCACTTTAGTTAATAGTGAAGAACGTGTTGGGTTTGTGAACTGTGTCAATTCATTTGAGCCGAAAATTCACTGCCTTTACCAGAAATGTACTCTTGCTTGTAGGAAAAAACAGATCAATTAGTTTAACTCAATTACTGAAGGGAAATTCAGAAGGGTGTTCTCATCCATGAAACAGTCTGTTTTAACGCTAGAAGCATGCTCTTCTTTCCAGCATCTGCAATACAGCTAGAAACATGAGCATGGCAAGAAAAAAAAGAACTGTGTTTCCTACTCATACGGACCATATTTAGTGCAACTCTGCTTATGAAACTGATACAAACCACAGCATCTCTTACATAGATGCTCTTTAGTTAATAGTGAAAATAGTATTGGTTTCGTGAACTTTGTAAATTCATTTGAGCCGAAAAATAACTGGGTTTACCGGAAATGAACTCTTGCTTGTAGGAAGACACAGATCCTTTGGTTAAACTCAGTTTCTGAAGGGAAATTCAGAGCAGTCTTCTCATCCATGAAACACACTCCGTTTTATTGGAAGAAGCATGCTCTTCTTTTCAGCGTCTGCAATACAGCAAGGTTCATGAGCATGCCAGGAAGAAAACAGCTGTGTTTCCTACTCATACGGACGATATCTAGTTCAACACTGCTTATGAAACTGATACAATCCACATCATCTCGTCCATAGATGCTCTTTAGTTAATAGTGAAAATCGTATTGGTTTCGTGAACTGTGTAAATTCATTTGACCCCAAAAATATCTGGGTTTACCGGAAATTAACTCTTGCTTGTAGGAAGACACAGAGCATGGAGTTTAACTCCAATTCTAAAGGGAAATTCAGAAAAGTGTTCTCATCCATGAAACACATTCTGTTTTAATGCAAGAAGCATGCTCTTCTTTCCAGCATCTGCAATAGAGCAAGAAACATGAGCATGCCCAGAAAAAAAGAACTGTGTTTCCTACTCATACGGACCATATCTAGTTCAACTCTGCTTATGAAACTGATACAATCCATATCATCTCTTACATAGATGCTCTTTAGTTAATAGTGAAAATCGTATTGGTTTCATGAACTGTGTAAATTCATTTGAGCCGAAAAATAACTGGGTTTACCGGAAATGAACGCTTGCTTGTAGGAGGACACAGAGCATGGCGTTAAACTGAGATTCTAAAGGGAAACTCAGAAAAGTTTTCTCATCAAGGAAACACAGTCTGGTTTAATGCAAGAAGCATGCTCTTCTTTCCAGCCTCTGCAATACAGCAAGAAACATAAGCATGCCCAGAAAAAAAGAACTGTGTTTCCTACTCATACAGACCATATCTCGTTCAACTCTGCTTATGAAACTGATACAAACCACAGCATCTCTTACATAGATGCTCTTTAGTTAATAGTGAAAATCGTGTTGGTTTCGTGAAGTGTGTAAATTCATTTGGTGCTAAAAATTCACTGCGTTTACCAGAAATGAACTCTTGCTTGTAGGACAACATGGAGCATGGAGTTAACTCCGTTTCTAAATGGAAATCAAAAGAGTGTTCGCATCCATGAAACACAGTCTGTTTTAACACAAGAAGCATGCTCCTCTTTCCAGCATCTGCAATACAGCAAGAAACATGAGCATGGCAAGAAAAAAAGAACTGTGTTTCCCACTCATACGGACCATATCTAGTTCAACTCTGCTAATGAACTTCATACAAAGCTCAGCATCTCTTACATAGATGCACTTTAGTTAATAGTGAAGAACGTGTTGGGTTTGTGAACTGTGTCAATTCATTTGAGCCGAAAATTCACTGCCTTTACCAGAAATGTACTCTTGCTTGTAGGAAAAAACAGATCAATTAGTTTAACTCAATTACTGAAGGGAAATTCAGAAGGGTGTTCTCATCCATGAAACAGTCTGTTTTAACGCTAGAAGCATGCTCTTCTTTCCAGCATCTGCAATACAGCTAGAAACATGAGCATGGCAAGAAAAAAAAGAACTGTGTTTCCTACTCATACGGACCATATTTAGTGCAACTCTGCTTATGAAACTGATACAAACCACAGCATCTCTTACATAGATGCTCTTTAGTTAATAGTGAAAATAGTATTGGTTTCGTGAACTTTGTAAATTCATTTGAGCCGAAAAATAACTGGGTTTACCGGAAATGAACTCTTGCTTGTAGGAAGACACAGATCCTTTGGTTAAACTCAGTTTCTGAAGGGAAATTCAGAGCAGTGTTCTCATACATGAAACACACTCCGTTTTATTGGAAGAAGCATCCTCTTCTTTTCAGCGTCTGCAATACAGCATGGTTCATGAGCATGCCAAGAAGAAAAGAACTGTGTTTCCTACTCATACGGACCATATCTAGTTCAACACTGCTTATGAAACTGATACAATCCACATCATCTCGTCCATAGATGCTCTTTAGTTAATAGTGAAAATCGTATTGGTTTCCTGAACTGTGGAAATTCATTTGAGACCAAAATATCTGGGTTTACCGGAAATGAACTCTTGCTTTTAAGAAGACAAAGAGCATGGAGTTTAACTCTGATTCTAAAGGGAAATTCAGAAAAGTGTTCTCATCCATGAAACACATTCTGTTTTAATGCAAGAAGCATGCTCTTCTTTCCAGCATATGCAATACAGCAAGAAACATGAGCATGCCCAGAAAAAAAGAACTGTGTTTCCTACTCATACGGACCATATCTAGTTCAACTCTGCTTATGAAACTGATACAATCCATATCATCTCTTACATAGATGCTCTTTAGTTAATAGTGAAAATCGTATTGGTTTCATGAACTGTGTAAATTTATTTGAGCCGAAAAATAACTGGGTTTACCGGAAATGAACGCTTGCTTGTAGGAGGACACAGAGCATGGCGTTAAACTCAGATTCTAAAGGGAAACTCAGAAAAGTGTTCTCATCAAGGAAACACAGTCTGGTTTAATGCAAGAAGCATGCTCTTCTTTCCAGCCTCTGCAATACAGCAAGAAACATGAGCATGCCCAGAAAAAAAGAACTGTGTTTCCTACTCATACAGACCATATCTCGTTCAACTCTGCTTATGAAACTGATACAAACCACAGCATCTCTTACATAGATGCTCTTTAGTTAATAGTGAAAATCGTGTTGGTTTCGTGAAGTGTGTAAATTCATTTGGTGCTAAAAATTCACTGCGTTTACCAGAAATGAACTCTTGCTTGTAGGAAACATGGAGCATGGAGTTAACTCCGTTTCTAAATGGAATTCAAAAGAGTGTTCGCATCCATGAAACACAGTCTGTTTTAACACAAGAAGCATGCTCCTCTTTCCAGCATCTGCAATACAGCAAGAAACATGAGCATGGCAAGAAAAAAAGAACTGTGTTTCCCACTCATACGGACCATATCTAGTTCAACTCTGCTAATGAACTTCATACAAAGCTCAGCATCTCTTACATAGATGCACTTTAGTTAATAGTGAAGAACGTGTTGGGTTTGTGAACTGTGTCAATTCATTTGAGCCGAAAATTCACTGCCTTTACCAGAAATGTACTCTTGCTTGTAGGAAAAAACAGATCAATTAGTTTAACTCAATTACTGAAGGGAAATTCAGAAGGGTGTTCTCATCCATGAAACAGTCTGTTTTAACGCTAGAAGCATGCTCTTCTTTCCAGCATCTGCAATACAGCTAGAAACATGAGCATGGCAAGAAAAAAAAGAACTGTGTTTCCTACTCATACGGACCATATTTAGTGCAACTCTGCTTATGAAACTGATACAAACCACAGCATCTCTTACATAGATGCTCTTTAGTTAATAGTGAAAATAGTATTGGTTTCGTGAACTTTGTAAATTCATTTGAGCCGAAAAATAACTGAGTTTACCGGAAATGAACTCTTGCTTGTAGGAAGACACAGATCCTTTGGTTAAACTCAGTTTCTGAAGGGAAATTCAGAGCAGTCTTCTCATCCATGAAACACACTCCGTTTTATTGGAAGAAGCATGCTCTTCTTTTCAGCGTCTGCAATACAGCAAGGTTCATGAGCATGCCAGGAAGAAAAGAGCTGTGTTTCCTACTCATACGGACGATATCTAGTTCAACACTGCTTATGAAACTGATACAATCCACATCATCTCGTCCATAGATGCTCTTTAGTTAATAGTGAAAATCGTATTGGTTTCGTGAACTGTGTAAATTCATTTGAGCCCAAAAATATCTGGGTTTACCGGAAATTAACTCTTGCTTGTAGGAAGACACAGAGCATGGAGTTTAACTCCAATTCTAAAGGGAAATTCAGAAAAGTGTTCTCATCCATGAAACACATTCTGTTTTAATGCAAGAAGCATGCTCTTCTTTCCAGCATCTGCAATAGAGCAAGAAACATGAGCATGCCCAGAAAAAAAGAACTGTGTTTCCTACTCATAAGGACCATATCTAGTTCAACTCTGCTTATGAAACTGATACAATCCATATCATCTCTTACATAGATGCTCTTTAGTTAATAGTGAAAATCGTATTGGTTTCATGAACTGTGTAAATTCATTTGAGCCGAAAAATAACTGGGTTTACCGGAAATGAACGCTTGCTTGTAGGAGGACACAGAGCATGGCGTTAAACTGAGATTCTAAAGGGAAACTCAGAAAAGTTTTCTCATCAAGGAAACACAGTCTGGTTTAATGCAAGAAGCATGCTCTTCTTTCCAGCCTCTGCAATACAGCAAGAAACATAAGCATGCCCAGAAAAAAAGAACTGTGTTTCCTACTCATACAGACCATATCTCGTTCAACTCTGCTTATGAAACTGATACAAACCACAGCATCTCTTACATAGATGCTCTTTAGTTAATAGTGAAAATCGTGTTGGTTTCGTGAAGTGTGTAAATTCATTTGGTGCTAAAAATTCACTGCGTTTACCAGAAATGAACTCTTGCTTGTAGGACAACATGGAGCATGGAGTTAACTCCGTTTCTAAATGGAAATCAAAAGAGTGTTCGCATCCATGAAACACAGTCTGTTTTAACACAAGAAGCATGCTCCTCTTTCCAGCATCTGCAATACAGCAAGAAACATGAGCATGGCAAGAAAAAAAGAACTGTGTTTCCCACTCATACGGACCATATCTAGTTCAACTCTGCTAATGAACTTCATACAAAGCTCAGCATCTCTTACATAGATGCACTTTAGTTAATAGTGAAGAACGTGTTGGGTTTGTGAACTGTGTCAATTCATTTGAGCCGAAAATTCACTGCCTTTACCAGAAATGTACTCTTGCTTGTAGGAAAAAACAGATCAATTAGTTTAACTCAATTACTGAAGGGAAATTCAGAAGGGTGTTCTCATCCATGAAACAGTCTGTTTTAACGCTAGAAGCATGCTCTTCTTTCCAGCATCTGCAATACAGCTAGAAACATGAGCATGGCAAGAAAAAAAAGAACTGTGTTTCCTACTCATACGGACCATATTTAGTGCAACTCTGCTTATGAAACTGATACAAACCACAGCATCTCTTACATAGATGCTCTTTAGTTAATAGTGAAAATAGTATTGGTTTCGTGAACTTTGTAAATTCATTTGAGCCGAAAAATAACTGGGTTTACCGGAAATGAACTCTTGCTTGTAGGAAGACACAGATCCTTTGGTTAAACTCAGTTTCTGAAGGGAAATTCAGAGCAGTGTTCTCATACATGAAACACACTCCGTTTTATTGGAAGAAGCATCCTCTTCTTTTCAGCGTCTGCAATACAGCATGGTTCATGAGCATGCCAAGAAGAAAAGAACTGGGTTTCCTACTCATACGGACCATATCTAGTTCAACACTGCTTATGAAACTGATACAATCCACATCATCTCGTCCATAGATGCTCTTTAGTTAATAGTGAAAATCGTATTGGTTTCCTGAACTGTGGAAATTCATTTGAGCCCAAAAATATCTGGGTTTACCGGAAATTAACTCTTGCTTGTAGGAAGACACAGAGCATGGAGTTTAACTCCAATTCTAAAGGGAAATTCAGAAAAGTGTTCTCATCCATGAAACACATTCTGTTTTAATGCAAGAAGCATGCTCTTCTTTCCAGCATCTGCAATAGAGCAAGAAACATGAGCATGCCCAGAAAAAAAGAACTGTTTTTCCTACTCATACGGACCATATCTAGTTCAACTCTGCTTATGAAACTGATACAATCCATATCATCTCTTACATAGATGCTCTTTAGTTAATAGTGAAAATCGTATTGGTTTCATGAACTGTGTAAATTCATTTGAGCCGAAAAATAACTGGGTTTACCGGAAATGAACGCTTGCTTGTAGGAGGACACAGAGCATGGCGTTAAACTGAGATTCTAAAGGGAAACTCAGAAAAGTGTTCTCATCAAGGAAACACAGTCTGGTTTAATGCAAGAAGCATGCTCTTCTTTCCAGCCTCTGCAATACAGCAAGAAACATAAGCATGCCCAGAAAAAAAGAACTGTGTTTCCTACTCATACAGACCATATCTCGTTCAACTCTGCTTATGAAACTGATACAAACCACAGCATCTCTTACATAGATGCTCTTTAGTTAATAGTGAAAATCGTGTTGGTTTCGTGAAGTGTGTAAATTCATTTGGTGCTAAAAATTCACTGCGTTTACCAGAAATGAACTCTTGCTTGTAGGACAACATGGAGCATGGAGTTAACTCCGTTTCTAAATGGAATTCAAAAGAGTGTTCGCATCCATGAAACACAGTCTGTTTTAACACAAGAAGCATGCTCCTCTTTCCAGCATCTGCAATACAGCAAGAAACATGAGCATGGCAAGAAAAAAAGAACTGTGTTTCCCACTCATACGGACCATATCTAGTTCAACTCTGCTAATGAACTTCATACAAAGCTCAGCATCTCTTACATAGATGCACTTTAGTTAATAGTGAAGAACGTGTTGGGTTTGTGAACTGTGTCAATTCATTTGAGCCGAAAATTCACTGCATTTACCAGAAATGTACTCTTGCTTGTAGGAAAAAACAGATCAATTAGTTTAACTCAATTACTGAAGGGAAATTCAGAAGGGTGTTCTCATCCATGAAACAGTCTGTTTTAACGCTAGAAGCATGCTCTTCTTTCCAGCATCTGCAATACAGCTAGAAACATGAGCATGGCAAGAAAAAAAAGAACTGTGTTTCCTACTCATACGGACCATATTTAGTGCAACTCTGCTTATGAAACTGATACAAACCACAGCATCTCTTACATAGATGCTCTTTAGTTAATAGTGAAAATAGTATTGGTTTCGTGAACTTTGTAAATTCATTTGAGCCGAAAAATAACTGGGTTTACCGGAAATGAACTCTTGCTTGTAGGAAGACACAGATCCTTTGGTTAAACTCAGTTTCTGAAGGGAAATTCAGAGCAGTCTTCTCATCCATGAAACACACTCCGTTTTATTGGAAGAAGCATGCTCTTCTTTTCAGCGTCTGCAATACAGCAAGGTTCATGAGCATGCCAGGAAGAAAACAGCTGTGTTTCCTACTCATACGGACGATATCTAGTTCAACACTGCTTATGAAACTGATACAATCCACATCATCTCGTCCATAGATGCTCTTTAGTTAATAGTGAAAATCGTATTGGTTTCGTGAACTGTGTAAATTCATTTGAGCCCAAAAATATCTGGGTTTACCGGAAATGAACTCTTGCTTATAGGAAGACACAGAGCATGGAGTTTAACTCCGATTCTAAAGGGAAATTCAGAAAAGTGTTCTCATCCATGAAACACATTCTGTTTTAATGCAAGAAGCATGCTCTTCTTTCCAGCATCTGCAATAGAGCAAGAAACATGAGCATGCCCAGAAAAAAAGAACTGTGTTTCCTACTCATACGGACCATATCTAGTTCAACTCTGCTTATGAAACTGATACAATCCATATCATCTCTTACATAGATGCTCTTTAGTTAATAGTGAAAATCGTATTGGTTTCATGAACTGTGTAAATTCATTTGAGCCGAAAAATAACTGGGTTTACCGGAAATGAACGCTTGCTTGTAGGAGGACACAGAGCATGGCGTTAAACTGAGATTCTAAAGGGAAACTCAGAAAAGTTTTCTCATCAAGGAAACACAGTCTGTTTTAATGCAAGAAGCATGCTCTTCTTTCCAGCCTCTGCAATACAGCAAGAAACATAAGCATGCCCAGAAAAAAAGAACTGTGTTTCCTACTCATACAGACCATATCTCGTGCAACTCTGCTTATGAAACTGATACAAACCACAGCATCTCTTACATAGATGCTCTTTAGTTAATAGTGAAAATCGTGTTGGTTTCGTGAAGTGTGTAAATTCATTTGGTGCTAAAAATTCACTGCGTTTACCAGAAATGAACTCTTGCTTGTAGGACAACATGGAGCATGGAGTTAACTCCGTTTCTAAATGGAAATTCAGAAGAGTGTTCGCATCCATGAAACACAGTCTGTTTTAACACAAGAAGCATGCTCCTCTTTCCAGCATCTGCAATACAGCAAGAAACATGAGCATGGCAAGAAAAAAAGAACTGTGTTTCCCACTCATACGGACCATATCTAGTTCAACTCTGCTAATGAACTTCATACAAAGCTCAGCATCTCTTACATAGATGCACTTTAGTTAATAGTGAAGAACGTGTTGGGTTTGTGAACTGTGTCAATTCATTTGAGCCGAAAATTCACTGCCTTTACCAGAAATGTACTCTTGCTTGTAGGAAAAAACAGATCAATTAGTTTAACTCAATTACTGAAGGGAAATTCAGAAGGGTGTTCTCATCCATGAAACAGTCTGTTTTAACGCTAGAAGCATGCTCTTCTTTCCAGCATCTGCAATACAGCTAGAAACATGAGCATGGCAAGAAAAAAAAGAACTGTGTTTCCTACTCATACGGACCATATTTAGTGCAACTCTGCTTATGAAACTGATACAAACCACAGCATCTCTTACATAGATGCTCTTTAGTTAATAGTGAAAATAGTATTGGTTTCGTGAACTTTGTAAATTCATTTGAGCCGAAAAATAACTGGGTTTACCGGAAATGAACTCTTGCTTGTAGGAAGACACAGATCCTTTGGTTAAACTCAGTTTCTGAAGGGAAATTCAGAGCAGTGTTCTCATACATGAAACACACTCCGTTTTATTGGAAGAAGCATCCTCTTCTTTTCAGCGTCTGCAATACAGCATGGTTCATGAGCATGCCAAGAAGAAAAGAACTGTGTTTCCTACTCATACGGACCATATCTAGTTCAACACTGCTTATGAAACTGATACAATCCACATCATCTCGTCCATAGATGCTCTTTAGTTAATAGTGAAAATCGTATTGGTTTCCTGAACTGTGGAAATTCATTTGAGACCAAAATATCTGGGTTTACCGGAAATGAACTCTTGCTTTTAAGAAGACAAAGAGCATGGAGTTTAACTCTGATTCTAAAGGGAAATTCAGAAAAGTGTTCTCATCCATGAAACACATTCTGTTTTAATGCAAGAAGCATGCTCTTCTTTCCAGCATATGCAATACAGCAAGGAACATGAGCATGCCCAGAAAAAAAGAACTGTGTTTCCTACTCATACGGACCATATCTAGTTCAACTCTGCTTATGAAACTGATACAATCCATATCATCTCTTACATAGATGCTCTTTAGTTAATAGTGAAAATCGTATTGGTTTCATGAACTGTGTAAATTTATTTGAGCCGAAAAATAACTGGGTTTACCGGAAATGAACGCTTGCTTGTAGGAGGACACAGAGCATGGCGTTAAACTCAGATTCTAAAGGGAAACTCAGAAAAGTGTTCTCATCAAGGAAACACAGTCTGGTTTAATGCAAGAAGCATGCTCTTCTTTCCAGCCTCTGCAATACAGCAAGAAACATGAGCATGCCCAGAAAAAAAGAACTGTGTTTCCTACTCATACAGACCATATCTCGTTCAACTCTGCTTATGAAACTGATACAAACCACAGCATCTCTTACATAGATGCTCTTTAGTTAATAGTGAAAATCGTGTTGGTTTTGTGAAGTGTGTAAATTCATTTGGTGCTAAAAATTCACTGCGTTTACCAGAAATGAACTCTTGCTTGTAGGACAACATGGAGCATGGAGTTAACTCCGTTTCTAAATGGAATTCAAAAGAGTGTTCGCATCCATGAAACACAGTCTGTTTTAACACAAGAAGCATGCTCCTCTTTCCAGCATCTGCAATACAGCAAGAAACATGAGCATGGCAAGAAAAAAAGAACTGTGTTTCCCACTCATACGGACCATATCTAGTTCAACTCTGCTAATGAACTTCATACAAAGCTCAGCATCTCTTACATAGATGCACTTTAGTTAATAGTGAAGAACGTGTTGGGTTTGTGAACTGTGTCAATTCATTTGAGCCGAAAATTCACTGCCTTTACCAGAAATGTACTCTTGCTTGTAGGAAAAAACAGATCAATTAGTTTAACTCAATTACTGAAGGGAAATTCAGAAGGGTGTTCTCATCCATGAAACAGTCTGTTTTAACGCTAGAAGCATGCTCTTCTTTCCAGCATCTGCAATACAGCTAGAAACATGAGCATGGCAAGAAAAAAAAGAACTGTGTTTCCTACTCATACGGACCATATTTAGTGCAACTCTGCTTATGAAACTGATACAAACCACAGCATCTCTTACATAGATGCTCTTTAGTTAATAATGAAAATAGTATTGGTTTCGTGAACTTTGTAAATTCATTTGAGCCGAAAAATAACTGGGTTTACCGGAAATGAACTCTTGCTTGTAGGAAGACACAGATCCTTTGGTTAAACTCAGTTTCTGAAGGGAAATTCAGAGCAGTCTTCTCATCCATGAAACACACTCCGTTTTATTGGAAGAAGCATGCTCTTCTTTTCAGTGTCTGCAATACAGTAAGGTTCATGAGCATGCCAGGAAGAAAAGAACTGTGTTTCCTACTAATACGGACCATATCTAGTTCAACACTGCTTATGAAACTGATACAAACCACATCATCTCGTCCATAGATCCTCTTTAGTTAATAGTGAAAATCATATTGGTTTCGTGAACTGTGTAAATTCATATGAGCCCAAAAATATCTGGGTTTACCGGAAATGAACTCTTGCTTGTAGGAAGACACAGAGCATGGCGTTAAACTCCGATTCTAAAGGGAAACTCAGAAAAGTGTTCTCATCAAGGAAACACAGTCTGGTTTAATGCAAGAAGCATGCTCTTCTTTCCAGCATCTGCAATACAGCAAGAAACAAAAGCATGCCCAGAAAAAAAGAACTGTGTTTAATAATCATACGGACCATATCTAGTTCAACTCTGGTTAAGAAACTGATACAAACCACACCATCTCTTACATAGATCCACTTTAGTTAATAGTGAAATTCGTATTGGTGTCGTGAAATGTGTAAATTCATTTGAGCCGAAAAATAACTGAGTTTACCGGAAATGAACTCTTGCTTGTAGAAAGACACAGATCCTTTGGTTAAACTCAGTTTCTGAAGGGAAATTCAGAGCAGTGTTCTCATCCATGAAACACACTCCGTTTTATTGGAAGAAGCATGCTCTTCTTTTCAGCGACTGCAATACAGCAAGGTTCATGAGCATGCCAGGAAGAAAAGAACTGTGTTTCCTACTCATACGGACCATATCTAGTTCAACACTGCTTATGAAACTGATACAATCCACATCATCTCGTCCATAGATGCTCTTTAGTTAATAGTGAATATCTTATTGGTTTCGTGCACTGTGTTAATTCATTTGAGCCCAAAAATATCTGGGTTCACCGGAAATGAACTCTTGCTTGTAGGAAGACACAGAGCATGGAGTTTAACTCCAATTCTAAAGGGAACTTCAGAAAAGTGTTCTCATCCATGAAACACATTCTGTTTTAATGCAAGAAGCATGCTCGTCTTTAAAGCATCTGCAATACAGCAAGGAACATGAGCATGCCCAGAAAAAAAGAACTGTGATTCCTACTCATACAGACAATATCTCGTTCAACTCTAATTATGAAACTGATACAAACCACAGCATCTCTTACATAGATGCTCTTTAGTTAATAGTGAAAATCGTGTTGGTTTCGTGTAGTGTGTAAATTTATTTGGTGCTAAAAATTCACTGCGTTTACCAGAAATGAACTCTTGCTTGTAGGACGACATGGAGCATGGAGTTAACTCCGTTTCTAAAGGGAAATTCAGAAGAGTGTTCGCATCCATGAAACACAGTCTGTTTTAACGCAAGAAGCATGCTCCTCTTTCCAGCATCTGCAATACAGCAAGAAACATGAGCATGGCAAGAAAAAAAGAACTGTGTTTCCCACTCATACGGACCATATCTAGTTCAACTCTGCTGATGAACTTCATAAAAAGCACAGCATCTCTTACATAGATGCACTTTAGTTAATAGTGAAGAACGTGTTGGGTTTGTGAACTGTGTCAATTCATTTGAGCCGAAAATTCACTGCCTTTACCAGAAATGTACTCTTGCTTGTAGGAAAACAGAGATCATTTAGTTTAACTCAATTCCTGAAGGGAAATTCAGAAGGGTGTTCTCATCTATGAAACACAGTCTGTTTTAACGCTAGAAGCATGCTCTTCTTTCCAGCATCTGCAATACAGCTAGAAACATGAGCATGGCAAGAAAAAAAAGAACTGTGTTTCCTACTCATATGGACCATATTTAGTGCAACTCTGCTTATGAAACTGATACAAACCACAGCATCTCTTACATAGATGCTCTTTAGTTAATAGTGAAAATCGTATTGGTTTCGTGAACTTTGTAAATTCATTTGAGCCGAAAAATAACTGGGTTTACTGGAAATGAACTCTTGCTCGTAGGAAGACACAGATCCTTTGGTTAAACTCAGTTTCTGAAGGGAAATTCAGAGCTGTGTTCTCATCCATGAAACACACTCCGTTTTATTGGAAGAAGCATGCTCTTCTTTTCAGCTTGTGCAATACAGCAAGGTTCATGAGCATGCCAGGAAGAAAAGAACTGTGTTTCCTACTCATACGGACCATATCTAGTTCAACACTGCTTATGAAACTGATACAATCCACATCATCTCGTCCATAGATGCTCTTTAGTTAATAGTGAAAATCGTATTGGTTTCCTGAACTGTGTAAATTCATTTGAGACCAAAAATATCTGGGTTTACCGGAAATGAACTCTTGCTTTTAGGAAGACACAGATCCTGGGGTTTAACTCCGTTTCTGCTGGGAAATTCAGACCAGAGTTCTCATCCCTGAAACACACTCTATTTAAACGAAGAAGCTAGCTCTTCAGAGTCTACAATACAGCTAGAAACATGAGCATGGCCTGAAAAAAAAACCTGTGTTTCCTATTCATACGGACCATTTGTAGATCAACTCTGCTTATGAAACTGATAGAAACCACAGCTCCTCTTACATTAATGCTCTTTAGTTAATAGTTTGAATAGCGTTGTGTTCGTGAACTGCGAAAAATCATTTGAGACCAAAATTCCCTGGGTATACAAGAAATGAACTCTTGCATGTAGGAAGACACAGATCCTGGGCTTTCACTCCGATTCTGAAGGGAAATGCAGACCAGAGTTTTCATCCCGGAAACACACTCTGTTTTAAGGCAAGAAGCAAGCTCTTCTTTCCAGGGTCTAAAATACAGCAAGAACCATGAGCATACCCTGAAAAAAAGAACTGTGTTTCCTACTCATACGGACCATATGTAGTTCAACTCTGCTTATGAAACTGATGCAAACCACAGCTCCTCTTACATAAATGCTCTTTAGTTAATAGTGAGAATCATGTTGGGTTCGTATATTGTGAAAAAGCATTTGAGCCCAAAATTCACTGCGTTTACCAGAAATGAACTCTTGCTTATAGGAAGACACCGATCCTGCGGATTAACTCCGCATCTGAAGGCAAATTCAGACCAGAGTTCTCATCCCTGAAAAACACTCTGTTTTAAAGCAAGATTCATCCTCTTCTTTCCAGCATCTCCAGTATAGTAAGAAACATGAGCATGCCCGGAAAAAAAGAACTGTGTTTCCTACTCATAAAGACTATATGTAGTTCAACTAAGCTTATGAAACAGATACAAACCACAGCTCCTCTTACATAAATCCTCTTTAATTAATAATGAGAATAGCGTAGGGTTCGTGAACTGCAAAAAAATCAATTGAGCCCAAAATACACTGGGTTTACCAGAAATGAACTCTTGCTTGTAAGAAGACACAGATCCTGTGGTTTAACTCCATTTCTGCTGGGAAATTCAGACCAGAGTTCTCTTCGCTGAAACACACTCTGTTTAAACGAAGAAGCATGCTCTTCTTTCTAGAGTCTACAATACAGCAAGAAACATGAGCATGGCCTGAAAAAAAGAAATGTGTTTACTATTCATACTGAACATTTCTAGTTCAACTCTGCTTATGAAACTGATACAAACCACAGCTCCTCTCAGATAAATCCTCTTTAGTTAATAGTTGAATAGTTTGGTTTGTGAACTGTGAAAAATCATTTGAGCCAAAAATTCACTGGGTTTACAGGAAATGAACTCTTGCTTGTAGGAAGACACAGATCCTGGGTTTTAAATCCATTTCTGAGGGGAAATTCAGTCCAGTGTTCTCATTCATGAAACACACTCTGTTTTCACGCAAGAAGCAAGCTCTTCTTTCCAGCGGCACCAATACATCAAGAACCATGAGCATTCCCAGAAAAAAAGAACTGTGTTTCCTACTCATACAGACCATATGTAGTTCAACTCTGCTCATGAAACTGATACAAACGACAGCTCCTCTTACATAAATGCTCTTTAGTTAATAGTGATAATGAGCTTGGGTTCGTGAACTGCGAAAAATCATTTGAGCCCAAAATTCACTGGGTTAACCAGAAATGAACCCTTGCTTGTAGAAAGACACTGATCCTGGGATTTAACTCCGTTTCTGAAGGGAAATTCAGACCAGAGGTCTCATCCCTGAAACACATTCTGTTTTAAGTCAAGAATCATCCTCTTCTTTCCAGCATCTCCAGTATAGTAAGAAACATGAGCATGCCCGGAAAAAAAGAATTGTGTTTCCTACTCATAAAGACCATATGTAGTTCAACTAAGCTTATGAAACAGATACAAACCACAGCTCTTCTTACATAAAACCTCTTTAGTTAATGAGAATAGCGTAGGGTTTCTGAACTGCAAAAAATCATTTGAGCCCAAAATACACTGGGTTTACCAGATATGAACTCTTGCTTGTAGGAAGACACAGATCCTGGGGTTTAACTCCATTTCTGCTGGGAAATTCACACCAGAGTTCTCTTCCCTGAAACACACTCTGTTTAAACGAAGAAGCAAGCTCTTCTTTCTAGATTCTACAATACAGCAAGAACCATGAGCATGGCCTGAAAAAAAGCACAGTGTTTCCTATTCATATGGACCATTTGTAGTTCAACTCTGCTTATGAAACTGATACAAACCACAGCTCCTCTAAGATAATTCCTCTTTAGTTAATAGTTTGAATAGCGTTTGGTTCGTGAACTGCGAAAAATCATTTGAGCCAAAAATTCACTGGGTTTACCAGAAATGAACTCTTGCTTGAGGAAGACACAGATCCTGGGTTTTAACTCCATTTCTGAGGGGAAATTCAGTCCAGTGTTCTCATCCATGAAACACACTCAGTTTTCACACAAGAAGCAAGCTCTTCTTTCCAGCGGCACCAATATATCAAGAACCATGAGCATTCCCAGAAAAAAAGAACTGTGTTTCCTACTCATACGGACCATATGTAGTTGAACTCTGCTTATGAAACTGATACAGACCACAGCTCCTCTTACATAAATACTCTTTAGTTAATAGTGAGAATCATGTTGGGTTTGTGAACTGCGAAAAATCCTTTGATCCCTAAATTCACTGGGTTTACCTGAACTGAACTCTTGCTTGTAGGAAGACACAGATCCTGTGGTTTAACTCCATTTCTGAAGGGAAATTCACACCAGAGTTCTCATCACTGAAAACACACTCTGTTTTAACGAAAGAAGCAAGCTCTTCTTTCCAGCGTCTAAAATACAGCAAGAACCATGAGCATGCCCTGAAAAGAAGAACTGTGTTTCCTACTCAAACGGATCATATGTAATTGAACTCTGCTTAAGAAACTGATACAGACCACACCTCCTCTTACATAAATGCTCTTCAGTTAATAGTGATAATCGTGTTGGGTTCTAGAACTGTGTAAAATCATTTGAGCCAAAAATTGACTGGGTTTACAAGAAATGAACTCTTGCTTGTAGGAAGACACTGAAACTGGGGTTTAAGTCCGTTTCTGAAGGGAAATTCAGACCAGAGGTCTCATCCCTGAAACACATTCTGTTTTAAGTCAAGAATCATCCTCTTCAATCCAGCGTCTCCAATGTAGTAAGAAACATGAGCATGCCCAGAAAAAAAGAACACTGTTTCCTACTCATACAGACCATATGTAGTTCAACTCTGCTTATGAAACTGATACAAACAACAGCTCCACTTACTTAAATCCTCTTTAGTTAATAGTGAGAATAGCATAGGGTTCTTGAACTGCGAAAAATCATTTGAGCCCAAAATTCACTTGGTTTACCAGAAATGAACTCTTGCTTGTAGGAAGACACAGATCCTGGGGTTTAACTCCGTTTCTGCAGGCAAATTCCGACCAGATTTCTCATCCCTGAAACACACTCTGTTTAAACGAAGAAGGAAGCTCTCCTCTCCAGAGTCCAAAATACAGCAAGATCCATGAGCATGGCCTGAAAAAAAGAACGGTGTTTCCTTTTCATAGGGACCACAGGTAGTTCAACTCTGCTTATGAAACTGATATAGACCACACCTCCTCTTACATAAATGCTCTTTAGTTCATAGTGAGAATCATGTTGGGTTCGTGAACTGCGAAAAATCATTTGAGCCCAAAATTCACTGTGTTTACCTGAGCTGAACTCTTGCTTGTAGGAAGACACAGATCCTGGGGTTTAACTCCGTTTCTGAAGGGAAATTAAGACCAGAGTTCTCATATCTGAAACACACTCTGTTTTAACGCAAGAACCAAGCTCTTATTTCCAGAGACTAAAATACAGCAAGAACAATGAGCATGCCCTGAAAAAAGGACTGTGTTTCCTACTCATACGGACCATATGTAGTCCAACTCTGCTTATGAAACTGATACAGACCACAGCTCCTCTTACATAAATGCTCTTTAGTTCATAGTGATAATCGCGTTGTGTTCTAGAACTGTGTAAAATCATTTGAGCCGAAAATTCACTGGGTATACCATAAATGAACTCTTGCTGGTAGGAAGACACAGATCATTGGGGTTAATTCCGTTTGTGAAGGGAAATTAAGACCAGAGTTCTCATATCTGAAACACACTCTGTTTTAACGCAAGAAGCAAGCTCTTCTTTCAAGAGTCTAAAATACAACAAGAACCATTAGCATGCCCTGAAATAAATAACTGTGTTTCCTATTCATACGGACCATATGTAGTTCAACACTGCTTATGAAACTGATACAGACCACACCTCCTCTTACATAAATGCTTTTAGTTAATAGTGAGAATCATGTTCTGTTCTTGAACTGCGAAAAATCATTTGAGCCCAAAATTCACTGGGTTTACCTGAACTGAATTCTTGCTTGTAGGAAGACACAGATCCTGGGTTTTAACTCCGTTTATGAAGAGAAATTCCCACGAGAGTTCTCATCCCTGAAACACACTCTGTTTTAACGCAAGAAGCAAGCTATTATTTCCAGAGTCTAAAATACAGCAAGAACCATGAACATGCCCTGAAAAAAGAACTGTGTTTCCTACTCATACAGACCATATGTAGTCCAACTTTGCTTATGAAACTGATACAGACTACAGCTCCTCTTACATAAATGCTCTTTAGTTAATAGTGATAATAGCGTTGGGTTCTAGAACTGTGTAAAATCTTTTGAGGCAAAAATTCACTGGGTTTACCTGAGCTGAACTCTTGCTTATAGCAAGACACAGATCCTGGGGTTTAACTCCTTTTCTGAGGGGAAATTCAGACCAGAGTTCTCATATCTAAAACACACTCTGTTTTAACGCAAGAAGCAAGCTCTTCTTTCAAGAGTCTAAAATACAACAGGAACCATTAGCATGCCCTGAAATAAATAACTGTGTTTCCTATTCATACGGACCATATGTAGTTCAACACTGCTTATGAAACTGATACAGACCACACCTCCTCTTACATAAATGCTTTTAGTTAATAGTGAGAATCATGTTCTGTTCTTGAACTGCGAAAAATCATTTGAGCCCAAAATTCACTGGGTTTACCTGAACTGAATTCTTGCTTGTAGGAAGACACAGATCCTGGGTTTTAACTCCGTTTATGAAGAGAAATTCCCACGAGAGTTCTCATCCCTGAAACACACTCTGTTTTAACGCAAGAAGCAAGCTATTATTTCCAGAGTCTAAAATACAGCAAGAACTATGAACATGCCCTGAAAAAAAGAACTGTGTTTCCTACTCATACAGACCATATGTAGTCCAACTTTGCTTATGATACTGATACAGACCACAGCTCCTCTTACATAAATGCTCTTTAGTTAATAGTGATAATCGCGTTGGGTTCTAGAACTGTGTAAAATCATTTGAGCCCAAAATTCACTGGGTTTACCTGAACTGAATTCTTGCTTGTAGGAAGACACAGATCCTGGGTTTTAACTCCGTTTATGAAGAGAAATTCCCACGAGAGTTCTCATCCCTGAAACACACTCTGTTTTAACGCAAGAAGCAAGCTATTATTTCCAGAGTCTAAAATACAGCAAGAACTATGAACATGCCCTGAAAAAAAGAACTGTGTTTCCTACTCATACAGACCATATGTAGTCCAACTTTGCTTATGATACTGATACAGACCACAGCTCCTCTTACATAAATGCTCTTTAGTTAATAGTGATAATCGCGTTGGGTTCTAGAACTGTGTAAAATCTTTTGAGGCAAAAATTCACTGGGTTTACCTGAGCTGAACTCTTGCTTATAGCAAGACACAGATCCTGGGGTTTAACTCCTTTTCTGAGGGGAAATTCAGACCAGAGTTCTCATATCTGAAACACACTCTGTTTTAACGCAAGAAGCAAGCTCTTCTTTCAAGAGTCTAAAATACAACAGGAACCATTAGCATGCCCTGAAATAAATAACTGTGTTTCCTATTCATACGGACCATATGTAGTTCAACACTGCTTATGAAACTGATACAGACCACACCTCCTCTTACATAAATGCTTTTAGTTAATAGTGAGAATCATGTTCTGTTCTTGAACTGCGAAAAATCATTTGAGCCCAAAATTCACTGGGTTTACCTGAACTGAATTCTTGCTTGTAGGAAGACACAGATCCTGGGTTTTAACTCCGTTTATGAAGAGAAATTCCCACGAGAGTTCTCATCCCTGAAACACACTCTGTTTTAACGCAAGAAGCAAGCTATTATTTCCAGAGTCTAAAATACAGCAAGAACCATGAACATGCCCTGAAAAAAAGAACTGTGTTTCCTACTCATACAGACCATATGTAGTCCAACTTTGCTTATGAAACTGATACAGACCACAGCTCCTCTTACATAAATGCTCTTTAGTTAATAGTGATAATCGCGTTGGGTTCTAGAACTGTGTAAAATCTTTTGAGGCAAAAATTCACTGGGTTTACCTGAGACGACCTCTTGCTTATAGCAAGACACAGATCCTGGGGTTTAACTCCTTTTCTGAGGGGAAATTCAGACCAGAGTTCTCATATCTGAAACACACTCTGTTTTAACGCAAGAAGCAAGCTCTTCTTTCCATAGTCTAAAATACAGCAAGAACCATGAGCATGCCCTGAAAAAAAGAACTGTTTTTCCTACTCATATGGACCATATGTAGTTCAACTCTGCTTATGAAACTGATAAAAAACCACAGCTCCTCTTACATAAATGCTCTTCAGTTAATAGTGAGAATCGCGTTGGGTTCGTGAACAGCGAAAAATCATTTGAGCCCAAAATTCACTGGGTTAACCAGAAATGAACTCTTGCTTGTAGGAAGACACTGATCCTGTGGTTTAACTCAGTTTCTGAAGGCAAATTCAGATCAGAGTCTCATCCCTGAAAAAAACCTCTGTTTTAAGGCAAGAATGATCCTCTTCTTTACAGCATCTCCAATAAAGTAAGAACCATGAGCAGGCAAAGAAAAAGAACTGTTTCAAACTCATACAGACCATATGTAGTCCAACTCTGCTTATAAAACTGATAGAGACCACATCTCCTCTTGCATATATGCTCGTTAGTTAGTAGTGATAATCGTGTTCAGTTCTAGACCTGTGTAAAATCATTTGAGCCCAAAATTCTCGTGGTTTACGAGAAATGAACTTTTGCTTGGAGAAGACACAGATCCTGGGGTTTAACTCCGCTTCTGAAGGGAAATTCAGACCAGAGTTCTCATCCCTAAAACACACTCTGATATAATGCAAGAAGCAAGCTATTCTTTCCAGTGTCTAAAATACAGCAAGAACCATGAGCATGCCCAGAATCAAAGAACTGTGTTTCCTACTCATACAGACCATATGTAGTTCAACTCTGCTTATGAAACTGATACAAACAACAGTTCCTCTTACATAAATCCTCTTTAGTTAATAGTAAGAATAGCATAGGGTTCTAGAACTGCGAAAAATCATTTGAGCCCAAAATTCACTGGGTTTACCAGAAATGAACTCTTGCTTGTAGGAAGACACAGATCCTGGGGTTTAACTCCGTTTCTGCAGGCAAATTCCGACCAGATTTCTCATCCCTGAAACACACTCTGTTTAAACAAAGAAGGAAGCTCTTCTTTCCAGAGTCCAAAATACAGCAAGATCAATGAGCATTGCCTGAAATAAAGAACTGTGTTTCCTATTCATACGGACCATAGGTAGTTCAACTCTGCTTATGAAACTGATATAGACCACACCTCCTCTTACATAAATGCTCTTTAGTTAATAGTGAGAATCATGTTGGGTTCGTATACTGCGAAAAATCATTTGAGCCCAAAATTCACTGGGTTTACCCGAGCTGAACTCTTGCTTGTAGGAAGACACAGATCCTGGGGTTTAACTCCGTTTCTGAAGGGAAATTCACACCAGAGTTCTCATCCCTGAAACACGCTCTGCTTTAACGCAAGAAGCAAGCTCTTATTTCCAGAGACTAAAATACAGCAAGAACAATGAGCATGCCCTGAAAAAAGGACTGTGTTTCCTACTCATACGGACCATATGTAGTCCAACTCTGCTTATGAAACTGATACAGACCACAGCTCCTCTTACATAAATGCTCTTTAGTTCATAGTGATAATCGCGTTGTGTTCTAGAATTGTGTAAAATCATTTGAGCCGAAAATTCACTGGGTATACCATAAATGAACTCTTGCTGGTAGGAAGACACAGATCATTGGGGTTAATTCCGTTTGTGAAGGGAAATTAATACCAGAGTTCTCATATCTGAAACACACTCTGTTTTAACGCAAGAAGCAAGCTCTTCTTTCAAGAGTCTAAAATACAACAAGAACCATTAGCATGCCCTGAAATAAATAACTGTGTTTCCTAATCATACGGACCATATGTAGTTCAACACTGCTTATGAAACTGATACAGACCACACCTCCTCTTACATAAATGCTTTTAGTTAATAGTGAGAATCATGTTCTGTTCTTGAACTGCGAAAAATCATTTGAGCCCAAAATTCACTGGGTTTACCTGAACTGAATTCTTGCTTGTAGGAAGACACAGATCCTGGGTTTTAACTCCGTTTATGAAGAGAAATTCCCACGAGAGTTCTCATCCCTGAAACACACTCTGTTTTAACGCAAGAAGCAAGCTATTATTTCCAGAGTCTAAAATACAGCAAGAACCATGAGCATGCCCTGAAAAAAAGAACTGTGTTTCCTACTCATACAGACCATATGCAGTCCAACTTTGCTTATGAAACTGATACAGACCACAGCTCCTCTTACATAAATGCTCTTTAGTTAATAGTGATAATCGCGTTGGGTTCTAGAACTGTGTAAAATCATTTGAGCCGAAAATTCACTGGGTATACCAGAAATGAACACTTGCTGGTAGGAAGACACAGATCATTGGGGTTAATTCCGTTTGTGAGGGGATATTCAGACCAGAGTTCTCATCCATGAAACACACTCTGTTTTAATGCAAGGAAGCATGCTCTTCTTTGCAGCTTCTCCAATACAGCAAGAACCATGACCATGCACAGAAAAAAAGAACTATGTTTCCTACTCATATGGATCATATGTAGTTCCATCTGTGTTTCCTATTCATACAGACCATATGTAGTTCAACTCTGCTTATGAAATGTTACAGACCACACCTCCTCTTACATAAATGCTTTTAGTTAATAGTGAGAATCATGTTCTGTTCTTGAACTGCGAAAAATCATTTGAGCCCAAAATTCACTGGGTTTACCTGAACTGAATTCTTGCTTGTAGGAAGACACAGATCCTGGGGTTTAACTCCGTTTATGAAGAGAAATTCCCACGAGAGTTCTCATCCCTCAAACACACTCTGTTTTAACGCAAGAAGCAAGCTATTATTTCCAGAGTCTAAAATACAGCAAGAACCATGAGCATGCCCTGAAAAAAAGAACTGTGTTTCCTACTCATACAGACCATATGTAGTCCAACTTTGCTTATGAAACTGATACAGACCACAGCTCCTCTTACATAAATGCTCTTAGTTAATAGTGATAATCGCGTTGGGTTCTAGAACTGTGTAAAATCTTTTGAGGCAAAAATTCACTGGGTTTACCTGAGCTGAACTCTTGCTTGTAGCAAGACACAGATCCTGGGGTTTAACTCCTTTTCTGAGGGGAAATTCAAACCAGAGTTCTAATCCCTGAAACACATTCTGTTTTAACGCAAGAAGCAAGCTCTTCTTTCCATAGTCTAAAATACAGCAAGAACCATGAGCATGCCCTGAAAAAAAGAACTGTTTTTCCTACTCATATGGACCATATGTAGTTCAACTCTGCTTATGAAACTGATAAAAACCACAGCTCCTCTTACATAAATGCTCTTCAGTTAATAGTGAGAATCGCGTTGGGTTCGTGAACAGCGAAAAATCATTTGAGCCCAAAATTCACTGGGTTAACCAGAAATGAACTCTTGCTTGTAGGAAGACACTGATCCTGTGGGTTAACTCTGTTTCTGAAGGCAAATTCAGATCAGAGTTCTCATCCCTGAAAAAAACTCTGTTTTAAGGCAAGAATGATCCTCTTCTTTACAGCATCTCCAATAAAGTAAGAACCATGAGCAGGCAAAGAAAAAGAACTGTTTCAAACTCATACAGACCACATGTAGTCCAACTCTGCTTATAAAACTGATAGAGACCACATCTCCTCTTGCATAAATGCTCGTTAGTTAGTAGTGATAATCGTGTTCAGTTCTAGACCTGTGTAAAATCATTTGAGCCCAAAATTCTCGTGGTTTATGAGAAATGAACTTTTGCTTGGAGAAGACACAGATCCTGGGGTTTAACTCCGCTTCTGAAGGGAAATTCAGACCAGAGTTCTCATCCCTAAAACACACTCTGATATAATGCAAGAAGCAAGCTATTCTTTCCAGGGTCTAAAATACAGCAAGAACCATGAGCATGCCCTGAAAAAAAGAACTGTGTTTCCTACTCATACAGACCATATGTAGTTCAACTCTGCTTATGAAACTGATACAAACAACAGCTCCTCTTACATAAATCCTCTTTAGTTAATAGTAAGAATAGCATAGGGTTCTAGAACTGCTTAAAATCATTTGAGCCCAAAATTCACTGGGTTTACCAGAAATGAACTCTTGCTTGTAGGAAGACACAGATCCTGTGGTTTCACTCCGTTTCTGCAGGGAAATTCCGACCAGATTTCTCATCCCTGAAACACACTCTGTTTAAACAAAGAAGGAAGCTCTTCTTTCCAGAGTCCAAAATACAGCAAGATCAATGAGCATGGCCTGAAAAAAAGAACTGTGTTTCCTATTCATGCGGACCATAGGTAGTTCAACTCTGCTTATGAAACTGATATAGACCACACCTCCTCTTACATAAATGCTCTTTAGTTAATAGTGAGAATCATGTTGGGTTCGTATACTGCGAAAAATCATTGGAGCCCAAAATTCACTGGGTTTACCTAAGCTGAACTCTTGCTTGTAGGAAGACACAGATCCTGGGGTTTAACTCCGTTTCTGAAGGGAAATTCACACCAGAGTTCTCATCCCTGAAACACGCTCTGCTTTAACGCAAGAAGCAAGCTCTTATTTCCAGAGACTAAAATACAGCAAGAACAATGAGCATGCCCTGAAAAAAGGACTGTGTTTCCTACTCATACGGACCATATGTAGTCCAACTCTGCTTATGAAACTGATACAGACCACAGCTCCTCTTACATAAATGCTCTTTAGTTCATAGTGATAATCGCGTTGGGTTCTAGAACTGTGTAAAATCATTTGAGCCGAAAATTCACTGGGTATACCAGAAATGAACACTTGCTGGTAGGAAGACACAGATCATTGGGGTTAATTCCGTTTGTGAAGGGATATTCAGACCAGAGTTCTCATCCATGAAACACACTCTGTTTTAATGCAAGGAAGCATGCTCTTCTTTGCAGCTTCTCCAATACAGCAAGAACCATGACCATGCCCAGAAAAAAAGAACAGTGTTTCCTACTCATACAGACCATATGTAGTTCAACTCTGCTTATGAAACTGATACAAACCACAGCATCTCTTACATAGATGCTCTTTAGTTAATAGTGAAAATCGTGTTGGTTTCGTGAAGTGTGTAAATTCATTTGGTGCTAAAAATTCACTGCGTTTACCAGAAATGAACTCTTGCTTGTAGGACAACATGGAGCATGGAGTTAACTCCGTTTCTAAATGGAAATTCAGAAGAGTGTTCGCATCCATGAAACACAGTCTGTTTTAACACAAGAAGCATGCTCCTCTTTCCAGCATCTGCAATACAGGAAGAAACATGAGCATGGCAAGAAAAAAAGAACTGTGTTTCCCACTCATACGGACCATATCTAGTTCAACTCTGCTAATGAACTTCATACAAAGCTCAGCATCTCTTACATAGATGCACTTTAGTTAATAGTGAAGAACGTGTTGGGTTTGTGAACTGTGTCAATTCATTTGAGCCGAAAATTCACTGCCTTTACCAGAAATGTACTCTTGCTTGTAGGAAAAAACAGATCAATTAGTTTAACTCAATTACTGAAGAGAAATTCAGAAGGGTGTTCTCATCCATGAAACACAGTCTGTTTTAACGCTAGAAGCATGCTCTTCTTTCCAGCATCTGCAATACAGCTAGAAACATGAGCATGGCAAGAAAAAAAAGAACTGTGTTTCCTACTCATACGGACCATATTTAGTGCAACTCTGCTTATGGAACTGATACAAACCACAGCATCTCTTACATAGATGCTCTTTAGTTAATAGTGAAAATCGTATTGGTTTCGTGAACTTTGTAAATTCATTTGAGCCGAAAAATACCTGGGTTTACCGGAAATGAACTCTTGCTTGTAGGAAGACACAGATCCTTTGGTTAAACTCAGTTTCTGAAGCGAAATTCAGAAAAGTGTTCTCATCAATGAAACACACTCCGTTTTATTGGAAGAAGCATGCTCTTCTTTTCAGCGTGTGCAATACAGCAAGGTTCATGAGCATGCCAGGAAGAAAAGAACTGTGTTTCCTACTCATACGGACCATATCTAGTTCAACACTGCTTATGAAACTGATACAATCCACATCATCTCGTCCATAGATGCTCTTTAGTTAATAGTGAAAATCGTATTGTTTTCCTGAACTGTGTAAATTCATTTGAGACCAAAAATATCTGGGTTTACCGGAAATGAACTCTTGCTTTTAGGAAGACACAGATCCTGGGGTTTAACTCCGTTTCTGCTGGGAAATTCAGACCAGAGTTCTCATCCCTGAAACACACTCTGTTTAAACGAAGAAGCAAGCTCTTCTTTCCAGAGTCTACAATACAGCAAGATACATGAGCATGGCCTGAAAAAAAGAACTGTGTTTCCTATTCATATGCACCATTTGTAGTTCAACTCTGCTTATGAAACTGATACAAACCACAGCTCCTCTTACATAAACGCTCTTTAGTTAATAGTTTGAATAGCGTTGGGTTCGTGAACTGCGAAAAATCATTTGAGACCAAAATTCCCTGGGTGTACAAGAAATGAACTCTTGCATGTAGGAAGACACAGATCCTTGGCTTTCACTCCGTTTCTGAAGGGAAATGCAGACTAGCGTTTTCATCCCGGAAACACTCTCTGTTTTAAGGCAAGAAGCAAGCTCTTCTTTCCAGGGTCTGAAATACAGCAAGAACCATGAGCATACCCTGAAAAAAAGAACTGTGTTTCCTACTCATACATACCATATGTAGTTCAACTCTGCTTATGAAACTGATACAAACCACAGCTCCTCTTACATAAATGCTCTTTAGTTAATAGTGAGAATCATGTTGGGTTCGTATACTGTGAAAAACCATTTGAGCCCAAAATTCATTGGGTTTACCAGAAATGAACTCTTGCTTATAGGAAGACACTGATCCTGGGGTTTAACTCCGATCTGAAGGCAAATTCAGACTAGATTTCTCATCCCTGAAAAACACTCTGTTTTAAGGCAAGAATCATCCTCTTCTTTCCAGAGTCTCCAGTATAGTAAGAAATATGAGCATGCCCGGAAAAAAAGAACTGTGTTTCCTACTCATACAGACCATATGTAGTGCAACTCTGCTTATGAAACTAATACAAACCAAAGCTTATCATACATAAATCCTCTTTAGTTAATAGTGAGAATAGCATAGGGTTCGTGAACTGCAAAAATCATTGGAGCCCAAAATTCACTGGGTTTACCAGAAATGAACTCTTGCTTTTAGGAAGACACAGATCCTGGGGTTTAACTCCGTTTCTGCTGGGAAATTCAGACCAGAGTTCTCATCCCTGAAACACACTCTATTTAAACGAAGAAGCTAGCTCTTCAGAGTCTACAATACAGCTAGAAACATGAGCATGGCCTGAAAAAAAAACCTGTGTTTCCTATTCATACGGACCATTTGTAGATCAACTCTGCTTATGAAACTGATAGAAACCACAGCTCCTCTTACATTAATGCTCTTTAGTTAATAGTTTGAATAGCGTTGTGTTCGTGAACCTCGAAAAATCATTTGAGACCAAAATTCCCTGGGTATACAAGAAATGAACTCTTGCATGTAGGAAGACACAGATCCTGGGCTTTCACTCCGTTTCTGAAGGGAAATGCAGACCAGAGTTTTCATCCCGGAAACACACTCTGTTTTAAGGCAAGAAGCAAGCTCTTCTTTCCAGGGTCTAAAATACAGCAAGAACCATGAGCATACCCTGAAAAAAAGAACTGTGTTTCCTACTCATACGGACCATATGTAGTTCAACTCTGCTTATGAAACTGATGCAAACCACAGCTCCTCTTACATAAATGCTCTTTAGTTAATAGTGAGAATCATGTTGGGTTCGTATATTGTGAAAAAGCATTTGAGCCCAAAATTCACTGCGTTTACCAGAAATGAACTCTTGCTTATAGGAAGACACCGATCCTGCGGATTAACTCCGCATCTGAAGGCAAATTCAGACCAGAGTTCTCATCCCTGAAAAACACTCTGTTTTAAAGCAAGATTCATCCTCTTCTTTCCAGCATCTCCAGTATAGTAAGAAACATGAGCATGCCCGGAAAAAAAGAACTGTGTTTCCTACTCATAAAGACTATATGTAGTTCAACTAAGCTTATGAAACAGATACAAACCACAGCTCCTCTTACATAAATCCTTTTTAATTAATAATGAGAATAGCGTAGGGTTCGTGAACTGCAAAAAAATCAATTGAGCCCAAAATACATTGGGTTTACCAGAAATGAACTCTTGCTTGTAGGAAGACACAGATCCTGTGGTTTAACTCCATTTCTGCTGGGAAATTCAGACCAGAGTTCTCTTCGCTGAAACACACTCTGTTTAAACGAAGAAGCATGCTCTTCTTTCTAGAGTCTACAATACAGCAAGAAACATGAGCATGGCCTGAAAAAAAGAACTGTGTTTACTATTCATACTGAACATTTCTAGTTCAACACTGCTTATGAAACTGATACAAACCACAGCTCCTCTCAGATAAATCCTCTTTAGTTAATAGTTGAATAGTTTGGTTTGTGAACTGTGAAAAATCATTTGAGCCAAAAATTCACTGGGTTTACAGGAAATGAACTCTTGCTTGTAGGAAGACACAGATCCTGGGTTTTAAATCCATTTCTGAGGGGAAATTCAGTCCAGTGTTCTCATTCATGAAACACACTCTGTTTTCACGCAAGAAGCAAGCTCTTCTTTCCAGCGGCACCAATACATCAAGAACCATGAGCATTCCCAGAAAAAAAGAACTGTGTTTCCTACTCATACAGACCATATGTAGTTCAACTCTGCTCATGAAACTGATACAAACGACAGCTCCTCTTACATAAATGCTCTTTAGTTAATAGTGATAATGAGCTTGGGTTCGTGAACTGCGAAAAATCATTTGAGCCCAAAATTCACTGGGTTAACCAGAAATGAACCCTTGCTTGTAGAAAGACACTGATCCTGGGATTTAACTCCGTTTGTGAAGGCAAATTCAGACCAGAGTTCTCATCCCTGAAAAACACTCTGTTTTAAGGCAAGAATCATCCTCTTCTTTCCAGCATCTCCAGTATAGTAAGAAACATGAGCATGCCCGGAAAAAAAGAATTGTGTTTCCTACTCATAAAGACCATATGTAGTTCAACTAAGCTTATGAAACAGATACAAACCACAGCTCTTCTTACATAAAACCTCTTTAGTTAATGAGAATAGCGTAGGGTTTCTGAACTGCAAAAAATCATTTGAGCCCAAAATACACTGGGTTTACCAGAAATGAACTCTTGCTTGTAGGAAGACACAGATCCTGGGGTTTAACTCCATTTCTGCTGGGAAATTCACACCAGAGTTCTCTTCCCTGAAACACACTCTGTTTAAACGAAGAAGCAAGCTCTTCTTTCTAGATTCTACAATACAGCAAGAACCATGAGCATGGCCTGAAAAAAAGAACAGTGTTTCCTATTCATATGGACCATTTGTTGTTCAACTCTGCTTATGAAACTGATACAAACCACAGCTCCTCTAAGATAAATCCTCTTTAGTTAATAGTTTGAATAGCGTTTGGTTCGTGAACTGCGAAAAATCATTTGAGCCAAAAATTCACTGGGTTTACCAGAAATGAACTCTTGCTTGAGGAAGACACAGATCCTGGGTTTTAACTCCATTTCTGAGGGGAAATTCAGTCCAGTGTTCTCATCCATGAAACACACTCAGTTTTCACACAAGAAGCAAGCCCTTCTTTCCAGCGGCACCAATACATCAAGAACCATGAGCATTCCCAGAAAAAAAGAACTGTGTTTCCTACTCATACGGACCATATGTAGTTGAACTCTGCTTATGAAACTGATACAGACCACAGCTCCTCTTACATAAATACTCTTTAGTTAATAGTGAGAATCATGTTGGGTTTGTGAACTGCGAAAAATCCTTTGATCCCTAAATTCACTGGGTTTACCTGAACTGAACTCTTGCTTGTAGGAAGACACAGATCCTGTGGTTTAACTCCATTTCTGAAGGGAAATTCACACCAGAGTTCTCATCCCTGAAAACACACTCTGTTTTAACGAAAGAAGCAAGCTCTTCTTTCCAGCGTCTAAAATACAGCAAGAACCATGAGCATGCCCTGAAAAGAAGAACTGTGTTTCCTACTCAAACGGATCATATGTAGTTGAACTCTGCTTAAGAAACTGATACAGACCACACCTCCTCTTACATAAATGCTCTTCAGTTAATAGTGATAATCGTGTTGGGTTCTAGAACTGTGTAAAATCATTTGAGCCAAAAATTGACTGGGTTTACAAGAAATGAACTCTTGCTTGTAGGAAGACACTGAAACTGGGGTTTAAGTCCGTTTCTGAAGGGAAATTCAGACCAGAGGTCTCATCCCTGAAACACATTCTGTTTTAAGTCAAGAATCATCCTCTTCAATCCAGCGTCTCCAATGTAGTAAGAAACATGAGCATGCCCAGAAAAAAAGAACACTGTTTCCTACTCATACAGACCATATGTAGTTCAACTCTGCTTATGAAACTGATACAAACAACAGCTCCACTTACTTAAATCCTCTTTAGTTAATAGTGAGAATAGCATAGGGTTCTTGAACTGCGAAAAATCATTTGAGCCCAAAATTCACTTGGTTTACCAGAAATGAACTCTTGCTTGTAGGAAGACACAGATCCTGGGGTTTAACTCCGTTTCTGCAGGCAAATTCCGACCAGATTTCTCATCCCTGAAACACACTCTGTTTAAACGAAGAAGGAAGCTCTTCTCTCCAGAGTCCAAAATACAGCAAGATCCATGAGCATGGCCTGAAAAAAAGAACGGTGTTTCCTTTTCATAGGGACCACAGGTAGTTCAACTCTGCTTATGAAACTGATATAGACCACACCTCCTCTTACATAAATGCTCTTTAGTTCATAGTGAGAATCATGTTGGGTTCGTGAACTGCGAAAAATCATTTGAGCCCAAAATTCACTGTGTTTACCTGAGCTGAACTCTTGCTTGTAGGAAGACACAGATCCTGGGGTTTAACTCCGTTTCTGAAGGGAAATTCACACCAGAGTTCTCATCCCTGAAACACACTCTGTTTTAACGCAAGAAGCAAGCTCTTATTTCCAGAGACTAAAATACAGCAAGAACAATGAGCATGCCCTGAAAAAAGGACTGTGTTTCCTACTAATACGGACCATATGTAGTCCAACTTTGCTTATGAAACTGATACAGACCACAGCTCCTCTTACATAAATGCTCTTTAGTTCATAGTGATAATCGCGTTGGGTTCTAGAACTGTGTAAAATCATTTGAGCCGAAAATTCACTGGGTATACCATAAATGAACTCTTGCTGGTAGGAAGACACAGATCATTGGGGTTAATTCCGTTTGTGAAGGGAAATTAAGACCAGAGTTCTCATATCTGAAACACACTCTGTTTTAACGCAAGAAGCAAGCTCTTCTTTCAAGAGTCTAAAATACAACAAGAACCATTAGCATGCCCTGAAATAAATAACTGTGTTTCCTATTCATACGGACCATATGTAGTTCAACACTGCTTATGAAACTGATACAGACCACACCTCCTCTTACATAAATGCTTTTAGTTAATAGTGAGAATCATGTTCTGTTCTTGAACTGCGAAAAATCATTTGAGCCCAAAATTCACTGGGTTTACCTGAACTGAATTCTTGCTTGTAGGAAGACACAGATCCTGGGTTTTAACTCCGTTTATGAAGAGAAATTCCCAAGAGAGTTCTCATCCCTGAAACACACTCTGTTTTAACGCAAGAAGCAAGCTATTATTTCCAGAGTCTAAAATACAGCAAGAACCATGAGCATGCCCTGAAAAAAAGAACTGTGTTTCCTACTCATACAGACCATATGTAGTCCAACTTTGCTTATGAAACTGATACAGACCACAGCTCCTCTTACATAAATGCTCTTTAGTTAATAGTGATAATCGCGTTGGGTTCTAGAACTGTGTAAAATCTTTTGAGGCAAAAATTCACTGGGTTTACCTGAGCTGAACTCTTGCTTGTAGCAAGACACAGATCCTGGGGTTTAACTCCTTTTCTGAGGGGAAATTCAGACCGGAGTTCTCATCCCTGAAACACATTCTGTTTTAACGCAAGAAGCAAGCTCTTCTTTCTGTAGTCTAAAATACAGCAAGAACCATGAGCATGCCCTGAAAAAAAGAACTGTTATTCCTACTCATATGGACCATATGTAGTTCAACTCTGCTTATGAAACTGATAAAAACCACAGCTCCTCTTACATAAATGCTCTTCAGTTAATAGTGAGAATCGCGTTGGGTTCGTGAACAGCGAAAAATCATTTGAGCCCAAAATTCACTGAGTTAACCAGAAATGAACTCTTGCTTGTAGGAAGACACTGATCCTGTGGTTTAACTCTGTTTCTGAAGGCAAATTCAGATCAGAGTTCTCATCCCTGAAAAAAACTCTGTTTTAAGGCAAGAATGATCCTCTTCTTTACAGCATCTCCAATAAAGTAAGAACCATGAGCAGGCAAAGAAAAAGAACTGTTTCAAACTCATACAGACCATATGTAGTCCAACTCTGCTTATAAAACTGATAGAGACCACATCTCCTCTTGCATAAATGCTCGTTAGTTAGTAGTGATAATCGTGTTCAGTTCTAGACCTGTGTAAAATCATTTGAGCCCAAAATTCTCGTGGTTTACGAGAAATGAACTTTTGCTTGGAGAAGACACAGATCCTGGGGTTTAACTCCGCTTCTCAAGGGAAATTCAGACCAGAATTCTCATCCCTAAAACACACTCTGATATAATGCAAGAAGCAAGCTATTCTTTCCAGTGTCTAAAATACAGCAAGAACCATGAGCATGCCCTGAAAAAAAGAACTGTGTTTCCTACTCATACAGACCATATGTAGTTCAACTCTGCTTATGAAACTGATACAAACAACAGCTCCTCTTACATAAATACTCTTTAGTTAATAGTAAGAATAGCATAGGGTTCTAGAAATGCGAAAAATCATTTGAGCCCAAAATTCACTGGGTTTACCAGAAATGAACTCTTGCTTGTAGGAAGACACAGATCCTGTGGTTTAACTCCGTTTCTGCAGGGAAATTCCGACCAGATTTCTCATCCCTGAAACTCACTCTGTTTAAACAAAGAAGGAAGCTCTTCTTTCCAGAGTCCAAAATACAGCAAGATCAATGAGCATGGCCTGAAAAAAAGAACTGTGTTTCCTATTCATGCGGAACATAGGTAGTTCAACTCTGCTTATGAAACTGATATAGACCACACCTCCTCTTACATAAATGCTCTTTAGTTAATAGTGAGAATCATGTTGGGTTCGTATACTGCGAAAAATCATGGGAGCCCAAAATTCACTGGGTTTACCTGAGCTGAACTCTTGCTTGTAGGAAGACACAGATCCTGGGGTTTAACTCCGTTTCTGAAGGGAAATTCACACCAGAGTTCTCATCCCTGAAACACGCTCTGCTTTAACGCAAGAAGCAAGCTCTTATTTCCAGAGACTAAAATACAGCAAGAACAATGAGCATGCCCTGAAAAAAGGACTGTGTTTCCTACTCATACGGACCATATGTAGTCCAACTCTGCTTATGAAACTGATACAGACCACAGCTCCTCTTACATAAATGCTCTTTAGTTCATAGTGATAATCGCGTTGGGTTCTAGAACTGTGTAAAATCATTTGAGCCGAAAATTCACTGGGTATACCAGAAATGAACACTTGCTGGTAGGAAGACACAGATCATTGGGGTTAATTCCGTTTGTGAGGGGATATTCAGACCAGAGTTCTCATCCATGACACACACTCTGTTTTAATGCAAGGAAGCATGCTCTTCTTTGCAGCTTCTCCAATACAGCAAGAACCATGACCATGCACAGAAAAAAAGAACTATGTTTCCTACTCATATGGATCATATGTAGTTCCATCTGTGTTTCCTATTCATACAGACCATATGTAGTTCAACTCTGCTTATGAAATGTTACAGACCACACCTCCTCTTACATAAATGCTTTTAGTTCATAGTGAGAATCATGTTCTGTTCTTGAACTGCGAAAAATCATTTGAGCCCAAAATTCACTGGGTTTACCTGAACTGAATTCTTGCTTGTAGGAAGACACAGATCCTGGGGTTTAACTCCGTTTATGAAGAGAAATTCCCACGAGAGTTCTCATCCCTCAAACACACTCTGTTTTAACGCAAGAAGCAAGCTATTATTTCCAGAGTCTAAAATACAGCAAGAACCATGAGCATGCCCTGAAAAAAAGAACTGTGTTTCCTACTCATACAGACCATATGTAGTCCAACTTTGCTTATGAAACTGATACAGACCACAGCTCCTCTTACATAAATGCTCTTTAGTTAATAGTGATAATCGCGTTGGGTTCTAGAACTGTGTAAAATCTTTTGAGGCAAAAATTCACTGGGTTTACCTGAGCTGAACTCTTGCTTGTAGCAAGGCACAGATCCTGGGGTTTAACTCCTTTTCTGAGGGGAAATTCAGACCGGAGTTCTCATCCCTGAAACACATTCTGTTTTAACGCAAGAAGCAAGCTCTTCTTTCCGTAGTCTAAAATACAGCAAGAACCATGAGCATGCCCTGAAAAAAAGAACTGTTTTTCCTACTCATATGGACCATATGTAGTTCAACTCTGCTTATGAAACTGATAAAAACCCCAGCTCCTCTTACATAAATGCTCTTCAGTTAATAGTGAGAATCGCGTTGGGTTCGTGAACAGCGAAAAATCATTTGAGCCCAAAATTCACTGAGTTAACCAGAAATGAACTCTTGCTTGTAGGAAGACACTGATCCTGTGGTTTAACTCTGTTTCTGAAGGCAAATTCAGATCAGAGTTCTCATCCCTGAAAAAAACTCTGTTTTAAGGCAAGAATGATCCTCTTCTTTACAGCATCTCCAATAAAGTAAGAACCATGAGCAGGCAAAGAAAAAGAACTGTTTCAAACTCATACAGACCATATGTAGTCCAACTCTGCTTATAAAACTGATAGAGACCACATCTCCTCTTGCATAAATGCTAGTTAGTAAATAGTGATAATCGTGTTCAGTTCTAGACCTGTGTAAAATCATTTGAGCCCAAAATTCTCGTGGTTTACGAGAAATGAACTTTTGCTTGGAGAAGACACAGATCCTGGGGTTTAACTCCGCTTCTCAAGGGAAATTCAGACCAGAGTTCTCATCCCTAAAACACACTCTGATATAATGCAAGAAGCAAGCTATTCTTTCCAGTGTCTAAAATACAGCAAGAACCATGAGCATGCCCTGAAAAAAAGAACTGTGTTTCCTACTCATACAGACCATATGTAGTTCAACTCTGCTTATGAAACTGATACAAACAACAGCTCCTCTTACATAAATACTCTTTAGTTAATAGTAAGAATAGCATAGGGTTCTAGAAATGCGAAAAAACATTTGAGCCCAAAATTCACTGGGTTTACCAGAAATGAACTCTTGCTTGTAGGAAGACACAGATCCTGTGGTTTAACTCCGTTTCTGCAGGGAAATTCCGACCAGATTTCTCATCCCTGAAACTCACTCTGTTTAAACAAAGAAGGAAGCTCTTCTTTCCAGAGTCCAAAATACAGCAAGATCAATGAGCATGGCCTGAAAAAAAGAACTGTGTTTCCTATTCATGCGGAACATAGGTAGTTCAACTCTGCTTATGAAACTGATATAGACCACACCTCCTCTTACATAAATGCTCTTTAGTTAATAGTGAGAATCATGTTGGGTTCGTATACTGCGAAAAATCATGGGAGCCCAAAATTCACTGGGTTTACCTGAGCTGAACTCTTGCTTGTAGGAAGACACAGATCCTGGGGTTTAACTCGGTTTATGAAGGGAAATTCACACCAGAGTTCTCATCCCTGAAACAGGCTCTGCTTTAACGCAAGAAGCAAGCTCTTATTTCCAGAGACTAAAATACAGCAAGAACAATGAGCATGCCCTGAAAAAAGGACTGTGTTTCCTACTCATACGGACCATATGTAGTCCAACTCTGCATATGAAACTGATACAGACCACAGCTCCTCTTACATAAATGCTCTTTAGTTCATAGTGATAATCGCGTTGGGTTCTAGAACTGTGTAAAATCATTTGAGCCGAAAATTCACTGGGTATACCAGAAATGAACACTTGCTGGTAGGAAGACACAGATCATTGGGGTTAATTCCGTTTGTGAGGGGATATTCAGACCAGAGTTCTCATCCATGACACACACTCTGTTTTAATGCAAGGAAGCATGCTCTTCTTTGCAGCTTCTCCAATACAGCAAGAACCATGACCATGCACAGAAAAAAAGAACTATGTTTCCTACTCATATGGATCATATGTAGTTCCATCTGTGTTTCCTATTCATACAGACCATATGTAGTTCAACTCTGCTTATGAAATGTTACAGACCACACCTCCTCTTACATAAATGCTTTTAGTTAATAGTGAGAATCATGTTCTGTTCTTGAACTGCGAAAAATCATTTGAGCCCAAAATTCACTGGGTTTACCTGAACTGAATTCTTGCTTGTAGGAAGACACAGATCCTGGGGTTTAACTCCGTTTATGAAGAGAAATTCCCACGTGAGTTCTCATCCCTCAAACACACTCTGTTTTAACGCAAGAAGCAAGCTATTATTTCCAGAGTCTAAAATACAGCAAGAACCATGACCATGCCCTGAAAAAAAGAACTGTGTTTCCTACTCATACAGACCATATGTAGTCCAACTTTGCTTATGAAACTGATCCAGACCACAGCTCCTCTTACATAAACGCTCTTAGTTAATAGTGATAATCGCGTTGGGTTCTAGAACTGTGTAAAATCTTTTGAGGCAAAAATTCACTGGGTTTACCTGAGCTGAACTCTTGCTTGTAGCAAGACACAGATCCTGGGGTTTAACTCCTTTTCTGAGGGGAAATTCAAACCAGAGTTCTAATCCCTGAAACACATTCTGTTTTAACGCAAGAAGCAAGCTCTTCTTTCCATAGTCTAAAATACAGCAAGAACCATGAGCATGCCCTGAAAAAAAGAACTGTTTTTCCTACTCATATGGACCATATGTAGTTCAACTCTGCTTATGAAACTGATAAAAACCACAGCTCCTCTTACATAAATGCTCTTCAGTTAATAGTGAGAATCGCGTTGGGTTCGTGAACAGCGAAAAATCATTTGAGCCCAAAATTCACTGGGTTAACCAGAAATGAACTCTTGCTTGTAGGAAGACACTGATCCTGTGGTTTAACTCTGTTTCTGAAGGCAAATTCAGATCAGAGTTCTCATCCCTGAAAAAAACTCTGTTTTAAGGCAAGAATGATCCTCTTCTTTACAGCATCTCCAATAAAGTAAGAACCATGAGCAGGCAAAGAAAAAGAACTGTTTCAAACTCATACAGACCATATGTAGTCCAACTCTGCTTATAAAACTGATAGAGACCACATCTCCTCTTGCAAAAATGCTCATTAGTTAGTAGTGATAATCGTGTTCAGTTCTAGACCTGTGTAAAATCATTTGAGCCCAAAATTCTCGTGGTTTACGAGAAATGAACTTTTGCTTGGAGAAGACACAGATCCTGGGGTTTAACTCCGCTTCTGAAGGGAAATTCAGACCAGAGTTCCCATCCCTAAAACACACTCTGATATAATGCAAGAAGCAAGCTATTCTTTCCAGTGTCTAAAATACAGCAAGAACCATGAGCATGCCCTGAAAAAAAGAACTGTGTTTCCTACTCATACAGACCATATGTAGTTCAACTCTGCTTATGAAACTGATACAAACAACAGCTCCTCTTACATAAATCCTCTTTAGTTTATAGTAAGAATAGCATAGGGTTCTAGAACTGCTTAAAATCATTTGAGCCCAAAATTCACTGGGTTTACCAGAAATGAACTCTTGCTTGTAGGAAGACACAGATCCTGTGGTTTCACTCCGTTTCTGCAGGGAAATTCCGACCAGATTTCTCATCCCTGAAACACACTCTGTTTAAACAAAGAAGGAAGCTCTTCTTTCCAGAGTCCAAAATACAGCAAGATCAATGAGCATGGCCTGAAAAAAAGAACTGTGTTTCCTATTCATGCGGACCATAGGTAGTTCAACTCTGCTTATGAAACTGATATAGACCACACCTCCTCTTACATAAATGCTCTTTAGTTAATAGTAAGAATCATGTTGGGTTCGTATACTACGAAAAATCATTGGAGCCCAAAATTCACTGGGTTTACCTGAACTGAACTCTTGCTTGTAGGAAGACACAGATCCTGGGGTTTAACTCCATTTCTGAAGGGAAATTCAACCAGAGTTCTCATCCCTGAAAACACACTCTGTTTTAACGCAAGAAGCAAGCTCTTCTTTCCAGCGTCTAAAATACAGCAAGAACCATTAGCATGCCCTGAAAAAAAGAACAGTGTTTCCTACTCATACGACCATATGTAGTTGAACTCTGCTTATGAAACTGACACAGACCACAGCTCCTCTTACATAAATGCTCTTTAGTTAATAGTGATAATCGCGTTGGCTTCTAGCACTGTGTAAAATCATTTGATCCCAAAATTCACTGGGTTTACCTGAACTGAACTCTTGCTTGTAGGAAGACACAGATCCTGGGGTTTAACTCCATTTCTGAAGGGAAATTCACACCTGAGTTCTCATCCCTGAAACACATTCTGTTTGAAGTCAAGAATCATCCTCTTCAATCCAGCGTCTCCAATGTAGTAAGAAACATGAGCATGCACAGAAAAAAAGAACAGTGTTTCCTACTCATACAGACCATATGTAGTTCAACTCTGCTTATGAAACTGATACAAACAACAGCTCCTCTTACTTAAATCCTCTTTAGTTAATAGTGAGAATGGGATAGGGTTCTTGAAATGCGAAAAATCATTTGAGCCCAAAATTCATTGGGTTTACCAGAAATGATCTCTTGCTTGTAGGAAGACACAGATCCTGGGGTTTAACTCCGTTTCTGCAGGCAAATTCCGACCAGATTTCTCATCCCTGAAACACACTCTGTTTAAACGAAGAAGAAAGCTCTTCTTTCCAGAGTCCAAAATACAGCAAGATCCATGAGCATGGCCTGAAAAAAAGAACTGTGTTTCCTTTTCATAGGGACCATAGGTAGTTCAACTCTGCTTATGAAAGTGATATAGACCACACCTCCTCTTACATAAATGCTCTTTAGTTCATAGTGAGAATCATGTTGGGTTCGTGAACTGCGAAAAATCATTTGAGCCCAAAATTCACTGGGTTTACCTGAGCTGAACTCTTGCTTGTAGGAAGACACAGATCCTGGAGTTTAACTCCGTTTCTGAAGGGAAATTCACACCAGAGTTCTCATCCCTGAAACACACTCTGTTTTAACGCAAGAAGCAAGCTCTTATTTCCAGAGACTAAAATACAGCAAGAACAATGAGCATGCCCTGAAAAAAGGACTGTGTTTCCCACACATACGGACCATATGTAGTCCAACTCTGCTTATGAAACTGATACAGACCACAGCTCCTCTTACATAAATGCTCTTTAGTTAATAGTGATAATCGCGTTGGGTTCTAGAACTGTGTAAAATCATTTGAGCCGAAAATTCACGTGGTTTACCAGGAATGAACTCTTGCTTGTAGGAAGACACAGATCATGGGGTTTAACTCTATTTCTGAAGGGAAATTCAGACCAGAGTTCTCATCTCTGAAACACACTCTCTTTTAATGAAGAAGCAAGATCTTCTTTCAGGAGTCTAAAATACAACAAGAACCATGAGCATGCCCTGAAAAAAATTACTGTGTTTCCTATTCATACAGACCATATGTAGTTCAAGTCTGCTTAAGAATCTGATACAGACCACACCTCCTCTTACATAAATGCTTTTAGTTAATAGTGAGAATCATGTTGGGTTCGTGAACTGCGAAAAATCATTTCAGCCCAAAATTCACTGGGTTTTCCTGAACTGAACTCTTGCTTGTAGGAAGACACAGATCCTGGGGTTTAACTCCGTTTCTGAAGGGAAATTCAGACCAGAGTTCTCATCCCTGAAACACATTCTGTTTTAATGCAAGAAGCAAGCTCTTCTTTCCAGAGACTAAAATACAGCAAGAACCATGAGCATGCCCTGAAAAAAAGAACTGTGTTTCCTACTCATACGGACCATATGTAGTTGAACTCAGCTTATGAAACTGATACAGACCACAGCTCATCTTACATAAATGCTCTTCAGTTAATAGTGATAATCGCGTTGGGTTCTAGTACTGTGTAAAATCATTTGAGCCAAAAATTCACTGGGTTTACAAGAAATGAACTCTTGCTTGTAGGAAGATACTGATCCTGGGGTTTAAGTCCGTTTCTGAAGGGAAATTCAGACCAGAGTTCTCATCCCTGAAACACATTCTGTTTTAAGGCAAGAATCATCCTCTTCTCTCCAGCGTCTCCAATGTAGTAAGAAACATGAGCATGCCCAGAAAAGAGAACAGTGTTTCCTACTCATACAGACCATATTACTTCAATTCTGCTTATGAAACTGATACAGACCACACCTCCTCTTACATAAATGCTCTTTAGTTAATAGTGAGAATCATGTTGTGTTCGTGAACTGCGAAAAATCATTTGAGCCAAAAATTCACTGGGTTTACGTGAGCTGAACTCTTGCTTGTAGGAAGACACAGATCCTGGGGTTTAACTCCGTTTCTGAAGGGAAATTCACACCAGAGTTCTCATCCCTGAAACACACTCTCTTTTAAACCAAGAAGCAAGCTCTTATTTCCAGAGACTAAAATACAGCAAGAACAATGAGCATGCCCTGAAAAAAGGACTGTGTTTCCTACTCATACGGACCATATGTAGTCCAACTCTGCTTATGAAACTGATACAGACCACAGCTCCTCTTACATAAATGCTCTTTATTTCATAGTGATAATCGCGTTGGGTTCTAGAACTGTGTAAAATCATTTGAGCCGAAAATTCACTGGGTATACCATAAATGAACTCTTGCTGGTAGGAAGACACAGATCATTGGGGTTAATTCCGTTTGTGAAGGGAAATTCAGACGAGAGTTCTCATCCCTGAAACACACTCTGTTTTAATGCAAGAAGCAAGCTCTTCTTTCAAGAGTCTAAAATACAACAAGATCCATTAGCATGCCCTGAAATAAATAACTGTGTTTCCTATTCATACGGACCATATGTAGTTCAACACTGCTTATGAAACTGATACAGACCACACCTCCCCTTACATTAATGCTTTTAGTTAACAGTGAGAATCATGTTCTGTTCTTGAACTGCGAAAAATCATTTCAGCCCAAAATTCACTGGGTTTACGTGAACTGAATTCTTGCTTGTAGGAAGACACAGATCCTGGGGTTTAACTCCGTTTATGAAGAGAAATTCCCACGAGAGTTCTCATCCCTGAAACACACTCTGTTTTAACGCAAGAAGCAAGCTATTATTTCCAGAGTCTAAAATACAGCAAGAACCATGAGCATGCCCTGAAAAAAAGAACTGTGTTTCCTACTCATACAGACCATATGTAGTCCAACTTTGCTTATGAAACTGATACACACCACAGGTCCTCTTACATAAATGCTCTTTAGTTAATAGTGATAATCGCGTTGGGTTCTAGAACTGTGTAAAATCTTTTGAGCCAAAAATTCACTGGGTTTACCAGAAATGAACTCTTGATTGTAGGAAGACTCTGATCCTGGGGTTTAAGTCCGTTTCTGAAGGGAAATTCAGACCAGAGTTCTCATCCATGAAACACACTCTGTTTTAATGCAAGGAAGCATGCTCTTCTTTGCAGCGTCTCCAATACAGCAAGAACCATGACCATGGCCAGAAAAAAAGAACTGTGTTTCCTACTCATACGATTCATATGTAGTTCCATGTGCTTATGAAACTGATAAAATCCACAGCTCCTCTTACATAAATGCTCTTTAGTTAATAGTGAGAATCGCATTTGGTTCATGAACAGCGAAAAATCATTTGAGCCCAAAATTCACTGGGTTAACCAGAAATGAACTCTTGCTTTTAGGAAGACACAGATCCTGGGGTTTAACTCCATTTCTGAAGGGAAATTCACACCAGAGTTCTCATCCCTGAAAACACACTCTGTTTTAACGCAAGAAGCAAGATCTTCTTTCCAGCATCTAAAATACAGCAAGAACCATGAGCATGCCCTGAAAAAAAGAACTGTGTTTCCTACTCATACGGACCATATGTAGTTGAACTCTGCTTATGAAACTGATACAGACCACAGCTCCTCTTACATAAATGCTCTTTAGTTAATAGTGAGAATCATGTTGGGTTTGTGAACTGCGAAAAATCATTTGATCCCAAAATTCACTGGGTTTACCTGAACTGAACTCTTGCTTGTAGGAAGACACAGATCCGGGGGTTTAACTCCATTTCTGAAGGGAAATTCACACCAGAGTTCTCATCCCTGAAAACACACTCTGTTTTAACGCAAGAAGCAAGCTCTTCTTTCCAGCGTCTAAAATACAGCAAGAAAAATGAGCATGCCCTGAAAAAAAGAACTGGGTTTCCTACTCATACGGACCCTATGTAGTTCAACTCTGCTTATGAAACTGATTCAAACCACGGCTCCATTTACATAAATCCTCTTTAATTAATAGTAAGAATAGCATAGGGTTCTTGAACTGCGAAAAATCATTTGAGCCCAAAATTCACTGGGTTTACGAGAAATGAACACTTGCTTGTAGGAAGACACAGATCCGGGGGTTTAACTCCGTTTCTGCAGGCAAATTCTGACCAGATTTCTCATCCCTGAAACACACTCTGTTTAAACGAAGAAGGAAGCTCTTCTTTCCAGAGTCCAAAATACCGCAAGATCCATGAGCATGGCCTGAAAAAAAGAACTGTGTTTCCTATTCATACAGACCATATGTAGTTCAACTCTGCTTATGAAATGATACAGACCACACCTCCTCTTACATAAATGCTCTTTAGTTAATAGTGAAAATCATGTTGGGTTCGTGAACTGCGAAAAATCATTGGAGCCCAAAATTCACTGGGTTTACCTGAGCTGAACTCTTGCTTGTAGGAAGACACAGATCCTGGGGTTTAACTCCGTTTCTGAAGGGAAATTCACACCACCGTTCTCATCCCTGAAACACACTCTGTTTTAACGCAAGAAGCAAGCTCTTCTTTCCAGATACTGAAATACAGCAAGAACAATGAGCATGCCCTGAAAAAAGGACTGTGTTTCCTACTCAAACGGACCATATGTAGTTGAACTCTGCTTAAGAAACTGATACAGACCACACCTCCTCTTACATAAATGCTCTACAGTTAATAGTGATAATCGCGTTGGGTTCTAGAACTGTGTAAAATCATTTGATCCCAAAATTCACTGGGTTTACCTGAACTGAACTCTTGCTTGTAGGAAGACACAGATCCTGGGGTTTAACTCCATTTCTGAAGGGAAATTCACACCAGAGTTCTCATCCCTGAAACACATTCTGTTTGAAGTCAAGAATCATCCTCTTCAATCCAGCGTCTCCAATGTAGTAAGAAACATGAGCATGCCCTGAAAAAAGGACTGTGTTTCCTACTCATACGGACCATATGTAGTCCAACTTTGCTTATGAAACTGATACAGACAACAGCTCCTCTTACATAAATGCTCTTTAGTTCATAGTGATAATCGCGTGGGGTTCTAGAACTGTGTAAAATCATTTGAGCCGAAAATTCACTGGGTATACCATAAATGAACTCTTGCTGGTACGAAGACACAGATCATTGGGGTTAATTCCGCTTGTGAAGGGAAATTCAGACCAGAGTTCTCATCCCTGAAACACACTCTGTTTTAACGCAAGAAGCAAGCTCTTCTTTCAAGAGTCTAAAATACAACAAGAACCATTAGCATGCCCTGAAATAAATAACTGTGTTTCCTATTCATACGGACCATATGTAGTTCAACACTGCTTATGAAACTGATACAGACCACACCTCCTCTTACATAAATGCTTTCAGTTAATAGTGAGAATCATGTTCTGTTCTTGAACTGCGAAAAATCATTTGAGCCCAAAATTCACTGGGTTTACCTGAACTGAATTCTTGCTTGTAGGAAGACACAGATCCTGGGGTTTAACTCCGTTTATGAAGAGAAATTCCCACGAGAGTTCTCATCCCTGAAACACACTCTGTTTTAACGCAAGAAGCAAGCTATTATTTCCAGAGTCTAAAATACAGCAAGAACCATGAGCATGCCCTGAAAAAAGAACTGTGTTTCCTACTCATACAGACCATATGTAGTCCAACTTTGCTTATGAAACTGATACAGACCACAGCTCCTCTTACATAAATGCTCTTTAGTTAATAGTGATAATCGCGTTGGGTTCTAGAACTGTGTAAAATCTTTTGAGCCAAAAATTCACTGGGTTTACCAGAAATGAACTCTTGATTGTAGGAAGACTCTGATCCTGGGGTTTAAGTCCGTTTCTGAAGGGAAATTCAAACCAGAGTTCTCATCCATGAAACACACTCGGTTTTAATGCAAGGAAGCATGCTCTTCTTTGCAGTGTCTCCAATACACCAAGAACCCTGAGCATGCCCAGAAAAAAAGAACTGTGTTTCCTACTCATACCATTCATATGTAGTTCCATCTGCTTATGAAATTGATAAAATCCACAGCTCCTCTTATATAAATGCTCTTTAGTTAATAGTGAGAATCGCATTTGGTTCATGAACAGCGAAAAATCATTTGAGCCCAAAATTCACTGGGTTAACCAGAAATGAACTCTTGCTTGTAGGAAGACACAGATCCTGGGGTTTAACTCCATTTCTGAAGGGAAATACACACCAGAGTTCTCATCCCTGAAAACACACTCTGTTTTAACTCAAGAAGCAAGCTCTTCTTTGCAGAGTCTAAAATACAGCAAGATCCATGAGCATGGCCTGAAAAAAAGAACTGTGTTTCCTATTCATACAGACCATATGTAGTTCAACTCTGCTTATGAAACTGATACAGACGACAGCTCCTCTTACATAAATGCTCTTTAGTTAATAGTGAGAATCATGTTGGGTTTGTGAACTGCGAAAAATCATTTGATCCCAAAATTCACTGGGTTTACCTGAACTGAACTCTTGCTTCTAGGAAGACACAGATCCTGGGGTTTAACTCCATTTCTGAAGGGAAATTCACACCTTAGTTCTCATCCCTGAAAACACACTCTGTTTTAACGCAAGAAGCAAGCTCTTCTTTCCAGCGTCTAAAATACAGCAAGAACCATGAGCATGCCCTGAAAAAAAGAACTGTGTTTCCTACTCATACGGACCATATGTAGTTGAACTCTGCTTAAGAAACTGATACAGACCACAGCTCCTCTTACATAAATGCTCTTCAGTTAATAGTGATAATCGCGTTGGGTTTTAGAACAGTGTAAAATCATTTGATCCCAAAATTCACTGGGTTTACCTGAACTGAACTCTTGCTTGTAGGAAGACACAGATCCTGGGGTTTAACTCCATTTCAGAAGGGAAATTCACACAAGAGTTCTCATCCATGAAACACATTCTGTTTGAAGTCATGAATCATCCTCTTTAATCCAGCGTCTCCAATGTAGTAAGAAACATGAGCATGCCCAGAAAAAAAGAACAGTGTTTCCTACTCATACAGACCATATGTAGTTCAACTCTGCTTATGAAACTGATACAAACATCAGCTCCTCTTACATAAATCCTCTTTAGTTAATAGTGAGAATAGCATAGGGTTCTTGAACTGTGAAAAATCATTTGAGCCCAAAATTCACTGGGTTTACGAGAAATGAACTCTTGCTTGTAGGAAGACACAGATCCTGGGGTTTAACTCCGTTTCTGCAGGCAAATTCCGACCAGATTTCTCATCCCTGAAACACACTCTGTTTAAACGAAGAAGGAAGCTCTTCTTTCCAGAGTCTAAAATACAGCAAGATCCATGAGCATGGCCTGAAAAAAAGAACTGTGTTTCCTATTCATACAGACCATAGGTAGTTCAACTCTGCTTATGAAATGATACAGACCACATCTCCTCTTTCATAAATGCTCTTTAGTTAATAGTGAGAATCACATTTGGTTTGTGAACTGCGAAAAATCATTTGAGCACAAAATTCACTGGGTTTACCAGAAATGAACTCTTGCTTGTAGGAAGACACAGATCCAGGTGTTCAACCCCGTTTCTGAAGGGAAATTCACACCAGAATTCTCATCCCTGAAACACACTCTGTATTGACGTAGAAGCAAGCTTTTCTTTCCAGAGTCTAAATTACAGCAAGAATCAGGAGCATGGTCTGAAAAAAAAAAACTGTGTTTCCAATTCATACGGACCATATGTAGTTCAACTCTGCGTATGAAACTCATATAGACCACACCTCCTCTTACATAAATGCTCTTTAGTTCATAGTGAGAATCATGTTCTGTTCTTGAACTGCGAAAAATCATTTGAGCCCAAAATTCACTGGGTTTACCTGAACTGAATTCTTGCTTGTAGGAAGACACAGATCCTGGGGTTTAACTCCGTTTATGAAGAGAAATTCCCACGAGAGTTCTCATCCCTGAAACACACTCTGTTTTAACGCAAGAAGCAAGCTATTATTTCCAGAGTCTAAAATACAGCAAGAACCATGAGCATGCCCTGAAAAAAAGAACTGTGTTTCCTACTCATACAGACCATATGTAGTCCAACTTTGCTTATGAAACTGATACAGACCACAGCTCCTCTTACATAAATGCTCTTTAGTTAATAGTGATAATCGCATTGGGTTCTAGAACTGTGTAAAATCTTTTGAGCCAAAAATTCACTGGGTTTACCAGAAATGAACTCTTGTTTGTAGGAAGACTCTGATCCTGGGGTTTAAGTCCGTTTCTGAAGGGAAATTCAGACCAGAGTTCTCATCCATGAAACACACTCTGTTTTAATGCAAGGAAGCATGCTCTTCTTTGCAGCGTCTCCAATACAGCAAGAACCATGAGCATGCCCAGAAAAAAAGAACTGTGTTTCCTACTCATACGACTCATATGTAGTTCCATCTGCTTATGAAACTGATAAAAATCCACAGCTCCTCTTACATAAATGCTCTTTAGTTAATAGTGAGAATCATGTTGGGTTTGTGAACTGCGAAAAATCATTTGATCCCAAAATTCACTGGGTTTACCTGAACTGAACTCTTGCTTGTAGGAAGACACAGATCCTGGGGTTTAACTCCATTTCTGAAGGGAAATTCACACCAGAGTTCTCATCCCTGAAAACACACTCTGTTTTAACGCAAGAAGCAAGCTCTTCTTTCCAGAGTCTAAAATACAGCAAGAACCATGAGCATGCCCTGAAAAAAAGAACTGTGTTTCCTACTCATACGCACCATATGTAGTTCAACTCTGCTTATGAAACTGATTCAAACCACGGCTCCATTTACATAAATCCTCTTCAATTAATAGTAAGAATAGCATAGGGTTCTTGAACTGAGAAAAATCATTTGAGCCCAAAATTCACTGGGTTTACGAGAAATGAACTCTTGCTTGTAGGAAGACACAGATCCGGGGGTTTAACTCCGTTTCTGCAGGCAAATTCTGACCAGATTTCTCATCCCTGAAACACACTCTGTTTAAACGAAGAAGGAAGCTCTTCTTTCCAGAGTCCAAAATACAGCAAGATCCATGAGCATGGCCTGAAAAAAAGAACTGTGTTTCCTTTTCATAGGGACCATAGGTAGTTCAACTCTGCTTATGAAACTGATATAGACCACACCTCCTCTTACATAAATGCTCTTTAGTTCATAGTGAGAATCATGTTGGGTTCGTGAACTGCGAAAAATCATTTGAGCCCAAAATTCACTGTGTTTACCTGAGCTGAACTCTTGCTTGTAGGAAGACACAGATCCTGGGGTTTAACTCCATTTCAGAAGGGAAATTCACACCAGAGTTCTCATCCCTCAAACACACTCTCTTTTAAACCAAGAAGCAAGCTCTTATTTCCAGAGACTAAAATACAGCAAGAACAATGAGCATGCCCTGAAAAAAGGACTGTGTTTCCTACTCATACGGACCATATGTAGTCCAACTCTGCTTATGAAACTGATAAAGACCACAGCTCCTCTTACATAAATGCTCTTTAGTTCATAGTGATAATCGCGTTGGGTTCTAGAACTGTGTAAAATCATTTGAGCCAAAAATTCACTGGGTATACCATAAATGAACTCTTGCTGGTACTAAGACACAGATCATTTGTGTTAATTCCGTTTGTGAAGGGAAATTCAGACCAGAGTTCTCATCCCTGAAACACACTCTGTTTTAACGCAAGAAGCAAGCTCTTCTTTCAAGAGTCTAAAATACAACAAGAACCATTAGCATGCCCTGAAATAAATAACTGTGTTTCCTATTCATACGAACCATATGTAGTTCAACACTGCTTATGAAACTGATACAGACCTCACCTCCCCTTACATTAATGCTTTTAGTTAATAGTGAGAATCATGTTCTGTTCTTGAACTGCGAAAAATCATTTGAGCCCAAAATTCACTGGGTTTACCTGAAGTGAATTCTTGCTTGTAGGAAGACACAGATCCTGGGGTTTAACTCCGTTTATGAAGAGAAATTCCCACGAGAGTTCTCATCCCTGAAACACACTCTGTTTTAACGCAAGAAGCAAGCTATTATTTCCAGAGTCTAAAATACAGCAAGAACCATGAGCATGCCCTGAATAAAAGAACTGTGTTTCCTACTCATACAGACCATATGTAGTCCAACTTTGCTTATGAAGCTGATACACACCACAGCTCCTCTTACATAAATGCTCTTTAGTTAATAGTGATAATCGCGTTGGGTTCTAGAACTGTGTAAAATCTTTCGAGCCAAAAATTCACTGGGTTTACCAGAAATGAACTCTTGATTGTAGGAAGACTCTGATCCTGGGGTTTAAGTCCATTTCTGAAGGGAAATTCAGACCAGAGTTCTCATCCATGAAACACACTCTGTTTTAATGCAAGGAAGCATGCTCTTCTTTGCAGCGTCTCCAATACACCAAGAACCATGAGCATGCCCAGAAAAAAAGAACTGTGTTTCCTACTCATACGATTCATATGTAGTTCCATCTGATTATTTAACTGATAAAATCCACAGCTCCTCTTACATAAATGCTCTTTAGTTAATAGTGAGAATCGCATTTGGGTCATGAACAGCGAAAAATCATTTGAGCCCAAAATTCACTGGGTTAACCAGAAATGAACTCTTGCTTGTAGGAAGACACAGATCCTGGGGTTTAACTCCATTTCTGAAGGGAAATTCACACCAGAGTTCTCATCCCTGAAAACACACTCTGTTTTAACGCAAGAAGCAAGCTCTTCTTTCCAGCGTCTAAAATACAGCAAGAACAATGAGCATGCCCTGAAAAAAAGAACTGTGTTTCCTACTCATAAGGACCATATGTAGTTGAACTCTGCTTATGAAACTGATACAGACCACAGCTCCTCTTACATAGATGCTCTTTAGTTAATAGTGAGAATCATGTTGGGTTTGTGAACTGCGAAAAATCATTTGATCCCAAAATTCACTGGGTTTACCTGAACTGAACTCTTGCTTGTAGGAAGACACAGATCCTGGGGTTTAACTCCATTTCTGAAGGGGAATTCACACCAGAGTTCTCATCCCTGAAACACATTCTTTTTGAAGTCAAGAATCATCCTCATCAATCCAGCGTCTCCAATGTAGTAAGAAACATGAGCATGCCCAGAAAAAAAGAACAGTGTTTCCTACTCATACAGACCATATGTAGTTCAACTCTGCTTATGATACTGATACAAACTTCAGCTCCTCTTACATAAATCTTCTTTAGTTAATAGTGAGAATAGTATAGGGTTCTAGAACTGCGAAAAATCATTTGAGCCCAAAATTCACTGGGTTTACGAGAAATGAACTCTTGCTTGTAGGAAGACACAGATCCTGGCGTTTAACTCCGTTTCTGTAGGCAAATTACGACCAGATTTCTCATCCCTGAAACACACTCTGTTTAAACGAAGAAGGAAGCTCTTCTTTCCAGAGTCTAAAATACAGCAAGATCCATGAGCATGGCCTGAAAAAAAGAACTGTGTTTCCTATTCATACAGACCATAGGTAGTTCAACTCTGCTTATGAAATGATACAGACCACATCTCCTCTTACATAAATGCTCTTTAGTTAATAGTGAGAATCACATTTGGTTCGTGAACTGCGAAAAATCATTTGAGCACAAAATTCACTGGGTTTACCAGAAATGAACTCTTGCTTGTAGGAAGACACAGATCCTGGGGTTTAACTCCATTTCTGAAGGGGAATTCACACCAGAGTTCTCATCCCTGAAACACATTCTTTTTGAAGTCAAGAATCATCCTCATCAATCCAGCGTCTCCAATGTAGTAAGAAACATGAGCATGCCCAGAAAAAAAGAACAGTGTTTCCTACTCATACAGACCATATGTAGTTCAACTCTGCTTATGATACTGATACAAACTTCAGCTCCTCTTACATAAATCTTCTTTAGTTAATAGTGAGAATAGTATAGGGTTCTAGAACTGCGAAAAATCATTTGAGCCCAAAATTCACTGGGTTTACGAGAAATGAACTCTTGCTTGTAGGAAGACACAGATCCTGGCGTTTAACTCCGTTTCTGTAGGCAAATTCCGACCAGATTTCTCATCCCTGAAACACACTCTGTTTAAACGAAGAAGAAAGCTCTTCTTTCCAGAGTCTAAAATACAGCAAGATCCATGAGCATGGCCTGAAAAAAAGAACTGTGTTTCCTATTCATACAGACCATAGGTAGTTCAACTCTGCTTATGAAATGATACAGACCACATCTCCTCTTACATAAATGCTCTTTAGTTAATAGTGAGAATCACATTTGGTTCGTGAACTGCGAAAAATCATTTGAGCACAAAATTCACTGGGTTTACCAGAAATGAACTCTTGCTTGTAGGAAGACACAGATCCAGGTGTTCAACCCCGTTTCTGAAGGGAAATTCACACCAGAATTCTCATCCCTGAAACACACTCTGTATTGACGTAGAAGCAAGCTTTTCTTTCCAGAGTCTAAAATACAGCAAGAATCATGAGCATGCTCTGAAAAAAAAAAAAACTGTGTTTCCAATTCATACGGACCATATGTAGTTCAACTCTGCTTATGAAACTGATATAGAACACACCTCCTCTTACATAAATGCTCTTTAGTTAATAGTGAAAATCATGTTGGGTTCGTGAACTGCGAAAAATCATTGGAGCCCAAAATTCACTGGGTTTACCTGAGCTGAACTCTTGCTTGTAGGAAGACACAGATCCTGGCATTTAACTCCGTTTCTGAAAGGAAATTCACACCAGAGTTCTCATCCCTGAAACACACTCTGTTTTAACGCAAGAAGCAAGCTCTTCTTTCCAGAGACTGAAATACAGCAAGAACAATGAGCATGCCCTGAAAAAAGGACTGTGTTTCCTACTCAAACGGACCATAAGTAGTTGAACTCTGCTTAAGAAACTGATACAGACCACAGCTCTTCTTACATAAATGCTCTACAGTTAATAGTGATAATCGCGTTGGGTTCTAGAACTGTGTAAAATCATTTGAGCCAAAATTCACTGGGTATACCATAAATGAACTCTTGCTGGTAGGAAGACACAGATCATTGGGGTTAATTCCGTTTGTGAAGGGAAATTCAGACCAGAGTTCTCATCCCTGAAACACACTCTGTTTTAACGCAAGAAGCAAGTTCTTCTTTCAAGAGTCTAAAATACAAAAAGAACCATTAGCATGCCCTGAAATAAATAACTGTGTTTCCTATTCATACGGACCATATGTAGTTCAACACTGCTTATGAAACTGATACAGACCACACCTCCTCTTACATAAATGCTTTTAGTTAATAGTGAGAATCATGTTCTGTTCTTGAACTGCGAAAAATCATTTGAGCCCAAAATTCACTGGGTTTACCTGAACTGAATTCTTGCTTGTAGGAAGACACAGATCCTGGGGTTTAACTCCGTTTATGAAGAGAAATTCCCACGAGAGTTCTCATCCCTGAAACACACTCTGTTTTAACGCAAGAAGCAAGCTATTATTTCCAGAGTCTAAAATACAGCAAGAACCATGAGCATGCCCTGAAAAAAGAACTGTGTTTCCTACTCATACAGACCATATGTAGTCCAACTTTGCTTATGAAACTGATACAGACCACAGCTCCTCTTACATAAATGCTCTTTAGTTAATAGTGATAATCGCGTTGGGTTCTAGAACTGTGTAAAATCTTTTGAGCCAAAAAATCACTGGGTTTACCAGAAATGAACTCTTGATTGTAGGAAGACTCTGATCCTGGGGTTTAAGTCCGTTTCTGAAGGGAAATTCAGACCAGAGTTCTCATCCATGAAACACACTCTGTTTTAATGCAAGGAAGCATGCTCTTCTTTGCAGCGTCTCCAATACACCAAGAACCATGAGCATGCCCAGAAAAAAAGAACTGTGTTTCCTACTCATACGGACCATATGTAGTTGAACTCTGCTTATGAAACTGATACAGACCACAGCTCCTCTTACATAAATGCTCTTTAGTTAATAGTGATAATCGCATTTGGTTCATGAACAGCGAAAAATCATTTGAGCCCAAAATTCACTTGGTTAACCAGAAATGAACTCTTGCTTGTAGGAAGACACAGATCCTGGGGTTTAACTCCATTTCTGAAGGGAAATTCACACCAGAGTTCTCATCCCTGAAAACACACTCTGTTTTAACGCAAGAAGCAAGCTCTTCTTTCCAGCGTCTAAATTACAGCAAGAACCATGAGCATGCCCTGAAAAAAAGAACTGTGTTTCCTACTCATACGGACCATATGTAGTTGAACTCTGCTTATGAAACTGATACAGACCACAGCTCCTCTTACATAAATGCTCTTTTGTTAATAGTGAGAATCATGTTGGGTTTGTGAACTGCGAAAAATCATTTGATCCCAAAATTCACTGGGTTTTCCTGAACTGAACTCATGCTTGTAGGAAGACACAGATCCTGGGGTTTAACTCCATTTCTGAAGGGAAATTCACACCAGAGTTCTCATCCCTGAAATCACACTCTGTTTTAACGCAAGAAGCAAGCTCTCCTTTCCAGCGTCTAAAATACAGCAAGAAACATGAGCATGCCCAGAAAAAAAGAACAGTGTTTCCTACTCATACAGACCATATGTAGTTCAACTCTGCTTATGAAACTGATACAAACATCAGCTCCTCTTACATAAATCCTCTTTAGTTAATAGTGAGAATAGCATAGGGTTCTTGAACTGCGAAAAATCATTTGAGCCCAAAATTCACTGGTTTACGAGAAATGAACTCTTGCTTGTAGGAAAACACAGATCCTGGGGTTTAACTCCGTTTCTGCAGGCAAATTCCGACCAGATTTCTCATCCCTGAAACACACTCTGTTTAAATGAAGAAGGAAGCTCTTCTTTCCAGAGTCTAAAATACAGCAAGATCCATGAGCATGGCCTGAAAAAAAGAACTGGGTTTCCTATTCATACAGACCATATGTAGTTCAACTCTGCTTATGAAATGATACAGACCACATCTCCTCTTACATAAATGCTCTTTAGTTAATAGTGAGAATCACATTTGGTTCGTGAACTGTGAAAAATCATTTGAGCACAAATTTCACTGGGTTTACCAGAAATGAACTCTTGCTTGTAGGAAGACACAGATCCAGGTGTTCAACCCCGTTTCTGAAGGGAAATTCACACCAGAATTCTCATCCCTGAAACACACTCTGTATTGACGTAGAAGCAAGCTTTTCTTTCCATAGACTAAAATACAGCAAGAATCATGAGCATGGTCTGAAAAAAAAAAAACTGTGTTTCCAATTCATACGGACCATATGTAGTTCAACTCTGCTTATGAAACTGATATAGACCACACCTCCTCTTACATAAATGCTCTTTAGTTAATAGTGAAAATCATGTTGGGTTCATGAACTGCGAAAAATCATTGGAGCCCAAAATTCACTGGGTTTAACTGAACTGAACTCTTGCTTGTAGGCAGACACAGATCCTGGTGTTTAACTCCGTTTCTGAAGGGAAATTCACACCAGAGTTCTCATCCCTGAAACACACTCTGTTTTAACGCAAGAAGCAAGCTCTTCTTTACAGACACTGAAATACAGCAAGAACAATGAGCATGCCCTGAAAAAAGGACTGTGTTTCCTACTCAAACGGACCATATGTAGTTGAACTCTGCTTAAGAAACTGATACAGACCACACCTCCTCTTACATAAATGCTCTACAGTTAATAGTGATAATCGCGTTGGGTTCTAGAACTGTGTAAAATCATTTGATCCCAAAATTCACTTGGTTTACCTGAACTGAACTCTTGCTTGTAGGAAGACACAGATCCTCGGGTTTAACTCCATTTCAGAAGGGAAATTCACACCAGAGTTCTCATCCCTGAAACACATTCTGTTTGAAGTCAAGAATCATCCTCTTCAATCCATCGTCTCCAATGTAGTAAGAAACATGAGCATGCCCAGAAAAAAAGAACAGTGTTTCCTACTCATACAGACCATATGTAGTTCAACTCTGCTTATGAAACTGATACAAACAACAGCTCCTCTTACTTAAATCCTCTTCAGTTAATAGTGAGAATTGGATAGGGTTCTTGAACTGCGAAAAATCATTTGAGCCCAAAATTCATTGGGTTTACCAGAAATGAACTCTTGCTTGTAGGAAGACACAGATCCTGGGGTTTAACTCCGTTTCTGCAGGCAAATTCAGACCAGATTTCTCATCCCTGAAACACACTCTGTTTAAACGAAGAAGAAAGCTCTTCTTTCCAGAGTCCAATATACAGCAAGATCCATGAGCATGGCCTGAAAAAAAGAACTGTGTTTCCTTTTCATAGGGACCATATGTAGTCCAACTCTGCTTATGAAACTGATACAGACCACAGCTCCTCTTACATAAATGCTCTTTAGTTAATAGTGATAATCGCGTTGGGTTCTAGAACTGTGTAAAATCATTTGAGCCCAAAATTCACTGGGTTTACGAGAAATGAACTCTTGCTTGTAGGAAGACACAGATGCTGGGGTTTAACTCCGTTTCTGCAGGCAAATTCCGACCAGATTTCTCATCCCTGAAACACACTCTGTTTAAACGAAGAAGGAAGCTCTTCTTTCCAGAGTCCAAAATACAGCAAGATCCATGAGCATGGCCTGAAAAAAATAACTGTGTTTCCTATTCATACAGACCATATGTAGTTCAACTCTGCTTATGAAATGATACAGACCACATCTCCTCTTACATAAATGCTCTTCAGTTAATAGTGAGAATCACATTTGGTTCGTGAACTGCGAAAAATCATTTGAGCACAAAATTCACTGAGTTTACCAGAAATGATCTCTTGCTTGTAGGAAGACACAGATCCAGGTGTTCAACTCCGTTTCTGAAGGGAAATTCACACCAGAATTCTCATCCCTGAAACACACTCTGTATTGACGTAGAAGCAAGCTTTTCTTTCCAGAGTCTAAAATACAGCAAGAATCATGAGCATGGTCTGAAAAAAAAAAAAACTGTGTTTCCAATTCATACGGACCATATGTAGTTCAACTCTGCTTATGAAACTGATATAGACCACACCTCCTCTTACATAAATGCTCTTTAGTTAATAGTGAAAATCATGTTGGGTTCATGAACTGCAAAAAATCATTGGAGCCCAAAATTCACTGGGTTTACCTGAGCTGAACTCTTGCTTGTAGGAAGACACTGATCCTGGCGTTTAACTCCGTTTCTGAAGGGAAATTCACACCAGAGTTCTCATCCCTGAAACACACTCTGTTTTAACGCAAGAAGCAAGCTCTTCTTTCCAGAGACTGAAATACAGCAAGAACAATGAGCATGCCCTGAAAAAAGGACTGTGTTTCCTACTCAAACGGACCATATGTAGTTGAACTCTGCTTAAGAAACTGATACAGACCACACCTCCTCTTACATAAATGCTCTACAGTTAATAGTGATAATCGCGTTGGGTTCTAGAACTGTGTAAAATCATTTGATCCCAAAATTCACTGGGTTTACCTGAACTGAACTCTTGCTTGTAGGACGACACAGATCCTGGGGTTTAACTCCATTTCAGAAGGGAAATTCACACCTGAGTTCTCATCCCTGAAACACATTCTGTTTGAAGTCAAGAATCATCCTCTTCAATCCAGCGTCTCCAATGTAGTAAGAAACATGAGCATACCCAGAAAAAAAGAACAGTGTTTCCTACTCATACAGACCATATGTAGTTCAATTCTGCTTATGAAACTGATACAAACAACAGCTCCTCTTACTTAAATCCTCTTTAGTTAATAGTGAGAATAGGATAGGGTTCTTGAACTGCGAAAAATCATTTGAGCCCAAAATTCATTGGGTTTACCAGAAATGAACTCTTGCTTGTAGGAAGACACAGATCCTGGGGTTTAACTCCGTTTCTGCAGGCAAATTCCGACCAGATTTCTCATCCCTGAAACATACTCTGTTTAATCGAAGAAGAAAGCTCTTCTTTCCAGAGTCCAAAATACAGCAAGATCCATGAGCATGGCCTGAAAAAAAGAACTGTGTTTCCTTTTCATAGGGACCATAGGTAGTTCAACTCTGCTTATGAAACTGATATAGACCACACCTCCTCTTACATAAATGCTCTTTAGTTCATAGTGAGAATCATGTTGGGTTCGTGAACTGGGAAAAATCATTTGAACCCAAAATACACTGGGTTTACCTGAGCTGAACTCTGGCTTGTAGGAAGACAGAGATCCTGGAGTTTAACTCCGTTTCTGAAGGGAAATTCACACCAGAGTTCTCATCCCTGAAACACACTCTGTTTTAACGCAAGAAGCAAGCTCTTATTTCCAGAGACTAAAATACAGCAAGAACAATGAGCATGCCCTGAAAAAAGGACTGTGTTTCCCATACATACGGACCATATGTAGTCCAACTCTGCTTATGAAACTGATACAGACCACAGCTCCTCTTACTTAAATGCTCTTTAGTTAATAGTGATAATCGCGTTGGGTCTAGAACTGTGTAAAATCATTTGAGCCGAAAATTCACATGGTTTACCAGGAATGAACTCTTGCTTGTAGAAAGACAAAGATCATGGGGTTTAACTCCATTTCTGAAGGGAAATTCAGACCAGAGTTCTCATCCCTGAAACACATTCTGTTTTAAGGCAAGAATCATCCTCTTCTCTCCAGCGTCTCCAATGTAGTAAGAAACATGAGCATGCCCAGAAAAGAGAACAGTGTTTCCTACTCATACAGATCATATTACTTCAATTCTGCTTATGAAACTGATACAGACCACACCTCCTCTTACATAAATGCTCTTTAGTTAATAGTGAGAATCATGTTGTGTTTGTGAACTGCGAAAAATCATTTGAGCCAAAAATTCACTGGGTTTACCTGAACTGAACTCTTGCTTGTAGGAAGACACAGATCCTTGTGTTTAACTCCGTTTATGAAGAGAAATTCCCACCAGAGTTCTCATCCCTAAAACACACTCTGTTATAATGCAAGAAGCAAGCTATTCTTTCCAGTGTCTAAAATACAACAAGAACCATGAGCATGCCCTGAAAAAAAGAACTGTGTTTCCTACTCATACAGACCATATGTAGTTCAACTCTGCTTATGAAACTGATACAAACCACGGCTCCATTTACATAAATCCTCTTTAATTAATAGTAAGAATAGCATAGGGTTCTTGAACAGCGAAAAATCATTTGAGCCCAAAATTCACTGGGTTTACGAGAAATGAACTCTTGCTTGTAGGAAGACACAGATCCTGGGGTTTAACTCCGTTTCTGCAGGCAAATTCTGACCAGATTTCTCATCCCTGAAACACACTCTGTTTAAACGAAGAAGGAAGCTCTTCTTTCCAGAGTCCAAAATACAGCAAGATCCATGAGCATGGCCTGAAAAAAAGAACTGTGTTTCCTTTTCATAGGGACCATAGGTAGTTCAACTCTGCTTATGAAACTGATATAGACCACACCTCCTCTTACATAAATGCTCTTTAGTTCATAGTGAGAATCATGTTGGGTTCGTGAACTGGGAAAAATCATTTGAACCCAAAATACACTGGGTTTACCTGAGCTGAACTCTGGCTTGTAGGAAGACAGAGATCCTGGAGTTTAACTCCGTTTCTGAAGGGAAATTCACACCAGAGTTCTCATCCCTGAAACACACTCTGTTTTAACGCAAGAAGCAAGCTCTTATTTCCAGAGACTAAAATACAGCAAGAACAATGAGCATGCCCTGAAAAAAGGACTGTGTTTCCCATACATACGGACCATATGTAGTCCAACTCTGCTTATGAAACTGATACAGACCACAGCTCCTCTTACTTAAATGCTCTTTAGTTAATAGTGATAATCGCGTTGGGTCTAGAACTGTGTAAAATCATTTGAGCCGAAAATTCACATGGTTTACCAGGAATGAACTCTTGCTTGTAGAAAGACAAAGATCATGGGGTTTAACTCCATTTCTGAAGGGAAATTCAGACCAGAGTTCTCATCCCTGAAACACATTCTGTTTTAAGGCAAGAATCATCCTCTTCTCTCCAGCGTCTCCAATGTAGTAAGAAACATGAGCATGCCCAGAAAAGAGAACAGTGTTTCCTACTCATACAGATCATATTACTTCAATTCTGCTTATGAAACTGATACAGACCACACCTCCTCTTACATAAATGCTCTTTAGTTAATAGTGAGAATCATGTTGTGTTTGTGAACTGCGAAAAATCATTTGAGCCAAAAATTCACTGGGTTTACCTGAACTGAACTCTTGCTTGTAGGAAGACACAGATCCTTGTGTTTAACTCCGTTTATGAAGAGAAATTCCCACCAGAGTTCTCATCCCTAAAACACACTCTGTTATAATGCAAGAAGCAAGCTATTCTTTCCAGTGTCTAAAATACAACAAGAACCATGAGCATGCCCTGAAAAAAAGAACTGTGTTTCCTACTCATACAGACCATATGTAGTTCAACTCTGCTTATGAAACTGATACAAACCACGGCTCCATTTACATAAATCCTCTTTAATTAATAGTAAGAATAGCATAGGGTTCTTGAACAGCGAAAAATCATTTGAGCCCAAAATTCACTGGGTTTACGAGAAATGAACTCTTGCTTGTAGGAAGACACAGATCCTGGCGTTTAACTCCGTTTCTGTAGGCAAATTCCGACCAGATTTCTCATCCCTGAAACACACTCTGTTTAAACGAAGAAGAAAGCTCTTCTTTCCAGAGTCTAAAATACAGCAAGATCCATGAGCATGGCCTGAAAAAAAGAACTGTGTTTCCTATTCATACAGACCATAGGTAGTTCAACTCTGCTTATGAAATGATACAGACCACATCTCCTCTTACATAAATGCTCTTTAGTTAATAGTGAGAATCACATTTGGTTCGTGAACTGCGAAAAATCATTTGAGCACAAAATTCACTGGGTTTACCAGAAATGAACTCTTGCTTGTAGGAAGACACAGATCCAGGTGTTCAACCCCGTTTCTGAAGGGAAATTCACACCAGAATTCTCATCCCTGAAACACACTCTGTATTGACGTAGAAGCAAGCTTTTCTTTCCAGAGTCTAAAATACAGCAAGAATCATGAGCATGCTCTGAAAAAAAAAAAAAACTGTGTTTCCAATTCATACGGACCATATGTAGTTCAACTCTGCTTATGAAACTGATATAGAACACACCTCCTCTTACATAAATGCTCTTTAGTTAATAGTGAAAATCATGTTGGGTTCGTGAACTGCGAAAAATCATTGGAGCCCAAAATTCACTGGGTTTACCTGAGCTGAACTCTTGCTTGTAGGAAGACACAGATCCTGGCATTTAACTCCGTTTCTGAAAGGAAATTCACACCAGAGTTCTCATCCCTGAAACACACTCTGTTTTAACGCAAGAAGCAAGCTCTTCTTTCCAGAGACTGAAATACAGCAAGAACAATGAGCATGCCCTGAAAAAAGGACTGTGTTTCCTACTCAAACGGACCATAAGTAGTTGAACTCTGCTTAAGAAACTGATACAGACCACAGCTCTTCTTACATAAATGCTCTACAGTTAATAGTGATAATCGCGTTGGGTTCTAGAACTGTGTAAAATCATTTGAGCCAAAATTCACTGGGTATACCATAAATGAACTCTTGCTGGTAGGAAGACACAGATCATTGGGGTTAATTCCGTTTGTGAAGGGAAATTCAGACCAGAGTTCTCATCCCTGAAACACACTCTGTTTTAACGCAAGAAGCAAGTTCTTCTTTCAAGAGTCTAAAATACAAAAAGAACCATTAGCATGCCCTGAAATAAATAACTGTGTTTCCTATTCATACGGACCATATGTAGTTCAACACTGCTTATGAAACTGATACAGACCACACCTCCTCTTACATAAATGCTTTTAGTTAATAGTGAGAATCATGTTCTGTTCTTGAACTGCGAAAAATCATTTGAGCCCAAAATTCACTGGGTTTACCTGAACTGAATTCTTGCTTGTAGGAAGACACAGATCCTGGGGTTTAACTCCGTTTATGAAGAGAAATTCCCACGAGAGTTCTCATCCCTGAAACACACTCTGTTTTAACGCAAGAAGCAAGCTATTATTTCCAGAGTCTAAAATACAGCAAGAACCATGAGCATGCCCTGAAAAAAGAACTGTGTTTCCTACTCATACAGACCATATGTAGTCCAACTTTGCTTATGAAACTGATACAGACCACAGCTCCTCTTACATAAATGCTCTTTAGTTAATAGTGATAATCGCGTTGGGTTCTAGAACTGTGTAAAATCTTTTGAGCCAAAAAATCACTGGGTTTACCAGAAATGAACTCTTGATTGTAGGAAGACTCTGATCCTGGGGTTTAAGTCCGTTTCTGAAGGGAAATTCAGACCAGAGTTCTCATCCATGAAACACACTCTGTTTTAATGCAAGGAAGCATGCTCTTCTTTGCAGCGTCTCCAATACACCAAGAACCATGAGCATGCCCAGAAAAAAAGAACTGTGTTTCCTACTCATACGGACCATATGTAGTTGAACTCTGCTTATGAAACTGATACAGACCACAGCTCCTCTTACATAAATGCTCTTTAGTTAATAGTGATAATCGCATTTGGTTCATGAACAGCGAAAAATCATTTGAGCCCAAAATTCACTTGGTTAACCAGAAATGAACTCTTGCTTGTAGGAAGACACAGATCCTGGGGTTTAACTCCATTTCTGAAGGGAAATTCACACCAGAGTTCTCATCCCTGAAAACACACTCTGTTTTAACGCAAGAAGCAAGCTCTTCTTTCCAGCGTCTAAATTACAGCAAGAACCATGAGCATGCCCTGAAAAAAAGAACTGTGTTTCCTACTCATACGGACCATATGTAGTTGAACTCTGCTTATGAAACTGATACAGACCACAGCTCCTCTTACATAAATGCTCTTTTGTTAATAGTGAGAATCATGTTGGGTTTGTGAACTGCGAAAAATCATTTGATCCCAAAATTCACTGGGTTTTCCTGAACTGAACTCATGCTTGTAGGAAGACACAGATCCTGAGGTTTAACTCCATTTCTGAAGGGAAATTCACACCAGAGTTCTCATCCCTGAAATCACACTCTGTTTTAACGCAAGAAGCAAGCTCTCCTTTCCAGCGTCTAAAATACAGCAAGAAACATGAGCATGCCCAGAAAAAAAGAACAGTGTTTCCTACTCATACAGACCATATGTAGTTCAACTCTGCTTATGAAACTGATACAAACATCAGCTCCTCTTACATAAATCCTCTTTAGTTAATAGTGAGAATAGCATAGGGTTCTTGAACTGCGAAAAATCATTTGAGCCCAAAATTCACTGGTTTACGAGAAATGAACTCTTGCTTGTAGGAAAACACAGATCCTGGGGTTTAACTCCGTTTCTGCAGGCAAATTCCGACCAGATTTCTCATCCCTGAAACACACTCTGTTTAAATGAAGAAGGAAGCTCTTCTTTCCAGAGTCTAAAATACAGCAAGATCCATGAGCATGGCCTGAAAAAAAGAACTGGGTTTCCTATTCATACAGACCATATGTAGTTCAACTCTGCTTATGAAATGATACAGACCACATCTCCTCTTACATAAATGCTCTTTAGTTAATAGTGAGAATCACATTTGGTTCGTGAACTGTGAAAAATCATTTGAGCACAAATTTCACTGGGTTTACCAGAAATGAACTCTTGCTTGTAGGAAGACACAGATCCAGGTGTTCAACCCCGTTTCTGAAGGGAAATTCACACCAGAATTCTCATCCCTGAAACACACTCTGTATTGACGTAGAAGCAAGCTTTTCTTTCCATAGACTAAAATACAGCAAGAATCATGAGCATGGTCTGAAAAAAAAAAAACTGTGTTTCCAATTCATACGGACCATATGTAGTTCAACTCTGCTTATGAAACTGATATAGACCACACCTCCTCTTACATAAATGCTCTTTAGTTAATAGTGAAAATCATGTTGGGTTCATGAACTGCGAAAAATCATTGGAGCCCAAAATTCACTGGGTTTAACTGAACTGAACTCTTGCTTGTAGGCAGACACAGATCCTGGTGTTTAACTCCGTTTCTGAAGGGAAATTCACACCAGAGTTCTCATCCCTGAAACACACTCTGTTTTAACGCAAGAAGCAAGCTCTTCTTTACAGACACTGAAATACAGCAAGAACAATGAGCATGCCCTGAAAAAAGGACTGTGTTTCCTACTCAAACGGACCATATGTAGTTGAACTCTGCTTAAGAAACTGATACAGACCACACCTCCTCTTACATAAATGCTCTACAGTTAATAGTGATAATCGCGTTGGGTTCTAGAACTGTGTAAAATCATTTGATCCCAAAATTCACTTGGTTTACCTGAACTGAACTCTTGCTTGTAGGAAGACACAGATCCTCGGGTTTAACTCCATTTCAGAAGGGAAATTCACACCAGAGTTCTCATCCCTGAAACACATTCTGTTTGAAGTCAAGAATCATCCTCTTCAATCCATCGTCTCCAATGTAGTAAGAAACATGAGCATGCCCAGAAAAAAAGAACAGTGTTTCCTACTCATACAGACCATATGTAGTTCAACTCTGCTTATGAAACTGATACAAACAACAGCTCCTCTTACTTAAATCCTCTTCAGTTAATAGTGAGAATTGGATAGGGTTCTTGAACTGCGAAAAATCATTTGAGCCCAAAATTCATTGGGTTTACCAGAAATGAACTCTTGCTTGTAGGAAGACACAGATCCTGGGGTTTAACTCCGTTTCTGCAGGCAAATTCAGACCAGATTTCTCATCCCTGAAACACACTCTGTTTAAACGAAGAAGAAAGCTCTTCTTTCCAGAGTCCAATATACAGCAAGATCCATGAGCATGGCCTGAAAAAAAGAACTGTGTTTCCTTTTCATAGGGACCATATGTAGTCCAACTCTGCTTATGAAACTGATACAGACCACAGCTCCTCTTACATAAATGCTCTTTAGTTAATAGTGATAATCGCGTTGGGTTCTAGAACTGTGTAAAATCATTTGAGCCCAAAATTCACTGGGTTTACGAGAAATGAACTCTTGCTTGTAGGAAGACACAGATGCTGGGGTTTAACTCCGTTTCTGCAGGCAAATTCCGACCAGATTTCTCATCCCTGAAACACACTCTGTTTAAACGAAGAAGGAAGCTCTTCTTTCCAGAGTCCAAAATACAGCAAGATCCATGAGCATGGCCTGAAAAAAATAACTGTGTTTCCTATTCATACAGACCATATGTAGTTCAACTCTGCTTATGAAATGATACAGACCACATCTCCTCTTACATAAATGCTCTTCAGTTAATAGTGAGAATCACATTTGGTTCGTGAACTGCGAAAAATCATTTGAGCACAAAATTCACTGAGTTTACCAGAAATGATCTCTTGCTTGTAGGAAGACACAGATCCAGGTGTTCAACTCCGTTTCTGAAGGGAAATTCACACCAGAATTCTCATCCCTGAAACACACTCTGTATTGACGTAGAAGCAAGCTTTTCTTTCCAGAGTCTAAAATACAGCAAGAATCATGAGCATGGTCTGAAAAAAAAAAAAACTGTGTTTCCAATTCATACGGACCATATGTAGTTCAACTCTGCTTATGAAACTGATATAGACCACACCTCCTCTTACATAAATGCTCTTTAGTTAATAGTGAAAATCATGTTGGGTTCATGAACTGCAAAAAATCATTGGAGCCCAAAATTCACTGGGTTTACCTGAGCTGAACTCTTGCTTGTAGGAAGACACTGATCCTGGCGTTTAACTCCGTTTCTGAAGGGAAATTCACACCAGAGTTCTCATCCCTGAAACACACTCTGTTTTAACGCAAGAAGCAAGCTCTTCTTTCCAGAGACTGAAATACAGCAAGAACAATGAGCATGCCCTGAAAAAAGGACTGTGTTTCCTACTCAAACGGACCATATGTAGTTGAACTCTGCTTAAGAAACTGATACAGACCACACCTCCTCTTACATAAATGCTCTACAGTTAATAGTGATAATCGCGTTGGGTTCTAGAACTGTGTAAAATCATTTGATCCCAAAATTCACTGGGTTTACCTGAACTGAACTCTTGCTTGTAGGACGACACAGATCCTGGGGTTTAACTCCATTTCAGAAGGGAAATTCACACCTGAGTTCTCATCCCTGAAACACATTCTGTTTGAAGTCAAGAATCATCCTCTTCAATCCAGCGTCTCCAATGTAGTAAGAAACATGAGCATACCCAGAAAAAAAGAACAGTGTTTCCTACTCATACAGACCATATGTAGTTCAATTCTGCTTATGAAACTGATACAAACAACAGCTCCTCTTACTTAAATCCTCTTTAGTTAATAGTGAGAATAGGATAGGGTTCTTGAACTGCGAAAAATCATTTGAGCCCAAAATTCATTGGGTTTACCAGAAATGAACTCTTGCTTGTAGGAAGACACAGATCCTGGGGTTTAACTCCGTTTCTGCAGGCAAATTCCGACCAGATTTCTCATCCCTGAAACATACTCTGTTTAATCGAAGAAGAAAGCTCTTCTTTCCAGAGTCCAAAATACAGCAAGATCCATGAGCATGGCCTGAAAAAAAGAACTGTGTTTCCTTTTCATAGGGACCATAGGTAGTTCAACTCTGCTTATGAAACTGATATAGACCACACCTCCTCTTACATAAATGCTCTTTAGTTCATAGTGAGAATCATGTTGGGTTCGTGAACTGGGAAAAATCATTTGAACCCAAAATACACTGGGTTTACCTGAGCTGAACTCTGGCTTGTAGGAAGACAGAGATCCTGGAGTTTAACTCCGTTTCTGAAGGGAAATTCACACCAGAGTTCTCATCCCTGAAACACACTCTGTTTTAACGCAAGAAGCAAGCTCTTATTTCCAGAGACTAAAATACAGCAAGAACAATGAGCATGCCCTGAAAAAAGGACTGTGTTTCCCATACATACGGACCATATGTAGTCCAACTCTGCTTATGAAACTGATACAGACCACAGCTCCTCTTACTTAAATGCTCTTTAGTTAATAGTGATAATCGCGTTGGGTCTAGAACTGTGTAAAATCATTTGAGCCGAAAATTCACATGGTTTACCAGGAATGAACTCTTGCTTGTAGAAAGACAAAGATCATGGGGTTTAACTCCATTTCTGAAGGGAAATTCAGACCAGAGTTCTCATCCCTGAAACACATTCTGTTTTAAGGCAAGAATCATCCTCTTCTCTCCAGCGTCTCCAATGTAGTAAGAAACATGAGCATGCCCAGAAAAGAGAACAGTGTTTCCTACTCATACAGATCATATTACTTCAATTCTGCTTATGAAACTGATACAGACCACACCTCCTCTTACATAAATGCTCTTTAGTTAATAGTGAGAATCATGTTGTGTTTGTGAACTGCGAAAAATCATTTGAGCCAAAAATTCACTGGGTTTACCTGAACTGAACTCTTGCTTGTAGGAAGACACAGATCCTTGTGTTTAACTCCGTTTATGAAGAGAAATTCCCACCAGAGTTCTCATCCCTAAAACACACTCTGTTATAATGCAAGAAGCAAGCTATTCTTTCCAGTGTCTAAAATACAACAAGAACCATGAGCATGCCCTGAAAAAAAGAACTGTGTTTCCTACTCATACAGACCATATGTAGTTCAACTCTGCTTATGAAACTGATACAAACCACGGCTCCATTTACATAAATCCTCTTTAATTAATAGTAAGAATAGCATAGGGTTCTTGAACAGCGAAAAATCATTTGAGCCCAAAATTCACTGGGTTTACGAGAAATGAACTCTTGCTTGTAGGAAGACACAGATCCTGGGGTTTAACTCCGTTTCTGCAGGCAAATTCTGACCAGATTTCTCATCCCTGAAACACACTCTGTTTAAACGAAGAAGGAAGCTCTTCTTTCCAGAGTCCAAAATACAGCAAGATCCATGAGCATGGCCTGAAAAAAAGAACTGTGTTTCCTTTTCATAGGGACCATAGGTAGTTCAACTCTGCTTATGAAACTGATATAGACCACACCTCCTCTTACATAAATGCTCTTTAGTTCATAGTGAGAATCATGTTGGGTTCGTGAACTGCGAAAAATCATTGGAGCCCAAAATTCACTGGGTTTACCTGAGCTGAACTCTTGCTTGTAGGAAGACACAGATCCTGGGGTTTAACTCCGTTTCTGAAGGGAAATTCACACCAGAGTTCTCATCCCTGAAACACACTCTCTTTTAACGCAAGAAGCAAGCTCTTATTTCCAGAGACTAAAATACAACAAGAACAATGAGCATGCTCTGAAAAAAGGACTGTGTTTCCTACTCATACGGACCATATGTAGTCCAACTCTGCTTATGAAACTGATACAGACCACAACTACTCTTACATAAATGCTCTTTAGTTCATAGTAATAATCGCGTTGGGTTCTAGAACTGTATAAAATCATTTGAGCCAAAAATTCACTGGGTATACCAGAAATGAACTCTTGCTGGTAGGAAGACACAGATCATTGGGGTTAATTCCGTTTGTGAAGGGAAATTCAGACCAGAGTTCAACTCCCTGAAACACTCTCTGTTTTAATGAAGAAGCAAGCTCTTCTCTCAAGAGTCTAAAATACAACAAGAACCATTAGCATGCCCTGAAAAAAATAACTGTGTTTCCTATTCATACGGACCATATGTAGTTCAACACTGCTTATGAAACTGATACAGACCACACCTCCTCTTACATAAATGCTCTTTAGATAATAGTGAGAATCATGTTGTGTTCGTGAACTGCGAAAAATCATTTGAGCCCAAAATTTATTGGGTTTACCTGAGCTGAACTCTTGCTTGTAGGAAGACACAGATCCTGGGGTTTAACTCCGTTTCTGAAGGCAAATTCAGATCTGAGTTCTCATCCCTGAACAAAACTCTGTTTTAAGGCAAGAATGATCCTCTTCTTTACAGCATCTCCAATAAAGTAAGAACCATGAGCAGGCAAGAAAAAGAACTGTTTCAAACTCATACGGACCATATGTAGTCCAACTCTGCTTATAAAACTGATAGAGACCACATCTCCTCTTGCATAAATGCCTGTTAGTTAATAGTGATAATCGTGTGCAGTTCTAGACCTGTGTAAAATCATTTGAGCCCAAAATTCACGTGGTTTACCAGAAATGAACTCTTGCTTGGAGAAGACACAGTCCTGGGGTTTAACTCTGCTTCTGAAGGGAAATTCAGACCAGAGTTCTCATCCCTAAAACACACTCTGTTATAATGCAAGAAGCAAGCTATTCTTTCCAGTGTCTAAAATACAGCAAGAACCATGAGCATGCCCTGAATAAAAGAACTGTGTTTCCTACTCATACAGACCATAGGTAGTTCAACTCTGCTTATGAAACTGATACAAACAACAGCTTCTCTTTCATAAATCCTCTTTAGTTAATAGTAAGAATAGCATAGGGTTCTTGAACTGCAAAAAATCATTTGAGCCCAAAATTCACTGGGTTTACCTGAACTGAACTCTTGCTTGTAGGAGGACACAGATCCTGGGGTTTAACTCCATTTCTGAAGGGAAATTCACACCAGAGTTCTCATCCCTGAAAACACACTCTGTTTTAACGAAATAAGCAAGCTCTTCTTTCCAGCGTCTAAAATACAGCAAGAACCATGAGCATGCCCTGAAAAAAAGAACTGTGTTTCCTACTCAAACGGACCATATGTAGTTGAACTCTGCTTAAGAAACTGATACAGACCACACCTCCTCTTACATAAATGCTCTTCAGTTAATAGTGATAATCGCGTTGGGTTCTAGAACTGTGTAAAATCATTTGAGCCAAAAATTCACTGGGTTTACAAGAAATGAACTCTTGCTTGAAGGAAGACACTGATCCTGGGGTTTAAGTCCGTTTCTGAAGGGAAATTCAGACCAGAGTTCTCATCCCTGAAACACATTCTGTTTGAAGTCAAGAATCATCCTCTTCAATTCAGCTTCTCCAATGTAGTAAGAAACATGAGCATGCCCAGAAAAAAAGAACAGTGTGTCCTACTCATACACACCATATGTAGTTCAACTCTGCTTATGAAACTGATACAAACAACAGCTCCTCTTACTTAAATCCTCTTTAGTTAATAGTGAGAATAGCATAGGGTTCTTGAACTGCGAAAAATCATTTGAGCCCAAAATTCACTGGGGTTACCAAAAATGAACTCTTGCTTGTAGGAAGACACAGATCCTGGGGTTTAACTCCGTTTCTGCAGGTAAATTCCGACCAGATTTCTCATCCCTGAAACACACTCTGTTTAAACGAAGAAGGAAGCTCTTCTTTCCAGAGTCCAAAATACAGCAAGATCCATGAGCATGGCCTGAAAAAAAGAACTGTGTTTCCTATTCATATGGACCATATGTAGTCCAACTCTGCTTATGAAACTGATACAGACCACAGCTCCTCTTACATAAATGCACTTTAGTTAATAGTGATAATCGCGTTGGGTTCTAGAACTGTGTAAAATCATTTGAGCCGAAAATTCACGTGGTTTACCAGGAATGAACTCTTGCTTGTTGGAAGACACAGATCATGGTGTTTAACTCCATTTCTGAAGGGAAATTCAGACCAGAGTTCTCATTCCTGAAACACACTCTCTTTTAACCAAGAAGCAAGATCTTCTTTCAACAGTCTAAAATACAACAAGAACCATGTGCATGCCCTGAAAAAAATTACCGTGTTTCCTATTCATACAGACCATATGTAGTTCAAGTCTGCTTATGAATCTGATACAGACCACACCTCCTCTTACATAAATGCTTTTAGTTAATAGTGAGAATCATGTTGGGTTCGTGAACTGCGAAAATCATTTCAGCCCAAAATTCACTGGGTTTTCCAGAACTGAACTCTTGCTTGTAGGAAGACACACATCCTGGGGTTTAACTCCGTTTCTGAAGGGAAATTCAGAACAGTGTTCTCATCCATGAAACAAACTTGTTTTAACGCATGAAGCAAGCTCTTCTTTCCAGTGTCTCCAATACAGCAAGAACCATGAGCATGCCCTGAAAAAAAGAACTGTGTTTGCTACTCATACAGACCATATGTAGTCCAACTCTGCTTACGAAACTGATACAGACCACAGCTCCTCTTACATAAATGCTCTTTAGTTAATAGTGATAATCGGGTTGGGTTGTAGAACTGTGTAAAATCTTTTTAGCCAAAAATTCACTGGGTTTACCTGAGCTGAACTCTTGCTTGTAGGAAGACTCAGATCATGGGGTTTAACTCCGATTCTGAAGGGAAATTCAGACCAGAGTTCTCATCCCTGAAACACACTCTGTTTAAACGAAGAAGGAAGTTCTTCTTTCCAGAGTCTAAAATACAGCAAGATCCATGAGCATGGCCTGAAAAAAAGAACTGTGTTTCCTATTCATAGGGACCATATGTAGTTCAACTCTGCTTATGCAATGATACAGACCACATCTCCTCTTACATAAATGCTCTTTAGTTAATAGTGAGAATCACATTTGGTTCGTGAACTGCAAAAAATCATTTGAGCACAAAATTCACTGGGTTTACCAGAAATGAAGTCTTGCTTGTAGGAAGACACAGATCCAGGTGTTCAACTCCGTTTTTGAAGGGAAATTCACAACAGAATTCTCATCCCTGAAACACACTCTGTATTGACGTAGAAGCAAGCTCTTCTTTCCAGAGTCTAAAATACAGCAAGAACCATGAGCATGGTCTGAAAAAAAGAACTGTGTTTCCAATTCATACGAATAATATGTAGTTCAACTCTGCTTATGAAACTGATATAGACCACACCTCCTCTTACATAAATGCTCCTGAGTTAATAGTGAGAATCATGTTGGTTTCGTGAACTGCGAAAAATCATTGGAGCCCAAAATTCACTGGGTTTACCTGAGCTGAACTCTTGCTTGTAGGAAGACACAGATCCTGGGGTTTAACTCCAGTTCTGAAGGGAAATTCACACCAGAGTTCTCATCCCTGAAACACACTCTGTTTTAACGCAAGAAGCAAGCTCTTATTTCCAGAGACTGAATTACAGCAAGAACAATGAGCATGCCCTGAAAAAAGGACTGTGTTTCCTACTCATACGGACCATATGTAGTCCAACTCTGCTTATGAAACTGATACAGACCACAGCTCTCCTTACATAAATGCTCTTCAGTTAATAGTGATAATCGCGTTGTGTTCTAGAACTGTGTAAAATCATTTGAGCCAAAAATTCACCGGGTTTACAAGAAATGAATTCTTGCTTGTAGGAAGACACTGATCCTGGGGTTTAAGTCCGTTTCTGAAGGGAAATTCAGACCAGAGTTCTCAACCCTGAAACACATTCTGTTTTAAGGCAAGAATCATCCTCTTCTCTCCAGCGTCTCCAATGTAGTAAGAAACATGAGCATGCCCAGAAAAGAGAACAGTGTTTTCTACTCATACAGACGATATGTAGTTCAACTCTGCTTATGAAACTGATACAGACCACACCTCCTCTTACATAAATGCTCTTTAGTTAATAATAAGAATAGCATAGGGTTCTTGAACTGCGAAAAATCATTTGAGCCCAAAATTCACTGGGTTTATGAGAAATGAACTCTTGCTTGTTTGAAGACACAGATCCTGGGGTTTAACTCCGTTTCTGCAGGGAAATTCCGACCAGATTTCTCATCCCTGAAACACACTTTGTTTAAACGAAGAAGGAAGCTCTTCTTTCCAGAGTCCAAAATACAGCAAGATCCATGAGCATGGCCTGAAAAAAAGAACTGTGTTTCCTATTCATATGGACCATATGTAGTTCAACTCTGCTATGAAACTGATACAAACCACGACTCCTCTTACATAAATGCACTTTAGTTAATAGTGAGAATCATGTTTGGTTCGTGAACTGCGAAAAATCATTTGTGCCCAAAATCCTCTGGGTTTACCAGTAATGAACTCTTGCTTGTAGGAAGACAATGGTCCTGGGGTTTAACTCCGTTTCTGAAGGGAAATTCAGACCAGAGTTCTCATCCATGAAACACACTCCGTTTTAATGCAGGAAGCATGCTCTTCTTTGCAGCGTCTCCAATACAGCAAGAACCATGAGCATGCCCAGAAAAAAAGAACTGTGTTTCCTACTCATACGGATCATATGTAGTTCCATCTGCTTATGAAACTGATACAGAACACACCTCCTCTTACATAAATGCTCTTTAGTTAATAGTGAGAATCATGTTGGGTTTGTGAACTGCGAAAAATCATTTGATCCCAAAATTCACTGGGTTTACCTGAACTGAACTCTTGCGTGTAGGAAGACACAGATCCTGTGGTTTACCTCCATTTCTGAAGGGAAATTCACACCAGAGTTCTCATCCCTGAAAACACACTCTGTTTTAAAGCAAGACGCAAGCTCTTCTTTCCAGCGTCTAAAATACAGCAAGAACCATGAGCATGCCCTGAAAAAAAGAACTGTGTTTCCTACTCATACGGACCATATGTAGTTGAACTCTGCTTATGAAACTGCTACAGACCACAGCTCCTCTTACATAAATGCTCTTCAGTTAATAGTGATAATCGCGTTGGGTTCTAGAACTGTGTAAAATCATTTGAGCCAAAAATTCACTGGGTTTACAAGAAATGAACTCTTGCTTGTAGGAAGACACTGATCCTGGGGTTTAAGTCCGTTTCTGAAGGGAAATTCAGACCAGAGTTCTCATCCATGAAACACACTCTGTTTTAATGCAAGAAGCAAGCTCTTCTTTCCAGCGTCTCCAATACAGCAAGAAGCATGAGCATGCCCAGAAAAAAAGAACAGTTTTTCCTACTCATAGAGTCCATATGTAGTTCAACTCTGCTTATGAAACTGATACAAACAACAGCTCCACTTACATAAATCCTCTTTAGTTAATAGTAAGAATAGCATAGGGTTCGAGAACTGCGAAAAATCATTTGAGCCCAAAATTCACTGGGTTTACAAGAAATGAGCTCTTGCTTGTAGGAAGACACAGATCCTGGGGTTTAACTCCGTTTCTGCAGGGAAATTCCGACCAGATTTCTCATCCCTGAAACACACTCTGTTTAAACGAAGAAGCAAGCTCTTCTTTCCAGCGTCACCAATACAACAAGAACCGTTAGCATGCCCTGAAAAAAATAACTGTGTTTCCTATTCATACGGACCATATGTAGTTCAACTCTGCTTATGAAACTGATACAGACCACACCTCCTCTTACATAAATGCTCTTTAGTTAATAGTGAGAATCATGTTGTGTTCGTGAACTGCGAAAAGTCATTTGAGCCCAAAATTCATTGGGTTTACCTGAACAAAACTCTTGCTTGTAGGAAGACACAGATCCTGGGGTTTAACTCCGTTTATGAAGAGAAATTCCCACCAGAGTTCTCATCCCTGAAACACACTCCATTTTAACGCCAGAAGCAAGCTCTTATTTCCAGATTCTAAAATACAGCAAGAACTATGAGTATGCCCTGAAAAAAAGAACTGTGTTTCCTACTCATACAGACCATATGTAGTCCAACTCTGCTTACCAAACTGATACAGAACACAGCTCCTCTTACATAAATGCTCTTTAGTTAATAGTGATAATCGCGTTGGGTTCTAGAACTGTGTAAAATCTTTTGAGCCAAAAATTCACTGGGTTTACCAGAAATGAACTCTTGACTGTAGGAAGACACAGATCATGGGGTTTAACTCCGTTTCTGAAGGGAAATTCAGACCAGAGTTCTCATCCATGAAACACACTCCGTTTTAATGCAGGAAGCATGCTCTTCTTTGCAGCGTCTACAATACAGCAAGAACCATGAGCATGCCCAGAAAAAAAGAACTGTGTTTCCTACTCATACGGACCATATGTAGTTGAACTCTGCTTATGAAACTGATACAGACCACAGCTCCTCTTACATAAATGCTCTTTAGTTAATAGTGAGAATCATGTTGGGTTTGTGAACTGCGAAAAATCATTTGATCCCAAAATTCACTGGGTTTACCTGAACTAAACTCTTGCTTGTAGGAAGACACAGATCCTGGGGTTTAACTCCGTTTATGGAGAGAAATTCCCACCAGAGTTCTCATCCCTGAAACACACTCTGTTTTAACGCCAGAAGCAAGCTCTTATTTCCAGATTCTAAAATACAGCAAGAACTATGAGTATGCCCTGAAAAAAAGAACTGTGTTTCATACTCAAACAGACCATATGTAGTCCAACTCGGCTTACCAAACTGATACAGACCACAGCTCCTCTTACATAAATGCTCTTTAGTTAATAGTGATAATCGCGTTGGGTTCTAGAACTGTGTAAAATCTTTTGAGCCAAAAATTCACTGTGTTTACCAGAAATGAACTCTTGACTGTAGGAAGACACAGATCATGGGGTTTAACTCCGTTTCTGAAGGGAAATTCAGACCAGAGTTCTCATCCATGAAACACACTCCGTTTTAATGCAGGAAGCATGCTCTTCTTTGCAGCGTCTCCAATACAGCAAGAACCATGAGCATGCCCAGAAAAAAAGAACTGTGTTTCCTACTCATACGGATCATATGTAGATCCATCTGCTTATGAAACTGATACAGAACACAGCTCCTCTTACATAAATGCTCTTTAGTTAATAGTGAGAATCATGTTGGGTTTGTGAACTGCGAAAAATCATTTGATCCCAAAATTCACTGGGTTTACCTGAACTGAACTCTTGCGTGTAGGAAGACACAGATCCTGTGGTTTACCTCCATTTCTGAAGGGAAATTCACACCAGAGTTCTCATCCCTGAAAACACACTCTGTTTTAAAGCAAGAAGCAAGCTCTTCTTTCCAGCGTCTAAAATACAGCAAGAACCATGAGCATGCCCTGAAAAAAAGAACTGTGTTTCCTACTCATACGGACCATATGTAGTTGAACTCTGCTTATGAAACTGCTACAGACCTCAGCTCCTCTTACATAAATGCTCTTCAGTTAATAGTGATAATCGCGTTGGGTTCTAGAACTGTGTAAAATCATTTGAGCCAAAAATTCACTGGGTTTACAAGAAATGAACTCTTGCTTGTAGGAAGACACTGATCCTGGGGTTTAAGTCCGTTTCTGAAGGGAAATTCAGACCAGAGTTCTCATCCATGAAACACACTCTGTTTTAATGCAAGAAGCAAGCTCTTCTTTCCAGCGTCTCCAATACAGCAAGAAGCATGAGCATGCCCAGAAAAAAAGAACAGTTTTTCCTACTCATAGAGACCATATGTAGTTGAACTCTGCTTATGAAACTGATACAAACAACAGCTCCACTTACATAAATCCTCTTTAGTTAATAGTAAGAATAGCATAGGGTTCGAGAACTGCGAAAAATCATTTGAGCCCAAAATTCACTGGGTTTACAAGAAATGAGCTCTTGCTTGTAGGAAGACACAGATCCTGGGGTTTAACTCCGTTTCTGCAGGGAAATTCCGACCAGATTTCTCATCCCTGAAACACACTCTGTTTAAACGAAGAAGCAAGCTCTTCTTTCCAGCGTCACCAATACAACAAGAACCGTTAGCATGCCCTGAAAAAAATAACTGTGTTTCCTATTCATACGGACCATATGTAGTTCAACTCTGCTTATGAAACTGATACAGACCACACCTCCTCTTACATAAATGCTCTTTAGTTAATAGTGAGAATCATGTTGTGTTCGTGAACTGCGAAAAATCATTTGAGCCCAAAATTCATTGGGTTTACCTGAACTAAACTCTTGCTTGTAGGAAGACACAGATCCTGGGGTTTAACTCCGTTTATGAAGAGAAATTCCCACCAGAGTTCTCATCCCTGAAACACACTCCGTTTTAACGCCAGAAGCAAGCTCTTATTTCCAGATTCTAAAATACAGCAAGAACTATGAGTATGCCCTGAAAAAAAGAACTGTGTTTCCTACTCATACAGACCATATGTAGTCCAACTCTGCTTACCAAACTGATACAGACCACAGCTCCTCTTACATAAATGCTCTTTAGTTAATAGTGATAATCGCGTTGGGTTCTAGAACTGTGTAAAATCTTTTGAGCCAAAAATTCACTGGGTTTACCAGAAATGAACTCTTGACTGTAGGAAGACACAGATCATGGGGTTCAACTCCGTTTCTGAAGGGAAATTCAGACCAGAGTTCTCATCCATGAAACACACTCCGTTTTAATGCAGGAAGCATGCTCTTCTTTGCAGCGTCTACAATACAGCAAGAACCATGAGCATGCCCAGAAAAAAAGAACTGTGTTTCCTACTCATACGGATCATATGTAGTTCCATATGCTTATGAAACTGATACAGACCACAGCTCCTCTTACATAAATGCTCTTTAGTTAATAGTGAGAATCATGTTGGGTTTGTGAACTGCAAAAAATCATTTGATCCCAAAATTCACTGGGTTTACCTGAACTGAACTCTTGCGTGTAGGAAGACACAGATCCTTTGGTTTATCTCCATTTCTGAAGGGAAATTCACACCAGAGTTCTCATCCCTGAAAACACACTCTGTTTTAAAGCAAGAAGCAAGCTCTTCTTTCCAGCGTCTAAAATACAACAAGAACCATGAGCATGCCCTGAAAAAAAGAACTGTGTTTCCTACTCATAGGGACCATATGTAGTTGAACTCTGCTTATGAAACTGCTACAGACCACAGCTCCTCTTACATAAATGCTCTTCAGTTAATAGTGATAATCGCGTTGGGTTCTAGAACCGTGTAAAATCATTTGAGCCAAAAATTCACTGGGTTTACAAGAAAAGAACTCTTGCTTGTAGGAAGACACTGATCCTGGGGTTTAAGTCCTTTTCTGAAGGGTTATTCAGACCAGAGTTCTCATCCATGAAACACACTCTGTTTTAATGCAAGAAGCAAGCTCTTCTTTCCAGCGTCTCCAATACAGCAAGAACAATGAGCATGATCTGAAAAAAGGAACTGTGTTTCCTACACATGCAGACCATATGTAGTTCAACTCTGCTTATGAAACTGATACAGACCTCACCTCCCCTTACATAAGTGCTCTTTAGTTAATAGAGAGAATCATGTTAGGTTCGTGAACTGCGAAAAATCATTGGAGCACCAAATTCACTGGGTTTACCAGAAATGAACTCTTGCTTGTAGGAAGACACAGATCATGGGGTTTAACTCCGGTTCTGAAGTGAAATTCAGACCAGAGTTCTCATCCCTGAAAACACACTCTGTTCTAACGCAAGAAGCAAGCTCTTCTTTCCAGCGTCTAAAATACAGCAAGAACCATGAGCTTGCCTTGAAAAAAAGAACTGTGTTTCCTACTCATACGGACCATATGTAGTTGAACTCTGCTTTTGAAACTGCTACAAACCACAGCTCCTCTTACATAAATGCTCTTCAGTTAATGGTGATAATCCCGTTGGGTTCTAGAACTGTGTAATATCATTTGAGCCAAAATTCACTGGGTTTACAAGAAATGATCTCTTGCTTGTAGGAAGACACTGATCCTGGGGTTTAAGTCATTTTCTGAAGGGAAATTCAGACCACAGTTCTCATCCATGAAACACACTCTGTTTTAATGCAAGAAGCAAGCTCTTCTTTCCAGCATCTCCAATACAGCAAGAACCATGAGCATGATCTGAAAAAAGGAACTGTGTTTCCTACTCATGCAGACCATATGTAGTTCAACTCTGCTTATGAAACTGATACAAACCACAGGTAATCTATCATAAATCATCTTTAGTTAATAGTGAGAATAGCGTAGGGTTAATGAACTGCGAAAAATCATTTGAGCCCACATTTCACTGGGTTTACAAGAAATGAACTCTTGCTTGTGGGAAGACACAGATACTGGGGTTGAACTCCGTTTCTGAAGGGAAATTCAGACCAGAGTTCTCATCCCTCAAACACACTCTGCTTTAACGAAGAAGCAAGCTCTTCTTTCCAGAGTCTAAAACATGGCAAGAACCATGAGCATGGTATGAAAAAAAGAATTGTGTTTCCTATTCATACGGACCATATGTAGTTCAACTCTGCTTATGAAACTGATACAGACCACACCTCCCCTTACATAAGTGCTCTTTAGTTAATAGTGAGAATCATGTTAGGTTCGTGAACTGTGAAAAATCATTTGAGCACAAAATTCACTGGGTTTACCAGAAATGAACTCTTGCTTGTAGGAAGACACAGATCATGGGGTTTAACTCCGGTTCTGAAGGGAAATTCAGACCAGAGTTCTCATCCCTGAAACACACTCTGTTTTAATGCAATAATCAAGCTCTTCTTTCCAGCGTCTCTAATACAGCAAGAACCATGAGCATGCCCAGAAAAAAAGAACTGTGCTTCCTACTCATACGGAATATATGTAGTTCAACTCTGCTTATGAAACTGATACAAACCACAGCTCCTCTTACATAAATCCTCTTTAGTTAATAGTGAGAATAGCATAGGGTTCGTGAACTGCGAAAAATCTTTTGAGCCCAAAATTCACTGGGTATACCAGAAATGAACTCTTGCTTGTAGGAAAACCCAGATCCTGGGGTTTAACAACGTTTCTGAAGGGAAATTCAGACCAGAGTTCTCATCTCTGAAACACACTCTGTTTTAACGCAAGAAGCAAGCTCTTCTTTCCATAATCTACAATACAGCAAGAACCATGAGAATGCCATGAAATAAAGAACTGTGTTTCCTACTCATACGGACCATATATACTTCAATTCTGCTTATGAAACTGATGCAAAATACAGCTCCACTTACATAAATGCTCATTAGTTAATAGTGAGAATCATGTTGGGTTGGTGAACTGCGAAAAATCATTTGAGCCAAAAATCACTGGGTTTACCAGAAATGAACTCTTGCTTGTAGGAAGACACTGATCTTGGGGTTTAGCTCCGTTTCTGAAGGCAAATTCAGACCAGAGTACTCATCCCTGAAAAACACTCTGTTTTAAGGCAAGTATCATTCTCTTCTTTACAGCATCTCCTATATAATAAGAAACATGAGCATGCCCAGAAAAAAGGAACTGTGTTTCCTAATCATACAGACCATATGTAGTTCAACTCTGCTTATGAAACTGAAACAAACCAGAGCTCCTCTCTTAGACATCCTCTTTAGTTAATAGTGAGAATAGCGTAGGGTTCGTGAACTGTGAAAAACCAATTGAGCCCAAAATTCACTGTGTTTACCAGACTGAACTCTTGTAGAAAGTCAAAGATCCTGGGGTTTAACACATTTTCTGAAGGGAAATTCACACCAGAGTTCTCATCCCTGAAAACACACTCTGTTTTAAAGCAAGAAGCAAGCTCTTCTTTCCAGCGTCTAAAATACAGCAAGAACCATGAGCATGCCCTGAAAAAAAGACCTGTGTTACCTACTCATACGGACCATATGTAGTTGAACTCTGCTTATGAAACTGCTACAGACCACAGCTCCTCTTACATAAATGCTCTTCAGTTAATAGTGATAATCGCGTTGGGTTCTAGAACTGTGTAAAATCATTTGAGCCAAAAATTCACTGGGTTTACAAGAAATGAACTCTTGCTTGTAGGAAGACACTGATCCTGGGGTTTAAGTCCGTTTCGGAAGGGAAATTCAGACCAGAGTTCTCATCCATGAAACACACTCTGTTTTAATGCAAAAAGCAAGCTCTTCTTTCCAGCGTCTCCAATACAGCAAGAAGCATGAGCATGCCCAGAAAAAAAGAACAGTTTTTCCTACTCATACAGACCATATGTAGTTCAACTCTGCTTATGAAACTGATACAAACAACAGCTCCACTTACATAAATCCTCTTTAGTTAATAGTAAGAATAGCATAGGGTTCTTGAACTGCGAAAAATCATTTGAGCCCAAAATTCACTGGGTTTACAAGAAATGAGCTCTTGCTTGTAGGAAGACACAGATCCTGGGGTTTAACTCCGTTTCTGCAGGGAAATTCCGACCAGATTTCTCATCCCTGAAACACACTCTGTTTAAACGAAGAAGCAAGCTCTTCTTTCCAGCGTCACCAATACAACAAGAACCGTTAGCATGCCCTGAAAAAAATAACTGTGTTTCCTATTCATACGGACCATGTGTGGTTCAACTCTGCTTATGAAACTGATACAGACCACAGCTCCTCTTACATAAATGCTCTTTAGTTAATAGTGAGAATCATTTTGTGTTCGTGAACTGTGAAAAATCATTTGAGCCCAAAATTCATTGAGTTTACCTGAACTAAACTCTTGCTTGTAGGAAGACAGAGATCCTGGGATTTAACTCCGTTTATGAAGAGAAAATCCCACCAGAGTTCTCATCCCTGAAACACACTCTGTTTTAACGCAAGAAGCAAGCTATATTTCCAGATTCTAAAATACAGCAAGAACTATGAGCATGCCCTGAAAAAAAGAACTGTGTTTCCTACTCATACAGACCATATGTAGTCCAACTCTGCTTACCAAACTGATACAGACCACAGCTCCTCTTACATAAATGCTCTTTAGTTAATAGTCATAATCGCATTGGGTTCTAGAACTGTGTAAAATCTTTTGAGCCAAAAATTCACTGGGTTTACCAGAAATGAACTCTTGTTTGTAGGAAGACACAGATCATGGGGTTTAACTCCGTTTCTGAAGGGAAATTCAGACCAGAGTTCTCATCCATGAAACATACTCTGTTTTAATGCAGGAAGCATGCTCTTCTTTGCAGCGTCTCCAATACAGCAAGAACCATGAGCATGCCCAGAAAAAAAGAACTGTGTTTCCTACTCATACGGATCATATGTAGTTCCATCTGCTTATGAAACCGATACAGACCACAGCTCCTCTTACATAAATGCTCTTTAGTTAATAGTGAGAATCATGTTGGGTTTGTGAACTGCAAAAAATCATTTGATCCCAAAATTCACTGGGTTTACCTGAACTGAACTCTTGCGTGTAGGAAGACACAGATCCTGTGGTTTAACTCCATTTCTGAAGGGAAATTCACACCAGAGTTCTCATCCCTGAAACACACTCTGTTTTAATGCAAGAAGCAAGCTCTTCTTTCCAGCGTCTAAAATAAAGTAAGAACCATGAGCATGCCCTGAAAAAAAGAACTGTGTTTCCTACTCATACGGACCATATGTAGTTGAACTCTGCTTATGAAACTGCTACAGACCACAGCTCCTCTTACATAAATGCTCTTCAGTTAACAGTGATAATCGCGTTGGGTTCTAGAACTGTGTAAAATCATTTGAGCCAAAAATTCACTGGGTTTACAAGAAATGAACTCTTGCTTGTAGGAAGACACTGATCCTGGGGTTTAAGTCCGTTTCTGAAGGGTTATTCAGACCAGAGTTCTCACCCATGAAACACACTCTGTTTTAATGCAAAAAGCAAGCTCTTCTTTCCAGCGTCTCCAATACAGCAACAACCATGAGCATGATCTGAAAAAAGGAACTGTGTTTCCTACTCATGCAGACCATATGTAGTTCAACTCTGCTTATGAAACTGATACAAACCACAGGTAATCTATCATAAATCATCTTTAGTTAATAGTGAGAATAGCGTAGGGTTAATGAACTGCGAAAAATCATTTGAGCCCACATTTCACTGGGTTTACAAGAAATGAAGTCTTGCTTGTGGGAAGACACAGATACTGGGGTTGAACTCCGTTTCTGAAGGGAAATTCAGACCAGAGTTCTCATCCCTCAAACACACTCTGCTTTAACGAAGAAGCAAGCTCTTCTTTCCAGAGTCTAAAACATGGCAAGAACCATGAGCATGGTATGAAAAAAAGAACTGTGTTTCCTATTCATACGGACCATATATAGTTCAACTCTGCTTATGAAACTGATACAGACCACACCTCCCCTTACATAAGTGCTCTTTAGTTAATAGTGAGAATCATGTTAGGTTCGTGAACTGTGAAAAATCATTTGAGCACAAAATTCACTGGGTTTACCAGAAATGAACTCTTGCTTGTAGGAAGACACAGATCATGGGGTTTAACTCCGGTTCTGAAGGGAAATTCAGACCAGAGTTCTCATCCCTGAAACACACTCTGTTTTAATGCAATAATCAAGCTCTTCTTTCCAGCGTCTCTAATACAGCAAGAACCATGAGCATGCCCAGAAAAAAAGAACTGTGCTTCCTACTCATACGGAATATGTAGTTCAACTCTGCTTATGAAACTGATACAAACCACAGCTCCTCTTACATAAATCATCTTTAGTTAATAGTGAGAATAACATACGGTTCGTGAACTGCGAAAAATCATTTGAGCCCAAAATTCCCTGGGTATACCAGAAATGAACTCTTGCTTGTAGGAAGACACAGATCCAGGGGATTAACTCCGTTTCTGAAGGGAAATTCAGACCAGAGTTCTCATTCCTGAAAACACACTCTGTTCTAACACAAGAAGCAAGCTCTTCTTTCCAGCGTCTAAAATACAGCAAGAACCATGAGCATGCCCTGAAAAAAAGAACTGTGTTTCCTACTCATACGGACCATATGTAGTTGAACTCTGCTTCTGAAACTGCTACAAACCACAGCTCCTCTTACATAAATGCTCTTCAGTTAATGGTGATAATCCCGTTGGGTTCTAGAACTGTGTAAAATCATTTGAGCCAAAATTCACTGGGTTTACAAGAAATGAACTCTTGCTTGTAGGAAGACACTGATCCTGGGGTTTAAGTCCGTTTCTGAAGGGAAATTCAGACCACAGTTCTCATCCATGAAACACACTCTGTTTTAATGCAAGAAGCAAGCTCTTCTTTCCAGCGTCTCCAATACAGCAAGAACCATGAGCATGATCTGAAAAAAGGAACTGTGTTTCCTACTCATGCAGACCATATGTAGTTCAACTCTGCTTATGAAACTGATACAAACCACAGGTAATCTATCATAAATCATCTTTAGTTAATAGTGAGAATAGCGTAGGGTTAATGAACTGCGAAAAATCATTTGAGCCCACATTTCACTGGGTTTACAAGAAATGAAGTCTTGCTTGTGGGAAGACACAGATACTGGGGTTGAACTCCGTTTCTGAAGGGAAATTCAGACCAGAGTTCTCATCCCTCAAACACACTCTGCTTTAACGAAGAAGCAAGCTCTTCTTTCCAGAGTCTAAAACATGGCAAGAACCATGAGCATGGTATGAAAAAAAGAACTGTGTTTCCTATTCATACGGACCATATATAGTTCAACTCTGCTTATGAAACTGATACAGACCACACCTCCCCTTACATAAGTGCTCTTTACTTAATAGTGAGAATCATGTTAGGTTCGTGAACTGTGAAAAATCATTTGAGCCCAAAATTCACTGGGTTTACCAGAAATGAACTCTTGCTTGTAGGAAGACACAGATCATGGGGTTTAACTCCGGTTCTGAAGGGAAATTCAGACCAGAGTTCTCATCCCTGAAACACACTCTGTTTTAATGCAATAATCAAGCTCTTCTTTCCAGCGTCTCCAATACAGCAAGAACCATGAGCATGCCCAGAAAAAAAGAACTGTGCTTCCTACTCATACGGAATATGTAGTTCAACTCTGCTTATGAAACTGATACAAACCACAGCTCCTCTTACATAAATCATCTTTAGTTAATAGTGAGAATAACATACGGTTCGTGAACTGCGAAAAATCATTTGAGCCCAAAATTCCCTGGGTATACCAGAAATGAACTCTTGCTTGTAGGAAGACACAGATCCAGGGGATTAACTCCGTTTCTGAAGGGAAATTCAGACCAGAGTTCTCATTCCTGAAAACACACTCTGTTCTAACGCAAGAAGCAAGCTCTTCTTTCCAGCGTCTAAAATACAGCAAGAACCATGAGCATGCCTTGAAAAAAAGAACTGTGTTTCCTACTCATACGGACCATATGTAGTTGAACTCTGCTTTTGAAACTGCTACAAACCACAGCTCCTCTTACATAAATGCTCTTCAGTTAATGGTGATAATCCCGTTGGGTTCTAGAACTGTGTAAAATCATTTGAGCAAAAATTCACTGGGTTTACAAGAATTGAACTCTTGCTTGTAGGAAGACACTGATCCTGGGGTTTAAGTCCGTTTCTGAAGGGAAATTCAGACCACAGTTCTCATCCATGAAACACACTCTGTTTTAATGCAAGAAGCAAGCTCTTCTTTCCAGCGTCTCCAATACAGCAAGAACCATGAGCATGATCTGAAAAAAGGAACTGTGTTTCCTACTCATGCAGACCATATGTAGTTCAACTCTAATTATGAAACTGATACAAACCACAGGTAATCTATCATAAATCATCTTTAGTTAATAGTGAGAATAGCGTAGGGTTAATGAACTGCGAAAAATCATTTGAGCCCACATTTCACTGGGTTTACAAGAAATGAACTCTTGCTTGTGGGAAGACACAGATACTGGGGTTGAACTCCGTTTCTGAAGGGAAATTCAGACCAGAGTTCTCATCCCTCAAACACACTCTGCTTTAACGAAGAAGCAAGCTCTTCTTTCCAGAGTCTAAAACATGGCAAGAACCATGAGCATGGTATGAAAAAAAGAACTGTGTTTCCTATTCATACGGACCATATGTAGTTCAACTCTGCTTATGAAACTGATACAGACGACACCTCCCCTTACATAAGTGCTCTTTAGTTAATAGTGAGAATCATGTTAGGTTCGTGAACTGTGAAAAATCATTTGAGCACAAAATTCACTGGGTTTACCAGAAATGAACTCTTGCTTGTAGGAAGACACTGATCTTGGGGTTTAACTCCGGTTCTGAAGGGAAATTCAGACCAGAGTTCTCATCCCTGAAACACACTCTGTTTTAATGCAATAATCAAGCTCTTCTTTCCAGCGTCTCCAATACAGCAAGAACCATGAGCATGCCCAGAAAAAAAGAACTGTGCTTCCTACTCATAGGGAATATATGTAGTTCAACTCTACTTATGAAACTGATACAAACCACAGCTCCTCTTACATAAATCCTCTTTAGTTAATAGTGAGAATAGCATAGGGTTCGTGAACTGCGAAAAATCATTTGAGCCCAAAATTCACTGGGTATACCAGAAATGAACTCTTGCTTGTAGGAAAACCCAGATCCTGGGGTTTAGCAACGTTTCTGAAGGGAAATTCAGACCAGAGTTCTCATCTCTGAAACACACTCTGTTTTAACGCAAGAAGCAAGCTCTTCTTTCCATAATCTACAATACAGCAAGAACCATGAGAATGCCATGAAATAAAGAACTGTGTTTCCTACTCATACGGACCATATATACTTCAACTCTGCTTATGAAACTGATGCAAAATACAGCTCCACTTACATAAATGCTCATTAGTTAATAGTGAGAATCATGTTGGGTTGGTGAACTGCGAAAAATCATTTGAGCCAAAAATCACTGGGTTTACCAGAAATGAACTCTTGCTTGTAGGAAGACACTGATCTTGGGGTTTAGCTCCGTTTCTGAAGGCAAATTCAGACCAGAGTACTCATCCCTGAAAAACACTCTGTTTTAAGGCAAGAATCATTCTCTTCTTTACAGCATCTCCAATATAATAAGAAACATGAGCATGCCCAGAAAAAAGGAACTGTGTTTCCTAATCATACAGACCATATGTAGTTCAACTCTGCTTATGAAACTGAAACAAACCAGAGCTCCTCTCTTAGACATCCTCTTTGGTTAATAGTGAGAATAGCGTAGGGTTCGTGAACTGTGAAAAACCAATTGAGCCCAAAATTCACTGTGTTTACCAGACTGAACTCTTGTAGAAAGTCAAAGATCCTGGGGTTTAACACATTTTCTGAAGGGAAATTCACACCAGAGTTCTCATCCCTGAAAACACACTCTGTTTTAAAGCAAGAAGCAAGCTCTTCTTTCCAGCGTCTAAAATACAGCAAGAACCATGAGCATGCCCTGAAAAAAAGAACTGTGTTACCTACTCATACGGACCATATGTAGTTGAACTCTGCTTATGAAACTGCTACAGACCACAGCTCCTCTTACATAAATGCTCTTCAGTTAATAGTGATAATCGCGTTGGGTTCTAGAACTGTGTAAAATCATTTGAGCCAAAAATTCACTGGGTTTACAAGAAATGAACTCTTGCTTGTAGGAAGACACTGATCCTGGGGTTTAAGTCCGTTTCTGAAGGGAAATTCAGACCAGAGTTCTCATCCATGAAACACACTCTGTTTTAATGCAAGAAGCAAGCTCTTCTTTCCAGCGTCTCCAATACAGCAAGAAGCATGAGCATGCCCAGAAAAAAAGAACAGTTTTTCCTACTCATACAGACCATATGTAGTTCAACTCTGCTTATGAAACTGATACAAACAACAGCTCCACTTACATAAATCCTCTTTAGTTAATAGTAAGAATAGCATAGGGTTCTTGAACTGCGAAAAATCATTTGAGCCCAAAATTCACTGGGTTTACAAGAAATGAGCTCTTGCTTGTAGGAAGACACAGATCCTGGGGTTTAACTCCGTTTCTGCAGGGAAATTCCGACCAGATTTCTCATCCCTGAAACACACTCTGTTTAAACGAAGAAGCAAGCTCTTCTTTCCAGCGTCACCAATACAACAAGAACCGTTAGCATGCCCTGAAAAAAATAACTGTGTTTCCTATTCATACGGACCATATGTGGTTCAACTGTGCTTATGAAACTGATACAGACCACAGCTCCTCTTACATAAATGCTCTTTAGTTAATAGTGAGAATCATTTTGTTTTCGTGAACTGTGAAAAATCATTTGAGCCCAAAATTCATTGAGTTTACCTGAACTAAACTCTTGCTTGTAGGAAGACACAGATCCTGGGATTTAACTCCGTTTATGAAGAGAAAATCCCACCAGAGTTCTCATCCCTGAAACACACTCTGTTTTAACGCAAGAAGCAAGCTATATTTCCAGATTCTAAAATACAGCAAGAACTATGAGCATGCCCTGAAAAAAAGAACTGTGTTTCCTACTCATACAGACCATATGTAGTCCAACTCTGCTTACCAAACTGATACAGACCACAGCTCCTCTTACATAAATGCTCTTTAGTTAATAGTGATAATCGCATTGGGTTCTAGAACTGTGTAAAATCTTTTGAGCCAAAAATTCACTGGGTTTACCAGAAATGAACTCTTGTTTGTAGGAAGACACAGATCATGGGGTTTAACTCCGTTTCTGAAGGGAAATTCAGACCAGAGTTCTCATCCATGAAACATACTCTGTTTTAATGCAGGAATCATGCTCTTCTTTGCAGCGTCTCCAATACAGCAAGAACCATGAGCCTGCCCAGAAAAAAAGAACTGTGTTTCCTACTCATATGGATCATATGTAGTTCCATCTGCTTATGAAACTGATACAGACCACAGCTCCTCTTACATAAATGCTCTTTAGTTAATAGTGAGAATCATGTTGGGTTTGTGAACTGCAAAAAATCATTTGATCCCAAAATTCACTGGGTTTACCTGAACTGAACTCTTGCGTGTAGGAAGACACAGATCCTGTGGTTTAACTCCATTTCTGAAGGGAAATTCACACCAGAGTTCTCATCCCTGAAAACACACTCTGTTCTAACGCAAGAAGCAAGCTCTTCTTTCCAGCGTCTAAAATAAAGCAAGAACCATGAGCATGCCCTGAAAAAAAGAACTGTGTTTCCTACTCATACGGACCATATGTAGTTGAACTCTGCTTATGAAACTGCTACAGACCACAGCTCCTCTTACATAAATGCTCTTCAGTTAACAGTGATAATCGCGTTGGGTTCTAGAACTGTGTAAAATCATTTGAGCCAAAAATTCACTGGGTTTACAAGAAATGAACTCTTGCTTGTAGGAAGACACTGATCCTGGGGCTTAAGTCCGTTTCTGAAGGGTTATTCAGACCAGAGTTCTCATCCATGAAACACACTCTGTTTTAATGCAAGAAGCAAGCTCTTCTTTCCAGCGTCTCCAATACACCAAGAACCATGAGCATGATCTGAAAAAAGGAACTGTGTTTCCTACTCATGCAGACCATATGTAGTTCAACTCTGCTTATGAAACTGATACAGACCACACCTCCCCTTACATAAGTGCTCTTTAGTTAATAGAGAGAATCATGTTAGGTTCGTGAACTGCAAAAAATCATTGGAGCACCAAATTCACTGGGTTTACCAGAAATGAACTCTTGCTTGTAGGAAGACACAGATCATGGGGTTTAACTCCGGTTCTGAAGGGAAATTCAGACCAGAGTTCTCATCCCTGAAACACACTCTGTTTTAATGCAATAATCAAGCTCTTCTTTCCAGCGTCTCCAATACAGCAAGAACCATGAGCATGCCCAGAAAAAAAGAACTGTGCTTCCTACTCATACGGAATATGTAGTTCAACTCTGCTTATGAAACTGATACAAACCACAGCTCCTCTTACATAAATCATCTTTAGTTAATAGTGAGAATAACATACGGTTCGTGAACTGTGAAAAATCATTTGAGCCCAATATTCCCTGGGTATACCAGAAATGAACTCTTGCTTGTAGGAAGACACAGATCCAGGGGATTAACTCCGTTTCTGAAGGGAAATTCAGACCAGAGTTCTCATCCCTGAAAACACACTCTGTTCTAACGCAAGAAGCAAGCTCTTCTTTCCAGCGTCTAAAATACAGCAAGAACCATGAGCATGCCTTGAAAAAAAGAACTGTGTTTCCTACTCATACGGACCATATGTAGTTGAACTCTGCTTTTGAAACTGCTACAAACCACAGCTCCTCTTACATGAATGTTCTTCAGTTAATGGTGATAATACCATTGGGTTCTAAAACTGTGTAATATCATTTGAGCCAAAATTCACTGGGTTTACAAGAAATGAACTCTTGCTTGTAGGAAGACACTGATCCTGGGGTTTAAGTCCGTTTCTGAAGGGAAATTCAGACCACAGTTCTCATCCATGAAACACACTCTGTTTTAATGCAAGGAGCAAGCTCTTCTTTCCAGCGTCTCCAATACAGCAAGAACCATGAGCATGATCTGAAAAAAGGAACTGTGTTTCCTACTCATGCAGACCATATGTAGTTCAACTCTGCTTATGAAACTGATACAAACCACAGGTAATCTATCATAAATCATCTTTAGTTAATAGTGAGAATAGCGTAGGGTTAATGAACTGCGAAAAATCATTTGAGCCCACATTTCACTGGGTTTACAAGAAATGAAGTCTTGCTTGTGGGAAGACACAGATACTGGGGTTGAACTCCGTTTCTGAAGGGAAATTCAGACCAGAGTTCTCATCCCTCAAACACACTCTGCTTTAACGAAGAAGCAAGCTCTTCTTTCCAGAGTTTAAAACATGGCAAGAACCATGAGCATGGTATGAAAAAAAGAACTGTGTTTCCTATTCATACGGACCATATGTAGTTCAACTCTGCTTATGAAACTGATACAGACCACACCTCCCCTTACATAAGTGCTCTTTAGTTAATAGTGAGAATCATGTTAGGATCGTGAACTGTGAAAAATCATTTGAGCACAAAATTCACTGGGTTTACCAGAAATGAACTCTTGCTTGTAGGAAGACACTGATCTTGGGGTTTAACTCCGGTTCTGAAGGGAAATTCAGACCAGAGTTCTCATCCCTGAAACACACTCTGTTTTAATGCAATAATCAAGCTCTTCTTTCCAGCGTCTCCAATACAGCAAGAACCATGAGCATGCCCAGAAAAAAAGAACTGTGCTTCCTACTCATACGGAATATGTAGTTCAACTCTGCTTATGAAACTGATACAAACCACAGCTCCTCTTACATAAATCATCTTTAGTTAATAGTGAGAATAACATACGGTTCGTGAACTGTGAAAAATCATTTGAGCCCAATATTCCCTGGGTATACCAGAAATGAACTCTTGCTTGTAGGAAGACACAGATCCAGGGGATTAACTCCGTTTCTGAAGGGAAATTCAGACCAGAGTTCTCATCCCTGAAAACACACTCTGTTCTAACGCAAGAAGCAAGCTCTTCTTTCCAGCGTCTAAAATACAGCAAGAACCATGAGCATGCCTTGAAAAAAAGAACTGTGTTTCCTACTCATACGGACCATATGTAGTTGAACTCTGCTTTTGAAACTGCTACAAACCACAGCTCCTCTTACATGAATGTTCTTCAGTTAATGGTGATAATACCATTGGGTTCTAAAACTGTGTAATATCATTTGAGCCAAAATTCACTGGGTTTACAAGAAATGAACTCTTGCTTGTAGGAAGACACTGATCCTGGGGTTTAAGTCCGTTTCTGAAGGGAAATTCAGACCACAGTTCTCATCCATGAAACACACTCTGTTTTAATGCAAGGAGCAAGCTCTTCTTTCCAGCGTCTCCAACACAGCAAGAACCATGAGCATGATCTGAAAAAAGGAACTGTGTTTCCTACTCATGCAGACCATATGTAGTTCAACTCTGCTTATGAAACTGATACAAACCACAGGTAATCTATCATAAATCATCTTTAGTTAATAGTGAGAATAGCGTAGGGTTAATGAACTGCGAAAAATCATTTGAGCCCACATTTCACTGGGTTTACAAGAAATGAAGTCTTGCTTGTGGGAAGACACAGATACTGGGGTTGAACTCCGTTTCTGAAGGGAAATTCAGACCAGAGTTCTCATCCCTCAAACACACTCTGCTTTAACGAAGAAGCAAGCTCTTCTTTCCAGAGTTTAAAACATGGCAAGAACCATGAGCATGGTATGAAAAAAAGAACTGTGTTTCCTATTCATACGGACCATATGTAGTTCAACTCTGCTTATGAAACTGATACAGACCACACCTCCCCTTACATAAGTGCTCTTTAGTTAATAGTGAGAATCATGTTAGGTTCGTGAACTGTGAAAAATCATTTGAGCACAAAATTCACTGGGTTTACCAGAAATGAACTCTTGCTTGTAGGAAGACACTGATCTTGGGGTTTAACTCCGGTTCTGAAGGGAAATTCAGACCAGAGTTCTCATCCCTGAAACACACTCTGTTTTAATGCAATAATCAAGCTCTTCTTTCCAGCGTCTCCAATACAGCAAGAACCATGAGCATGCCCAGAAAAAAAGAACTGTGCTTCCTACTCATACGGAATATGTATTTCAACTCTGCTTATGAAACTGATACAAACCACAGCTCCTCTTACATAAATCCTCTTTAGTTAATAGTGAGAATAGCATAGGGTTCGTGAACTGCGAAAAATCATTTGAGCCCAAAATTCACTGGGTATACCAGAAATGAACTCTTGCTTGTAGGAAAACCCAGATCCTGGGGTTTAACAACGTTTCTGAAGGGAAATTCAGACCAGAGTTCTCATCTCTGAAACACACTCTGTTTTAACGCAAGAAGCAAGCTCTTCTTTCCATAATCTACAATACAGCAAGAACCATGAGAATGCCATGAAATAAAGAACTGTGTTTCCTACTCATACGGACCATATATACTTCAACTCTGCTTATGAAACTGATGCAAAATACAGCTCCACTTACATAAATGCTCATTAGTTAATAGTGAGAATCATGTTGGGTTGGTGAACTGCGAAAAATCATTTGAGCCAAAAATCACTGGGTTTACCAGAAATGAACTCTTGCTTGTAGGAAGACACTGATCTTGGGGTTTAGCTCCGTTTCTGAAGGCAAATTCAGACCAGAGTACTCATCCCTGAAAAACACTCTGTTTTAAGGCAAGAATCATTCTCTTCTTTACAGCATCTCCAATATAATAAGAAACATGAGCATGCCCAGAAAAAAGGAACTGTGTTTCCTAATCATACAGACCATATGTAGTTCAACTCTGCTTATGAAACTGAAACAAACCAGAGCTCCTCTCTTAGACATCCTCTTTGGTTAATAGTGAGAATAGCGTAGGGTTCGTGAACTGTGAAAAACCAATTGAGCCCAAAATTCACTGTGTTTACCAGACTGAACTCTTGTAGAAAGTCAAAGATCCTGGGGTTTAACACATTTTCTGAAGGGAAATTCACACCAGAGTTCTCATCCCTGAAAACACACTCTGTTTTAAAGCAAGAAGCAAGCTCTTCTTTCCAGCGTCTAAAATACAGCAAGAACCATGAGCATGCCCTGAAAAAAAGAACTGTGTTACCTACTCATACGGACCATATGTAGTTGAACTCTGCTTATGAAACTGCTACAGACCACAGCTCCTCTTACATAAATGCTCTTCAGTTAATAGTGATAATCGCGTTGGGTTCTAGAACTGTGTAAAATCATTTGAGCCAAAAATTCACTGGGTTTACAAGAAATGAACTCTTGCTTGTAGGAAGACACTGATCCTGGGGTTTAAGTCCGTTTCTGAAGGGAAATTCAGACCAGAGTTCTCATCCATGAAACACACTCTGTTTTAATGCAAGAAGCAAGCTCTTCTTTCCAGCGTCTCCAATACAGCAAGAAGCATGAGCATGCCCAGAAAAAAAGAACAGTTTTTCCTACTCATACAGACCATATGTAGTTCAACTCTGCTTATGAAACTGATACAAACAACAGCTCCACTTACATAAATCCTCTTTAGTTAATAGTAAGAATAGCATAGGGTTCTTGAACTGCGAAAAATCATTTGAGCCCAAAATTCACTGGGTTTACAAGAAATGAGCTCTTGCTTGTAGGAAGACACAGATCCTGGGGTTTAACTCCGTTTCTGCAGGGAAATTCCGACCAGATTTCTCATCCCTGAAACACACTCTGTTTAAACGAAGAAGCAAGCTCTTCTTTCCAGCGTCACCAATACAACAAGAACCGTTAGCATGCCCTGAAAAAAATAACTGTGTTTCCTATTCATACGGACCATATATGGTTCAACTCTGCTTATGAAACTGATACAGACCACAGCTCCTCTTACATAAATGCTCTTTAGTTAATAGTGAGAATCATTTTGTTTTCGTGAACTGTGAAAAATCATTTGAGCCCAAAATTCATTGAGTTTAGCTGAACTAAACTCTTGCTTGTAGGAAGACACAGATCCTGGGATTTAACTCCGTTTATGAAGAGAAAATCCCACCAGAGTTCTCATCCCTGAAACACACTCTGTTTTAACGCAAGAAGCAAGCTATATTTCCAGATTCTAAAATACAGCAAGAACTATGAGCATGCCCTGAAAAAAAGAACTGTGTTTCCTACTCATACAGACCATATGTAGTCCAACTCTGCTTACCAAACTGATACAGACCACAGCTCCTCTTACATAAATGCTCTTTAGTTAATAGTGATAATCGCATTGGGTTCTAGAACTGTGTAAAATCTTTTGAGCCAAAAATTCACTGGGTTTACCAGAAATGAACTCTTGTTTGTAGGAAGACACAGATCATGGGGTTTAACTCCGTTTCTGAAGGGAAATTCAGACCAGAGTTCTCATCCATGAAACATACTCTGTTTTAATGCAGGAAGCATGCTCTTCTTTGCAGCGTCTCCAATACAGCAAGAACCATGAGCATGCCCAGAAAAAAAGAACTGTGCTTCCTACTCATAGGGAATATATGTAGTTCAACTCTACTTATGAAACTGATACAAACCACAGCTCCTCTTACATAAATCCTCTTTAGTTAATAGTGAGAATAGCATAGGGTTCGTGAACTGCGAAAAATCATTTGAGCCCAAAATTCACTGGGTATACCAGAAATGAACTCTTGCTTGTAGGAAAACCCAGATCCTGGGGCTTAACAACGTTTCTGAAGGGAAATTCAGACCAGAGTTCTCATCTCTGAAACACACTCTGTTTTAACGCAAGAAGCAAGCTCTTCTTTCCATAATCTACAATACAGCAAGAACCATGAGAATGCCATGAAATAAAGAACTGTGTTTCCTACTCATACGGACCATATATACTTCAACTCTGCTTATGAAACTGATGCAAAATACAGCTCCACTTACATAAATGCTCATTAGTTAATAGTGAGAATCATGTTGGGTTGGTGAACTGCGAAAAATCATTTGAGCCAAAAATCACTGGGTTTACCAGAAATGAACTCTTGCTTGTAGGAAGACACTGATCTTGGGGTTTAGCTCCGTTTCTGAAGGCAAATTCAGACCAGAGTACTCATCCCTGAAAAACACTCTGTTTTAAGGCAAGAATCATTCTCTTCTTTACAGCATCTCCAATATAATAAGAAACATGAGCATGCCCAGAAAAAAGGAACTGTGTTTCCTAATCATACAGACCATATGTAGTTCAACTCTGCTTATGAAACTGAAACAAACCAGAGCTCCTCTCTTAGACATCCTCTTTGGTTAATAGTGAGAATAGCGTAGGGTTCGTGAACTGTGAAAAACCAATTGAGCCCAAAATTCACTGTGTTTACCAGACTGAACTCTTGTAGAAAGTCAAAGATCCTGGGGTTTAACACATTTTCTGAAGGGAAATTCACACCAGAGTTCTCATCCCTGAAAACACACTCTGTTTTAAAGCAAGAAGCAAGCTCTTCTTTCCAGCGTCTAAAATACAGCAAGAACCATGAGCATGCCCTGAAAAAAAGAACTGTGTTACCTACTCATACGGACCATATGTAGTTGAACTCTGCTTATGAAACTGCTACAGACCACAGCTCCTCTTACATAAATGCTCTTCAGTTAATAGTGATAATCGCGTTGGGTTCTAGAACTGTGTAAAATCATTTGAGCCAAAAATTCACTGGGTTTACAAGAAATGAACTCTTGCTTGTAGGAAGACACTGATCCTGGGGTTTAAGTCCGTTTCTGAAGGGAAATTCAGACCAGAGTTCTCATCCATGAAACACACTCTGTTTTAATGCAAGAAGCAAGCTCTTCTTTCCAGCGTCTCCAATACAGCAAGAAGCATGAGCATGCCCAGAAAAAAAGAACAGTTTTTCCTACTCATACAGACCATATGTAGTTCAACTCTGCTTATGAAACTGATACAAACAACAGCTCCACTTACATAAATCCTCTTTAGTTAATAGTAAGAATAGCATAGGGTTCTTGAACTGCGAAAAATCATTTGAGCCCAAAATTCACTGGGTTTACAAGAAATGAGCTCTTGCTTGTAGGAAGACACAGATCCTGGGGTTTAACTCCGTTTCTGCAGGGAAATTCCGACCAGATTTCTCATCCCTGAAACACACTCTGTTTAAACGAAGAAGCAAGCTCTTCTTTCCAGCGTCACCAATACAACAAGAACCGTTAGCATGCCCTGAAAAAAATAACTGTGTTTCCTATTCATACGGACCATATGTGGTTCAACTGTGCTTATGAAACTGATACAGACCACAGCTCCTCTTACATAAATGCTCTTTAGTTAATAGTGAGAATCATTTTGTTTTCGTGAACTGTGAAAAATCATTTGAGCCCAAAATTCATTGAGTTTACCTGAAGTAAACTCTTGCTTGTAGGAAGACACAGATCCTGGGATTTAACTCCGTTTATGAAGAGAAAATCCCACCAGAGTTCTCATCCCTGAAACACACTCTGTTTTAACGCAAGAAGCAAGCTATATTTCCAGATTCTAAAATACAGCAAGAACTATGAGCATGCCCTGAAAAAAAGAACTGTGTTTCCTACTCATACAGACCATATGTAGTCCAACTCTGCTTACCAAACTGATACAGACCACAGCTCCTCTTACATAAATGCTCTTTAGTTAATAGTGATAATCGCATTGGGTTCTAGAACTGTGTAAAATCTTTTGAGCCAAAAATTCACTGGGTTTACCAGAAATGAACTCTTGTTTGTAGGAAGACACAGATCATGGGGTTTAACTCCGTTTCTGAAGGGAAATTCAGACCAGAGTTCTCATCCATGAAACATACTCTGTTTTAATGCAGGAATCATGCTCTTCTTTGCAGCGTCTCCAATACAGCAAGAACCATGAGCCTGCCCAGAAAAAAAGAACTGTGTTTCCTACTCATATGGATCATATGTAGTTCCATCTGCTTATGAAACTGATACAGACCACAGATCCTCTTACATAAATGCTCTTTAGTTAATAGTGAGAATCATGTTGGGTTTGTGAACTGCAAAAAATCATTTGATCCCAAAATTCACTGGGTTTACCTGAACTGAACTCTTGCGTGTAGGAAGACACAGATCCTGTGGTTTAACTCCATTTCTGAAGGGAAATTCACACCAGAGTTCTCATCCCTGAAAACACACTCTGTTCTAACGCAAGAAGCAAGCTCTTCTTTCCAGCGTCTAAAATAAAGCAAGAACCATGAGCATGCCCTGAAAAAAAGAACTGTGTTTCCTACTCATACGGACCATATGTAGTTGAACTCTGCTTATGAAACTGCTACAGACCACAGCTCCTCTTACATAAATGCTCTTCAGTTAACAGTGATAATCGCGTTGGGTTCTAGAACTGTGTAAAATCATTTGAGCCAAAAATTCACTGGGTTTACAAGAAATGAACTCTTGCTTGTAGGAAGACACTGATCCTGGGGCTTAAGTCCGTTTCTGAAGGGTTATTCAGACCAGAGTTCTCATCCATGAAACACACTCTGTTTTAATGCAAGAAGCAAGCTCTTCTTTCCAGCGTCTCCAATACACCAAGAACCATGAGCATGATCTGAAAAAAGGAACTGTGTTTCCTACTCATGCAGACCATATGTAGTTCAACTCTGCTTATGAAACTGATACAGACCACACCTCCCCTTACATAAGTGCTCTTTAGTTAATAGAGAGAATCATGTTAGGTTCGTGAACTGCAAAAAATCATTGGAGCACCAAATTCACTGGGTTTACCAGAAATGAACTCTTGCTTGTAGGAAGACACAGATCATGGGGTTTAACTCCGGTTCTGAAGGGAAATTCAGACCAGAGTTCTCATCCCTGAAACACACTCTGTTTTAATGCAATAATCAAGCTCTTCTTTCCAGCGTCTCCAATACAGCAAGAACCATGAGCATGCCCAGAAAAAAAGAACTGTGCTTCCTACTCATACGGAATATGTAGTTCAACTCTGCTTATGAAACTGATACAAACCACAGCTCCTCTTACATAAATCATCTTTAGTTAATAGTGAGAATAACATACGGTTCGTGAACTGTGAAAAATCATTTGAGCCCAATATTCCCTGGGTATACCAGAAATGAACTCTTGCTTGTAGGAAGACACAGATCCAGGGGATTAACTCCGTTTCTGAAGGGAAATTCAGACCAGAGTTCTCATCCCTGAAAACACACTCTGTTCTAACGCAAGAAGCAAGCTCTTCTTTCCAGCGTCTAAAATACAGCAAGAACCATGAGCATGCCTTGAAAAAAAGAACTGTGTTTCCTACTCATACGGACCATATGTAGTTGAACTCTGCTTTTGAAACTGCTACAAACCACAGCTCCTCTTACATGAATGTTCTTCAGTTAATGGTGATAATACCATTGGGTTCTAAAACTGTGTAATATCATTTGAGCCAAAATTCACTGGGTTTACAAGAAATGAACTCTTGCTTGTAGGAAGACACTGATCCTGGGGTTTAAGTCCGTTTCTGAAGGGAAATTCAGACCACAGTTCTCATCCATGAAACACACTCTGTTTTAATGCAAGGAGCAAGCTCTTCTTTCCAGCGTCTCCAATACAGCAAGAAACATGAGCATGATCTGAAAAAAGGAACTGTGTTTCCTACTCATGCAGACCATATGTAGTTCAACTCTGCTTATGAAACTGATACAAACCACAGGTAATCTATCATAAATCATCTTTAGTTAATAGTGAGAATAGCGTAGGGTTAATGAACTGCGAAAAATCATTTGAGCCCACATTTCACTGGGTTTACAAGAAATGAAGTCTTGCTTGTGGGAAGACACAGATACTGGGGTTGAACTCCGTTTCTGAAGGGAAATTCAGACCAGAGTTCTCATCCCTCAAACACACTCTGCTTTAACGAAGAAGCAAGCTCTTCTTTCCAGAGTTTAAAACATGGCAAGAACCATGAGCATGGTATGAAAAAAAGAACTGTGTTTCCTATTCATACGGACCATATGTAGTTCAACTCTGCTTATGAAACTGATACAGACCACACCTCCCCTTACATAAGTGCTCTTTAGTTAATAGTGAGAATCATGTTAGGTTCGTGAACTGTGAAAAATCATTTGAGCACAAAATTCACTGGGTTTACCAGAAATGAACTCTTGCTTGTAGGAAGACACTGATCTTGGGGTTTAACTCCGGTTCTGAAGGGAAATTCAGACCAGAGTTCTCATCCCTGAAACACACTCTGTTTTAATGCAATAATCAAGCTCTTCTTTCCAGCGTCTCCAATACAGCAAGAACCATGAGCATGCCCAGAAAAAAAGAACTGTGCTTCCTACTCATACGGAATATGTAGTTCAACTCTGCTTATGAAACTGATACAAACCACAGCTCCTCTTACATAAATCATCTTTAGTTAATAGTGAGAATAACATACGGTTCGTGAACTGTGAAAAATCATTTGAGCCCAATATTCCCTGGGTATACCAGAAATGAACTCTTGCTTGTAGGAAGACACAGATCCAGGGTATTAACTCCGTTTCTGAAGGGAAATTCAGACCAGAGTTCTCATCCCTGAAAACACACTCTGTTCTAACGCAAGAAGCAAGCTCTTCTTTCCAGCGTCTAAAATACAGCAAGAACCATGAGCATGCCTTGAAAAAAAGAACTGTGTTTCCTACTCATACGGACCATATGTAGTTGAACTCTGCTTTTGAAACTGCTACAAACCACAGCTCCTCTTACATGAATGTTCTTCAGTTAATGGTGATAATACCATTGGGTTCTAAAACTGTGTAATATCATTTGAGCCAAAATTCACTGGGTTTACAAGAAATGAACTCTTGCTTGTAGGAAGACACTGATCCTGGGGTTTAAGTCCGTTTCTGAAGGGAAATTCAGACCACAGTTCTCATCCATGAAACACACTCTGTTTTAATGCAAGGAGCAAGCTCTTCTTTCCAGCGTCTCCAATACAGCAAGAACCATGAGCATGATCTGAAAAAAGGAACTGTGTTTCCTACTCATGCAGACCATATGTAGTTCAACTCTGCTTATGAAACTGATACAAACCACAGGTAATCTATCATAAATCATCTTTAGTTAATAGTGAGAATAGCGTAGGGTTAATGAACTGCGAAAAATCATTTGAGCCCACATTTCACTGGGTTTACAAGAAATGAAGTCTTGCTTGTGGGAAGACACAGATACTGGGGTTGAACTCCGTTTCTGAAGGGAAATTCAGACCAGAGTTCTCATCCCTCAAACACACTCTGCTTTAACGAAGAAGCAAGCTCTTCTTTCCAGAGTTTAAAACATGGCAAGAACCATGAGCATGGTATGAAAAAAAGAACTGTGTTTCCTATTCATACGGACCATATGTAGTTCAACTCTGCTTATGAAACTGATACAGACCACACCTCCCCTTACATAAGTGCTCTTTAGTTAATAGTGAGAATCATGTTAGGTTCGTGAACTGTGAAAAATCATTTGAGCACAAAATTCACTGGGTTTACCAGAAATGAACTCTTGCTTGTAGGAAGACACTGATCTTGGGGTTTAACTCCGGTTCTGAAGGGAAATTCAGACCAGAGTTCTCATCCCTGAAACACACTCTGTTTTAATGCAATAATCAAGCTCTTCTTTCCAGCGTCTCCAATACAGCAAGAACCATGAGCATGCCCAGAAAAAAAGAACTGTGCTTCCTACTCATACGGAATATGTATTTCAACTCTGCTTATGAAACTGATACAAACCACAGCTCCTCTTACATAAATCCTCTTTAGTTAATAGTGAGAATAGCATAGGGTTCGTGAACTGCGAAAAATCATTTGAGCCCAAAATTCACTGGGTATACCAGAAATGAACTCTTGCTTGTAGGAAAACCCAGATCCTGGGGTTTAACAACGTTTCTGAAGGGAAATTCAGACCAGAGTTCTCATCTCTGAAACACACTCTGTTTTAACGCAAGAAGCAAGCTCTTCTTTCCATAATCTACAATACAGCAAGAACCATGAGAATGCCATGAAATAAAGAACTGTGTTTCCTACTCATACGGACCATATATACTTCAACTCTGCTTATGAAACTGATGCAAAATACAGCTCCACTTACATAAATGCTCATTAGTTAATAGTGAGAATCATGTTGGGTTGGTGAACTGCGAAAAATCATTTGAGCCAAAAATCACTGGGTTTACCAGAAATGAACTCTTGCTTGTAGGAAGACACTGATCTTGGGGTTTAGCTCCGTTTCTGAAGGCAAATTCAGACCAGAGTACTCATCCCTGAAAAACACTCTGTTTTAAGGCAAGAATCATTCTCTTCTTTACAGCATCTCCAATATAATAAGAAACATGAGCATGCCCAGAAAAAAGGAACTGTGTTTCCTAATCATACAGACCATATGTAGTTCAACTCTGCTTATGAAACTGAAACAAACCAGAGCTCCTCTCTTAGACATCCTCTTTGGTTAATAGTGAGAATAGCGTAGGGTTCGTGAACTGTGAAAAACCAATTGAGCCCAAAATTCACTGTGTTTACCAGACTGAACTCTTGTAGAAAGTCAAAGATCCTGGGGTTTAACACATTTTCTGAAGGGAAATTCACACCAGAGTTCTCATCCCTGAAAACACACTCTGTTTTAAAGCAAGAAGCAAGCTCTTCTTTCCAGCGTCTAAAATACAGCAAGAACCATGAGCATGCCCTGAAAAAAAGAACTGTGTTACCTACTCATACGGACCATATGTAGTTGAACTCTGCTTATGAAACTGCTACAGACCACAGCTCCTCTTACATAAATGCTCTTCAGTTAATAGTGATAATCGCGTTGGGTTCTAGAACTGTGTAAAATCATTTGAGCCAAAAATTCACTGGGTTTACAAGAAATGAACTCTTGCTTGTAGGAAGACACTGATCCTGGGGTTTAAGTCCGTTTCTGAAGGGAAATTCAGACCAGAGTTCTCATCCATGAAACACACTCTGTTTTAATGCAAGAAGCAAGCTCTTCTTTCCAGCGTCTCCAATACAGCAAGAAGCATGAGCATGCCCAGAAAAAAAGAACAGTTTTTCCTACTCATACAGACCATATGTAGTTCAACTCTGCTTATGAAACTGATACAAACAACAGCTCCACTTACATAAATCCTCTTTAGTTAATAGTAAGAATAGCATAGGGTTCTTGAACTGCGAAAAATCATTTGAGCCCAAAATTCACTGGGTTTACAAGAAATGAGCTCTTGCTTGTAGGAAGACACAGATCCTGGGGTTTAACTCCGTTTCTGCAGGGAAATTCCGACCAGATTTCTCATCCCTGAAACACACTCTGTTTAAACGAAGAAGCAAGCTCTTCTTTCCAGCGTCACCAATACAACAAGAACCGTTAGCATGCCCTGAAAAAAATAACTGTGTTTCCTATTCATACGGACCATATATGGTTCAACTCTGCTTATGAAACTGATACAGACCACAGCTCCTCTTACATAAATGCTCTTTAGTTAATAGTGAGAATCATTTTGTTTTCGTGAACTGTGAAAAATCATTTGAGCCCAAAATTCATTGAGTTTAGCTGAACTAAACTCTTGCTTGTAGGAAGACACAGATCCTGGGATTTAACTCCGTTTATGAAGAGAAAATCCCACCAGAGTTCTCATCCCTGAAACACACTCTGTTTTAACGCAAGAAGCAAGCTATATTTCCAGATTCTAAAATACAGCAAGAACTATGAGCATGCCCTAAAAAAAAGAACTGTGTTTCCTACTCATACAGACCATATGTAGTCCAACTCTGCTTACCAAACTGATACAGACCACAGCTCCTCTTACATAAATGCTCTTTAGTTAATAGTGATAATCGCATTGGGTTCTAGAACTGTGTAAAATCTTTTGAGCCAAAAATTCACTGGGTTTACCAGAAATGAACTCTTGTTTGTAGGAAGACACAGATCATGGGGTTTAACTCCGTTTCTGAAGGGAAATTCAGACCAGAGTTCTCATCCATGAAACATACTCTGTTTTAATGCAGGAAGCATGCTCTTCTTTGCAGCGTCTCCAATACAGCAAGAACCATGAGCATGCCCAGAAAAAAAGAACTGTGTTTCCTACTCATACGGATCATATGTAGTTCCATCTGCTTATGAAACTGATACAGACCACAGCTCCTCTTACATAAATGCTCTTTAGTTAATAGTGAGAATCATGTTGGGTTTGTGAACTGCAAAAAATCATTTGATCCCAAAATTCACTGGGTTTACCTGAACTGAACTCTTGCGTGTAGGAAGACACAGATCCTGTGGTTTAACTCCATTTCTGAAGGGAAATTCACACCAGAGTTCTCATCCCTGAAAACACACTCTGTTCTAACGCAAGAAGCAAGCTCTTCTTTCCAGCGTCTAAAATAAAGCAAGAACCATGAGCATGCCCTGAAAAAAAGAACTGTGTTTCCTACTCATACGGACCATATGTAGTTGAACTCTGCTTATGAAACTGCTACAGACCACAGCTCCTCTTACATAAATGCTCTTCAGTTAACAGTGATAATCGCGTTGGGTTCTAGAACTGTGTAAAATCATTTGAGCCAAAAATTCACTGGGTTTACAAGAAATGAACTCTTGCTTGTAGGAAGACACTGATCCTGGGGCTTAAGTCCGTTTCTGAAGGGTTATTCAGACCAGAGTTCTCATCCATGAAACACACTCTGTTTTAATGCAAGAAGCAAGCTCTTCTTTCCAGCGTCTCCAATACACCAAGAACCATGAGCATGATCTGAAAAAAGGAACTGTGTTTCCTACTCATGCAGACCATATGTAGTTCAACTCTGCTTATGAAACTGATTCAGACCACACCTCCCCTTACATAAGTGCTCTTTAGTTAATAGAGAGAATCATGTTAGGTTCGTGAACTGCGAAAAATCATTGGAGCACCAAATTCACTGGGTTTACCAGAAATGAACTCTTGCTTGTAGGAAGACACAGATCATGGGGTTTAACTCCGGTTCTGAAGGGAAATTCAGACCAGAGTTCTCATCCCTGAAACACACTCTGTTCTAACGCAAGAAGCAAGCTCTTCTTTCCAGCGTCTAAAATACAGCAAGAACCATGAGCATGCCTTGAAAAAAAGAACTGTGTTTCCTACTCATACGGACCATATGTAGTTGAACTCTGCTTTTGAAACTGCTACAAACCACAGCTCCTCTTACATAAATGCTCTTCAGTTAATGGTGATAATCCCGTTGGGTTCTAGAACTGTGTAAAATCATTTGAGCCAAAATTCACTGGGTTTACAAGAAATGAACTCTTGCTTGTAGGAAGACACTGATCCTGGGGTTTAAGTCCGTTTCTGAAGGGAAATTCAGACCACAGTTCTCATCCATGAAACACACTCTGTTTTAATGCAAGAAGCAAGCTCTTCTTTCCAGCGTCTCCAATACAGCAAGAAACATGAGCATGATCTGAAAAAAGGAACTGTGTTTCCTACTCATGCAGACCATATGTAGTTCAACTCTGCTTATGAAACTGATACAAACCACAGGTAATCTATCATAAATCATCTTTAGTTAATAGTGAGAATAGCGTAGGGTTAATGAACTGCGAAAAATCATTTGAGCCCACATTTCACTGGGTTTACAAGAAATGAACTCTTGCTTGTGGGAAGACACAGATACTGGGGTTGAACTCCGTTTCTGAAGGGAAATTCAGACCAGAGTTCTCATCCCTCAAACACACTCTGCTTTAACGAAGAAGCAAGCTCTTCTTTCCAGAGTCTAAAACATGGCAAGAACCATGAGCATGGTATGAAAAAAAGAACTGTGTTTCCTATTCATACGGACCATATATAGTTCAACTCTGCTTATGAAACTGATACAGACCACACCTCCCCTTACATAAGTGCTCTTTAGTTAATAGTGAGAATCATGTTAGGTTCGTGAACTGTGAAAAATCATTTGAGCACAAAATTCACTGGGTTTACCAGAAATGAACTCTTGCTTGTAGGAAGACACAGATCATGGGGTTTAACTCCGGTTCTGAAGGGAAATTCAGACCAGAGTTCTCATCCCTGAAACACACTCTGTTTTAATGCAATAATCAAGCTCTTCTTTCCAGCGTCTCCAATACAGCAAGAACCATGAGCATGCCCAGAAAAAAAGAACTGTGCTTCCTACTCATACGGAATATGTAGTTCAACTCTGCTTATGAAACTGATACAAACCACAGCTCCTCTTACATAAATCATCTTTAGTTAATAGTGAGAATAACATACGGTTCGTGAACTGTGAAAAATCATTTGAGCCCAAAATTCCCTGGGTATACCAGAAATGAACTCTTGCTTGTAGGAAGACACAGATCCAGGGGATTAACTCCGTTTCTGAAGGGAAATTCAGACCAGAGTTCTCATCCCTGAAAACACACTCTGTTCTAACGCAAGAAGCAAGCTCTTCTTTCCAGCGTCTAAAATACAGCAAGAACCATGAGCATGCCTTGAAAAAAAGAACTGTGTTTCCTACTCATACGGACCATATGTAGTTCAACTCTGCTTGTGAAACTGATACAAACCACAGCTCCCCTTACATAAATGCTCTTTAGTTAATGGGAGAATCATGTTGGGTTGGTGAACTGCGAAAAATCATTTGAGCCCAAAATTCACTTGGTTTTACCAGAAATGAACTCTTGCTCTTAGGAAAACACAGATCCTGTGGAATAACTCTGTTTCTGAAGGATATTCAGACCAGTGTTCTCATCAATGAAACACACTCTGTTTTCACGCAAGATGCAAGCTGGTCTTTCCAGCCTCTCCAAAACAGCAAGAACCATGAGCATGCACAGAAAAAAAGAACTGTGTTTCCTACTCATATGGACCATATGTAGTTGAACTCTGCTTATGAAACTGATACAAACCACAGCTCCTCTTACATAAATGCTCTTTAGTTAATAGTGATAATCGCGTTGTGTTCATGAACTGCGAAAAATCATTACAGCCCAAAATAAACTGGGTTAACCAGAAATGAACTCTTGCTTGTAGGAAGACACAGATCCTGTGGTTTAACTCTGTTTCTGAATGTAAAATCAGACAAGTGTTCTCATTCATGAAACACACTCTGTTTTCAAAAAGAAGCAAGGTCTTCTTTCCAGAGTCTAAAATACAGCAAGAACCATGAGCATTCCCTGTAATAAAGAACTGTTTCCTACTCAAATGCACCATAAGTAGTTCAACTCTGCTTATGAAACTGATACAAACCACAGCTCCTCTTACATAAATGCTCTTTAGTTAATAGTGATAAACGCCTTAGGTTGGTGAACTGCGAAAAATCATTTGAGCCCAATATTCACTGGGTTTACCAGAAATGAACTCTTGCTTGTAGGAAGACACAGATCCTGGGGTTAACTCCGATTATGAAGGTAAATTCAGAGCAGTTGTCTCATCCATGAAACACATGCCGTTTTAACGCTAGAAGCATCCTCTTCTTTCCAGTGTCTCCAATACAGGAAGAATCATGAGGATGCCCAGGAAAAAATAACTGTGTTTCCTCCTCATACAGACCATATGCAGTTCAACTCTGCTTATGAAACTGACACAAACCACTGCGCCTCTTACATAAATGCTCTTTAGTTAATAGTGAGAATCGCAATGGGTTTCTGAACTGTGAAAAATCATTTGAGCCCAAAATTCACTTGGTTTTCCAGAAATGAACTCTTGCTTGTAGGAAGACACAGATCCTGTGGTTTAACTCTGTTTCTGAAGGAAATTCAGACCAGTGTTCTCATCCCTGAAAAACACTCTGTTTTAAAGCAAGAATCATCCTCTTCTTTCCAGCGTCTCCAATACAATAAGAACCATGGGCATGCCAAGAAAAAAAGAACTGTGTTTCCTACTCATACATACCATATGTAGTTCAACACTGCTTATGAAACTGATACAAACCACAGTTCCTCTTAGAGAAATGCTCTTTAGTTAATAGTGACAATCGCGTTTGGTTCATGAACTGCGAAAAATCATTACAGCCCAAAATAAACTGGGTTAACCAGAAATGAACTCTTGCTTGTAGGAAGACACAGATCCTGGGGTTTAACTCCCTCTCTGAAGTGAAATTCGGACCGGTGTTCTCATCCCTGAAACTCACTCTGTTTTAACGCAAGAAGCAAGGTCTTCTTTCCTGAGTCTAAAATACTGCAAGAACCATAAGCATGCCTTGAAAAAAAGCACTGTTTCCTACTCATACGGACCATATGTAGTTGAACTCTGCTTATGAAACTGATACAAACCACAGCTCCTCTTACATAAATGCTCTTTAGTTAATAGTGATAATCGCGTTGTGTTCATGAACTGCGAAAAATCATTAGAGCCCAAAATAAACTGGGTTAACCAGAAATGAACTCTTGCTTGTAGGAAGACACAGATCCTGTGGTTTAACTCTGTTTCTGAATGTAAAATCAGACAAGTGTTCTCATTCATGAAACACACTCTGTTTTCAAAAAGAAGCAAGCTCTTCTTTCCAGAGTCTCCAATACAACAAGAACCCTGAGCATGCCCAGAAAAAAAGAACTATGTTTCCTACTCATACGGACCATATGTAGTTGAACTCTGCTTATGAAACTGATACAAATCACAGCTCCTCTTACATAATTGCTCTTTAGTTAATAGTGAGAATCGTGTTGGGTTCGTGAACTGCGAAAATCATTTGAGCCCAAAATTCACTGGGTTTACCAGAAATGAACTCTGGCTTGTAGGAAAACACAGATCCTGGGCTTTAACTCCTTTCTGAAGGAAAATTCAGACCAGTGTTTTCATCCATGGATAACATGCTGTTTTTATGCAAGAAGCAACCTCCTCTCTTCAGCGTTTCCAATACAATAAGAACCATGGGCATGCCAAGAAAAAAAGAACTGTGTTTCCTACTCATACATACCATATGTAGTTCAACTCTGCTTATGAAACTGGTACAAATCACAGCTACTCTTACATAAATGCTCTTTAGTTAATAGAGATAATCGCCTTAGGTTGGTGAACTTGGAAAAATCATTTGAGCCCAAAATTCACTGGGTTTACCAGAAATGAACTCTTGCTTGTAGGAAAAAACAGATCCTCGCTTTTAACTCAGATTCTGAAGGAAAATCTGTCCAGTGTTCTCATCCATGAAACACATGCTGTTTTAACGCAAGAAGCATCCTCTTCTTTCTAGCATCTCCAATACAGGAAAAAATCATGAGAATGCCCAGAAAAAAATAACTGTGTTTCCTCCTCTTACAGACCATATGCAGTTCAACTTTGCTTATGAAACTGATACAAACCACAGCTCCACTTACATAAATGCTCTTTAGTTAATAGTGAGAATTGTGTTGGGTCCTTGAACTGCGAAAAAATATTTGAGCCCAAAATTCACTGGGTTTACCAGAAATGAACTCTTGCTTGTAGGAAGACACAGATCCTGGGGTTTAACTCCGTTTCTGAAGGGAAATTCAGACCAGAGTTCTCATCCCTGAAACACACACTGATTTCACGCAAGAAGCAAGGTCTTCTTTCCAGAGTCTAAAATACAGCAAGAACCATGAGCATTCCCTGTAATAAAGAACTGTTTCCTACTCAAATGCACCATAAGTAGTTCAACTCTGCTTATGAAACTGATACAAACCACAGCTCCTCTTACATAAATGCTCTTTAGTTAATAGTGATAAACGCCTTAGGTTGGTGAACTGCGAAAAATCATTTGAGCCCAATGTTCACTGGGTTTACCAGAAATGAACTCTTGCTTGTAGGAAGACACAGATCCTGGGGTTAACTCCGATTATGAAGGTAAATTCAGAGCAGTTGTCTCATCCATGAAACACATGCCGTTTTAACGCTAGAAGCATCCTCTTCTTTCCAGTGTCTCTAATACAGGAAGAATCATGAGGATGCCCAGGAAAAAATAACTGTGTTTCCTCCTCATACAGACCATATGCAGTTCAACTCTGCTTATGAAACTGACACAAACCACTGCGCCTCTTACATAAATGCTCTTTAGTTAATAGTGAGAATCGCAATGGGTTTCTGAACTGTGAAAAATCATTTGAGCCCAAAATTCACTTGGTTTTCCAGAAATGAACTCTTGCTTGTAGGAAGACACAGATCCTGTGGTTTAACTCTGTTTCTGAAGGAAATTCAGACCAGTGTTCTCATCCCTGAAAAACACTCTGTTTTAAAGCAAGAATCATCCTCTTCTTTCCAGCGTCTCCAATACAATAAGAACCATGGGCATGCCAAGAAAAAAAGAACTGTGTTTCCTACTCATACATACCATATGTAGTTCAACTCTGCTTATGAAACTGATACAAACCACAGTTCCTCTTAGATAAATGCTCTTTAGTTAATAGTGAGAATCGCGTTTGGTTCATGAACTGCGAAAAATCATTACAGCCCAAAATAAACTGGGTTAACCAGAAATGAACTCTTGCTTGTAGGAAGACACAGATCCAGGGGATTAACTCCGTTTCTGAAGGGAAATTCAGACCAGAGTTCTCATCCCTGAAAACACACTCTGTTCTAACGCAAGAAGCAAGCTCTTCTTTCCAGCGTCTAAAATACAGCAAGAACCATGAGCATGCCCTGAAAAAAAGAACTGTGTTTCCTACTCATACGGACCATATGTAGTTGAACTCTGCTTCTGAAACTGCTACAAACCACAGCTCCTCTTACATAAATGCTCTTCAGTTAATGGTGATAATCCCGTTGGGTTCTAGAACTGTGTAAAATCATTTGAGCCAAAATTCACTGGGTTTACAAGAAATGAACTCTTGCTTGTAGGAAGACACTGAGCCTGGAGTTTAAGTCCGTTTCTGAAGGGAAATTCAGACCACAGTTCTCATCCATGAAACACACTCTGTTTTAATGCAAGAAGCAAGCTCTTCTTTCCAGCGTCTCCAATACAGCAAGAACCATGAGCATGATCTGAAAAAAGGAACTGTGTTTCCTACACATGCAGACCATATGTAGTTCAACTCTGCTTATGAAACTGATACAAACCACAGGTAATCTATCATAAATCATCTTTAGTTAATAGTGAGAATAGCGTAGGGTTAATGAACTGCGAAAAATCATTTGAGCCCACATTTCACTGGGTTTACAAGAAATGAACTCTTGCTTGTGGGAAGACACAGATACTGGGGTTGAACTCCGTTTCTGAAGGGAAATTCAGACCAGAGTTCTCATCCCTGAAACACACTCTGTTTTAATGAAGAAGCAAGCTCTTCTTTCCAGAGTCTAAAACATGGCAAGAACCATGAGCATGGTATGAAAAAAAGAACTGTGTTTCCTATTCATACGGACCATATATAGTTCAACTCTGCTTATGAAACTGATACAGACCACACCTCCCCTTACATAAGTGCTCTTTAGTTAATAGTGAGAATCATGATAGGTTCGTGAACTGTGAAAAATCATTTGAGCACAAAATTCACTGGGTTTACCAGAAATGAACTCTTGCTTGTAGGAAGACACAGATCATGGGGTTTAACTCCGGTTCTGAAGGGAAATTCAGACCAGAGTTCTCATCCCTGAAACACACTCTGTTTTAATGCAATAATCAAGCTCTTCATTCCAGCGTCTCCAATACAGCAAGAACCATGAGCATGCCCAGAAAAAAAGAACTGTGCTTCCTACTCATACGGAATATATGTAGTTCAACTCTGCTTATGAAACTGATACAAACCACAGCTCCTCTTACATAAATCCTCTTTAGTTAATAGTGAGAATAGCATAGGGTTCGTGAACTGCGAAAAATCATTTGAGCCCAAAATTCACTGGGTATACCAGAAATGAACTCTTGCTTGTAGGAAAACCCAGATCCTGGGGTTTAACAATGTTTTTGAAGTTAAATTCAGACCAGAGTTCTCATCTCTGAAACACACTCTGTTTTAACGCAAGAAGCAAGCTCTTCTTTCCATAATCTAAAATACAGCAAGAACCATGAGCATGCCCTGAAATAAAGAACTGTGTTTCCTACTCATACGGACCATATATACTTCAACTCTGCTTATGAAACTGATGCAAAATACAGCTCCACTTACATAAATGCTCATTAGTTAATAGTGAGAATCATGTTGGGTTGGTGAACTGCGAAAAATCATTTGAGCCAAAAATCACTGGGTTTACCAGAAATGAACTCTTGCTTGTAGGAAGACACTGATCTTGGGGTTTAACTCCGTTTCTGAAGGCAAATTCAGACCAGAGTACTCATCCCTGAAAAACACTCTGTTTTAAGGCAAGAATCATTCTCTTCTTTCCAGCGTCTCCAATATAATAAGAAACATGAGCATGCCCAGAAAAAAGGAACTGTGTTTCCTAATCATACAGACCATATGTAGTTCAACTCTGCTTATGAAACTGAAACAAACCAGAGCTCCTCTCTTAGACATCCTCTTTAGTTAATAGTGAGAATAGCGTAGGGTTCGTGAACAGTGAAAAATCATTTGAGCCCAAAATTCACTGTGTTTACCAGACTGAACTCTTGTAGAAAGTCACAGATCCTGGGGTTTAACACATTTTCTGAAGGGAAATTCACACCAGAGTTCTCATCCCTGAAAACACACTCTGTTTTAAAGCAAGAAGCAAGCTCTTCTTTCCAGCGTCTAAAATACAGCAAGAACCATGAGCATGCCCTGAAAAAAAGAACTGTGTTTCCTACTCATACGGACCATATGTAGTTGAACTCTGCTTATGAAACTGCTACAGACCACAGCTCCTCTTACATAAATGCTCTTCAGTTAATAGTGATAATCGCGTTGGGTTTTAGAACTGTGTAAAATCATTTGAGCCAAAAATTCACTGGGTTTACAAGAAATGAACTCTTGCTTGTAGGAAGACACTGATCCAGGGGTTTAAGTCCGTTTCTGAAGGGAAATTCAGACCACAGTTCTCATCCATGAAACACACTCTGTTTTAATGCAAGAAGCAAGCTCTTCTTTCCAGCGTCTCCAATACAGGAAGAACCATGAGCATGATCTGAAAAAAGGAACTGTGTTTCCTACTCATGCAGACCATATATAGGTCAACTCTGCTTATGAAACTGATACAAACCACAGGTCCTCTATCATAAATCATCTTTTGTTAACAGTGAGAATAGCTTAGGGTTAATGAACTGCGAAAAATCATTTGAGCCCACATTTCACTGGGTTTACAAGAAATGAACTCTTGCTTGTGGGAAGACACAGATACTGGGGTTGAACTACGTTTCTGAAGGGAAATTCAGACCAGAGTTCTCATCCCTGAAACACACTCTGTTTTAACGAAGAAGCAAGCTCTTCTATCCAGAGTCTAAAACATGGCAAGAACCATGAGCATGGTATGAAAAAAAGAACTGGGTTCCTATTCATACGGAACATATGTAGTTAAACTCTGCTTATGAAACTGATACAAACCACAGCTCCGATTACATAAATGCTCTTTAGTTAATGGTGAGAATCATGTTGGGTTGGTGAACTGCGAAAAATCATTTGAGCCCAAAATTCACTGGGTTTACCATATATGAACTCTTGCTTGTAGGAAAACACAGATCCTGGGGTTTAACTCCGTTTCTGAAGGGAAATTCACACCAGAGTTCTCATCCATGAAACACACTCTGTTTTAATGCAAGAAGCAAGCTCTTCTTTCTAGCATCTCCAATACAGCAAGAACCATGAGCATGCCCAGAATAAAAGAACTGTGCTTCCTACTCATACGGAATATATGTAGTTCAACTCTGCTTATGAAACTGATACAAACCACAGCTGCGCTTACATAAATGCTCTTTAGTTAATAGTGAGAATCATGTTGGGTTGGTGAACTGCGAAAAATCACTTGAGCCCAAAATTCACTTGGTTTTACCAGAAATGAACTCTTGCTCTTAGGAAAACACAGATCCTGTGGAATAACTCTGTTTCTGAAGGAAATTCAGACCAGTGTCCTCATCAATGAAACACACTCTGTTTTCACGCAAGAAGCAAGCTCGTCTTTCCAGAGTCAAAAATACAGCAAGAACCATGAGCATGCACAGAAAAAAAGAACACTGTTTCCTACTCATACAGACCATATGTAGTTCAACTCTGCTTATGAAACTGATACAAACCACAGCTCCTCTTACATAAATCCTCTTTAGTTAATAGTGAGAATAGCATAGGGTTCGTGAACTGCGAAAAATCATTTGAGCCCAAAATTCACTGGGTATACCAGAAATGAACTCTTGCTTGTAGGAAAACCCAGATCCTGGGGTTTAACAACGTTTCTGAAGTTAAATTCAGACCAGAGTTCTCATCTCTGAAACACACTCTGTTTTAACGCAAGAAGCAAGCTCTTCTTTCCATAATCTAAAATACAGCAAGAACCATGAGCATGCCCTGAAATAAAGAACTGTGTTTCCTACTCATACGGACCATATATACTTCAACTCTGCTTATGAAACTGATGCAAAATACAGCTCTGCTTACATAAATGCTCATTAGTTAATAGTGAGAATCATGTTGGGTTGGTGAACTGCGAAAAATCATTTGAGCCAAAAATCACTGGGTTTACCAGAAATGAACTCTTGCTTGTAGGAAGACACTGATCTTGGGGTTTAACTCCGTTTCTGAAGGCAAATTCAGACCAGAGTACTCATCCCTGAAAAACACTCTGTTTTAAGGCAAGAATCATTCTCTTCTTTCCAGCGTCTCCAATATAATAAGAAACATGAGCATGCCCAGAAAAAAGGAACTGTGTTTCCTAATCATACAAACCATATGTAGTTCAACTCTGCTTATGAAACTGAAACAAACCAGAGCTCCTCTCTTAGACATCCTCTTTAGTTAATAGTGAGAATAGCGTAGGGTTCGTGAACTGTGAAAAATCATTTGAGCCAAAAATTCACTGTGTTTACCAGACTGAACTATTGTAGAAAGTCACAGATCCTGGGGTTTAACACATTTTCTGAAGGGAAATTCACACCAGAGTTCTCATCCCTGAAAACACACTCTGTTTTAAAGCAAGAGGCAAGCTCTTCTTTCCAGCGTCTAAAATACAGCAAGAACCATGAGCATGCCCTGAAAAAAAGAACTGTGTTTCCTACTCATACGGACCATATGTAGTTGAACTCTGCTTATGAAACTGCTACAGACCACAGCTCCTCTTACATAAATGCTCTTCAGTTAATAGTGATAATCGCGTTGGGTTTTAGAACTGTGTAAAATCATTTGAGCCAAATATTCACTGGGTTTACAAGAAATGAACTCTTGCTTGTAGGAAGACAATGATCCTGGGGTTTAAGTCCGTTTCTGAAGGGAAATTCAGACCACAGTTCTCATCCATGAAACACACTCTGTTTTAATGTAACAAGCAAGCTCTTCTTTCCAGCGTCTCCAATACAGCAAGAACCATGAGCATGATCTGAAAAAAGGAACTGTGTTTCCTACTCATGCAGACCATATATAGTTCAACTCTGCTTATGAAACTGATACAAACCACAGGTCCTCTATCATAAATCATCTTTTGTTAACAGTGAGAATAGCTTAGGGTTAATGAACTGCGAAAAATCATTTGAGCCCACATTTCACTGGGTTTACAAGAAATGAACTCTTGCTTGTGGGAAGACACAGATACTGGGGTTGAACTCCGTTTCTGAAGGGAAATTCAGACCAGAGTTCTCATTCCTGAAACACACTCTTTTTTAACGAAGAAGCAAGCTCTTCTTTCCAGAGTCTAAAACATGGCAAGAACCATGAGCATGGTATGAAAAAAAGAACTGGGTTCCTATTCATACGGAACATATGTAGTTCAACTCTGCTTATGAAACTGATACAAACCACAGCTCCGATTACATAAATGCTCTTTAGTTAATGGTGAGAATCATGTTGGGTTGGTGAACTGCGAAAAATCATTTGAGCCCAAAATTCACTGGGTTTACCATATATGAACTCTTGCTTGTAGGAAAACACAGATCCTGGGGTTTAACTCCGTTTCTGAAGGGAAATTCACACCAGAATTCTCATCCATGAAACACACTCTGTTTTAATGCAAGAAGCAAGCTCTTCTTTCTAGCATCTCCAATACAGCAAGAACCATGAGCATGCCCAGAATAAAAGAACTGTGCTTCCTACTCATACGGAATATATGTAGTTCAACTCTGCTTATGAAACTGATACAAACCACAGCTGCGCTTACATAAATGCTCTTTAGTTAATAGTGAGAATCATGTTGGGTTGGTGAACTGCGAAAAATCACTTGAGCCCAAAATTCACTTGGTTTTACCAGAAATGAACTCTTGCTCTTAGGAAAACACAGATCCTGTGGAATAACTCTGTTTCTGAAGGAAATTCAGACCAGTGTTCTCATCAAAGAAACACACTCTGTTTTCACGCAAGAAGCAAGCTCGTCTTTCCAGCCTCTCCAAAACAGCAAGAACCATGAGCATGCACAGAAAAAAAGAACTGTGTTTCCTACTCATATGGACCATATGTAGTTGAACTCTGCTTATGAAACTGATACAAACCACAGCTCCTCTTACATAAATGCTCTTTAGTTAATAGTGATAATCGCGTTGTGTTCATGAACTGCGAAAAATCATTAGAGCCCAAAATAAACTGGGTTAACCAGAAATGAACTCTTGCTTGTAGGAAGACACAGATCCTGTGGTTTAACTCTGTTTCTGAATGTAAAATCAGACAAGTGTTCTCATTCATGAAACACACTCTGTTTTCAAAAAGAAGCAAGCTCTTCTTTCCAGAGTCTCCAATACAACAAGAACCCTGAGCATGCCCAGAAAAAAAGAACTGTGTTTCCTACTCATACATACCATATGTAGTTCAACTCTGCTTACAAAACTGGTACAAATCACAGCTACTCTTACATAAATGCTCTTTAGTTAATAGAGATAATCCTCTTAGGTTGGTGAACTTGGAAAAATCATTTGAGCCCAAAATTCACTGGGTTTACCAGAAATGAACTCTTGCTTGTAGGAAGAAACAGATCCTCACTTTTAACTCAGATTCTGAAGGAAAATCAGACCAGTGTTCTCATCCATGAAACACATGCTGTTTTAACGCAAGAAGCATCCTCTTCTTTCTAGCATCTCCAATACAGGAAAAATCATGAGAATGCCCAGAAAAATATAACTGTGTTTCCTCCTCTTACAGACCATATGCAGTTCAACTTTGCTTATGAAACTGATACAAACCACAGCTCCACTTACATAAATGCTCTTTAGTTAATAGTGAGAATTGTGTTGGGTTCTTGAACTGCGAAAAAATATTTGAGCCCAAAATTCACTGGGTTTACCAGAAATGAACTCTTGCTTGTAGGAAGACACAGATCCTGGGGTTTAACTCCGTTTCTGAAGGGAAATTCAGACCAGAGTTCTCATCCCTGAAACACACACTGATTTCACGCAAGAAGCAAGGTCTTCTTTCCAGAGTCTAAAATACAGCAAGAACCATGAGCATTCCCTGTAATAAAGAACTGTTTCCTACTCAATTGCACCATAAGTAGTTCAACTCTGCTTATGAAACTGATACAAACCACAGCTCCTCTTACATAAATGCTCTTTAGTTAATAGTGATAAACGCCTTAGGTTGGTGAACTGCGAAAAATCATTTGAGCCCAATATTCACTGGGTTTACCAGAAATGAACTCTTGCTTGTAGGAAGACACAGATCCTGGGGTTAACTCCGATTATGAAGGTAAATTCAGAGCAGTTGTCTCATCCATGAAACACATGCCGTTTTAACGCTAGAAGCATCCTCTTCTTTCCAGCGTCTCCAATACAGGAAGAATCATGAGGATGCCCAGAAAAAAATAACTGTGTTTCCTCCTCATACAGACCATATGCAGTTCAACTCTGCTTATGAAACTGACACAAACCACTGCGCCTCTTACATAAATGCTCTTTAGTTAATAGTGAGAATCGCAATGGGTTTCTGAACTGTGAAAAATCATTTGAGCCCAAAATTCACTTGGTTTTCCAGAAATGAACTCTTGCTTGTAGGAAGACACAGATCCTGTGGTTTAACTCGGTTTTTGAAGGAAATTCAGACCAGTGTTCTCATCCCTGAAAAACACTCTGTTTTAAAGCAAGAATCATCCTCTTCTTTCCAGCGTCTCCAATACAATAAGAACCATGGGCATGCCAAGAAAAAAAGAACTGTGTTTCCTACTCATACATACCATATGTAGTTCAACTCTGCTTATGAAACTGATACAAACCACAGTTCCTTTTAGATAAATGCTCTTTAGTTAATAGTGAGAATCGCGTTTGGTTCATGAACTGCGAAAAATCATTAGAGCCCAAAATAAACTGGGTTAACCAGAAATGAACTCTTGCTTGTAGGAAGACACAGATCCTGGGGTTTAACTCCCTCTCTGAAGGGAAATTCGGACCGGTGTTCTCATCCCTGAAACTCACTCTGTTTTAACGCAAGAAGCAAGGTCTTCTTTCCTGAGTCTAAAAGACTGCAAGAACCATAAGCATGCCTTGAAAAAAAGAACTGTTTCCTACTCATACGGACCATATGTAGTTCAACACTGCTTATGAAACTGATACAAACCACAGCTCCTCTTACATAAATGCTCTTTAGTTAATAGTGAGAATCGCGATGCGTTTCTGAACTGTGAAAAATCATTTCAGCCCAAAATTCACTTGGTTTACCAAAAATGAACTCTTGCTTGTAGGAAGACACAGATCCTGTGGTTTAACTCTGTTTCTGAAGGTAAAACCAGACAAGTGTTCTCATCCACGAAACACACTCTGTTTTAATGCAAGAAGCAAACTCTTCTTTCCAGGGTTTCCATACAGCAAGAACAATGAGCATTCCCTCAAAAAAGAACTGTGCTTCCCACTCATACAGACCATATGTAGATCAACTCAGCTTATGAAACTGATACAAATCACAGCACCTCTTAAATAAATGCTCTTTAGTGAATAGTGAGAATCCCATTGGGTTTTTGAACTTTGTAAAATTTAGGCCAAAATTCACTGGGTGTACGAGCAATGAACTCTTGCTTGTAGGAAGACACAGATCCTGTGGTTTAACTCCGTTTCTGAAGGGAAATACAGACCAGTGTTCTCATCCATGAAACACACTCGCCTTTCACGCAAGAAACATGCTCTGCTTTCCAGCGTCTCCAATACAGCAAGAACCACTAGCATGCCCAGAAAAAAAGAAATGTGATTCCTAGTCATACGGACCATATGTAGTTCAATTCTGCTTCTGAACCTGATACAAACCACAGCTCCTCTTACATAAATGCTCTTCAGTTAATAGTGAGAATCGTGTTGGGTTCGTGAACTGCGAAAAATCATTTGAGCCCAAAATTCACTGGGTTTACCAGAAATGAACTCTGGCTTGTAGGAAGACACAGATCTGGGGTTTAACTCCGTTTCTGAAGGAAAATTCAGACCATTGTTTTCATCTATGGAAAACATGCTGTTTTAACGCAAGAAGCATCCTCTTCTTTTCAGCGTTTCCAATACACCAAGAATCATGAGAATGCCCATGAAAAAAGAACTGTGTTTCCTACTCATACGGACCATATGTAGTTCAACTCTGCTTATGAAACTGATACAAACCACAGCTCCTCTTACGTAAATTCTCTTTAGTTAATAGTGAGAATTGTGTTGGGTTCTTGAACTGCGAAAAAATATTTGAGCCCAAAATTCACTGGGTTTACCAGAAATGAACTCTTGCTTGTAGGAAGACACAGATCCTGGGGTTTAACTCCGTTTCTGAAGGGAAATTCAGACCAGAGTTCTCATCCCTGAAACACACACTGTTTTCACGCAAGAAGCAAGGTCTTCTTTCCAGAGTCTAAAATACAGCAAGAACCATGAGCATTCCCTGTAATAAAGAACTGTTTCCTACTCAAATGCACCATATGTAGTTCAACTCTTCTTATGAAACTGATACAAACCACAGCTCCTCTTACACAAATGCTCTTTAGTTAATAGTGATAATCGCCTTAGGTTGGTGAACTGTGAAAAATCATTTGAGCCCAATATTCCCTGGGTTTACCAGAAATGAACTCTTGCTTGTAGGAAGACACAGATCCTGGGGTTAACTCCGATTATGAAGGTAAATTCAGAGCAGTTGTCTCATCCATGAAACACATGCCGTTTTAACGCTAGAAGCATCCTCTTCTTTCCAGCGTCTCCAATACAGGAAGAATCATGAGGATGCCCAGAAAAAAATAACTGTGTTTCCTCCTCATACAGACCATATGCAGTTCAACTCTGCTTATGAAACTGACACAAACCACTGCGCCTCTTACATAAATGCTCTTTAGTTAATAGTGAGAATCGCAATGGGTTTCTGAACTGTGAAAAATCATTTGAGCCCAAAATTCACTTGGTTCAACAGAAATGAACTCTTGCTTGTAGGATGACACAGATCATTTGGTTTACCTCTGTTTCTGAAGGTAAATTCAGAGCAGTGTTCTCATCCATGAAACTCACTCTGTTTTCACGCAAGAAGCAAGCTCTACTTTCCAGGATCTCCAATACAGCAAGAACCATGAGCATGCCCAGAAAAAGAACTGAGTTTCCTACTCATATGGTCCATATGTAGTTGAACTCTGATTATGAAACTGATACAAACCCCAGCTCCCCTTACATAAATGTTCTTTAGTTAATAGTGAGAATTGCGTTGGGTTCGTGAACTGTGAAAAATAATTTGAGCCCAAAATTCACCTGGTTTACCAGAAATGAACTCCTGCTTGTAGTAAGACACAGATCTTGGTGATTAACTCCGTTTCTGAAGGCAGGTTCAGACCAGAGTTCTCATTCATGAAACACACTCTGTTTTAATGCAAGAAGCAAGCTCTGCTTTCCAGCGTCTCCAATAAAGCAAGAACCATGAGCATGCCCTCAAAAAAGAACTGTGTTTCCTACTCATACGGACAATATGTAGTTCAACTCTGCTTATGAAACTGATAGAAACCACAGCTCTTCTTACATAAATGCCCTTTAATTAATAGTGAGATTAGCGTTGGGTTCGTGAACTGCAATAAATCATTTGAGCCCAAAATTCAATCGGTTAACCAGAAATGAACTCTTGCATGTAGGAAGACACAGATCCTGGGGTTTAACTCCATTTCAGAAGGGAAATTCAGACCAGAATTCTCTTCCCTGAAAATCACTCTTTTTTAAGGCATGAATCATCCTCTTCTTTCCAGGTTCTAAAATGCAGGAAGAACCATGAGCATGCTAAGAAAAAAAGAACTGTGTTTCCTACTCATACGGACCATATGTAGTCCAACTCTGCTTATGAAAATGATACAGACCACAGCTCCTCTTACATGAATACTCTTTAGTTAATAGTGATAATCAAGTTTGGGTTCTAGAACTGTTTAAAATCATTTGAGCCCAAAATTCACTTGGTTTACCAGAAATGAACTCTTGCTTGTAGGGAAACACAGATCATGGGGTTTAACTCCGTTTCTAAAGAGATATTCAGACCAGAGTTCTCATTCATGAAACACACTCTGTTTTAAGGCAAGAAGCAACCTCTTCTTTCCAGCGTCTCCAATACAGTAAGAAACCTGAGCATGCCCGAAAAAAAGAACTGTGTATACTACTCATACCGACCATATGTAGTTCAACTCTGCTTATGAAATGACACAGACAACATCTCCTTTTACATAAATGCTCTTCAGTTAATAGTGATAATCGCATTGGGTTCTAGAACTGTGAAAAGTCATTTGAGCTGAAAATTCACATGGTTTACCAGAACTAAACTCTTGCTGGTAGGAAGACACAGATCCTGGGATTTACCTACGTTTGTAAAGGGAAATTCAGTCCAAGTTCTCATCCATGAAACACACCCTGTTTTAATGCAAGAAGCAAGCTCTTCTTTCCAGCGTCTCCAAAACAGCAAGAACCATGAGCATGCCCTGAAAAAAAGAACTGTGTTTCCTGCTCTTACGGACGATATGAAGTTCAACTCTGCTTATGAAACTGATACAAACCACAGCTCCTCTTACATAAATGCTCTTTAGTTAATAGTGAGAATCGCGTTGGGTTGGTGAACTGCAAAAAATCATTTAAGCCCATAATTCACTGGGTTAACCAGAAATGAAATCTTGCTTGTAGGAAGACACAGATCCAGGGGTTTAACTCCATTTCAGAAGGGAAATTCAGACCAGAGTACTCATCCCTGAAACACACTCTGTTTTAAGTCAATAAGCAAGCTCTTCTTTCCAGAGTCTATATACAGCAAGAACCAAGAGCATGCCCAGAAAAAAAGAACTGTGTTTCCTATTCATAGGGACCATATGTAGTTGAACTCTGCTTATGAAACTGATACAAACCACAGCTCCTCTTACATAAATGCTCTTTAGTTAATAGTGAGAATCGTGTTGGGTTCGTGAACTGCAAAAATCATTTGAGCCCAAAATTCTCTTGGTTTACCAGAAATGAACTATGGCTTGTAAGAAAACACAGATCCTGAGGTTTAACTCCGTTTCTGAAGGAAAATTCAGACCAGTGTTTTCATCCATGGATAACAAGCTGTTTTTACGCAAGAAGCATCCTACTCTCTTCAGCGTTTCCAATACAAAAAGAAACATGAGAATGCCTAGGAAAAAAGAACTGTGACTCCTCCTCATACAGACAATATGAAGTTCAACTCAGCTTATGAATCTGACACAAACCACATCTCCTCTTACATAAATGCTCTTTAGTTAATAGTTAGAATCGCGTTGGGTTCATGAACTGCGAAAAAACATTTGAGCTCAAAATTCACTGGGTTTACCAGAAATGAATTCTTGCTTGTTGGAAGACACAGATACGGGGGTTTAACTCAGTGTCTGAAGTAAATTCAGACCAGAGTTCTCATCCCTGAAACACACACTGTTTTCACACAAGAAGGAAGCACTTCTTTCCAGAGTCTAAAATACAGCAAGAACCATGAGCATGCCCTGTAAAAAGAACTTTTTCCTACTCAAACGCACCATATGTAGTTCAACTCTGCTTATGAAACTGGTACAAATCACAGCTACTCTTAAATAAATGCTCTTTAGTTAATAGAGATAATCGCCTTAGGTTGGTGAACTTGGAAAAATCATTTGAGCCCAAAATTCACTGGGTTTACCAGAAATGAACTCTTGCTTGTAGGTAGACACAGGTCCTCGGGTTTAACTCCGATTCTGAAGGGAAATTCAGACCAGTGTTCTCATCCATGAAACACATGCTGTTTTAGCGCAAGAAGCATCCTCTTCTTTCTAGCATCTCCAATACAGAAAAAATCATGAGAATGCCCAGAAAAAAATAACTGTGTTTCCTCCTCTTACAGACCATATGCAGTTCAACTTTGCTTATGAAACTGATACAAACCACGGCTCCTCTTACATAAATGCTCTTTAGTTAATAGTGAGAATTGTGTTGGGTTCTTGAACTGCGAAAAAATATTTGAGCCCAAAATTCACTGGGTTTACCAGAAATGAACTCTTGCTTGTAGGAAGACACAGATCCTGCGGTTTAACTCCGTGTCTGAACGAAATTCAGACCAGAGTTCTCATCCCTGAAACACACACTGTTTTCACGCAAGAAGCAAGGTCTTCTTTCCAGAGTCTAAAATACAGCAAGAACCATGAGCATTCCCTGTAATAAAGAACTGTTTCCTACTCAAATGCACCATATGTAGTTCAACTCTGCTTATGAAACTGATACAAACCACAGCTCCTCTTACATAAATGCTCTTTAGTTAATAGTGATAATCGCCTTAGGTTGGTTAACTGCGAAAAATCATTAGAGCCCAATATTCACTGGGTTTATCCGAAATGAACTCTTGCTTGTAGGAAGACACAGATCCTGGTGTTAACTCTGATTCTGAAGGTAAATTCAGAGCAGTGTTCTCATCCATGAAATACATGCTGTTTTAACACTAGAAGCATCCTCTTCTTTCCAGCGTCTCCAAAACAGGAAGAATCATGAGGATGCCCTGAAAAAAATAACTGTTTTTCCTCCTCATACAGACCATATGCAGTTCAACTCTGCTTATGAAACTGACCCAAACCACAGCACCTCTTACATAAATGCTCTTTAGTTAATAGTGAGAATCGCAATGGGTTTCTGAACTGTGAAAAATCATTTGAGCCCAAAATTCACGTGGTTTACCAGAAATGAACTCTTGCTTGTAGGAAGACACAGATCCTGTGGTTTAACTCTGTTTCTGAAGGAAATTCAGACCAGTGTTCTCATCAATGAAACACACTCTGTTTCTCATACGGACCATATGTAGTTCAACTCTGCTTATGAAACTGATACAAACCACAGCTCCTCTTACATAAATGCTCTTTAGTTAATAGTGAGAATCGCGTTGTGTTCATGAACTGCGAAAAATCATTAGAGCCCCAAATAAACTGGGATAACCAGAAATGAACTCCTGCTTGTAGGAAGACACAGATCCTGTGGTTTAACTCTGTTTCTGAATGTAAAATCAGACATGTGTTCTCATTCATGAAACACACTCTGTTTTCAAAAAGAAGCAAGCTCTTCTTTCCAGCGTCTCCAATACTGCAAGAACCATGAGCATGCCCAGAAAAAAAGAACTGTGTTTCCTATTCATACGGACCATATGTAGTTGAACTCTGCTTATGAAACTGATACAAACCACAGCTCCTCTTACATAAATGCTCTTTAGTTAATAGTGAGAATCGTGTTGGGTTCGTGAACTGCGAAAATCATTTGAGCCCAAAATTCACTGGGTTTACCAGAAATGGACTCTGGCTTGTAGGAAGACACAGATGCTGTGGTTTAACTCCGTTTCTGAAAGAAAATTCAGACCAGTGTTTTCATCCATGGATAACATGCTCTTTTTACGCAAGAAGCATCCTCCTCTTTTAAGTGTTTCCAATACAGCAAGAAACATGAGAATGCCCAGGAAAAAAGAACTGTGACTCCTCCTCATACAGACCATATGAAGTTCAACTCTGCTTATGATTCTGACACAAACCACAGCTCCTCTTACATAAATTCTCTTTAGTTAATAGTTAGAATCGCATTGGGTTCGTGAACTGCGAAAAATCATTTGAGCTCAAAATTCACTGGGTTTACCAGATTATGAAGGTAAATTGTCTCATCCATGAAACACATGCTGAGAATTTTGGGCTCAAATTATTTTTCACAGTTCACCAACCCAAACAGATTCTCACTATTAACTAAAGAGCACTTATGTGCTCAAAATTCACTGGGTTTACCAGAAATGAACTCTTGCTTGTAGGAAGACACAGATCCGGGTTTTTAACTCAGTGTCTGAAGTAAATTCAGGCCAGAGTTCTCATCCCTGAAACACACACTGTTTTCAAGCAAGAAGCAAGGTCTTCTTTCCAGAGTCTAAAATACAGCAAGAACCATGAGCATTCCTTGTAAAAAAGAACTGTTTCCTACTCAAATGCACCATATGTAGTTCAACTCTGCTTATGAAACTGATAAAAACCTCAGCTCCTCTTACATAAATGGTCTTTAGTTAATAGTGATAATCGCCTTAGGTTGGTGAACAGCGAAAAATCATTTGAGCCCAATATTCACTGGGTTTACCAGAAATGAACTCTTGCCTGTAGGAAGACACAGATCCTGGAAGAAACATGAGGAGGCCCAGAAAAAAATAACTGTGTTTCCTCCTCATACAGACCATATGCAGTTCAACTCTGCTTATGAAACTGACACAAACCACAGTTCCTCTTACATAAATGCTCTTTAGTTAAAAGTGAGAATCGCAATGGGTTTCTGAACTGTGAAAAATCATTTGAGCCCAAAATTCACTTGCTTTACCAGAAATGAACTCTTGCTTCTAGGAAGACACAGATCCTGTGGTATAACTCTGTATCTGAAGGAAATTCAGACCAGTGTTCTCATCCCTGAAAAACACTCTGTTTTAAAGCAAGAATCATCATCTTCTTTCCAGTGTCTCCAATACAATAAGAACCATGAGCATGGCAAGAAAAAAAGAACTGTGTTTCCTACTCATACATACCATATGTAGTTCAACTCTGCTTATGAAACTGATACAAACCACCTCCTCTTAGATAAATTTTCTTTAGTTAATAGTGATAATCACATTGGGTACTTGAACTGTGTAAAATCTTTTGAGCCTAAAATTCACTCAGTTTACCAGAAATGAACTCTTGCTTGTAGGAAGATATAGATCATGTGGTTTAACTCCGTTTTGGAAGGGAAATTCAGACCAGAGTTCTCATTCATGAGACACTGTGTTTTAATGCAAAAAGCAAGCTCTTCTTTCCAGAGTCTCAAATACAGCAAGAACCATGACCATGCCCCAAAATAAAGAACTGTGTTTCCTAGTCATACGGACCATATGTAGTTCAACTCTGCTTATGAAACTGATACAAACCACAGCTCCTCTAAGATAAATCCGCTTAAGTTAATAGTTTGAATAGCGTTTGGTTCGTGAACTGCGAAATATCATTTGAGCCCAAAATTCACTTGGTTTAACAGAAATGAACTCTTGATTGTAGGATGACACAGATCCTGTGGTTTACCTCTGTTTCTGAAGGTAAATTCAGAGCAGTGTTCTCATCCATGAAACTCACTCTGTTTTCACGCAAGAAGCAAGCTCTTCTTTGCAGCGTCTCCAATACAACAAGAACCATGTGCATGCCCAGAAAAAAAGAACTGTGTTTCCGACTCATACGGACCATATGTAGTTCAACTCTGCTTATGAAACTGAAACAAACCACAGCTCCTCTTACATAAATGCTCTTTAGTTAATAGTGATAGTCACGTTGGGTTCAGGAACTGTGTAAAATTATTTAAGCCGAAAATTCACTTGGTTTACCAGAAATGAACTCTTGCTTGTAGGAAGATACAGATCCTGTGGTTTAACTCCGTTTCTGAAGGGAAATTCAGACCAGAGTTCTCATCCCTGAAACACACTCTGATTTAATGCAAGAAGCAAGCTCTTCTTTCAAGCGTCTCCAATACAGCAAGAACAATGAGCCTGCCTTCAAAAAAGAACTATTTTTCCTACTCACACGGAACATATGTAGATCAACTCTGCTTATGAAACTGATACAGACCACAGCTCCTCTTAAATAAAAGCTCTTTAGTTAATAGTGAGAATTGCATTGGGTTTTTGAAATGTGTAAAATCATTAGAGCCCAAAATTCACTTGGATTAACAAAAATGAACTCTGGCTCGTAGGAAGACACAGTTCCTGGGGTTTAACTCCGTTTCTGAAGGGAAATTCAGACCAGTGTTCTCATCCATGAAACATACTTTTTATTAACACAAGAAGCAACCTCTTCTTTGCAGCGTCTCCAATACAACAAGAACCATGTGCATGCCCAGAAAAAAAGAACTGTGTTTCTGACTCATACGGACCATATGTAGTTAAATTCTGCTTATGGAACTGAAACAAAGCACAGCTCCTCTAACATAAATCCTATTTAGTTAACAGTGAGAATCGCGTTGGGTTTGTGAACTGCGAAAAATCATTTGAGCCCAAAGTTCTCTGGGTTTACCAGAAATGAACTCTTGCTTGTAGGGAGACACAGATCATGGGGTTTAAATCCGTTTCTGAACGGAAATTCATACCAGAGTTCTCATCCTTGAAACACACTCTGTTTTAAGGCAAGAAGCAAGCTCTTCTTTCCAGAGTCTCCAATACAGTAAGAACCATGAGCATGCCCAGAAAAAATGAACTGTGTTTCCTACTCATACGGAACATATGTAGTTCAACTCTGCTTATGAAACTGATACAAACCACAGCTCCTCTCACATAAATGCTCTTTAGTTAATAGTGAGAATCGCGTTGGGTTGGTGAACAGCAAAAAATTATTTGAACCCAAAATTCACTGGGTTAACCAGAAATGAACTCTTGCTTGTAGGAAGACACAGATCCTGGGGTTTAACTCCGTTTCTGAAGGGAAATTCAGACCAGAGTTCTCATCCCTGAAACACACTCTGCTTTAATGCAAGAATCATCCTCTTCTTTCCAGCGACTCCAATATAGTAACAAATATGAGCATGCCCTGAAAAAAACCTGTTTTCCTACTCATACAGACCATGTGTAGTTCAACTGTACTCATGAAACTGATACAAACCACAGCTCCTGTTACATACAAGCTCTTTAGTTAATAGTGAGAATCGCATAGGGTTTGTGAACTGCGAAAAATCATTTGAGCCCAAAATTCACTGGGTTTACCAGAACTGAACTCTTGCTTGTAGGAAGACATGGATCCTGAGGTTTGACTCCGTTTCTGAAGGGAAATTCAGAACAGAATTCTCAACCCTGATAAACACTCTGTTTTAATCCATGAATCATCCCCTTCTTTCCAGGGTCTCCAATACTGAAAAAAACCATGAGCATGCCAAGAAAAAAAGAACTGTATTTCCTACTAATACAGACCATATGTAGTCCTCTCTGCTTATGAAACCGATACACACCACAGCTCCTCTTTCATAAATGCTCTTTAGTTAATAGTGATAATCGCGTTGGGTTCTAGAACTGTATAAAATCATTTGAGCCCATAATTCACTTGGTTTACCAGAAATGAACTCTTTCTTGTAGGAAGACAGAGATCCTGGGGTTTAACTCCGTTTCTGAAGGGAAATTCAGACAAGAGTTCTCATCCATGAAACACACTCTGTTTTAACAAAAGAAGCAAGCTCTTCTTTCCAGCGTCTCCAATACAGCAAGAACCATGAGCATGCCCAGAAAAAAAGAATTGTGTTTCCTACTCATACTTACCATATGTAGTTCAACTCTGCTTATGAAACTGATACAAACCACAGCTCCTGTTACATACAAGCTCTTTAGTTAATAGTGAGAATCGCGTAGGGTTTGTGAACTGCGAAAAATCATTTGAGCCCAAAATTCACTGGGATTACCAGAAATGAACTCATGCTTGTAGGAAGACACAGATCCTGGGGTTTATCTCCGTTTCTGAAGGCAAATTCAGACCAGAGTTCTCATCCCTGAAAAAAACTCAGTTTTAAGTCAAGAATCATCCCCTTCTATCCAGCGTCTCCAATACTGCAAGCACCATAAGCATGTCCAGAAAAAAAGAACTGTGTGTCCTACTCATACTGACCATATGTAGTTCATCTCAGCTTATGAACTGATACAGACTACAGCTCCTCTAACATAAATGCTCTTTAGTTAATAGTGATAATCGCGTTGGGTTCTAGAATTGTGTAATGTCATTTGAGCCGAAAATTCACTTGGTTTGCCAGAAATGAACTCTTGCTGGTAGGTAGACACAGATCCTGGGGTTTAACTCCGTTTGTGAAGGGAAATTCAGAACAGAGTTCTCATCCCTGAAACACACTCTGTTTTAACGAAGAAGCAAGCTCTTCTTTCCAGAGTCTAAAATACAGCAAGAACCATGAGCATGGTCTGAAAAAAAGAACTGTGTTTGCTATTCATACGGACCATATGTAGTTCAACTCTGCTTATGAATCTGATACAAACCACAGCTCCTGTTACATACATGCTCTTTAGTTAATAGTGACAATCACGGTTGGGTTCTAGAACTGTGTAAAATCATTGGAGCAGAAAATTCTCTTTGTTTAACAGAAATGAATTCTTGCTGGTAGGAAGACACAGATCCTGGGGTTTAACTCCGTTTGTGAAGGGAAATTCAGACCAGAGCTCTCATCTCTGAAACACACTCTGCTTTAATGCAAGAATCATCCTCTTCTTTCCAGCGACTCCAATATAGTAAGAAATATGAGCATGCCCTGAAAAAAAACCTGTTTTTCCTACTCATACGGACCCTGTGTAGTTCAACTGTGCTTATGAAACTGATACAAACCACAGCTCCTGTTACATACAAGCTCTTAAGTTAATAGTGAGAATCGCGTTGGGTTCCTGAACTGCAAAAAATCATTTGAGCCCAAAATTCACTGGGTTTACCAGAAATGAACACTTGTTTGTAGGAAGACACAGATCCTGGGGTTTATCTCCATTTCTGAAGGGAAATTCAGACCAGAGTTCTCATCCATGAAACACACTCTGTTTTTATGCAAGAAGCAAGCTCTTCTTTCCAGAGTCTCCAATACAGCAAGAACCATGAGCATGCCCAGAAAAAAAGAACTGTGTTTCCTACTCATACGCAATATATGTAGTTCAACTCTGCTTATGAAACTGATGCAAACCACAGCTCCTCTTACATAAATGCTCTTTAGTTAATAGTGAGAATCGCGTTGGGTTCCTGAACTGCAAAAAATCATTTGAGCCCAAAATTCACTGGGTTTACCAGAAATGAACACTTGCTTGTAGGAAGACAGAGATCCTGGGGTTTAACTCCATTTCTGAAGGCAAATTCAGACCAGAGTTCTCAACCCTGAAAAAAACTCTGTTTTAAGGCAAGAATCATCCTCTTCTATCCAGCGTCTCCAATAATGTAAAAAACATCTGCATTCCCAGAAAAAAGAACTGCGTTTCCTATTCATACAGACCATATGTAGTGAAATTCTGGTTATGACACTGATACAACCCACAGCTCCTCTTACATAATTGCTCTTTAGTTAATAGTGAGAATCACGTTGGGTTTCCGTACTGGGAAAAAACATTTGAGCACAAAATTCACTGGGTTTTCCTGAAATGAACTCTTGCTTGTAGGAAGACACAGATCCTGGGGTTTAACTCCATTTCTGAAGGTAAATTCAACCAGAATTCTCAACCCTGAAAAACACTCTGTTTTACGGCAAGAATCATCCTCTTCTTTCCACTTTCTCCAATACACTAAGAACCATGAGCATGCCCAGAAAAAAGAAAACTGTTTTTCCTACTCATACGGACCATATGTAGTTCAAATCTGCTTATGAAATGATACCTACTACAGCTCCTCCTATATAAATGCTCTTTAGTTAATAGTGATAATCGTGTTGTGTTCTAGAACTGTGTAAACTCATTTGAGCCGAAAATTCACTTGGTTTGCCAGAAATGAACTCTTGCTGGAAGGAAGACCCAGATCCTGGGGTTTAACTCCGTTTGTGAAGGGAAATTAAGACCAGAGTTCTCATCCCTGAAACATACTCTGTTTTAACGAAGAAGCAAGATCTTCTTTCCAGAGTCTAAAACACAGCAACAACCATGAGCATGCTCTGAAAAAAAGAACTGTGTTTGCTATTCATACAGACCATATGTAGTTCAACTCTGCTTATGAATCTGATACAAACCACAGCTCCTGTTACATACATGCTCTTTAGTTAATAGTGATAATCACGGTTGGGTTCTAGAACTGTGTAAAATCATTGGAGCAGAAAATACTCTTTGTTTAACAGAAATGAATTCTTGCTGGTAGGAAGACACAGATCCTGGGGTTTAACTCCGTTTGTGAAGGGAAATTCAGACCAGAGTTCTCATCTCTGAAACACACTCTGCTTTAATGCAAGAATCATCCTCTTCTTTCCAGCAACTCCAATATAGTAAGAAATATGAGCATGCCCTGAAAAAAAACCTGTTTTTCCTGCTCATACAGACCATGTGTAGTTCAACTGTGCTTATGAAACTGATACAAACCACAGCTCCTCTTACATAAATGCTCTTTAGTTAATAGTGATAATCGCGACGGGTTCTAGAACTGTGTAAAATCATTTGAGCCGAAAATTCACTTGGTTTACAAGAAATGAACTCTTGTTTGTAGGAAGACACAGATCCTGGGGTTTAACTTCCTTTCTGAAGGGAATTTCAGACCAGAGTTGTCATCCCTGAAACACACTCTGTTTTAACGAAGAAGCAAGCTCTTCTTTCCAGAGTCTAAAATACAGCAAGAACCATGAGCATTCCCAGAAAAAAAGAACTGTGCTTCCTACTCATACAGACCATATGTAGTTAAACTCTGGTTATGAAACTGATTCAAACCACAGATCCTCTTACATAATTCCTCTTTAGTTAATAGTGAGAATCGCGTTGGGTTTCTGTACTGGGAAAAAACATTTGAGCACAAAATTCACAGGGTTTTCCTGAAATGAACTCTTGATTGTAGGAAGACACAGATCCTGGCGTTTAACTCCATTTCTGAAGGTAAATTCAAACAGAATTCTCAACCCTGAAAAACACTCTGTTTTAAGGCAAGAATCATCCTCTTCTTTCCACATTCTCCAATACACTAAGAACCATAAGCATACCCAGAAAAAAAAAAAACTGTGTTTCCTACTTATACGGACCATATGTAGTTCAACTCTGCTCATGAAATGATAGAGACCACAGCTCCTCTTACATGAATGCTCTTTAGTTAATAGTGAGAATCACGAAGGGTTCGTGAACAGCGAAAAATCATTTGAGCCCAAAATTTCCTGGGTTTACCAGAAATGAACTCTTGCTTATAGGAAGACACCGATATTGGGGTTGAACTTCATTTCTGAAGGGAAATTCAGACCAGAGTTCTCATCCCTGAAACACACTCTTTTTTAACGAAGAAGTAAGCTCTTCTTTCCAGCATCTACAATACAGCAAGAAACATGAGCATGCCCAGAATAATGAACTGTGTTTCCTACTCATATGGAACATATCTAGCTGAATTCTGCTTATGAAACTGTAAAAAAACCACAGCATCTTTTACATAGATGCTCTTTTGTTAATAGTGAAAATCGTATTGGGTTCTTGTACTGTGTAAATTCATTTGAGCTGAAAAATCACTGAGTTTACCAGAAATGAACTCTTGCTTGTAGGAAGACACAGAGCATTTGGTTTAACTCCATTTCTGAAGGCAAATTCAGACCAGTGTTCTCATCCATGAAACACACTCTATTTTAAGGCAAAGAGCATGCTATTCTTTCCAGCGTCTGCAATATAACAAGAAACATGAGCATGCCCAGAAAAAATGAACTGTGTTTCCTACTCATACGGAACATATCTAGTTGAACTCTGCTCATGAAACTGTAACAAACCACAGCATTTCTCACAGAGATGCTCTTTAGTTAAAAGTGAAAATCGTGTTGGGTTCGTGAACTGTCAAAATTCATTTGAGTCAAAAACCACTGGATTTACTGGAAATGAACTCATGCTTGTAGTTAGACACAGAGCCTTTGGTTTAACTCCGTTTGTGAAGGGCAATTAAGACCAGTGTTCTCATCCATGAAACACACTCTGTTTTAATGTGAAGAGCAAGCTCTTCTTTCCAGCATCTGCAATTGGGCAAGAAATATGAGCATGCCCAGAATAATGAACTGTGTTTCCTACTCATACGGAACATATCTAGCTGAACTCTGATTATGAAACTGTAACAAACCACAGCATCTTTTACATAGATGCTCTTTTGTTAATAGTGAAAACCCTGTAGGGTTCGTAAACTGGGTAAATTCATTTGAGCCGAAATATCACTGGGTTTACCGGAAATGAACTTTTGCTTGTAGGAAGACACAGAGCCTTTGGTTTAACTCTTTTTCTGAAGGAAAATTCAGACCAGTGTTCAAATCCATGAAACACATTCTGTTTTAACGCAAGAAGCATGCTCTTCTTTCGAGCGTCTCCAATACAGCAAGAAACATGAGCATGCCCAGAAAAAAAGAACTGTGCTTCCTACTCATACAGACCATATCTAGTAGAACTCTGCTTATGAAACTGTAACAAACCACAGCATCTCTTACATAGATGCTCTTTATTTAATAGTGAAAAACGTTTGCGTTCTTGAACTGTGTAAATTCATTTGAGCCGAAAAATCAAAGGGTTTACCAGAAATGAACTCTTGATTGTAGGAAGAAACAGAGCCTTTGGTTTAAATCGTTTGTGAAGGGAAATTCAGACCAGTGTTCTCATCCCTGAAACACCCTGTTTTAACGCAAGAAGCATCCTCTTTTGTCCAGCGTCTCCAATACAGCAAGAAACATGAGCATGCCCATTAAAAAAGAACTGTGTTTCATACTCATACGGACCATATTTAGTTGAACTCTTCTTATGAAACTGTAACAAACTACAGCATCTTTTACATAGATGCTCTTTTGTTAATAGTGAAAATCCTGTAGGGTTCGTAAACTGGGTAAATTCATTTGAGCCGAAATATCACTGGGTTTACCGGAAATGAACTCTTGCTTGTAGGAAGACACAGAGCCTTTGGTTTAACTCTTTTTCTGAAGGAAAATTCAGACCAGTGTTCAAATCCATGAAACACACTCTGTTTTAACGCAAGAAGCATGCTCTTCTTTCCAGCATCTCCAATACAGCAAGAAACATGAGCATGCCCAGAAAAAAAGAACTGTATTTCCTACTCAAAAGGACAGTGTCTAGTTCAACTCTCCTTATGAAACTCATACAAACCACAGCATCTTTTCATAGATGCTCTTTAGATAAAAGTGAAAATCGTGTTGGGTTCTTGAACTGTGTAAATTCTTTTGAGCTGAAATATCACTGGTTTTACCGGAAATGAACACTTGCTTGTATGAAGGCACAGAACCTTTGGTTTAACTCTGTTTCTGAAGGAATATTCAGACCAGAAATCTCATCCATGAAACACACTCTGTTTTTACGCAAGAAGCATACTCTTTTGTCCAGCGTCTCCAATACAGCAAGAATCATGAGCATGCCTAGAAAAAAATTACTGTATATCCTCCTCAAAAGGACTGTGTCTAGTTCAAGTCTGCTTATGAAACTCATACAAACCACAGCATCTCTACATAGATGAACTTTAGTTAATAGTGAATATCGTGTTGGGTTCCTGAACTGTGTAAATTCATTACAGCCGAAAAATCACTGGGTTTACCCGAAAGGAACTCTTGCATTTAGGCAGACAGAAAGCCTTTGGTTTAACTCCGTTTCTGAAGGGCAATTCAGACCAGTGTTCTAATCCATGAAACACACTCTGTTTTAACACAAAGAGCATGTTATTCTTTCCAGCGTCTGCAATATAGCAAGAAACATGAGCATGCCCAGAAAAAAGAACTGTGCTTCCTACTCATACAGACCATATCTAGTAGAACTCTGCATATGAAACTGTAACAAACCACAGCATCTCTTACATAGAAGCTCTTTAGTTAATAGTGAAAAAAATTTGGTTTTGTGAACTGTGTAAATTCATTTGAGCCGAAAAATCAAAGGGTGTACCAGAAATGAACTCTTAATTGTAGGAAGACACAGAGCCTTCGGTTTAACTCTGTTTCTGAAGGAAAATTCAGACCAGTGCTCAAATCAATGAAACACACTCTGTTTTAACACAAGAAGCATACTCTTCTGTCCAGCGTCTCCAATACAGCAAAAAACATGAGCATGCCTAGAAAAAAATTACTGTATGTCCTACTCAAAAGGACTGTGTCTAGTTCAACTCTGCTTATGAAACTCATACAAACAACAGCATCTCTTCATAGATGAACTTTAGTTAATAGTGAATATCGTGTTGGGTTCCTGAACTGTGTAAATTCATTACAGCCGAAAAATCACTGGGTTTACCGGAAAGGAACTCTTGCATTTAGGCAGACAGAAAGCCTTTGGTTTAACTCCGTTTCTGAAGGGAAATTCAGACAAGTGTTCAAATCAATGAAACACACTCTGTTTTAACGCAAGAAGCATGCTCTTCTGTCCAGGGTCTCCAATACAGCATGAAACATGAGCAAGCCCAGAAAAAAAGAGACTGTATTTCCTACTCAAAAGGACAGTGTCTAGTTCAACTCTGCTTATGAAACTCATACAAACCAGAGCATCTTTTCATAGATGCTCTTTAGTTAAAAGTAAAACTTGTGTTGGGTTCTTGAACTGTGTAAATTCATTTGAGCCGAAATATTACTGGGTTTACGGGAATTGAACTCTTGCTTGTAGGAAGACACAGAACTTTCGGTTTAACTCCGTTTCTGAAGGGTAAATCAGATCAGTGTTCTCATCCATGAAACACACTCTGTTTTAACGCAAAGAGCATGCTCTTCTTTCCAGCGTCTCCAATACAGCAAGAACCAAGACCATGCCCCCCCCCAAAAAAAAACTGTGTTTCCTACTCATACAGACCTTATGTAGTTCAACTCTGTTTATGAAACTGATACAAAACACATCTCCTCTTACATAGATGCTATTTAGTTAATAGTGAAAATAGTATTGGTTTCGTGAACTGTGTAAATTCATTTGAGCCGAAAAATAACTGGGTTTACCGGAAATGAAAGCTTGCATTTAGGAGGACACAGAGCATGGCATTAAACTCCGATTCTAAAGGGAAATTCAGGAAAGTGTTCTCATCAAGGAAACATAGTCTGGTTTAATGCCAGAAGCATGCTCTTCTTTCCAGCCTCTGCAATACAGCAAGAAAAATGAGCATGCTCTTTAGTTAATAGTGAAAAACGTGTTAGGTTCCTGAACTGTGTAAATTCATTTGAGCCAAAAAATCACTGGGATTACCGGAAATGAACTCTTGCTTGTAGGAAGACAGAGAGATTTGGTTTAACTCTATTTGTGAAGTGAAATTCAGACCAGTGGTTTCATCCATGAAACACCCTCTGTTTTAACCCAAGAAGCATCCTCTTCTGTCCAGCGTCTCCAATACAGCAAGAGAAACATGAGCATGCCCAGAAAAAAAGAACTGTGTTTCGTACTCATAAGGACAAATTCTTGATGAACTCTGCTTATGAAACTGTAACAAACCACAGCATCTTTTACATAGATGCTCTTTTGTTAATAGTGAAAATCGTGTTGCGTTCGTAAACTGTGTAAATTCATTTGAGCCGAAAAATCACTGGGTTTACCAGAAATGAACTCTTGCATTTAGGAAGACACAGAGCCTTTGGTTTAACTCAGTTTCTGAAGGGAAATTCAGACCAGTGTTCTCATCCATGAAGCACACTCTGTTTTAACGCAAAGAGCATGCTCTTCTTTCCAGCGTCTCCAATACAGCAAGAAACGTGAGCATGCCCAGAAAAAAAGAACTGTATTTCCTACTCAAAAGGACAGTGTCTAGTTCAACTCTGCTTATGAAACTCGTACATACCACAGCATCTTTTCCTAGATGCTCTTTAGTTAAAAGTAACATTCGTGTTGGGTTCTTGAACTGTGTAAATTCATTTGAGCCCAAATATCACTGGGTTTACAGGAAATGAACTCTTGCATTTAAGAAGACACAGAGACTTTGGTTTAACTCCATTTGTGAAGGGAAATTCAGACCATTGTTCTCATCCATGAAACACACTCTGTTTTAACGCAAAGAGCATCCTCTTCTTTCTAGCGTCTCTAATACAGCAAGAAACATGAGCATGCCCAGATAAAATGAACTGTGTTTCCTACTCATATGGACCATATCTAGTTGAACTCTGCTTATGAAACTGTAACAAACCACAGCATCTCTTACATGGATTCTCCTTAGTTAATAGTGAAAAACGTTTGAGTTCATGAACTGTGTATATTCATTTGAGCCGAAAAATCATTGGGTTTAACAGAAATGAACTCTTGCTTGTAGGAAGACACTGAGTCTTTGGTTTAACTCTGTTTCTGAAGGGACATTCAGACCAGTGTTCAAATCCATGAAACACACTCTGTTTTAACACAAGAAGCATGCTCTTCTTTCCAGGGTCTCCAATACAGCAAGAAACGTGAGCATGCCCAGAAAAAAAGAACTGTATTTCCTACTCAAAAGGACAGTGTCTAATTCAACTCTGCTTATGAAACTCATACATACCACAGCATCTTTTCATAGATGCTCTTTAGTTAATAGTGAAAATCGTGTTGGGTTTGTGAACTGCGTAAATTCATTTGAGCCGAATAATCACTGGGTTTACTGGAAATGAATTCTTGCTTGTAGGAAGACTCAGAGCCTTTTGTTTAACTCCATTTGTGAAGGGTAATTCAGAACAGTGTTCTCATCCATGAAACACACTCTGTTTTAAAGCAACGAGCATGCTCTTCTTTCCAGCGTCTCTATACAGCAAGAAACATAAGCATGATCAGAAAAAAAGAACTGTGTTTCCTACTCATACGGACCATATCTAGTTGAACTCTGCTTATGAAACTGTAACAAACCACAGCATCTCTTACATACATGCTCCTTAGTTAATAGTGAAAAACGTTTGGGTTCATGAACTGTGTAAATTCATTTGAGCCGAAAAATCAAAGGGTGTACCAGAAATGAACTCTTCATTGCAGGAAGACACAGAGCCTTTGGTTTAACTCGTTTGTGAAGGGAAATTCAGACCAGTGTTCTCATCCATGAAACACCCTCTGTTTTAACGCAAGAAGCGTCCTCTTCTGTCCAGTGTCTCCAATACAGCAAGAAATATGAGCATGCCCAGAAAAATGAACTGTGTTTGGTAGTCATATGGACCATATCTAGTTGAACTCTGCTTATGAAACTGTAACAAACCACAGCATCTTTTACATAGATGCTCTTTTGTTAATAGTGAAAAACATGTTGGGTTCGTGAACTGTGTAAATTCATGTGAGCCGAAATATCACTGGGTTTACGGGAAATGAACTCTTGCTTTTAGGAAGACACAGAACCTTTGCTTTAACTCCGTTTCTGAAGGAATAATCAGACCAGTATTCTCATTCATGAAACACACTCTGTTTTAACGCAAGGAGCATGATCTACTTCTAGCATCTCCCATACAGCAAGAAACATGAGCATGCCCAGAAAAAAATTACTGTATGTCCTACTCAAAATGACTGTGTCTAGTTCAACTCTGCTTATGAAACTCATACAAACCAGAGCATCTCTTCATAGATGCTCTTTAGTTAATAGTGAAAATCGTGTTGGGATCCTGAACTGTGAAAATTCATTAGAGCCAAAAATTCACTGGGTGTACTGGAAATGAACTCTTGCATTTAGGAAGACACAGAGAGTTTGGTTTAACTCAGTTTCTGAAGGGAAATTCAGACCAGAGTTCTCATCCATGAAGCACACTCTGTTTTAACGCAAAGAGCATGCTCTTCTTTCCAGTGTCTCTAATACAGCAAGAAAAATGAGCATGCCCAGAAAAAAAGAACTGTGTTTCCTACTCATACGGACCATATCTAGTGGAACTCTGCTTATGACACTGTAACAAACCACAGCATCTCTTACATAGATGCTCTTTAGTTAATAGTGAAAAACGTGTTAGGTTCCTGAACTGTGTAAATTCATTTGAGCCAAAAAATCACTGGGATTACCGGAAATGAACTCTTGCTTGTAGGAAGACAGAGAGATTTGGTTTAACTCTATTTGTGAAGTGAAATTCAGACCAGTGGTTTCATCCATGAAACACCCTCTGTTTTAACCCAAGAAGCATCCTCTTCTGTCCAGCGTCTCCAATACAGCAAGAGAAACATGAGCATGCCCAGAAAAAAAGAACTGTGTTTCGTACTCATAAGGACAAATTCTTGATGAACTCTGCTTATGAAACTGTAACAAACCACAGCATCTTTTACATAGATGCTCTTTTGTTAATAGTGAAAATCGTGTTGCGTTCGTAAACTGTGTAAATTCATTTGAGCCGAAAAATCACTGGGTTTACCAGAAATGAACTCTTGCATTTAGGAAGACACAGAGCCTTTGGTTTAACTCAGTTTCTGAAGGGAAATTCAGACCAGTGTTCTCATCCATGAAGCACACTCTGTTTTAACGCAAAGAGCATGCTCTTCTTTCCAGCGTCTCCAATACAGCAAGAAACGTGAGCATGCCCAGAAAAAAAGAACTGTATTTCCTACTCAAAAGGACAGTGTCTAGTTCAACTCTGCTTATGAAACTCGTACATACCACAGCATCTTTTCCTAGATGCTCTTTAGTTAAAAGTAACATTCGTGTTGGGTTCTTGAACTGTGTAAATTCATTTGAGCCCAAATATCACTGGGTTTACAGGAAATGAACTCTTGCATTTAAGAAGACACAGAGACTTTGGTTTAACTCCATTTGTGAAGGGAAATTCAGACCATTGTTCTCATCCATGAAACACACTCTGTTTTAACGCAAAGAGCATCCTCTTCTTTCTAGCGTCTCTAATACAGCAAGAAACATGAGCATGCCCAGATAAAATGAACTGTGTTTCCTACTCAGATGGACCATATCTAGTTGAACTCTGCTTATGAAACTGTAACAAACCACAGCATCTCTTACATGGATTCTCCTTAGTTAATAGTGAAAAACGTTTGAGTTCATGAACTGTGTATATTCATTTGAGCCGAAAAATCATTGGGTTTAACAGAAATGAACTCTTGCTTGTAGGAAGACACTGAGTCTTTGGTTTAACTCTGATTCTGAAGGGACATTCAGACCAGTGTTCAAATCCATGAAACACACTCTGTTTTAACACAAGAAGCATGCTCTTCTTTCCAGGGTCTCCAATACAGCAAGAAACGTGAGCATGCCCAGAAAAAAAGAACTGTATTTCCTACTCAAAAGGACAGTGTCTAGTTCAACTCTGCTTATGAAACTCATACATACCACAGCATCTTTTCATAGATGCTCTTTAGTTAATAGTGAAAATCGTGTTGGGTTTGTGAACTGCGTAAATTCATTTGAGCCGAATAATCACTGGGTTTACTGGAAATGAATTCTTGCTTGTAGGAAGACTCAGAGCCTTTTGTTTAACTCCATTTGTGAAGGGTAATTCAGAACAGTGTTCTCATCCATGAAACACACTCTGTTTTAAAGCAACGAGCATGCTCTTCTTTCCAGCGTCTCTATACAGCAAGAAACATAAGCATGATCAGAAAAAAAGAACTGTGTTTCCTACTCATACGGACCATATCTAGTTGAACTCTGCTTATGAAACTGTAACAAACCACAGCATCTCTTACATACATGCTCCTTAGTTAATAGTGAAAAACGTTTGGGTTCATGAACTGTGTAAATTCATTTGAGCCGAAAAATCAAAGGGTGTACCAGAAATGAACTCTTCATTGCAGGAAGACACAGAGCCTTTGGTTTAACTCGTTTGTGAAGGGAAATTCAGACCAGTGTTCTCATCCATGAAACACCCTCTGTTTTAACGCAAGAAGCGTCCTCTTCTGTCCAGTGTCTCCAATACAGCAAGAAATATGAGCATGCCCAGAAAAATGAACTGTGTTTGGTAGTCATATGGACCATATCTAGTTGAACTCTGCTTATGAAACTGTAACAAACCACAGCATCTTTTACATAGATGCTCTTTTGTTAATAGTGAAAAACGTGTTGGGTTCGTGAACTGTGTAAATTCATGTGAGCCGAAATATCACTGGGTTTACGGGAAATGAACTCTTGCTTTTAGGAAGACACAGAACCTTTGCTTTAACTCCGTTTCTGAAGGAATAATCAGACCAGTATTCTCATTCATGAAACACACTCTGTTTTAACGCAAGGAGCATGATCTACTTCTAGCATCTCCCATACAGCAAGAAACATGAGCATGCCCAGAAAAAAATTACTGTATGTCCTACTCAAAATGACTGTGTCTAGTTCAACTCTGCTTATGAAACTCATACAAACCAGAGCATCTCTTCATAGATGCTCTTTAGTTAATAGTGAAAATCGTGTTGGGATCCTGAACTGTGAAAATTCATTAGAGCCAAAAAGTCACTGGGTGTACTGGAAATGAACTCTTGCATTTAGGAAGACACAGAGAGTTTGGTTTAACTCAGTTTCTGAAGGGAAATTCAGACCAGAGTTCTCATCCATGAAGCACACTCTGTTTTAACGCAAAGAGCATGCTCCTCTTTCCAGCGTCTCTAATACAGCAAGAACCATGAGCATGCCCAGAAAAAAAGAACTGTGTTTCCTACTCATATGTACCATATCTAGTTGAACTCTGCTTATGGAACTGTAACAAACCACAGCATCTCTTACATAGATGCTCTTTAGTTAATAGTGAATATCGTCTGGGGTTCGTGAACTGTGTAAATTCATTTGAGCCAAAAAATCATTGGGTTTAACAGAATTGAACTCTTGCTTGTAGGAAGACACAGAGCCTTTGGTTTAACTCTGTTTCTGAAGGAAAATTCAGACCAGTGTTCAAATCCATGAAACACACTCTGTTTTAACGCAAGAAGCATGCTCTTCTTTCCAGGGTCTCCAATACAGCAAGAAACGTGAGCATGCCCAGAAAAAAAGAACTGTATTTCCTACTCAAAAGGACAGTATCTAGTTCAACTCTGCTTATGAAACTTATACAAACCACAGCATCTTTTCCTAGATGCTGTTTAGTTAAAAGTAAAACTCGTGTTGGGTTCTTGAACTGTGAAAATTCATTTGAGCCCAAATATCCCTGGGTTTACGGGAAATGAACTCTTGCATTTAAGAAGACACAGAGACTTTGGTTTAACTCCATTTGTGAAGGGAAATTCAGATCAGTGTTCTCATCCATTAAACACACTCTGTTTTAACGTAAAGAGCATGCTCTTCTTTCCAGTGTCTCTAATACAACAAGAAAAATGAGCATGCCCAGAAAAAAAGAACTGTGTTTCCTACTCATACGGACCATATCTAGTTGAACTCTGCTTATGACACTGTAACAAACCACAGGATCTCTTACATAGATGCTCTTAAGTTAATAGTGAAAAACGTGTTAGGTTCCTGAACTGTGTAAATTCATTTGAGCCAAAAAATCACTGGGTTTACCGGAAATGAACTCTTGCTTGTAGGAAGACCAAGAGCCTTTGGTTTAACTCTATTTGTGAAGTGAAATTCAGACCAGTGGTCTCATCCATGAAAGACCCTCTGTTTTAACGCAAGAAGCATCCTCTTCTTTCCAGCGTCTCCAATACAGCAAGAGAAACATGAGCATGCCCAGAAAAAAGAACTGTGTTTCGTACTCATACGGACAAATTCTTGTTGAACTCTGCTTATGAAACTGTAACAAACCACAGCATCTTTTGCATAGATGCTATTTATTTAATAGTGAAAATCGTGTTGTGTTCATGAACTGTGAAAATTCATTTGAGCTGAAAAATCACTGGGTTTACCGGAAATGAACACTTGCATTTAGGAAGACACAGAGCTTTTGGTTTAACTCTGTTTCTGAAGGGAAATTGAGACCATTGTTCTCATCCATGAAACACACTCTGTTTTAACGCAAAGAGCATGCTCTTCTTTCCAGCGTCTCTAATACAGCAAGAAACATGAGCATGCCCAGATAAAATGAACTGTGTTTCCTACTCATATGGACCATATCTAGTTGAACTCTGCTTATGAAACTGTAACAAACCACAGCATCTCTTACATATGCTCTCTTTAGTTAATAGTGAAAAACTTTTGAGTTCGTGAACTGTGTAAATTCATTTGAGCCGAAAAATCACAGGGTTTACCAGAAATGATCTCTTGCTTTTAGGAAGTCACAGAGCCTTTGGTTATTCTCCGTTTCTGAAGTGAAATTCAGACCAGAGTTGTCATCCATGAAACACACTCTGTTTAACGCAACGAGCATCCTCTTCTGTTCAGTGTCTCCAATACAGCAAGAATCATGAGCATGCCCATAAAAAAAGAACTGTGTTTCGTTCTCATAGGGACCATATCGAGTTGAACTCTGCTTATGAAACTGTAACAAACGACAGCATCTTTTACATAGATGCTCTTTTGTTAATAGTGAAAATAGTGTTGGGTTCGGGAACTGTGTAAATTCATTTGAGCCGAAAAATCACTGGGTTTAACGGAAATTAACTCTTGCTTGTAAGAAGACAAAGAGCCTTTGGTTTAACTCTGTTTCTGAAGGAAAATTCAGACCAGTGTTCAAATCCATGAAACACACTCTGTTTTAACGCATGAATCATGCTCTCTTTCCAGGGTATCCAATACAGCAAGAAACATGAGAATGCCCAGAAAAAAGAACTGTATTTCCTACTCAAAAGGACAGTGTCTAGTTCAACTCTGCTCATGAAACTCATACAAACCACAGCATCTTTTAATAGATGCTCTTTAGTTAAAAGTAAAACTCGTGTTGGGTTCTTGAACTGTGTAAATTCATTTGAGCCGAAATATCACTGGGTTTACCGGAAATGAACTATTGCATTTCGAAAGTCACAGAGCCTTTGGTTTAACTCCGTTTCTGAAGTGAAATTCAGACCAGTGTTCTCATCCATGAAACACACTCTATTTTAACAAACTAGCATGCTATTCTTTCCAGAGTCTCTAAAACAGCAAGAAACATGAGCATTCCCAGAAAAAAATTAATGTATGTCCTACTCAAAATTACTGTGTCTAGTTCAACTCTGCTTATGAAACTCATACAAACCAGAGCATCTCTTCAAGATGCTCTTTAGTTAATAGTGAAAATCGTGTTGGGTTCGTGAACTGTGTAAATTCATTAGAGCCAAAAAATCACTGGGTTTACAGGAAATGAACTCTTGCATTTAGGAAGACACAGAGCCTTTGGTTTAACTCGTTTGTGAAGGGAATTCTGACCAGTGTTCTCATCCCTGAAACACCCTCTGTTTTAACGCAAGAAGCATCCTCTTCTGTCCAGTGTCTCCAATACAGCAAGAATCATGAGCATGCCCATAAAAAAAGAACTGTGTTTCGTTCTCATACGGACCATATCTAGTTGAACTCTGCTTATGAAACTGTAACAAACCCCAGCATCTTTTACATAGATGCTCTTTTGTTAATAGTGAAAATAGTGTTGGGAACGTGAACTGTGTAAATTCATTTGAGCCGAAAAATCACTGGGTTTAACGGAAATTAACTCTTGCTTGTAAGAAGACAGAGAGCCTTTGGTTTAACTCTGTTTCTGAAGGAAAATTCAGACCAGTGTTCAAATCCATGAAACACACTCTGTTTTAACGCAAGAATCATGCTCTCTTTCCAGGGTCTCCAATACAGCAAGAAACGTGAGAATGCCCAGAAAAAAAGAACTGTATTTCCTACTCAAAAGGACAGTGTCTAGTTCAACTCTGCTTATGAAACTCATACAAATCACAGCATCTTTTCCTAGATGCTCTTTAGTTAAAAGTAAAACTCGTGTTGGGTTCTTGAACTGTGTAAATTCATTTGAACCAAAATATCACTGGGTTTACCGGAAATGAACTCTTGCATTTCAGAAGTCACAGAGCCTTTGGTTTAACTCCGTTTCTGAAGTGAAATTCAGACCAGTGTTCTCATCCATGAAACACACTCTGTTTTAACGCAAAGAGCATGCTCTTCTTTCCAGCATCTCTAATACAGCAAGAAACATGAGCATGCCCAGAAAAAATGAACTGTGTTTCCTACTCATATGTACCATATCTAGTTGAACTCTGCTTATGGAACTGTAACAAGCCACAGCATCTCTTAAATAGATGCTCTTTAGTTAATAGTGAAAATCGTCTTGGGTTCGTGAACTTTGTAAATTCATTTGAGCTGAAAAGTCACTGGGTTTACCGGAAATGAACTCTTGCTTTTAGGAAGTCACAGAGCCTTTGGTTTAACTCCGTTTCTGAAGTGAAATTCAGACCAGTGTTCTCATCCATGAAACACACTCTGTTTTAACGCAACAAGCAGGCTCTTCTTTCCAGTGTCTCTAATACAGCAAGAAACATGAGCATGATCAGAAAAAAAGAACTGTGTTTCCTACTCATACGGACCATATCTAGTTGAACTCTGCTTATGAAACTGTAACAAATCACAGCATCTCTTACATAGATGCTCTTTAGTTAATAGTGAAAAACGTTTGGGTTCATGAACTGTGTAAATTCATTTGAGCCAAAAAATCAAAGGGTTTACCAGAAATGAACTCTTCATTGTAGGAAGACACAGAGTCTTTGGTTTAACTCGTTTGTGAAGGGAAATTCAGAACAGTGTTCTCATCCCTGAAACACCCTCTGTTTTAACCCAAGAAGCATCCTCTTCTGTCCAGTGTCTCCAATACAGCAAGAAACATGAGCATGCCCAAAAAAAAAGAAATGTGTTTCGTTCTCATACGGACCTTATCTAGTTGAACTCTGCTTATGAAACTATAACAAACCACAGCATCTTTTACATAGATGCTCTTTAGTTAATAGTGAAAATCGTGTTAGGTTTGAACTGTGAAAATTCATTTGAGCCGAAATATCACAGGGTTTAACCCAAATGAACTCTTGCTTGTAGGAAGACAGAGAGCCTTTGGTTTAACTCCGTTTCTGAAGGAATATTCAGACCAGTGTTCTCATCCATGAAACACACTCTGTTTTAACGTAACAAGCATGCTCTTCTTTCCAGCGTCTCTAATACAGCAAGAAACATGAGCATGATCAGAAAAAAATTACTGTATGTCCTACTCAAAATGACTGTGTCTAGTTCAACTCTGCTTATGAAACTGCTACAAAACAGAGCATCTCTTCATAGATGCTCTTTAGTTAAGAGTGAAAATCGTGTTGGGTTCGTGAACTGTGTAAATTCATTTGAGCTGAAAAGTCACTGTGTTTACCGGAAATGAACTCTTCTACTTAGGAAGACACAGAGCCTTTGGTTTAAATACGTTTCTGACGGGAAATTCAGACCAGTGTTCTCATCTATGAAACACACTCTGTTTTAATGTAACAAGCATGCTCTTCTTTCCAGCGTCTCTAATACAGCAGGAACATGAGCATGATCAGAAAAAAAGAACTGTGTTTCCTACTCATACGGACCATATCTAGTTGAACTCTGCTTATGAAACTGTAACAAACCACAGCATCTCTTACATAGATGCTCTTTAGTTAATAGTGAAAAACTTTTGGGATCGTGAACTATGTAAATTCATTTGAGCCGAGAAATCACAGGGTTTACCGGAAATGAACTCTTGATTGTAGGAAGACACACATCCTTTGGTTTAACTCTGTTTCTGAAGAAAAATTCAGACCAGTGTTCAATTCCATGAAACACACTCTGTTTTAACGCAAGAAACATGCTCTTCTTTCCAGGGTCTCCAATACAGCAAGAAACATGAGCATGCCCATAAAAAAAGAATTATGGTTAGTACTCATACGGACCAAATATAGTTGAATTCTGCTTATGAAACTGTAACAAACCACAGCATCTTTTACACAGATGCTCTTTAGTTAATAGTGAAAATCGTGTTGGGTTCGTGAACTGTGTAAATTCCTTTGAGCTGAAAAATCACTGGGTTTAACGGAAATGAACTCTTGCTTGTAGGAAGACACAGAGCTTTTGGTTTAACTCTGTTTCTGAAGGAAAATTCAGACCAGTGTTCAAATCCATGAAACACACGCTGTTTTAACGCAAGAAAGATTCTCTTCTTTTCAGGGTCCCCAATACAGCAAGAATCGTGAGCATGCCCATAAAAAAAGAACTGTGTTTCGTACTCATACGGACCATATCTAGCTGAACTCTGCTTATGAAAATGTAACAAACCACAGCATCTTTTACATAGATGCTCTTTAGTTAATAGTGAAAATCGTGTTAGGTTTGAACTGTGAAAATTCATTTGAGCCGAAATATCACAGGGTTTACTGTAAATGAACTCTTGCTTGTAGGAAGACAGAGAGCCTTTGTTTTAACTCCGTTTCTGAAGGAATATTCAGACCAGTGTTCTCATCCAGGAAACACACTCTGTTTTAACGCAAGAAGCATTCCGTTCTTCCAGTGTCTCCAATACAGCAAGAAACATGAGAATGCCCAGAAAAAAATTACTGTACTTTCTACTCAAAATGACTGTGTCTAGTTCAACTCTGCTTATGAAACTCATACATACCACAGCATCTCTTCATAGATGCTTTTTAGTTAATAGTGAAAATCGTGTTGGGTTCGTGAACTGTGTATATTCATTAGAGCCGAAAAATCAAGGGGTTTACAGGAAATGAACTCTTGCATTTAAGAAGACACAGATCCTTTGGTTTAACTCCATTTGTGAAGGGAAATTCAGATCAGTGTTCTCATCCATGAAATACACTCTGTTTTAATACAAAGAGCATGCTCTTCTTTCCAGTGTCTGAAATATAGCAAGAAACATGAGAATGGCCAGAAAAAATGAACTGTGTTTCCTACTCATATGTACCATATCTAGTTGAACTCTGCTTATGGAACTGTAACAAACAACAGCATCTCTTACATAGATGATCTTTAGTTAATAGTGAAAAAAGTGTTGGGTTCTTGAACTGTGTAAATTCATTTGAGCCGAAAAATCTCTGTGTTTACTGGAAATGATCTCTTGCTTGTAGGAAGACTCAGAGCCTTTTGTTTTACTCCGTTTGTGAAGGGAAATTCAGACCAGTGTTCTCAGACATGAAACACACTCTGTTTAAACGCAACGAGCATGCTCTTCTGTCTAGCGTCTCCAATACAGCAAGAAACATGAGGATGCCCATAAAAAAAGAACTGTGTTTCATAATCATATGGACAAATTCTTGTTGTACTGTGCTTATGAAACTGTAACAAACCACAGATTCTTTTACATAGATGATCTTTATTTAATAGTGAAAATCGTGTTGTGTCCGTGAACTCTGTAAATTTTTTGAACTGAAAAATCACTGGGTTTACCGGAAATGAACTCTTGCATTTAGGAAGACACAGAGGCTTTGGTTTAACTCCGTTTCTGAAGTGAAATTCAGACCAGTGTTCTCATCCATGAAACACACTCTATTTTAACAAACTAGCATGCTATTCTTTCCAGAGTCTCTAAAACAGCAAGAAACATGAGAATTCCCAGAAAAAAATGAACTGTGTTTCCTACTCATATGTACCATATCTAGTTGAACTGTGCTTATGGAACTGTAACAAGCCAAAGCATCTCTTACATAGATGCTCCTTAGTTAATAGTGAAAATTGTGTTGGGTTCGTGATTGGTGTAAATTCATTTGAGCTGATAAGTCACTGGGTTTACTGGAAATGAACTCTTGCATTTAGGAAGTCACAGAGCCTTTGGTTTAACTCCGTTTCTGAAGTGAAATTCAGACCAGTGTTCTCATCCATGAAACACACTCTGTTTTAACGCAATGAGTATGCTATTCTTTCCAGAGTCTCTAATACAGCAAGAAACATGAGCATTCCCAGAAAAAAATTAATGTATGTCCTACTCAAAATTACTGTGTCTAGTTCAACTCTGCTTATGAAACTCATACAAACCAGAGCATCTCTTCAAGATGCTCTTTAGTTAATAGTGAAAATCGTGTTGGGTTCGTGAACTGTGTAAATTCATTAGAGCCAAAAAATCACTGGGTTTACAGGAAATGAACTCTTGCATTTAGGAAGACACAGAGCCTTTGGTTTAACTCGTTTGTGAAGGGAATTCTGACCAGTGTTCTCATCCCTGAAACACCCTCTGTTTTAACGCAAGAAGCATCCTCTTCTGTCCAGTGTCTCCAATACAGCAAGAATCATGAGCATGCCCATAAAAAAAGAACTGTGTTTCGTTCTCATACGGACCATATCTAGTTGAACTCTGCTTATGAAACTGTAACAAACCCCAGCATCTTTTACATAGATGCTCTTTTGTTAATAGTGAAAATAGTGTTGGGAACGTGAACTGTGTAAATTCATTTGAGCCGAAAAATCACTGGGTTTAACGGAAATTAACTCTTGCTTGTAAGAAGACAGAGAGCCTTTGGTTTAACTCTGTTTCTGAAGGAAAATTCAGACCAGTGTTCAAATCCATGAAACACACTCTGTTTTAACGCAAGAATCATGCTCTCTTTCCAGGGTCTCCAATACAGCAAGAAACGTGAGAATGCCCAGAAAAAAAGAACTGTATTTCCTACTCAAAAGGACAGTGTCTAGTTCAACTCTGCTTATGAAACTCATACAAATCACAGCATCTTTTCCTAGATGCTCTTTAGTTAAAAGTAAAACTCGTGTTGGGTTCTTGAACTGTGTAAATTCATTTGAACCAAAATATCACTGGGTTTACCGGAAATGAACTCTTGCATTTCAGAAGTCACAGAGCCTTTGGTTTAACTCCGTTTCTGAAGTGAAATTCAGACCAGTGTTCTCATCCATGAAACACACTCTGTTTTAACGCAAAGAGCATGCTCTTCTTTCCAGCATCTCTAATACAGCAAGAAACATGAGCATGCCCAGAAAAAATGAACTGTGTTTCCTACTCATATGTACCATATCTAGTTGAACTCTGCTTATGGAACTGTAACAAGCCACAGCATCTCTTAAATAGATGCTCTTTAGTTAATAGTGAAAATCGTCTTGGGTTCGTGAACTTTGTAAATTCATTTGAGCTGAAAAGTCACTGGGTTTACCGGAAATGAACTCTTGCTTTTAGGAAGTCACAGAGCCTTTGGTTTAACTCCGTTTCTGAAGTGAAATTCAGACCAGTGTTCTCATCCATGAAACACACTCTGTTTTAACGCAACAAGCAGGCTCTTCTTTCCAGCGTCTCTAATACAGCAAGAAACATGAGCATGATCAGAAAAAAAGAACTGTGTTTCCTACTCATACGGACCATATCTAGTTGAACTCTGCTTATGAAACTGTAACAAATCACAGCATCTCTTACATAGATGCTCTTTAGTTAATAGTGAAAAACGTTTGGGTTCATGAACTGTGTAAATTCATTTGAGCCAAAAAATCAAAGGGTTTACCAGAAATGAACTCTTCATTGTAGGAAGACACAGAGTCTTTGGTTTAACTCGTTTGTGGAGGGAAATTCAGAACAGTGTTCTCATCCCTGAAACACCCTCTGTTTTAACCCAAGAAGCATCCTCTTCCGTCCAGTGTCTCCAATACAGCAAGAAACATGAGCATGCCCAAAAAAAAAGAAATGTGTTTCGTTCTCATACGGACCTTATCTAGTTGAACTCTGCTTATGAAACTATAACAAACCACAGCATCTTTTACATAGATGCTCTTTAGTTAATAGTGAAAATCGTGTTAGGTTTGAACTGTGAAAATTCATTTGAGCCGAAATATCACAGGGTTTAACCCAAATGAACTCTTGCTTGTAGGAAGACAGAGAGCCTTTGGTTTAACTCCGTTTCTGAAGGAATATTCAGACCAGTGTTCTCATCCATGAAACACACTCTGTTTTAACGTAACAAGCATGCTCTTCTTTCCAGCGTCTCTAATACAGCAAGAAACATGAGCATGATCAGAAAAAAATTACTGTATGTCCTACTCAAAATGACTGTGTCTAGTTCAACTCTGCTTATGAAACTGCTACAAAACAGAGCATCTCTTCATAGATGCTCTTTAGTTAAGAGTGAAAATCGTGTTGGGTTCGTGAACTGTGTAAATTCATTTGAGCTGAAAAGTCACTGTGTTTACCGGAAATGAACTCTTCTATTTAGGAAGACACAGAGCCTTTGGTTTAAATACGTTTCTGACGGGAAATTCAGACCAGTGTTCTCATCTATGAAACACACTCTGTTTTAATGTAACAAGCATGCTCTTCTTTCCAGCGTCTCTAATACAGCAGGAACATGAGCATGATCAGAAAAAAAGAACTGTGTTTCCTACTCATACGGACCATATCTAGTTGAACTCTGCTTATGAAACTGTAACAAACCACAGCATCTCTTACATAGATGCTCTTTAGTTAATAGTGAAAAACTTTTGGGATCGTGAACTATGTAAATTCATTTGAGCCGAGAAATCACAGGGTTTACCGGAAATGAACTCTTGATTGTAGGAAGACACACATCCTTTGGTTTAACTCTGTTTCTGAAGAAAAATTCAGACCAGTGTTCAATTCCATGAAACACACTCTGTTTTAACGCAAGAAACATGCTCTTCTTTCCAGGGTCTCCAATACAGCAAGAAACATGAGCATGCCCATAAAAAAAGAATTATGGTTAGTACTCATACGGACCAAATATAGTTGAATTCTGCTTATGAAACTGTAACAAACCACAGCATCTTTTACACAGATGCTCTTTAGTTAATAGTGAAAATCGTGTTGGGTTCGTGAACTGTGTAAATTCCTTTGAGCTGAAAAATCACTGGGTTTAACGGAAATGAACTCTTGCTTGTAGGAAGACACAGAGCTTTTGGTTTAACTCTGTTTCTGAAGGAAAATTCAGACCAGTGTTCAAATCCATGAAACACACGCTGTTTTAACGCAAGAAAGATTCTCTTCTTTTCAGGGTCCCCAATACAGCAAGAATCGTGAGCATGCCCATAAAAAAAGAACTGTGTTTCGTACTCATACGGACCATATCTAGCTGAACTCTGCTTATGAAAATGTAACAAACCACAGCATCTTTTACATAGATGCTCTTTAGTTAATAGTGAAAATCGTGTTAGGTTTGAACTGTGAAAATTCATTTGAGCCGAAATATCACAGGGTTTACTGTAAATGAACTCTTGCTTGTAGGAAGACAGAGAGCCTTTGTTTTAACTCCGTTTCTGAAGGAATATTCAGACCAGTGTTCTCATCCAGGAAACACACTCTGTTTTAACGCAAGAAGCATTCCGTTCTTCCAGTGTCTCCAATACAGCAAGAAACATGAGAATGCCCAGAAAAAAATTACTGTACTTTCTACTCAAAATGACTGTGTCTAGTTCAACTCTGCTTATGAAACTCATACATACCACAGCATCTCTTCATAGATGCTTTTTAGTTAATAGTGAAAATCGTGTTGGGTTCGTGAACTGTGTATATTCATTAGAGCCGAAAAATCAAGGGGTTTACAGGAAATGAACTCTTGCATTTAAGAAGACACAGATCCTTTGGTTTAACTCCATTTGTGAAGGGAAATTCAGATCAGTGTTCTCATCCATGAAATACACTCTGTTTTAATACAAAGAGCATGCTCTTCTTTCCAGTGTCTGAAATATAGCAAGAAACATGAGAATGGCCAGAAAAAATGAACTGTGTTTCCTACTCATATGTACCATATCTAGTTGAACTCTGCTTATGGAACTGTAACAAACAACAGCATCTCTTACATAGATGATCTTTAGTTAATAGTGAAAAAAGTGTTGGGTTCTTGAACTGTGTAAATTCATTTGAGCCGAAAAATCTCTGTGTTTACTGGAAATGATCTCTTGCTTGTAGGAAGACTCAGAGCCTTTTGTTTTACTCCGTTTGTGAAGGGAAATTCAGACCAGTGTTCTCAGACATGAAACACACTCTGTTTAAACGCAACGAGCATGCTCTTCTGTCCAGCGTCTCCAATACAGCAAGAAACATGAGGATGCCCATAAAAAAAGAACTGTGTTTCATAATCATATGGACAAATTCTTGTTGTACTGTGCTTATGAAACTGTAACAAACCACAGATTCTTTTACATAGATGATCTTTATTTAATAGTGAAAATCGTGTTGTGTCCGTGAACTCTGTAAATTTTTTGAACTGAAAAATCACTGGGTTTACCGGAAATGAACTCTTGCATTTAGGAAGACACAGAGGCTTTGGTTTAACTCCGTTTCTGAAGGGAAATTCAGACCAGTGTTCTCATGCATGAAACACACTCTGTTTTAACGCAAAGAGCATGCTCTTCTTTCTAGCATCTGAAATACAGCAAGAAACATGAGCATGCCCAGAAAAAAAGAACTGTGTTTCCTATTCATACGGACCATATCTAGTTGAACTCTGCTTAAGAATCTGTAACAAACCACAGCATCTATTACATAGATGCCCTTTAATTAATAGTGAAAATCGTGTTGTGTTCGTGAACTGTGTAAATTTATTTGAGCCAAAAAGTCACATGGTTTACCTGAAATGAACTCTTGATTGTATGAAGACACACAGCCTTTGGTTTAACTCGTTTTTGAAGGGAAATTCAGACCAGTGTTCTCATCCATGAAACACCCTCTGTTTTAACACAAGAAGCATCTTTTTCTGTCCAGCGTGTCCAATACAGCAAGAAACATGAGGATGCCCATAAAAAAAGAACTGTGTTTCGTACTCATACACACAAATTCACGTTGAACTCTGCTTATGAAACTGTAACAAACTACAGCATCTTTTACATAGATGATCTTTATTTAATAGTGAAAATCGTGTTGTGATCATGAACTGTGTAAATTCATTTGAGCTGAAAAATCACTGGGTTTACCAGAAATGAACTCTTGCTTGTAGGAAGACACAGAGCCTTTGGTTTAACTCTGTTTCTGAAGGAAAATTCAGACCAGTGTTCAAATCCTTGAAACACACTCTGTTTTAACGCAAGAAGCATGCTCTTCTTTCCAGCTTCTCTAATAGACCAAGAAACGTGAGCATGGCCAGAAAAAAAGAACTGTATTTCCTACTCAAAAGGACAGTGTCTAGTTCAACTCTGCTTATGAAACTCATACAAAGCACAGCATCTTTTCATACTTGCTCTTTACTTCAAAGTAAAACTCATGTTGGGTTCTTGAACTGTGTAAATTCATTTGAGCCGAAATATCACTGGGTTTACTGAAATGAACTCTTGCTTGTAGGAAGACACAGAACATTTGGTTTAACTCCGTTTCTGAAGGAATATTCAGACCAGTGTTCAAATCCATGAAACACACTCTGTTTTAACGCAAGAAAGATCCTCTTCTTTTCAGGGTCCCTAATACAGCAAGAATCGTGAGCATGCCCATAAAAAAAAAGAACTGTGTTTCGTACTCATACGGACCATATCTAGCTGAACTCTGCTTACGAAACTGTAACAAACCACAGCATCTTTTACATAGATGCTCTTTAGTTAAAAGAAAAACTTGTGTTGGGTTCTTGAACTGTATAAATTCATTTGAGCCGAAATATCACTGGGTTTACTGAAATGAACTCTTGCTTGTAGGTAGACACAGAGCCTTTGGTTTAACTCCGTTTCTGAAGTGAAATTCAGACCAGTGTTCTCATCCATGAAACACACTCTGTTTTAACACAAAGAGCATGCTCTTCTTTCCAGTGTCTGCAATATAGCAAGAAACATGAGCATGATCAGAAAAAAAGAACTGTGTTTCCTACTCCAACAGAAGATATCTAGTTGAACTCTGCTTATGAAACTGTAACAAACCACAGCATCTCTTACATAGATGCTCTTTAGTTAATAGTGAAAATCGTGTTGGGATCCTGAACTGTGTAAATTCATTTGAGCCGAAAAATCACTGGGTTTAACGGAAATGAACCCTTGCTTGTAGGAAGACACAGAGCCTTTGGTTAAACTCTGTTTCTGAAAGAAATTTCAGACCAGTGTTCAAATCCTTGAAACACACTCTGTTTTAACGCAAGAAGCATGCTCTTCTTCCAGCATCTCCAATACAGCAAGAACCATGAGCATGCCCATAAAAAAGAACTGTGTTTCCTACTCGAAAGGACAGTGTCTAGATCAACTCTGCTTATGAAACTCATACAAATCACAGCATCTTTTCATAGATGCTCTTTAGTTAAAAGTAAAACTCGTGTTGGGTTCTTCAACTGTATAAATTCATTTGAGCCGAAATATCACTGGGTTTACTGAAATGAACTCTTGCTTGTAGGTAGACACAGAGCCTTTGGTTTAACTCCATTTCTGAAGTGAAATTCAGACCAGTGTTCTCATCCATGAAACACACTCTGTTTTAACACAAAGAGCATGCTCTTCTTTCCAGTGTCTGCAATATAGCAAGAAACATGAGCATGCCCAGAAAAAATTACTGTATTTACTACTCAATAGGACCATGTCTAATTCAACTCTGCTTATGAAACTCATACAAATCACAGCATTTCTTCATAGATGCTCTTAGTTAATAGTGAAAATCGTGTTGGGTTGGTGAACTGCATAAATACATTTGAGCCGAAAAATCACTGGGTTTACTGGAAATGAGCTCTTGCTTGTAGGAAGACTCAGAGCCTTTTGTTTAACTCCGTTTGTGAAGGGAAATTCAGACCAGTGTTCTCATCCATGAAACACTCTATTTTAACGCAACGAGCATGCTATTCTTTACAGTGTATCTAGTACAGCAAGAAACATGAGCATGATCAGAAAAAAAGAACTGTGTTTCCTACTCCTACAGACGATATCTAGTTGAACTCTGCTTATGAAACTGTAACAAACTACAGCATGTCTTACATAGATGCTCTTTAGTTAATAGTGAAAAACATTTGAGTTCGTGAACTGTGTAAATTCATTTGAGCTGAAAAATCACACGGTTTACCGGAAATGAACTCTTGATTGTAGGAAGACACAGAGCCTTTGGTTTAAATCGTTTGTGAAGGGAAATTTAGACCAGTGGTCTGATCCATGAAACACCCTCTGTTTTAACGCAAGAAGCATCCTCTTCTGTCCAGCGTCTCCAATACAGCAAGAAACATGAGCATGCCCAGAAAAAAAGAACTGTGTTTTGTACTCATACGGACAAATTCTTGTTGAACTCTGCTTATGAAAATGTACCAAACCACAGCATCTATTACATAGATGCCCTTTAGTTAATAGTGAAAATCGTGTTGTGTTCGTGAACTGTGTAAATTCATTTGAGCTGAATAATCACTGGGTTTACCGGAAATGAACTCTTTTATTTAGGAAGACACAGAGACATTGGTTTAACTCCGTTTCTGAAGGGAAATTCAGACCAGTGTTCTCATCCATGAAACATCCACTGTTTTAACACAAAGAGCATGCTCTTCTTAACAGCGTCTCTAATACAGCAAGAAATATGAGCATGCCCAGAAAAAATGAAGTGTGTTTCCTCTTCATACGGACCATATCTAGTTGAACTCTGCTTATGAAACTCATACATAGAACAGCATCTCTTCATAGATGATCTTTAGTTAATAGTGAAAATCGTGTTGGGTTCGTGAACTGTGTAAATTCATTTGACCCGATAAATCACTGGGTTTACCAGAAATGAACTCTTGCTTGTAGGAAAACAGAGAGCCTTTGGTTTAACTCCGTTTGTGAAGGGAAATTCAGACCAGTGTTCTCATCCATGAAACACACTCTGTTTTAATGCAAGATGCATGCTCTTCTTTCCAGTTTCTCTAATACAACAAGAAACATGAGCATGCCCAGAAAAAAATTACTGTATTTACTACTCAATAAGACCATATCTAATTCAACTCTGCTTATGAAACTCATACAAACCACAGCATCTCTTCATAGATGCTCTTTAGTTAATAGTGAAAATCGTGTTGGTTTCGTGAACTGGGTAAATTCATTTGAGCCGAAAAATCACTGGGTTTACTGGAAATGAACTCTTGGTTGTAGGAAGACTCAGAGCCTTTTGTTTAACTCCGTTTCTGAAGGGAAATTCAGACCAGTTTTCACATCCATGAAACACACTCTGTTTTAACGCATCGAGCATGCTCTTCTTTCCAAAATCTCTAATACAGCAAGAAACATGAGCAGGATCAGAAAAAAAGAACTGTGTTTCCTACTCATACGGACTATATCTGGTTGAACTCTGCTTATGAAACTGTAACAAACCACAGCATCTCTTACATAGATGCTCTTTAGTTAATAGTGAAAAACATTTGAGTTCGTGAACTGTGTAAATTCATTTGAGCCGATAAATCACAGGGTTTACCGGATATGAACTCTTGAATGTAGGAAGACACAGAGCCTTTGGTTTAACTCGTTTTTGAAGGGAAATTCAGACCAGAGTTCTCATCCATGAAACACCCTCTGTTTTAAGCAAGAAACATCTTCTTCTGTCCAGCGTATCCAATACAGCAAGAAACATGAGGATGCCCCCAAAAAAAGAACTGTGTTTCGTACTCATATGGACAAATTCTTGTTGAACTCTCTTTATGAAACTGTAACAAACCACAGCATCTTTTACATAGATGCTCTTTATTTAATTGTGAAAATCATTTTGGGTTCCTGAACTGCGTAAATTCATTTGAGCTGAATAATCACTGGGTTTACCGGAAATGAACTCTTTTATTTAGGAAGACACAGAGACATTGGTTTAACTCCGTTTCTGAAGGGAAATTCAGACCAGTGTTCTTATCCATGAAACATCCACTGTTTTAACACAAAGAGCATGCTCTTCTTTCCAGCGTCTCTAATACAGCAAGAAATATGAGCATGCCCAGAAAAAATGAAGTGTGTTTCCTCTTCATACGGACCATATCTAGTTGAACTCTTCTTATGAAACTCATACATAGAACAGCATCTCTTCATAGATGATCTTTAGTTAATAGTGAAAATCGTGTTGGGATCGTGAACTGTGTAAATTCATTTGAGCCGAAAAATCGCTGGGTTTAATGGAAATGAACTCTTGCTTGTAGGAAGACACAGAGCCTTTGGTTAAACTCTGTTTCTGAAAGAAAATTCAGACCAGTGTTCAAATCCTTGAAACACACTCTGTTTTAACGCAAGAAGCATGCACTTCTTTCCAGCTTCTCCAATAGAGCAAGAAACGTGAGCATGGCCAGAAAAAAAGACCTGTATTTCCTACTCAAAGGACAGTGTCTAGTTCAACTCTGCTTATGAAACTCATACAAAGCACAACATCTTTTCATAGATGCTCTTTACTTAAAAGTAAAACTCGTATTGGGTTCTTGAACTGTGTAAATTCATTTGAGCCGAAATATAAGTGGGTTTACTGAAATGAACTCTTGCTTGTAGGAAGACACAGAAGCTTTGGTTTAAATCCGTTTCTGAAGGAATATTCAGACCAGTATTCTCATCCATGAAACACACTCTGTTTTAACGCTAGAAGCATGCTCTTCTTCCAGCATCTCCAATACAGCAAGAACCATGAGCATGCCCATAAAAAAGAACTGTGTTTCCTACTCAAAAGGACAGTGTCTAGTTCAACTCTGCTTATGAAACTCATGCAAATCACAGCATCTTTTCATAGATGCTCTTGAATTAAAAGTAAAACTCATGTTGGGTTCTTCAACTGTATAAATTCATTTGAGCCGAAATATCACTGGGTTTACTGAAATGAACTCTTGCTTGTAGGAAAACAGAGAGCCTTTGGTTTAACTCCGTTTGTGAAGGGAAATTCAGACCAGTGTTTTCATCCATGAAACACACTCTGTTTTAATGCAAGATGCATGCTCTTCTTTCCAGTTTCTCTAATACAACAAGAAACATGAGCATGCCCAGAAAAAAATTACTGTATTTACTACTCAATAAGACCATGTCTAATTCAACTCTGCTTATGAAACTCATATAAACCACAGCATCTCTTCATAGATGCTCTTTAGTTAATAGTGAAAATCGTGTTGGGTTCGTGAACTGGGTAAATTCATTTGAGCCGAAAAATCACTGGGTTTACTGGAAATGAACTCTTGGTTGTAGGAAGACTCAGAGCCTTTTGTTTAACTCCGTTTCTGAAGGGAAATTCAGACCAGTTTTCTCATCCATGAAACACACTCTGTTTTAACGCATCGAGCATGCTCTTCTTTCCAACATCTCTAATACAGCAAGAAACATGAGCATGATCAGAAAAAAAGAACTGTGTTTCCTACTCATACGGACCATATCTGGTTGAACTCTGCTTATGAAACTGTAACAAACCACAGCATGTCTTACATAGATGCTCTTTACTTAATAGTGAAAAACATTTGAGTTCGTGAACTGTGTAAATTCATTTGAGCCGAAAAAACACACGGTTTACCGGAAATGAACTCTTGATTGTAGGAAGAAATAGAGCCTTTGGTTTAAATCGTATGTGAAGGGAAATTCAGACCAGTGTTCTCATCCATGAAACACACTCTGTTTTAATGCAAGGAGCATCCTCTTCTGTCCAGCGTCTGCACTACAACAAGAAATATGAGCATGCCCAGAAAAAAGAATTGTGCTTCCTACTCATACAGACCATATCTAGTAGTACTATGCTTATGAAACTGTAACAAACCACAGCATCTCTTACATAGATGCTCTTTAGTTAATAGTGGAAAAATATGTTGGGTTCGTGAACTGTGTAAATTCTTTTGAGCCGAAAAATCAAAGGGTTTACCAGAAATGAACTCTTGATTGTAGGAAGACACAGAGCCTTTGGTTCAACTCATTCGTGAAGCAAAATTCAGACCGGTATTCTCATCCCTGAAACACCCTCTGTTTTAATGCAAGAAGCACCCTCTTCTGTCCAGCGTCTCCAATACAGCAAGAAACATGAGAATGCCCATAAACAAAGAACTGTGTTTCATACTAATACGGACCATATCTAGTTTAACTCTGCTTATGAAACTGTAACAAACCACAGCATCTTTTACATAGATGCTCTTTTGTTAATAGTGAAAATCGTGTTGTGTTCGTGAACTGTGTAAATTCATTTGAGCCAAAAAATCACTGGGTTTAACGGAAATGAACTCTTGCTTTTAGGAAGACACAGAGCGTTTGGTTTAACTCTGTTTCTGAAGGAAAATTCAGACCAGTGTTCAAATCCATGAAACACACTCTGTTTTAACGCATGAAGCATGCTCTTCTTCCAGCATCTCCAATACAGCAAGAAACATGAGCATGCCCAGAAAAAAATTACTGTATGTCCTACTCAAAATGACTGTGTCTAGTTCAACTCTGCTTATGAAACACATACAAACCAGAGCATCTCTTCATAGATGCTATTTAGTTAATAGTGAAAATCGTGTTGGGTTCTTGAACTGTGTAAATTCATTTGAGCCGAAAAATCACACGGTTTACAAGAAATGAACTCTTGATTGGAGGAAAACACAGAGCCTTTGGTTTAAATCGTTTGTAAAGGGAAATTCAGACCAGTGGTCTCATCTGTATTAACGCAAGAAGCATCCTCTTCTGTCCAGCATCTCCAATACTGCAAGAAACATGAGCATGCCCATAATAAAAGAACTGTGTTTCGTACTCATACGGACAAATTCTTGTTGAACTCTGCTTATGAAACTGTAACAAACCACAGCATCTTTTACATAGATGCTCTTTATTTAATAGTGAAAATAGTGTTGTGTTCGTGAACTGTGTAAATTCATTTGAGCTGAAAAATCACTGGGTTTACCGGAAATGAACTCTTGCATTTAGGAAAACACAGAGCATTTGGTTTAACTCGTTTCTGAAGGGAAATTCAGACCAGTGTTCTCATCCATGAAAACACACTCTGTTTTAACGCAAAGAGCATGCTGTTCTTTCCAGCATCTCTAATACAGCAAGAAACATGAGCATGCCCAGAAAAATTGAACTGTGTTTCCTACTCATACAAACCAAATGTAGTTCCACTCTGCTTATGAAACTGATACATACCACAACTCTTCTTACATAAATGCTCTTTAGTTAATAGTGATAATCGCATTGGGTTCTAGAACTGTGTAAAATCATTTGAGCCCAAAATTAACTTGGTTTGTCAGAAATGCACTCTTGCTTGTAGGAAACCCCAGATTCTGGGGTTTAACTCCGTTTCTGAAGGGAAATTCAGACCAGAGTTCTCATCCTTGAAACACACTCTGTTTTAATGCAAGAAGCAAGCTCTTCTTTCCAGCGTCTCCATTACAGCAAGAACCATGAGCATGCTCAGAAAAAAAGAACTATGTATCCTACTATACAGACCATATGTAGTTCAACTCTGCTAATGAAACTGATACAAACCACTACTCCACTTTCCTAAATGCTCTTTATTTAATAGTGAGAATCGCGTTGGGTTCTTGAACTGAGTAAAAACACTTGAACCCAAAATTCACTTGGTTTACCAGAAATAAACTCTTCCTTGCATGAAGACACAGATCCTGGGGTTTAACTCCGTTTCTGAAGGGAAATTCAGACCAGAGTTCTCATCCCTCAAAAACAATCTGTTTTAAGGCAAGAAGCATCCTCTTCTTTCCAGCGTCTCCAATTCAGCAAGAACCATGAGCATGCCCAGAAAAAAAGAACTGTGTTTCATACTCATAAGAACCATATGTAGTTCAACTCTGCTTATGAAAGGGATACAAACCACAGCTCCTCTTACATAAATGCTCTTTAGTTAGTGGTGATAATCGCGTTTGGTTCTTGAATTGTGAAAAATCGTTTGAGCCCAAAATTCACTTGTTTTACTAGAAATGACCTCTTGCTTGTAGGAAGACACAGATCCTGTGGTATAACTCTGTTTCTCAGAACAGTGTTCTCATCCATGAATCATACTCTGTTTTTAGGCAAGAAGCAAACTCTTCTTTCCAGCGTCTCCAATACAGCAAGTACCATGATCCTGCCCCCCAAAAAAGAACTGTGTTTCCTTCTCAAACGGACCATATGTAGTTCAACTCTGCTTATGAAACTGGTACAAACCACAGCTCCTCTTCCATAAATGCTCTTTAGTTAATAGTGAGAATCGCAATGTGTTTTTGAATTGTATAAAATCTTTTGAGCTCAAAATTCACTTTGTTTACCAGATATAAACTCTTGCTTGCATGAAGACACAGATCCTGGGGTTTAACTCCGTTTCTGAAGGGAAATTCAGATCAGAGTTCTCATCCCTCAAAAACAATCTGTTTTAAGGCAAGAAGCATCCTCTTCTTTCCAGCGTCTCCAATTCAGCAAGAACCATGAGTATGTCCAGAAAAAAAGAACTGTGTTTCATACTCATAAGAACCGTATGTAGTTCAACTCTGCTTATGAAACTGATACAGACCACAGCTCCTCTTCCAGAAATGCTCTTTAGTTTATATTGATAATCGTGTTGGGTTCTAGAACTATGTAAAATCATTTGAGCCCAAAATTCACTTTGTTTATCTAAAATGAACTATTGCTTGTAGGAAGACTAACTCGGTTTCTGAAGGGAAATTCAGACCAGAGTTCTCATCCTTGAAACACACTATGTTTTAATGCAAGAAGCAAGCTCTTCTTTCCAGCGTCTAAAATACAGCAAGAAACATGAGCTGCCCTCAAAAAAGAACTGTGTTTCCTACTCATACAGACCATATGTAGATCAACTCTGCTTATGAAACTGGTACAAACCACAGCTCCTCTTACATAAATGCTCTTTAGTTAATAGTGTGAATCGCATTGGGTTCTTTAATTGTGTAAAATCATTTGAGCCCAAAATTCCCTTGGTTTACCAGAACTGAACTCTTGCTTGTATGAAGACATAGATCCTGGGGTTTTACTCCGTTTCTGAAGGGAAATTCAGACCAGAGTTCTCATCCCTGAAAAACACTCTGTTTTAAGGCAAGAAGCATAATCTTCTTTCCAGCGTCTCCAATACAGCAAGAACGATGAACATTCCCAGAAAAAAAGATCTGTGTTTCCTACTCATACAGACCATATGTAGATCAACTCTGCTTATGAAATTGATACAAACCACAGCTCCTCTTACATAAATGCTCTGTAGTTAGTAGTGATAATCGCGTTGGGTTTTAGAACTGTGTAAAATCATTTGAGCCAAAAATTAACTTGGTTTACCAAAAATGAACTCTTGCTTGTAGGAAGACACAGATCCTGGGGTTTAACTCCGTTTCTGAATGGAAATTCCGACAAGAGTTCTCATCCATGAATCACACTCTGTTTTTAGGCAAGAAGCAAACTCTTATTTCCAGCGTCTCCAATACAGCAAGTACCATGATCCTGGCCCCCCATAAAAGAACTGTGTTTCCTTCTCAAACGGACCATATATAGTTCAACTCTGCTTATGAAACTGATACAAACCACAGCTGCACTTACATAAATGCTCTTTAGTTAATAGTGAGTATCACATTAGGTATTTGAATTTTGTAAAATCTTTTGAGCCCAAAATTCTCATGGTTTACCAGAAATAAACTCTTGCTTGTATGAAGACACAGAACCTGGGGTTTAACTCCGTTTCTGAAGGGAAATTCAGACCCGAGTTCTCATCCCTCAAAAACAATCTGTTTTAAGGCAAGAAGCATCCTCTTCTTTCCAGCGTCTCCAATTCAGCAAGAACCATGAGCATGCCCAGAAAAAGAGAACTGTGTTTCATACTCATAAGAACCATATGTAGTTCAACTCTGCTTATGAAAGGGATACAAACCACAGCTCCTCTTACATAAATGCTCTTTAGTTAGTGGTGATAATCGCGTTTGGTTCTTGAATTGTGAAAAATCGTTTGAGCCCAAAATTCACTTGTTTTACTAGAAATGACCTCTTGCTTGTAGGAAGACACAGATCCTGTGGTATAACTCTGTTTCTCAAGGAAAATTCAGAACAGTGTTCTCATCCATGAATCATACTCTGTTTTTAGGCAAGAAGCAAACTCTTCTTTCCAGCGTCTCCAATACAGCAAGTACCATGATCCTGCCCCCCACAAAAGAACTGTGTTTCCTTCTCAAACGGACCATATGTAGTTCAACTCTGCTTATGAAACTGGTACAAACCACAGCTCCTCTTCCATAAATGCTCTTTAGTTAATAGTGAGAATCGCAATGTGTTTTTGAATTGTATAAAATCTTTTGAGCTCAAAATTCACTTTGTTTACCAGAAATAAACTCTTGCTTGCATGAAGACATAGATCCTGGGGTTTAACTCCGTTTCTGAAGGGAAATTCAGACCAGAGTTCTCATCCTTGAAACACACTCTGTTTTAATGCAAGAAGCAAGCTCTTCTTTCCAGCGTCTCCATTACAGCAACAACCATGAGGATCCCCAGAAAAAAAGAACTATGTTTCCTATTCATACAGACCATATGGAGTTCACCTATGCTTATGAAACTGATACAAACCACAGCTACTCTTACCTAAATGCTCTTTAGTTGATAGTGAGAATCGCGTTGGGTTCATGAACTAGGAAAAATCATTTGAGCTCCAAAATCACTGGGTTTACCAGAAATGAACTCTTGCTTGTAGGAAGACACATATCGTGGGGTTTAACTCCGTTTCTGAAGGGAAATTCAGACCAGTGTTCTCATTAATGAAACACACTCTGTTTTAACGCAAGAAGCAAGCTCTTCTGTCAGGCGTGTCCAATACAGCAAGAACCATGTTCATTCCCTGAAAAAAAAGATCTGTGTTTCCTACTCCTACGGAAGATATGTAGTTAAAATCTGCTTACGAAACTGATACAAACCACAGCTCCTCTTACATAAATGCTCTTTAGTTAATAGTGAGAATGGCATGGGTTCTTCAACTAAGTAAAAACATTTGAGCCAAAAATTCACTTTGTTTACAAGAAATGAACTCTTGCTTGTATGAAGACACAGACCCTGGGGTTTAACTCCGGTTCTGAAGGGAAATTCAAACCAAAGTTCTCATCCTTAAAACACACTCTGTTTTACGCAAGAAGCAAGCTCTTCTTTCCAGCGTGTCCAATACAGGAAGAACCATGAGCATGCCCTGAAAAAAAGAACTGTGTTTCCTACTCATACGGACCATATGTAGTTCAACTCTGGATATGAAACTGATACAGACCACAGCTCCTCTTACATAAATGCTCTTTAGTTAATAGTGATAATCGTGTTGCTTTCTAGAACTGTGTTAAATCATTTGAGCCCAAAATTCACTTGGTTTACCAGAAATGAACTCTTGCTTTTAGGAAGACAAAGATCCTGTGGTTTAACTCTGTTTCTGAAGTGAAATTCAGACCAGAGTTCTCATCCATGAAATACACTCTGTTTTAATCTAAGAAGCAAGCTCGTCATTATAATGTCTCCAAAACAGCAAGAACCATGAGCATGCCAACAAAAAAGAACTGTGTTTCCTACTGATACCAACCATATTTAGATCAACTCTGCTTATGAAACTGATACAGACCACAGCACCTCTTCCATAAATGCTCTTTAGTTTATAGTGATAATCGTGTTGGGTTCTATAACAATGTAAAATCATTTGAGCCCAAAATTCACTTTGTTTATCAGAAATGAACTATTGCATGTAGGAAGACCCAGATCCTGGGGTTTAACTCCGTTTCTGAAGGGAAATTCAGACCAGTGTTCACATTAATAAAAAAAAAACTCTGTTTTAACGCAAGAAGCAAGCTCTTCTGTCCAGCGTGTCCAATACAGCAAGAACCATGTTCATTCCCTGAAAAAAAAGATCTGTGTTTCCTACTTTACGGAACATATGTAGTTAAACTCTGCTTACGAAACTGATACAAACCACAGCTCCTCTTACATAAATGCTCTTTAGTTAATAGTGAGAATTGCGTGGGTTCTTCAACTGAGTAAAAACATATGAGCCCAAAATTCACTTTGTTTACAAGAAATGAACTCTTGCTTGTATGAAGACACAGACCCCGGGGTTTAACTCCGGTTCTGAAGGGAAATTCAGACCAAAGTTCTCATCCTTAAAACACACTATGTTTTAATGCAAGAAGCAAGCTCTTCATTACAACGTCTCCAATACAGCAAGATCCATGAGCATGCCCTGAAAAAAAGAACTGTGTTTCCTACTCATACGGACCATATGTAGTTCAACTCTGGTTATGAAACTGATACAGACCACAGCTCCTCTTACATAAATGCTCTTTAGTTAATAGTGATAATCGCGTTGCGTTCTAGAACTGTGTTAAATCATTTGAGCCCAAAATTCACTTGGATTACCTGAAATGAACTCTTGCTTTTAGGAAGACAAAGATCCTGTGGTTTAACTCTGTTTCTGAAGGGAAATTCAGACCAGAGTTCTCATCCATGAAATACACTCTGTTTTAATGCAAGAAGCAAGCTCGCCATTATAATGTCTCCAATACAGCAAGAACCATGAGCATGCCAACAAAAAAGAACTGTTTTTCCTACTGATACCAACCATATGTAGATCAACTCTGCTTATGAAACTGATACAGACAACAGCTCCTCTTACATAAATGCTCTTTAGTTAATAGTGAGATTCGCCTTAGGTTTCTTGAACAGTGAAAAATCTATGGGGCCCAAAATTCACGTTGTTTACCAGAAATGAACTCTTACTTGTAGAAAGACACAGATCCTGGGCTTTAACTCTGTTTCTGAAGGGAAATTCAGACCAGAGTTCTCATGCATGAAACACACTTTTTAATGCAAGAAACAAGCTCTTCTTTCCAGTGTCTCCAATACAGCAAGAACAATGAGTATGCCATCAAAAAAGAAATGTATTTCCTACTCATACAGACCATATGTAGACCAATTCTGCTTATGAAACTGATACAAATCACAGCTCCTCGTACATAATGGTCTTTAGTTAATTGTGATAATCGCTTTGGGTTCGGGAACTGTGTAACATCATTTTAACCCAAAATTCACTGGGTTTACCAGAAAAGAACTCTTGCTTGTAGGAAGACACAGATCCTGGGGTTTAACTCGGATTCTGAATGGAATTTCAGGCCAGTGTTCTCATCCATGAAACACACTCTGTTTTCATGTAAGAGGCAAGCTCTTCTTTCCAGCGTCTCAAATACATCTAGAAACATGAGCATGCCCAGAAAAAAAAAGTACTCTGTTTCCTACTCATACGGACCATATGTAGTTCAACTCTGATTATGAAACTGATACAAACCACAGCTCCTCTTCCATAAATGCTCTTTAGTTTATAGTGATAATCGTGTTGGGTTCTATAACGATGTAAAATCATTTGAGCCCAAAATTCACTTTGTTTATCTAAAATGAACTCTTGTTTGTAGGAAGACCCAGATCCTGGGGTTTAACTCCGATTCTGAATGGAAATTCAGACCAGTGTTCACATCCATGAAACACACTCTGTTTTCACTAAAGAAGCAAGCACTTCTTTCCAACATCTCCAATACAGCAAGAAACATGAGCAGGCCCAGAAAACAAGAACTGTGATTGCTACTCATACGGACCATATGTAGTTCAAGACTGCATATGAAACTGATACAAATCACAGCTCCTCTTACATAAATGCTCTTTAGTTAATAGCTAGATTCACGTTGGTTTTGTGCACTGTTTAAAATCATTTCAGCCCAAAATTCACTGGGTTTACCTGAAATGAGCTCTTGCTTGTAGGAACACACAGATACTGTGGTTTAACTCTGATTCTGAATGGAAATTCAGACCAGAGTTCTCATCCATTAAACACACTCTGTATTCATGCAAGAAGCAAGCTCTTCTTTCCAGTGTCTCCAATCCAGAAAGAACAATGAGCATGCCCTCAAAAAAGAACTGTGTTTCCTATTCATACATACCATATGTAGATCAACTCTGCTTATGAAACTGATACAAACCACAGCTCCTCTTACATAAATGCTCTTTAGTTAATAGTGAGAATCGCCTTGGGTTCGTGAACTGTGTAAAATCATTTGATCCCAAAATTCACTGGGTTTACCAGAAATGAATTCTTGCTTGTAGGAAGACAAAGAACCTGTGGTTTAACTCCGATTATTAAGGGAAATCAAGACCAGTGTTCTCATCCATGAAACACACTTTGTTTTCAGACAAGAAGCATCCTCTTCTTTCCAGCGTCTCCAAAACAGCAAGAACCATCAGCGTGCCTAGAAAAGAAGAACTGTGTTTCCTACTCATACAGACCATATGTAGTTCAACTCTGCTTACGAAACAGATACAAAACACAGCTCCTCTTACATAAATGCTCTTTAGTTCATAGCTAGAATCGCATTGGTTTTGTGCACTGTTTAAAATCATTTCAGCCGAAAATTTACCTGGTTTACGTGAAATGAACTCTTGCTTTAGGAAAACACAGATACTGTGGTTTAACCCCGATTCTCAAGGGAAATTCAGACCAGTGTTCTCATCCATGAAACACACTCTGTTTTCATGTAAGAAGCAAGCTCTTCTTTCCAGCGTCTCCAATACATCCAGAATCATGAGCATGCCCAGAAAAAAAGAACTGTGTTTCCTATTCATACGGACCATATGTAGTTCAACTCTGATTATGAAACTGATACAAACCACAGCTCCTCTTTCATAAATGCTCTTTAGTTAATAGTTAAATGGCCTTGGGTTCGTGCACTTTGTAAAATCACTTCAGCCCAAAATTAACTGGGATCACCAGAAATGAACTCTTGCTTGTAGGAACACACAGATCCTGGGGTTTAACTCTGAATCTGAAGGTAAATTCAGACCATTGTTCTCATCCATGAAACACATGCTGTTTTAACGCAGGAAACATCCTCTTCTTTCCAGTGTCTCCAATACAGCAATAACCATGATAATGGCCAAAAAAAAAGAACTGTGTTTCCTCTTCATACACACCATATGCAGTTCAACTCTGCTTATGAAACTGATACAAACCACAGCTCCTCTTACATAAATGCTCTTTAGTTAATAGTGAGAATTACATTGGGTTTTTGAACTATGTAAGATACTTTGAGCCCAAAATTCACTTGGTTTACCAGAAATGAACTCTTGCTAGTAGGAAGACACAGATCTGTGGTTTAACTATGTTTCTTATGGGAAATTCAGACCAGAGTTCTCATCCCTGAAAAACAATCTGTTTTAAGACTAGAAGCATCATCTTTTTTCCAGGGTCTCCAATAAAGCAAGAACCAAGAGCAGCATGCCCAGAAAAAAAGAACTGATTTCCTACTCCTACGGACCGTAAGTAGTTCAACTCTGATAATGAAACTGATACAGACCACAGTTCCCCTTACATAAATGCTCTTTAGTTAATAGTGAGAATCGCGTTGGTTTCTAGAACTGTGTAAAATCATTTGAGCCCAAAATTCACATTGTTTACCAGAAATGAACTCTTGCTTGAAAAAAGACACAGTTCCTGGGGTTTAACTCCGTTTCTGAAATGAAATTCAGACCAGTGTTCTCATCCATGAAACACACTCTGTTTTAATGCAAGAAGCAAGCTCTTCTTTCCAGCATCTCCAATACAGAAAGAACCATGAGAATGCCCTCAAAAGAGAACTGTGTTTCATAATCCTACAGACCCTATGTGGATCAACTCTGCTTATGAAACTGGTACAAATCACAGCTCCTTTTACATAAATTCTCTTTAGTTAATAGTGAGAATCTGATTGGGTTCTTGAACTGTGTAAAATCATTTGAGCCACAAATTCACTTGGTTTGCCAGAAATGAACTCTTGACGGATGAAGACACAGATGCTGGGGTTTAACTACGTATCTGAAGGGAAAATCAGACCTGAGTTCTCATCCCTGAAAAACACTCTGTTTTAAGACAAGAAGCATCCTCTTCTTTCCAGTGTCTATAATACAGCAAGAACCATGAGCATGCCCAGAAAAGAAAAACTGTGTTTCTGTCTCATACAGACCATATGTAGTTCAACTCTGCTTACAAAACAGATACAGACCACAGCTCTTCCGTTAAATGCTCTTTAGTTAATAGTGAGAATCGCGTTGGGTTCTAGAACTGTAAAATCACTTGAGCACAAAATTCAATTGGTTTACCAGAAATGAACTCTTGCTTTTAGGAAGACAAAGATCCTGTGGTTTAACTCTGTTTCTGAAGGGAAATTCAGACCAGAGTTCTCATCCATGAAGCACATCCTGTTTTAATGCAAGAAGCAAGCTCTTCATTACAGCTTCTCCAATACAGCAAGAACCATGAGCATGGCAACAAAAAAAGAACTGTGTTTCCTACTGATTCAGACCATATGTAGAACAATTCTGCTTATGATACTGATACAAACCACAGCTCCTCTAACATAAATGCTCTTTAGTTAATTGTGATAATCGCTTTGGGTTCGTGAACTGTGTAAAATCATTTGCACCCAAAATTCATTGGGTTTGCCTGAAAAGAACTCTTGCTTGTAGGAAGACACAGCTCCTGGGGTTTAACTCCGATTCTGAAGGGAAATTCAGGCCAGTGATCTCATCCAAAAAACACACTCTGTTTTCATGTAAGATGCAAGCTATCTTTCCAGCGTCTCCAATACATCCAGAAACATGAGCATGCCCAGAAAAAATGAACTGTGTTACCTAATCATACGGACCATGTGTAGTTCAACTCTGATTATGACACTGATACAAACCACAGCTCCTCTTTCATAAATGCTCTTTAGTTAATAGTTAAAATGGCGTTGCATTCGTGCACTGTGTAAAATCATTTCAGCCCAATATTAACAGGGATCACCAGAAATGAACTCTTGCTTGTAGGAAGACCCAGATCCTGGGGTTTATCTCCGATTCTGAACGGAAATTCAGACCAGTGTTCACATCTATGAAACATACTCTGTTTTCACTCAAGAAGCAAGCACTTCTTTCCAAAGTCTCCAATACAGCAAGAAACATGAGCAGGCCCAAGAAAACAAGAACTGTGTTTGCTACTCATACGGACCATATGTAGTTCAACACTGCTTATGAAACTGATACAAATCACAGCTCCTCTTACATAAATGCTCTTTAGTTCATAGCTAGAATCGCGTTGGTTTTGTGCACTGTTTAAAATCATTTCAGCCAAAAATTCACCTGGTTTACATGAAATGAACTCTTGCTTGTAGGAAAACACAGATACTGTGGTTTAACCCCGATTCTCAAGGGAAATTCAGACCAGTGTTCTCATCCATGAAACACACTCTGTTTTCATGTAAGAAGCAAGCTCTTCTTTCCAGCGTCTCCAATACATCCAGAAAAATGAGCATGCCCAGAAAAAAGAACTGTGTTTCCTATTCATATGGACCATATGTAGTTCAACTCTGATTATGAAACTGATACAAACCACAGCTCCTCTTTCATAAATGCTCATTAGTTTATAGTTAAAATGGCCTTGGGTTCGTGCACTGTGTAAAATCATTTCATCCCAAAATTAACTGGGATCACCAGAAATGAACTCTTGCTTTTAGGAACACACAGATCCTGGGGTTTAACTCTGAATCTGAAGGTAAATTCAGACCATTGTTCTCATCCATGAAACACATGCTGTTTTAACGCAGGAAACATCCTCTTCTTTCCAGTGTCTCCAATACAATAAGAACCATGATAATGGCAAAAAAAAAAAGGACTGTGTTTCCTCTTCATACAGACCAAATGCAGTTCAACTCTGCTTATGAAACTGATACAAACCACAGCTCCTCTTACATAAATGCTCTTTAATTAATAGTGAGAATTACATTGGGTTTACCAGAAATGAACTCTGGCTTGTAGGAAGACACAGTTCCTGGGGTTTAAATCCGGTTCTGAACGGAAATGCAGACCAGTGTTCTCATCGATGAAACACACTTATTTTTCCGGCAAGAAGCAAGCTCTTTGTTCCAGCATCTCCAATACAGCAACATCATGAGCATGCCCAGAAAAAAGAGCTGTGTTTCCTACTCAAACGGACCATATGTAGTTCAACTCTGCTCATGAAACTGATAGAAACCACTGCACCTCTTACATAAATGCTCTTTTGGCTATAGTGAGAATCGCGTTGGGTACGTGAACTCTGTAAAATCATTTGAGCCCCAAAACACTGGGTTTACCAGGAATGAACACTGGCTTGGAGGAAGACAGAGATCCTGGGGTTTAACTCAGTTTCTGAAGGGAAATTCAGACTAGTGCTCTCATCCATGAAACACTCTCTGTTTTAATGCACCTAGCAAGCTCTTCTTTCCAGCGTCTCTTATACAGCAAGAAACATGAGCATGCCCAGAAAAAAAGAACTGAGTTTCCTAGTCATACAGACTGTATGTAGTTCTACTCTGAATATGAAGCTGATACAATCCAAAGCTCCAATTACATAAATGCTCTTTACTTAATAATGAGAATCGCGATGGGTTTGTGAACTGTGTAATATCATTTGAGCCCAAAATTCACTGGGTTTACCAGAAATGAACTCTTGCTTGTAGGAAGACACAGATCCTGGTGTTTAACTTCATTTCTGAAGGGAAAATCTGACCAGAGTTCTCATCCCTGCAAAACACTCTGTTTTTATTCAAGAAGCATCCTCTTCTTTCCAGCCTCTCCAATACAGCAACAACCATGAGAATGCCCAGAAAAAAAGAACTGAGTTTCCTACTCATACAGAAAATATGGAGTTCAACTCTGCTTATGAAACTGATGCAGACCACAGCTCCAGTAACATAAATGCTCTTTAGTTAATAGTGATAATCGCATTGGGTTCTAGAACTGTGTAAAATCATTTGAGCCCAAAATTCACTTTGTTTACCAGAAATGAACTCTTGCTTGTAGGAAGACACAGATCCTGGGGTTTAACTCCGTTTCTGAAGGGAAATTCAGACCTGTGTTCTCATTAATGAAACTCAGTCTGTTTTAACACAAGAAGCAAGCTCTTCTTTCCAGCGTCTCCAATAGAGAAAGAAGCATGAGAATGCCCTGTACAAAAGAACTGTGTTTCATATTCATCCAGACCATGTGTAGTTAAATTCTTCTTATGAAACTGATACAAACCACAGCCCCTCTTACATAAATGCTCTTTAGGTAATAGTGAGAATCGAGATGGGTTTCTGAACTGTGTAAAACTTTTGAGCCCAAAATTCACTTTGTTTACCAGAAATGAACTCTTGCTTGTAGGAAGACACACATCCTCAGGTTTAACTCCGGGTCTGAAGGGAAAATCAGACCAGAGTTCTCATCCCTGAAAAACACTCTGTTTTAAGGCAAGAAGCATCCTCTTCTTTCCAGCGTCTCCAATACAGCAACAACCATAAGAATGCCCAGAAATAAATAGCTGTGTTTCCTACTAATACAGACCATATGTAGTTCAAATCTGCTTATGAAACTGATACAAACCACAGCTCCTCTTACATAAATGCTCTTTAGGTAATAGTGAGAATCTCGTTGGGTTCGTGAACTGTGTAAAATCATTTAAGCGCAAAATTCACTGGTTTTACCAGAAATGAACTCTTGCTTGTAGGAAGACACAGTTCCTGGGGTTTAACTCGGTTTCTGAAGGGAAATTCACCAGTGCCTCATCCATGAAACACACTCTTTTTTCCCGCAAGAAGCAAGCTCTTCTTTCCAGCGTCTCCAATACAGCAACACTATGAGCATGCCCAGAAAAAAAAGAGCTGTGTTTCCTACTAATACGGACCATATGTAGTTCAAATCTGCTTATAAAACTGATAAAAACCACACCTCCTCTTACATAAATGCTCTTTCGGCAATAGTGAGAATTGCGTTGGCTTCGTGAACTGTGTAAAATCATTTGAGACCAAAATTCACTGTGTTTACCAGAAAAGAACTCTTGCTTGTAGGAAGACAGAGATCCTGGGGTTTAACTCCGTGTCTGAAGGGAAATTCATACCAGAGTTATCATCAATGAAACACACTCTGATTTCACGCAAGAAGCAAGCTCTTCTTTCCAGCATCTCCAATACAGAAAGAACCATGAGCATGCCCAGAAAAAAAAGAACTGCGTTTTCTACTCATAGGGACCATATGCAGTTCAATTCTGCTTATGAAACTGATACAAACCACTGCTCCTCTTACATAAATGCTCTTTAGTTAATAGTGCGAATAGCGTTGGGTTCTAGAACAGTGTAAAATCATTTGAGCCCAAAATTTACTTGGTTTAAAAGAAATGAACTCTTGCTTGTAGGAAGACACAGATGCTGGGGATTAACTCCGTTTCTGAAGCGAAATTCAGACCAGAGTTATCATCCATGAAACACATTCTGTTTTAAAGCAGGAAGCAAGCTCTTCTTTCCAGCGTCTCCAATACAGCAAGAACTATGAGCATGACCTCAAAAAGGACTGTGTTTCCTACTCATACAGATCATAAGTAGATCAACTCTGCTTATGAAACTGATACAAACCACAGCTCTTCTTACATAAATACACTTTAGTTAACAGTGAGAATCGCGTTGTGTTCTTGAACTGTGAAAAATCATTTGAGCCCAAAATTCACTTTGTTTACCAGAAATGAACTCTTGCTTGTAGGAAGACACAGTTCCTGTGGTTTAACTCCGTTTCTGTAGGGAAATTCAGACCAGTGTTCTCATCCATGAAACACACTCTGTTTTAATGCAACTAGCAAGGTATTCTTTCCAGCGTCTCCAATAAAGGAAGAACAATGAGCATGCCCTCAAAAAAGAGCTGTGTTTCCTACACATATGGACCATATGTAGTTCAACTCTGCTTATGAAACTGATACAAACCACTGCTCCTCTTACATAAATACTCTTTAGTTAGTATTGCGAATAGCGTTGGGTTCTAGAACTGTGTAAAATCATTTCAGCCCAAAATTCACTTGGTTTACCAGAAATGAACTCTTGCATATAGGAAGACACAGATCCTGGGGTTTAACTCTGATTCTGAAGTGAAATTCAGAGCAGTGTTCGCATCTATGAAACACACTCTGTTTTAACGCAAGAAGCAACCTCTTCTTTCCAGTGTCTCCAACAACAAGAACCATATTGATGCCAAGAAAAAAAGAGCTGTGTTTCTTACTCATACGGACCATATGTAGATCAACTCTGCTTATGAAACTGATAAAAACCACAGCTCCTCTTACATAAATGCTCTTTAGGCAATAGTGAGAATCGCGTTGGGTTCGTGAACTGTGTAAAATCATTTGAGCCCAAAATTCACTTGGTTTACCAGAAATGAACTCTGCTTGTCGGAAGACACATATCCTGGGGTTTAACTCAGTTTCTGAAGGGAAATTCAGCCCAGTGTTCTCATTAATGAAACACAGTCTGTTTTAATGCAACAAGCAAGCTCTTCTTACCAGCGTCTCCAATAGAGCAAGTACCATTAGAATCCCTGTGTAAAAGAACTGTGTTCCTATTCATACGGACCATATGTAGTTCAACTCTTCTTATGAAACTGATAAAAAATACAGCTCCTCTTACATAAATGCTCTTCAGGTAAAAGTGAGACTCTCGTTGGCTTCGTGAACTGTGTAAAATCTTTTGAGCCCAAAATTCAGTGGGTTTACCAGAAATGAACTCTTGCTTGTAGGAAGACACAGTTCCTGGGGTTTAACTCCGGTTCTGAACGGAAATTCAGACCAGTGTTCTCATCCATGAAACACACTCTGTTTTCCGGCAAGAAGCAGGCTCTTCTTTCCAGTGTCTCCAATACAGCAACACCATGTGCATGCCCAGAAATAAAAGCTGTGTTTCCTCCTCATACGGTCCATATGTAGTTCAACTCTGCTTATGAAACTGATACAAACCACTGCACCTCTTACATAAATGCTCTTTAGGCAATAGTGAGAATCGCATTGAGGTTCATGAACTGTGTAATATCATCGAGCCCACAATTCACTGGGTGTACCAGAAATGAACTCTTGCTTGTAGGAAGACACAGTTCCTGTGGTTTAACTCCGTTTCTGAAGGGAAATTCAGACTAGAGTTCTCATCCATGAAACACAATCTGTTTTAATGCAACTAGCAAGCTTTTCTTTCCAGCATCTCTTATACAGCAAGAGATATGAGCATGCCCAGAAAAAAAAGAAGTGAGTTTCCTAGTCATACGGACCATATGTAGTTCAACTCTGATTATGAAACGGATACAATCCAAATCTCCTCTTACATAAATGCTCTTTAGTTAATAGTTAGAATCTCGTTGGGTTCGTGCACTGTGTAAAATCATTACAGCCCAAAATTCACTGGTTTTACCAGAAATGATCTCTTGCTTGTAGGAACACAAAGATCCTGTGGTATAACTCCGATTCTGAAGGGAAATTCGGACCAGTGTTCTCATCCATGAAACACATGCTATTTTAACGCAGGAAGCATCCTCTTCTTTCCAGCGTCTCCAATACAGCAAGAATCATGAGAATGCCCAGAAAAAAAGAACTGTGTTTTCTACTCATACAGACCACATGCAGTTCTACTGTGCTTATGAAACTGATGAAATCCACAGCTCCTCTTACATAAATTCTGTTTAGTTAATACTGAGAATCTCTATGGGTTTGTGAACTGTGTAAAATCATTTGAGCCCAAAATTCACTTTGTTTACCATAAATGAACTCTTGCTTGTAGGAAGACACACATCCTCAGGTGTAACTCTGTGTCTGAAGGGAAATTCAGAGCAGTGTTATCATCCATGAAACACTCTCTGTTTCAATGCAACTAGAAAGCTCTTCTTTCCAGCGTCTCCAATACAGCAAGAACCATGAGCATTCCCTCAAAGAAGAACTGAGTTTCCTACTCATACAGACTATATGTAGATCAGCTCTGCTTATAAAACTGATACAAACTACAGCTCCTCTTACATAAATGCTCTTTAGTTAACAGTGAGAATCGCGTTGGGTTCGTGAACTGTGTAAAATCATTTGAGCCCAAAATTCACTGGGTTTACCAGAAACGAACAATTGTTATAGGAAGATACGGATCCTGGGGTTTAACTCCGATTCTGAAGGGAAATTCAGACCAATGTTCTCATTAATGAAACACACTCTGATTTCACGCAAGAAGCAAGCTCTTCTTTCCAGCGTCTCCAATGAAGAAAGAACCATTAGCATGCCCAGAAAAAAAAGAACTGGGTTTTCAACTCATAGGGACCATACACAGATCAATTCTGTTTATAAAACTGATACAAACCACTGCTCCTCTTACATAAATGCTCTTTAGTTGATAGTGCGAATAGCATTGGGTTCTAGAACTTTGTAAAATCATTTGAGCCCAAAATTCACTTGGTTTAGAAGAAATGAACTCCTGCTTGTAGGAAGACACAGATCCTGGAGTTTAACTACCTTTTGGAAGGGAAATTCAGACCAGAGTTCTCATCCATGAAACACACTCTGTTTTAATGCAAGAAGCAAGCTCTTCTTTCCAGCGTCTCCAATACACCAAGAACCATGAGCATGCACTCAAAAATGGACTGTGTTTCTACTCATACAGACCACGTGCAGTTCAACTGTACTTATGAAACTGATTAAAACCACAGCTCCTCTTACATAAATTCTCTTTAGTTAATAATGAGAATCGCGATGGGTTTGTGAACTGTGTAAAATCATTTGAGCCCAAAATTCACTTGATTTACCAGAAATGAACTCTTGCATATAGGAAGACTCAGATCCTGGGGTTTAACTCTGATTCTGAAGGGAAATTCAGAGCAGTGTTCGCATCCATGAAACACACTCTGTTTTAACGCAAGAAGCAACCTCTTCTTTCCAGCGACTCCAACAACAAGAACCATATTCATGCCCAGAAAAAAAGAGCTGTGTTTCTTACTCATACGGACCATATGTAGATCAACTCTGCTTATGTAACTGATAAAAACCACAGCTCCTCTTATATAAAGGCTCTTAAGTTAATAGTGAGAATTGCATTGGGTTCTAGAACTGTGTAAAATCATTTGAGCCCAAAATTCACTTTGTTTACCAGAAATGAACTATTCCTTGTAGGAAGACACAGATCCTCAGGTTTAACTCCGTGTCTGAAGGGAAATTCAGACCAGTGTTCTCATCCATGAAACACACTCTGTTGTAAATCAAGAAGCATGCACTTCTTTCCAGGGTTTGCAATACAGCAAAACCATGAACATGACCAGAAAAAAGGAACTGTATTTCCTACTCATACTGACCATAGGCAGTTCAACTGTGTTTATGAAACTAATACAAAGCACTGATCCTCTTACATAAGTGCTCTTTAGGTAATAGTGAGAATTGTGTTGGGTTCTAGAACTTTGTAAAATCATTTGAACCCAAAATCATCTTGGTTTACCAGAAATGAAGTCTTGCTTGTAGGAAGACACAGATCCTGGTGTTTAACTCCGTTTCTGAAGGGAAATCTGACCAGAGTTCTCATCCCTGAAAAAAACTCTGTTTTAAGGCAAGAAGCATCCTCTCCTTTCCAGCGTCTCCAATAGAGAAACAACCATAAGAATGCCCAGAATAAAAGAACTGACTTTCCTACTCATACGGACAATATGTAGTTCAACTCTGCTTTTGAAACTGATACAGACCACATCTCCACTTGCATAAATGCTCTTTAGTTAATAGTGATAATTCGCATTGGGTTCTAGAACTGCATAAATTCATTTGAGCCCAAAATTCACTTGGTTTACCAGAAATGAACTCTTGCTTGTAGGAAGACACAGATCCTTGGGTTTAACTCCGTTTCTGAAGGGAAATTCAGACCAGAGTTCTCCACCATGAAACACACTCTGTTTTAATGCAAGAAGCAAGCTCTTCTTTCCAGATTCTCCAATACACCAAGAACCATGAGCATGCCCAGAAAAAAAGAGCTGTGTTTCCTACTCATACGGACCATATGTAGTTCAAAACTTCTTATGAAACTGATACAAACCACAACTCCTCTAACATAAATGCTCCTTAGGCAATAGTGAGAATCGTGTTGGCATCATGAACTGTGTAAAATCATTTGAGCCCAAAATTCACTTTGTTTACCAGAAATGAACTCTTGTTTGTAGGAAGACACAGTTCCTGTGGTTTAAATCCATTTCTGTAGGGAAATTCAGACCAGTGTTCTCATCCATGAAACACACTCTGTTTTAATGCAAGAAGCAAGATCTTCTTTCCAGTGTCTCTAATACAGGAAGAACCATGAGAATGCCCTGTAAAAAAGAACTGTGTTTCCTATTCATACGGACCATATGTAGTTCAACTCTTCTGGTGAATCTGATAAAACCACAGCTCCTCTTACATAAATGCTCTTTAGGTAAAAGTGAGAATCTCCTTGGCTTCGTGAACTGTGTAAAATCTTTTGAGCCCAAAATTCAGTGGGTTTACCAGAAATGAACTCTTGCTTGTAGGAAGACACAGTTACTGGGGTTTAACTCCGGATCTGAACGGAAATTCAGACCAGTGTTCTCATCCATGAAACACACTCTGTTTTCCGGCAAGAAGCAGGCTCTTCTTTCCAGTGTCTCCAATACAGCAAGAACAATGAGCATGCCCTCAAAAAAGGACTGTGTTTCCTACTCATACAGATGATAAGTAGATCAACTCTGCTTATGAAACTGATACAGTCCACATCTCCTCTTACATAAATACACTTTAGTTAACACTGAGAATCATGTTGGGTTCTTGAACTGTGAAAAATCATTTGAGCCCAAAATTCACTTTGTTTACCAGAAATGAACTCTTGCTTGTAGGAAGACACAGTTCCTGTGGTTTAAATCCATTTCTGTAGGGAAATTCAGACCAGTGTTCTCATCCATGAAACACACTCTGTTTTAATGCAAGAAGCAAGATCTTCTTTCCAGTGTCTCTAATACAGGAAGAACCATGAGAATGCCCTGTAAAAAAGAACTGTGTTTCCTATTCATACGGACCATGTGTAGTTCAACTCTTCTGGTGAATCTGATACAAACCACAGCTCCTCTTACATAAATGCTCTTTAGGTAATATTGAGAATCTCGTTGGCTTCGTGAACTGTGTAAAATCATTTGAGACCAAAATTCCCTGGGTTTACCAGAAATGAACTCTTGCTTGTAGGAAGACCCAGTTCCTGGGGTTTAACTCCGGTTCTGAATGGAAATTCAGACCAGTGTTCTCATCCATGAAACACACTCTGTTTTCCAGCACGAAGCAGGCTCTTCGTTCCAGTGTCTCCAATACAGCAACCCCAAGAGCATGCACAGAAAAAATGAGCTGTGTTTCCTACTCATATGGACCATATATAGTTCAACTCTGCTTATGAAACTGATACAAACCACTGCACCACTTACATAAATGCTCTTTAGGAAATAGTGAGAATCGCGTTGAGGTTCGTGAACTGTGTAAAATCATTTGAACCCAAAAATCACTGGGTTTACCAGGAATGAACTCTTGCTTGTAGGAAGACACAGATCCTGTGGTTTAACTCCGTTTCTGAAGGGAAATTCAGACCAGACTTCTCATCCATGAAACACACTCTGATTTCACGCAAGAAGCAAGCCCTTCTTTCCAGCGTCTCTTATACAGCAAGAAACATGAGCATGCCCAGAAAAAAAGAACTGAGTTTCCTACTCATACGGACAATATTTAGTTCAATTCTGTTTATAAAAGTGATACAGACCACAGCTACTCTTATATAAAGGTTCTTAAGTTAATAGTGAGAATTGCGTTGGGTTCTAGAACTGTGTAAAATCATTTGAGCCCAAAATTCACTTTGTTTACCAGAAATGAACTATTCCTTGAAGGAAGACACAGATCCTCAGGTTTAACTCCGTGTCTGAAGGGAAATTCAGACCAGTGTTCTCATCCATGAAACACACTCTGTTGTAATTCAAGAAGCATGCACTTCTTTCCAGGGTTTGCAATACAGCAAAACCATGAGCATGACCAGACCAGAAAAAAGGAACTGTATTTCCTACTCATACTGACCATAGGCAGTTCAACTGTGTTTATGAAACTAATACAAAGCACTGATCCTCTTACATAAGTGCTCTTTAGGTAATAGTGAGAATCGTGTTGGGTTCTAGAACTTTGTAAAATCATTTGAACCCAAAATCATCTTGGTTTACCAGAAATGAAGTCTTGCTTGTAGGAAGACACAGATCCTGGTGTTTAACTCCGTTTCTGAAGGGAAATCTGACCAGAGTTCTCATCCCTGAAAAAAACTCTGTTTTAAGGCAAGAAGCATCCTCTTCTTTCCAGCGTCTCCAATACAGAAACAACCATAAGAATGCCCAGAATAAAAGAACTGACTTTCCTACTCATACGGACAATATGTAGTTCAACTCTGCTTTTGAAACTGATACAGACCACATCTCCACTTTCATAAATGCTCTTTAGTTAATAGTGATAATTCGCATTGGGTTCTAGAACTGCATAAATTCATTTGAGCCCAAAATTCACTTGGTTTACCAGAAATGAACTCTTGCTTGTAGGAAGACACAGATCCTTGGGTTTAACTCCGTTTCTGAAGGGAAATTCAGACCAGAGTTCTCCACCATGAAACACACTCTGTTTTAATGCAAGAAGCAAGCAAGCTCTTCTTTCCAGATTCTCCAATACACCAAGAACCATGAGCATGCCCAGAAAAAAAGAGCTGTGTTTCCTACTCATACGGACCATATGTAGTTCAAAACTTCTTATGAAACTGATACAAACCACAACTCCTCTAACATAAATGCTCCTTAGGCAATAGTGAGAGTCGTGTTGGCATCATGAACTGTGTAAAATCATTTGAGCCCAAAATTCACTTTGTTTACCAGAAATGAACTCTTGTTTGTAGGAAGACACAGTTCCTGTGGTTTAAATCCATTTCTGTAGGGAAATTCAGACCAGTGTTCTCATCCATGAAACACACTCTGTTTTAATGCAAGAAGCAAGATCTTCTTTCCAGTGTCTCTAATACAGGAAGAACCATGAGAATGCCCTGTAAAAAAGAACTGTGTTTCCTATTCATACGGACCATATGTAGTTCAACTCTTCTGGTGAATCTGATACAAACCACAGCTCCTCTTACATAAATGCTCTTTAGGTAATATTGAGAATCTCGTTGGCTTCGTGAACTGTGTAAAATCATTTGAGACCAAAATTCCCTGGGTTTACCAGAAATGAACTCTTGCTTGTAGGAAGACCCAGTTCCTGGGGTTTAACTCCGGTTCTGAATGGAAATTCAGACCAGTGTTCTCATCCATGAAACACACTCTGTTTTCCAGCACGAAGCAGGCTCTTCGTTCCAGTGTCTCCAATACAGCAACCCCAAGAGCATGCACAGAAAAAATGAGCTGTGTTTCCTACTCATATGGACCATATATAGTTCAACTCTGCTTATGAAACTGATACAAACCACTGCACCACTTACATAAATGCTCTTTAGGAAATAGTGAGAATCGCGTTGAGGTTCGTGAACTGTGTAAAATCATTTGAACCCAAAAATCACTGGGTTTACCAGGAATGAACTCTTGCTTGTAGGAAGACACAGATCCTGTGGTTTAACTCCGTTTCTGAAGGGAAATTCAGACCAGACTTCTCATCCATGAAACACACTCTGATTTCACGCAAGAAGCAAGCCCTTCTTTACAGCGTCTCTTATACAGCAAGAAACATGAGCATGCCCAGAAAAAAAGAACTGAGTTTCCTACTCATACGGACAATATTTAGTTCAATTCTGTTTATAAAAGTGATACAGACCACAGCTACTCTTATATAAAGGTTCTTAAGTTAATAGTGAGAATTGCGTTGGGTTCTAGAACTGTGTAAAATCATTTGAGCCCAAAATTCACTTTGTTTACCAGAAATGAACTATTCCTTGAAGGAAGACACAGATCCTCAGGTTTAACTCCGTGTCTGAAGGGAAATTCAGACCAGTGTTCTCATCCATGAAACACACTCTGTTGTAATTCAAGAAGCATGCACTTCTTTCCAGGGTTTGCAATACAGCAAAACCATGAGCATGACCAGAAAAAAGGAACTGTATTTCCTACTCATACTGACCATAGGCAGTTCAACTGTGTTTATGAAACTAATACAAAGCACTGATCCTCTTACATAAGTGCTCTTTAGGTAATAGTGAGAATCGTGTTGGGTTCTAGAACTTTGTAAAATCATTTGAACCCAAAATCATCTTGGTTTACCAGAAATGAAGTCTTGCTTGTAGGAAGACACAGATCCTGGTGTTTAACTCCGTTTCTGAAGGGAAATCTGACCAGAGTTCTCATCCCTGAAAAAAACTCTGTTTTAAGGCAAGAAGCATCCTCTTCTTTCCAGCGTCTCCAATACAGAAACAACCATAAGAATGCCCAGAATAAAAGAACTGACTTTCCTACTCATACGGACAATATGTAGTTCAACTCTGCTTTTGAAACTGATACAGACCACATCTCCACTTTCATAAATGCTCTTTAGTTAATAGTGATAATTCGCATTGGGTTCTAGAACTGCATAAATTCATTTGAGCCCAAAATTCACTTGGTTTACCAGAAATGAACTCTTGCTTGTAGGAAGACACAGATCCTTGGGTTTAACTCCGTTTCTGAAGGGAAATTCAGACCAGAGTTTTCCACCATGAAACACACTCTGTTTTAATGCAAGAAGCAAGCTCTTCTTTCCAGAATCTCCAATACACCAAGAACCATGAGCATGCCCAGAAAAAAAGAGCTGTGTTTCCTACTCATACGGACCATATGTAGTTCAAAACTTCTTATGAAACTGATACAAACCACAACTCCTCTAACATAAATGCTCCTTAGGCAATAGTGAGAATCGTGTTGGCATCATGAACTGTGTAAAATCATTTGAGACCAAAATTCACTGGGTTTATCAGAAATGAACTCTTGTTTGTAGGAAGACACAGATCCTGGGGTTTAACTCCGTTTCTGAAGGGAAATTCAGACCAGTGTTCTCATCCATGAAACACACTCTGTTTTAATGCAACTAGCAAGCTCTTCTTTCCAGCATCAATTATACAGCAAGAAACATGAGCCTGCCCAGAAAAAAAGACCTGTGTTTCCTACTCATATGGACCATATGTAGTTCACCTCTGCTTATGAAACTGATACAAACCACTGCACCTCTTACATAAATGCTTTTTAGCCAATAGTGAGAATCGCGTTGAGGTTCGTGAACTGTGTAAAATCATTTGAGCCCAAAAATCACTGGGTTTACCAGGAATGAACTCTTGCTTGTAGGAAGACAGAGATCCTGGGGTTTAGCTCTTTTTCTGAATGGAAATTCAGACCAGTGTTCGCATCCATGAAACACAATCTGATTTCACGCTAGAAGCAAGCTCTTCTTTCCAGGGTCTCGTATACAGCAAGAAACATGAGCATGCCCAGAAAAAAAGAACTGTGTTTCCCACTCATACAGACCACATGCAGTACAACTGTGCTTATGAAACTGATACAGACAACATCTCCAGTAACATAAATGCTCTTTAGTTAATAGTGATAATCGCATTGGGTTCTAGAACTGTGTAAGATCATCTGAGCCCAAAATTCTCTTGGTTTACCAGAAATGAACTCTTGCTTCTAGGAAGTCACAGATCATGGGGTATAACTACGTTTTGGAAGGGAAATTCAGACCAGAGTTCTCATCCATGAAACACACTCTGTTTTAATGCAAGAAGCAAGCTCTTCTTTCCAGCGTCTCCAATACAGCAAGAACCATGAGCATGCCGTCAAAAAAGGACTGAGTTTCCTACTCATAAAGACCACATACAGTTCAACTCTGCTTATGAACCTGATAAAAACCACAGCTCCTCCTACATAAATTCTCTTTAGTTAATAATGAGAATCGAGAGGGGTTTGTGAAATGTGTAAAATCATTTGAGCCCAATATTCTCTTTGTTTACCAGAAATGAACTCTTGCTTGTAGGAAGACACAGATCAGGTTTTTAACTCCGTTTCTGAAGGGAAATTCAGACCAGTGTTCTCATTAATGAAACACACTCTGATTTCACGCAAGAACTAAGCACTTCTTTCCAGAGTCTCCAAAACAGCAAGAAAAATGACCATGCCTAGAAAAAAATAACTGTGTTTCCTACTCATACGGACCATATATACTTCAACTTTGCTTATGAAACTGGTACAAACCACAGCACCTCTTACATAAATGCTCTTTAGTTAATAGTTAGAATCGCATTGGGTTTGTGCACTGTGTACAAGCATTTCAGCCCAAAATTCACTGCGTTTACCAGAAATGACCTCTTGCTTATAGGAACACACAGATCTTGTGGTTTAACTCCGATTCTGAAGGGAAATTGAGACCAGTGTTCTCATCCATAAAACACATGCTGTTTTAACGCAGGAAGCAACCTCCTCTTTCCAGCGTCTCCAATTAAGCAAGAACCATGAGAATGTCCAGAAAAAAAGAACTGTGTTTCCTCCTCATACAGACCATATGCAGTTCAACTCTGCTCATGAAACGGATACAAACCACAGCTCCTCTTACATAAATGCTCTTTCGTTAATAGTGAGAATCACGATGGGTTTGTGAACTGTGAAAAATCATTTGAGCCCAAAATTCACTTTGTTTACCAGAAATGAACTCTTGCTTGTAAGGAAGACACAGATCCTGGGGTTTAACTCTGTTTCTGAAGGGAAATTCAGAAAAGTGTTCTCATTAATGAAACACACTCTGTTTTACGCAAGAAGCAAGCTCTTCTTTCCAGCGTGTCCAATACAGGAAGAACCATGAGAATGCCCTGAAAAAAATAACAGTGTTTCCTACTCATACGGACCACATGTAGTTCAACTCTGCTTATGAAACTGATACAAACCACAACTCCACTTACATAAATGCTCTTTAGTTAAACTGAGAATCGTGATGGGTTTGTGAACTGTGTCAAATCATTTGAGCCCAATATTCACTTTGATTACTTAAAATGAACTCTTGCTTGGAGGAAGACACAGATCGAGGAGTTTAACTCTGATTCTCAACGGAAATTCAGACCAGTGTTCTCATTAATAAAACACACTCTGATTTCACGCAAGAAGCAAGCTCTTCTTTCCAGCGTCTGCAATACAGCAAGAAACATGAGCATGCACAGAAAAAAATAACTGTGTTTCCTGCTCATAGGGACCATATGTACTTCAACTCTGCTTATGAAACTGGTACAAACCACAGCACATTTTACATAAATGCTCTTTAGTTAATAGTGAGAATCGTGATGGGTTTGTGAACTGTGTAAAATCATTTGAGCCCAAAATTCACTTTGTTAACCAGAAATGAACTCTTGTTTGTAGGAAGACACAGATCCTGGGGTTTAACTCTGTTTCTGAAGGGAAATGTAGACCAGTAGTGTCATTAATGAAACACACTCTATTTTAACGCAAGAAGCAAACTCTTCTTCCTAGCGTTTCCAATACAGCAAGAAACATGAGAATGCCCTGAAAAAAAGAACAGTGTTTCCTACTCATACGGACCATATGTAGTTCAACTCTGCTTATGAAACTGATACAAACCAGAGCTCCTGTTACATAAATGCTCTTTAGTTAATAGTGAGAAACGCGCTGGGTTTGTGAACTGTGTAATTTCATTTGAGCCAAAAATTCAATGGTTTTACCACAAATGCTCTCTTGATTGTAGGAATAAAAAGATCCTGGATCTTAAATCCATTTCAGTATTGAAATTCAGACCCGTGTTCTCATCCATGAAACACACTCTGTTTTAAATCAAAAGCATGCTCTTCTTACCCGAGTCTCCATTACAGAAAGGAATATGAGCATGCCCAGAATAAAAGAACTGTGTTTACTACTCATATGGACCATATGTAGTTCAACTCTGCTTATGAAACTGATACAAACCACAGCTCCTCTTACATAAATGCTCTTTAGTTAACAGTGAGAATCACGTTGGGTTCTTGTACTTGAAAAATCATTTGAGCCCAAAATTCCCTTGGTTTACCAGAAATGAACTCTTGCTTGTAGGAAGACCCAGATCGTGTGGTTTAACTCATTTTCTGAAGGGAAATTCAGACCAGTGTTCTCATCCATGGAACACACTATGTTTTCTCACAATAAACAAGCTTTTCTTTCCAGCGTCTCCAATACAGCAAAACCGTGAGCAAGCCCAGAAAAAAATGAACTGTGTTTCCTCCTCATTCGGACCATATGCAGTTCAACTCTGCTTGTGAAACTGATACAAACCACTGCTCCTCTTACATAAATGCTCTTTAGGTAATAGTGAGAATTGCGTTGGGTTCGTGAACTGTGTAAAATCATTTGAGCCCAAAATTCACTGGGTTTGCCAGAAATGAACTCTTGCTTGTAGGAAGACATAGATCCTGGGGTTTAACTCCGTTTCTGTAGGGAAATTCAGACCAGTGTTCTCATACATTAAACACACTATGTTTTAAGGCAAGAAGCAAGCTCTTCTTTTCAGAGTCTCCAATAAAGAAAGAACCCTGAGCATGCCCCGAAAAAAGAACTGTGTTTCCTACTCATACGGATAATATGTAGCTCAACCCTTTTTATGAAACTGATACAAACCTCAGCTCCTCTTACAAAAATGCTCTTTAGTTAATAGTGAGCATTGCGTAGGGGTAGGGAACTGCGAAAAATCATTTGAGCCCAATTTTCACTGTGTTTACCAGAAATGAACTCTTGCTTGTGGGAAGACACAGATATGGTGGTTTAACTCTGTTTCTGAACGGAAATTCAGACCAGAGTTCTCATCCCTGAAAAACACTCTGTTTTAAGGCAAGAAGCATCCTCTTATTTCCAGCGTCTCCAATACATCAAGAACCATGAGTATGCCCAGAAAAAAAGAACTGTGTTTCCTACTCATACGGACCATATGTAGTTCAACTCTGCTTATGAAGCTGATACAAACCACAGCTCCTGTTACCTAAATGCTCTTTAGTTAACAGTGAGAATCGCGTTGGGTTCATGAACTGTGTAAAATCATTTGAGCCCAAAATTCACTGGGTTTACCAGAAATGAACTGATGCTTGTAGGAAGACACAGATCCAGGTTTTTAACTCCGTTTCTGAAGGGAAATTCAGACCAGTGTTCTCATCAATGAAACACACTCTTTTTTCATGCAAGAAGCAAGCTCTTCTTTCCAGCATCTCCTATACTGCAAGAACCATGGGAATGCTCAGAATAAAGAACTGTGTTTCCTCCTCATACAGACCATATGTAGATCATCTTTGCTTATGAAACTGTTACAAACCACAGCACCACTTACATAAATGCTCTTTAGTTAATAGTTAGAATCGCGTTGGGTTCGTGCACTGTGTACAATCATTTCAACCCAAAATTCAGTGCCTTTACCAGAAATGAACTCTTGCTTGTAGGAACACACAGATCCTGTGGTTTAACTCTGATTCTGAAGGGAAATTCAGACCAGTTTTCTCATCCATGAAACACATGCTATTTTAACGCAGGAAGCATCCTCCTCTTTCCAGTGTCTCTAATAAAGCAAGAACCATGAGAATGCCCCCAAAAAAATAACTGTGTTTCCTCCTAATAAAGACAATAGGCAGTTCAATTCTGCTTATGAAACTGATACAAACCACAGCTCCTCTTACATAAATGCTCTTTAGTTAATAGTGAGAATCGCGATGGGTTTGTGAACTGTGAAAAATCATTTGAGCCCAAATTCATTTTGTTTACCAGAAATGAACTCTTGATTGTAAGGAAGACACAGATCATGGGGTTTAACTCTGTTTCTGAAGGGAAATTCAGAAAAGTGTTCTCATTAATGAAACACACTCTGTTTTAACACGAGAAGCAAGCTCTTCTTTCCAGCATGTCCAAAACAGGAAGAACCATGAGAATGCCCTGAAAGAAAGAACAGTGATTCCTACTCATATGGACCATATGTAGTTCAACTCTGCTTATGAAACTGATACAAACCACAGCTCCACTTACATAAATTCCTTTAGTTAATACTGAGAATCGTGATGGGTTTGTGAACTGTGTCAAATCATTTGAGCCCAATATTCACTTTGATTACGTAAAATGAACTCTTGCTTGGAGGAAGACACAGATCCAGGCCTTTAACTCTGATTCTTAACGGAAATTCAGACCAGTGTTCTCATTAATGAAACACACTCTGATCTCACGCAAGAAGCAAGTTCTACTTTAGAGCATCTGCAATACAGCAAGAAACATGAGCATGCCCAGAAAAAAATAACTGTGTTTCCTACTCATAGGGACCATATGTACTTCAACTCTGCTTATGAAACTGGTACAAACCACAGCACCTTTTACATAAATGCTCTTCAGTTAATAGTTAGTACCTTGTTGGGTTCACGCACTGTGTACAAACATTTCAGCCCAAAATTCACTGGGTTTACCAGAAATGAACTCTTGCTTGTAGGAACACACAGATCCTGTGGTTTAACTCCGATTCTGAAGGGAAATTCAGAGCAGTGTTCTCATCCATGAAACACATGCGGTTTTAACGCAGAAAGCATACTCCTCTTTCCAGCGTCTCCAATACAGCAAGAACCATGAGAATGCCCTGAAAAGAAGAACAGTGTTTCCTACTCATACGGACCATATGTAGTTCAACTCTGCTTATGAAACTGATAGAAACCACTGCTCCTCTTACATAAATGCTCTTTAGTTAATAGTGAGAATTGCGTTCGGTTTGGCAACTGTGTAAAATCATTTGAGCCCAAAATTCACTGGGTTTGCCAGAAATGAACTCTTGCTTGTAGGAAGACATAGATCCTGGGGTTTAACTCTGTTTCTGAAAGGAAATTCAGAAAAGTGTTCTCATAAATGAAACACTCTATGTTTTAACATAAGAAGCAAGCTCTTCTTTCCAGCGTGTCCAATACAGGAAGAACCATGAGAATGCCCTGAAAAAGAGAACAGAGTTTCCTACTCATACGGACCATATGTAGTTCTACTGTGCTTATGAATCTGATACAAACCACAGCTCCTCTTACAAAAATGCTCTTTAGTTAAACTTGAGAATTGTGTAGGGGTAGGGAACTGCGAAAAATCATTTGAGCCCAATTTTCACTGTTTTTACCAGAAATGAACTCTTGCTTGTAGGAAGACACAGATATGGTGGTATAATTCTATTTCTGAAGCGAAATTCAGACCAGAGTTCTCATCCCAGAAAAACACTCTGTTTTAAGGCAAGAAGCATCCTCTTATTTCCAGCGTCTCCAATACAGCAAGAACCATGAGTATGCCCAGAAAAAAAGAACTGTGTTTCCTACTCATACAGACCATATATACTTCAACTTTGCTTATGAAACTGGTACAAACCACAGCTCCAGTTACATAAATGCTCTTTAGTTAACAGTGAAAATCGCGTTGGGTTCGTGAACTGTGTAAAATCATTTGAGCCCAAAATTCACTGGGTTTACCAAAAATGAACTGTTGCTTGTAGGAAGACACAAATCCTGGGGTTGAACTTCGTTTCTGAAGGTAAATTCTGACCAGAGTTCTCATTCATGAAACCCACTCTGTTTTAATGCAAGAAGCAATCTCTTCTTTCCAGCGTCTCCAATACAGCAAGAACCATGAGCATGCCTTCAAAAAAGAACTGTGTTTCCTAGTCATACGGACCATATGTAGATCAACTCTGCTTATGAAACTGATACAAACCACAGCTCCTCTTACATAAATGCCCTTTAGTTAATAGTGAGAATCGTGATGGGTTGGTGAACTATGTAAAATCATTTGACCCCAAAATTCACTTTGTTTACCAGAAATGAACACTTGCTTGTAAGGAAGACACAGATCCTGGGGTTTAACTGTGATTCTGAAGGGAAATTCAGAAAAGTGTTCTCATTAATGAAACACACTCTGTTTTAACACAAGAAGCAAGCTCTTATTTCCAGCGTGTCCAATACAGGAAGAACCATGAGAATGCCCTGAAAAAAAGAACAGTGTTTCCTACTCATACGGACCATATGTAGTTCAACTCTGCTTATGAAACTGATAGAAACCACTGCTCCTCTTACATAAATGCTCTTTAGTTAATAGTGAGAATTGCGTTCGGTTTGGGAACTGTGTAAAATTATTTGAGCCCAAAATTCACTGGGTTTGCCAGAAATGAACTCTTGCTTGTAGGAAGACATAGGTCCTGGGGTTTAACTCCATTTCTGTAGGGAAATTCAGACCAATGTTCTCATACATTAAACACACTATGTTTTAACGCAAGAAGCAAGCTCTTCTTTCCAGATTCTCCAATAAAGCAAGAACAATGAGCATGCCCCGAAAAAAGAACTGTGTTTCCTACTCAGATGGACCATATGTAGTTCAACTCTTCTTATGAAACTGATACAAACCTCAGCTTCTCTTACAAAAATGCTCTTTAGTTAATAGTGAGCATTGCGTAGGGGTAGGGAACTGCGAAAAATCATTTGAGCTCCAAATTCACTCGGTTTACCAGAAATGACCTATGCTGGTAGGAAGACACAGATCCGGGACTATAAATCAATTCATGAAGGGAAATTCAGACCAGTGTCCTCTTCCTTGAAACACACTCTGTTTTAAAGCAAGATGCATGCTCTTATTTCCAGCGTCTCCAATACAGCAATAAACAATAGCAAGCCCCGAAAAAAGAACTGTATTTCTTACTCATAGACATCATATCTACTTCAACTCTGATTATGAAACTGATACAAAACCCAGCTCCTGTTAAATAAATGCTCTATAGTTAATAGTGAGAAAAGCGTTGGGTTTGTGTTCTCTGTAAATTCCTTTGAGCCTCAAATTGACTGGGTTTACCAGAAATGACCTCTTGCTTGTAGGAAGACACAGAAGGGAAATTCAGACCAGTGTTCTCATCCATGAATCACACTCTGTTTTATCGCAAAAAGCAAACTCTTCTTTCCAGTGTCTCCAATACATCAAGAAACATGAGAAAGTCCAGAATAATAGAACTGTGTTTCCTACTAATACGAACCATATCTAGTAAAATTCTACTTATGAAACTCATACAAACCACAGCTCCTGTTAAATAAATTCTCTTTACTTAATAGTGAGAAACACGTTGGGTTTGTGTCCTGTGTAAATTCATTTGAGCCGCAAATTCACTGGGTTTACCAGAAATGACTTCTTGCTTGTAGGAAGACACAGATACTGTGGTTTAACTCTATTTCTGAAGGGAAATTCAGACCAGTGTTCTCATCCATGAAACACACTCTGTTTTAACGCAAAAAGCATGCTCTTCTTTCCAGCGTCTCCAATACAGCAAGAAACATGAGCAAGCCCCGAATATATGAAGTGTGTTTCATACTCATACTGATCATATCTAGTTCAACTCTGCATATGAAACTGATACAAACCACAGCTCCTGTTAAATAAAGTCTCTTTAGTTAATACTGAGAAACGTGTTGGGTTTGTAAACTGTAAATTATTTGATTACAAAAATTCAGAGGGCTTACCAGATGACCTCTTGTTTGTAGGAAGACACAGATCCTGGACATTAAATCCATTTCAGAAGGGAAATTCAGACGTGTGTTCTGATCTATGAAACACACTCTGTTTTAATGCAAGAAGCATGCTCTTCTTTCCAACGTCCCCAATACAGCAGGAAACATGAGCAAGCCCAGAAAAAAGGAACTGTGTTTCCTACTTTTACGGACCATATCTAGTTCAACTCTGCTTATGAAACTGATACAAACCACAGATCATGTTAAATAAATGCTCTTTAGTTAATAGTGAGAAACACGTTGGGTTTGTGTTCTGCGTAAATTCATTTGAGCCGCAAATTCATTGGGTTTACCAGAAATGACCTCTTGCTTGTAGGAAGACACATATCCTGTGGTTTCACTACGTTTCAGAAGGGAAATTCAGACCAGTGCCCTCTACCTTGAAACACATTCTGTTATAATGCAAGAAGCATGCTCTTCTTTCCAGCAATTCCAATACAGGAAGAAACATGAGCAAGCCCCCAAAAAAGAATTGTTTTTCCTACTCATAGGCATCATATCTAGTTCAACTCTGTTCATGAAACTGATACAAAGCACAGCTCCTGTTAAATAAATGATCTTTAGTTAATAGTGAGAAACGCGTTGTGTTTGTGTTCTGTGTAAATTCATTTGAGCCACAAATTCACTGGGTGGAGCAGAAATGACTCTTGCTTGTAGGAAGACACATATCTTGTGGTTTCACTCCATTTCTGAAGGGAAATTGAGACCAGTGTCCTCTTCCATGAAAAACACTCAGTTTTAAAGCAAGAAGCATGCTCTACATTCCAGCGTCTCCAATACAGAAAGAAATATGAGCAAGCCCAGAAAAAAAGAAATGTGTTTCCTACTCATGTGGAACATATATAGTTCAACCCTGCTTATGAAACTGATGCAAACCACAGCTCATGTTAAATAAAAAGTCTTAAGTTAATACTAAGAAACGCGTTGGGTTTGTGAACTGTGTAAATTCATTTGAGCCCAAAATACAGTGGGTTATCCAGAAATGACTTCTTGCATGTAGGAAGACACAGATCTTGTACCTTAAATCCATTTGAGAAGAGAAATTCAGACCAGTGTCCTCTTCCATGAAACACACTCTGTTTAACGCAAGAAGCATGAATGCTCTTCTTTCCAGCGTCTCCAATTCATCAAGAACCATGAGCAAGGCCTTAGAAGAGAACTGTGTTTCCTACTCATAGGCATCATATCTAGTTCAAATCTGATTATGAAACTGATACATACCAAAGGTCCTGTTAAATAAATGCTCTCAGGTTAATAGTGAGAAACACGTTGGGTTTGTGTTCTGTGTAAATTCATTTGAGCCGCAAATTGACTGCGTTAACCAGAAATGACCTCTTGCTTGTAGGAAGACACAGATCCTGTGGTTTAACCCCATCTCTGAAGAGAAATTGAGACCAGTGTTCTCTTCCATGAAACACAGTCTGTTTTAACACAAGAAGCATGCTCTTCTTTGCAGTGTCTGCAATATAGCAAGTAAAATTACCAAGCCCAGAAAATAAGAACTGTGTTTCCTACTCATATGGACCATATCTAGTTCAACTCTGCTTATAAAACTGATACAAAACACAGCTCCTGTTAAATAAATACTCTTTAGTCAATAGTGAGCAACATGTTGGGTTGGTGTTCTGTGCAAATTCATTTGAGCCGCAAATTCACTGAGTTTACCAGAAATGACCTCTAGCCTGTCGGAAGACACATGTCCTATGGTTTCACTTCGTTTCTGAAGGGAAATTCAGACCAGTGTCATCTTCCATGAAACACACTCTGTTTCATCACAAGTAACATGCTCTTCTTTCTAGCGTCCTCAATAGAACAAGAAACTTGAGCAAGCCCAGAATGAAAGAAATGTGTTTCCTACTCATATGGAACATATCTAGTTCACCTCCGCTTATGAAACCAATACAAACCACAGCTGCTGATTAATAAATGCTCTTTAGTTAATAGTGAGAAACGCGTAGGGTTTATGAACTCTGTAAATTCATTTGAGCTCCAAATTCACTGGGTTTACAAGAAATGACCTCTTGCTGGTAGGAAGACACAGATCCGGGACCATAAATCCATTCATGAAGGGAAATTCAGACCAGTGTCCTCTTCCTTGAAACACACTCTGTTTTAAAGCAAGATGCATGCTCTTATTTCCAGCGTCTCCAATACAGCAATAAACAATAGCAAGCCCCGAAAAAAGAACTGTATTTCCTACTCATAGACATCATATCTACTTCAACTCTGATTATGAAACTGATACAAAACCCAGCTCCTGTTAAATAAATGCTCTACAGTTAATAGTGAGAAAAGCGTTGGGTTTGTGTTCTCTGTAAATTCATTTGAGCCTCAAATTGACTGGGTTTACCAGAAATGACTTCTTGCTTGTAGGAAGACACAGAAAGGAAATTCAGACCAGTGTTGTCATCCTTGAAACATACTCTGTTTTATCGCAAAAAGCAAACTCTTCTTTCCAGCGTCTCCAATACATCAAGAAACATGAGAAAGCCCAGAATAATAGAACTGTGTTTCCTACTAATACGGACCATATCTAGTAAAATTCTACTTATGGAACTGATACAGGCCACAGCTCGTCTTAAATAAATGCTCTTTAGTTAACAGTGAGAATCGCGTTGGGTTCGTGAACAGAGAAAAATCATTTGAGCCCAAAATTCACTGGGTTTACCAGAAATGAACTCTTGCTTGTATGAACACACAGATCCAGGGGTTTAACACCGTTTCTGAAGAGAAATTCAGACCATAGTTCTCATCCCTGAAACACATTCTGTTTTAATGCAAAAAGCAAGCTCTTCTTTCAAGATTCTCCAATACAACAAAAACCATGAGCATGCCCAGAAAAAAAGAACTGTGTTTCCTACTCATACGGGTTATGTAGTTCAACTCTGCTTATGAAATTGATACAAACCACAGCACCTCTCAAATACATTAGCTTTAGTTAGTAGTGAGAGTCGAATTCGGTTTTTGAACTGTGTAAAATCATTTGAGCCCAAAATTCTCATGGTTTACCAGAAATGAACTCTAGCTTGTAGGAAGACACATATCATGGGGTTTAACTCCGTGTCTGAAGGGAAATTCAGACCAGAGTTCTCATCCCTGAAAAACACTCTGTTTTAATGCAAGAAGCAAGCTCTTCTTTTGAGCGTCTCCAATACAGTAAGAACCATGAGCACGCCCATAAAAAAAGAACTGTGTTTCCTACTCATACGGGTCCTATGTAGTTCAACTCTGCTTATGAAACTGATACAGACCACAGCTCCTCTTACATAAATGCTCTTTAGTTAATGGTGAGAATCGCATTGGGTTGAACTGCAAAAAATCATTTGAGCCCAAAATTCACTATGTTTATGAGAAATGAACCCTTGGTTGTAGAAGACATAGATCCTGGGGTTTAACTCCGTTTCTGAAGGCACATTCAGACCAGAGTTCTCATCCTTCAAAAACACACTGTTTGAAGGCAAGAATCATCCTCTTCTTTCCAGCGTCTCCAATACAGCAAGAACCATGAGCATTCCCTCATAAAGACCTGTGCTTCCTACTCATACAGAGCATATGTAGATCAACTCTGCTTATGAAACTGATACATACCACAGCACCTCTTCAATAAATGCTCTTTAGTTAATAGTGAGAATTGCGTTGGATTCGTGAACTGTGTAAAATCATTTGAGCCCAAAATTCACTGGATTCACCAGAAATGAACTCTTGCTTGTAGGAAGACAAGGACCTGTGGTTTAATCCGTTTCTGAAGGGAAATTAAACCAGTGTTCTCATCCAAGAAACACACTCTGTTTTCACGTGAAAATCATCCTCTTCTTTCCAGCGGCTTCAATACAGCAAGAACCATAAGCATGCCCAGAAAAAAGGCACAGATCCTGTGGTTTAACTCCATTTCTGAAGGGAAATTCAGACCAGAGTTCTCTTCCCTGAAACACGTTCTGTTTTAACGCAAGAAGCAAGGTCTTTTTACCACAGTCTAAAATATAGCAAGAACCAAAAGCATGCCCTGAAATAAAGAAATGTCTTTCCTACTCATATGGACCATATGTAGTTCAACTCTGCTTATGAAACTCATACAAACCACAGCTCCTCTTACATAAATGCTCTTTAGTTAATAGTGAGAATCGCGGTGGGTTCGTGAACTGCAAAAAAAACATTTGAGCCCAAATATCACAGGGTTTACCAGAAATGAACCCTTGCTTGTAGGAAGACACAGATCCTGGGGTTTAATTCAGTTTCTGAAGGCAAATTCAGACCAGAGTTCTCATCCTTGAAAAACACTCTGTTTGAAGGCAAGAATCATAGTCTTCTTTCCAGCGTCTCCAATACAGCAAGAAGCATGAGCATGCACTCAAAAAAGAACTGTGTTTCCTACTCATACAGACCATGTGTAGACCAACTCTGCTTATGAAACTGATACATACCACATCACCTCTTCAATAAATGCTCTTTAGTTAATAGTGAGAATTGCGTTGGATTCGCGAACTGTGTAAAATCATTTGAGCCGAAAATTCACTGGATTTACCAGAAATGAACTCTTGCTTGTAGGAAGACACAGATCGTGTGGTTTAAATCCGTTTCTGAGGGAAATTCAAGCCAGTGTTCTCATCCAAGAAACGCATTCTGTTTTCACGCGAGAATCATCCTCTTCTTCCAGCGTCTCCAATACAGCAAGAACCAAGAGCATGCCCAGAAAAAAGGCACAGATCCTGGGGTATAAGTCCATTTCTGAAGGGAAATTCAGACCAGAGTTCTCATCCCTGAAACACACTCTGTTTTAACACAAGAAACAATGTCTTATTTCCAATGTCTAAAATACAGCAAGAAGCAAAAGCCTGCCCTGAAATAAAGAAATGTCTTTCCTACTCATATGGACCATATGTAGTTCAACTCTGCTTATGAAACTGATACAAACCACAGCTCCTCTTACATAAATGCTCTTTAGTTAATAGTGACAATCTCGTTGGGTTCGTGAACTGGGAAAAATCATTTGAACCCAAAATTCCCTTGGTTTACCAGAAATGAACTCTTGCTTAAAGGAAGACACAGATCCTGGGGTTTATCTCCGTTTATGAGGGGAAATTCAGACCAGAGTTCTCATCCCTGAAAAACACTCTGTTTTAACACAAGAAGCAAGCTCTACTTTCCAGCGTCTCCAATACAGTAAGAACCATGAGCTTTCCCAGAAAAAAAGAACTGTGTTTCCTACTCATACAGACCATATGTATTTCAAGTCTGTTTATGAAAATGATACAAACCATAGCTCCTCTTACATAAATGCTCTTTAGTTAATAGTGAGAATCACGTTGGGTTCGTGAACTGCAAAAAATCATTTGAGCCCAAAATTCACTGTTTTTACCAGAAATGAACTCTTGCATGTAGAAACACAGATCCTGGGGTTTAACTCCTTTTCAGAAGGGAAATTCAGACCAGAGTTCTCATCCATGAACCACACTCTGTTTTAATTCAAGAAGCAACCTCTTCTTTCCAGCGTCTCCAATACAGCAAGAACCATGAGCATGCCCTCAAAAAAGAATTGTTTCCTACTCAGACAGACCATATGTAGATCAACTCTGCTTATGAAACTGATGAATCCACACCACCTCTTAAATAAATGCTCTTAGTTAATAGTGAGAATCGCATTGGATTTTTGAACTGTGTAAAATCATTTGTGCCGAAAATTCAATGAGTTTACCAGAAAAGAACTCTTGCTTGTAGGAAGACCCAGATCCTGGGATTAAACTCCGTTTCTGAAGTGAAATTCAGACCAGAGTTCTCATCCCTGAAAAACCATCTGTGTTAAGGCAAGAAAGAACCTCTTCTTTCCAGCTTCTCCAATATAGTAAGAACGATGAGCATGCCCAGAATAAAGAACTGTGTTTCCTACTCATACAGACCATATGTAGATCAACTCCGGTTATGAATCTGATATAAACCACAGCACCTCTTAAATAAATGCTGTTTAGTTAATAGTGAGAATCGCGTTGGGTTCTAGAACTCTGTAAAATAACTTGAGCACAAAATTCACATGGTTTAGAAGAAATGAATTCTTGGGTGTAGGAAGACCCAGATCCTGGAGTTAACTCTGTTTCTGAAGTGAAATTCAGACCAGAGTTCTCATCCCTGAAAAACACTCTGTTTTAAGGCAATAAAGATCCTCTTCTTTCCAGAGTCTAAAATACAGCAAGAACCATGAGCATGCCCTGAAAAAAAGAACTGTGTTTCCTACTCATACGGACCATATTTAGTTCATCTCTGCTTATGAAACTGATAAAAACCACAGCTCCTCTTACATAAATGCTCTTTAGTTAATAGTGAGAATCGCCTTTGGTTCGTGAAGTGCGAAAAATATTTTGAGCCCAAAATTCACTGGCTTAACCAGAAATGAACTCTTGCTTGTAGGAAGTCAACAATCCTGGGGTTTAACTCTGTTTCTGAAGGGAAATTCAGACCAGAGTTCTCATCCATGAAACACACCCTGTTTTAATGCAAGAAGCAAGCTCTTCTTTCCAGAGTCTAAAATACAGCAAGAACCATGAGCATGCCCTGAAAAAAAAGAACTGTGTTTCCTACTCATACGGACCATATTTAGTTCAACTCTGCTTATGAAACTGATACAGACCACAGCTATTCTTACATAAATGCTCTTTAGTTAATAGTGATAATCGCGTTGCATTCTAGAACTGTGTAAAATCATTTGAGCCGAAAATTCACTTGGTTTACAAGAAATGAACTCTTGTTTGTAGGAAGACACAGATCATGGGGTTTAACTCCATTTCTGAAGGGAAATTCAGACCAGAGTTCTCATCCATTAAACACACTCTGTTTTAACGCAAGAAGCAAGCTCTTCTTTCAAGAGTCTAAAATACAGCAAGAACCATGAGCATGCCCTGAAGAAAAGAACTGTGTTTCCTACTCATACAGACCCTATGTAGATCAACTCTGGTTATGAAACTGATACAAACCACAGCACCTCCTAAATAAATGCTGTTTAGTTAATAGTGAGAATCGCGTCGGGTTCTAGAACTCTGTAAAATAACTTGAGCTCAAAATTCACATGGTTTACAAGAAATGAACTCTTGCGTGTAGGAAGACCCAGATCCTGAGGTTTAACTCCGTTGCTGATGTGAAATTCAGACCAGAGTTCTCATCCCAGAAAAACACTCTGTTTTAAGGCAAGAAAGATCCTCTTCTTTCCAGAGTCTAAAATACAGCAAGAACCATGAGCATGCCCTGAAAAAAAGAACTGTGTTTCCTACTCATACGGACCATATTTAGTTCATCTCTGCTTATAAAACTGATACAAACCACAGCTCCTCTAAGTAAATGCTATTTAGTTAATAGTGAGAATCGCCTTTGGTTCGTGAAGTGCGAAAAATATTTTGAGCCCAAAATTCACTGGCTTAACCAGAAATGAACTCTTGCTTGTAGGAAGTCACCGATCCTGGGGAATAACTCTGTTTCTGAAGGGAAATTCAGACCAGAGTTCTCATCCATGAATCACACCCTGTTTCAATGCAAGAAGCAAGCTCTTCTTTCCAGAGTCTAAAATACAGCAAGAACCATGAGCATGCCCTGAAAAAAAAGAACTGTGTTTACTACTCATACGGACCATATTTAGTTCAACTCTGCTTATGAAACTGATACAGACTCCAGCTCCTCTTACATAAATGCTCTTTAGTTAATAGTGATAATCGCGTTGCATTCTAGAACTGTGTAAAATCATTTGAGCCGAAAATTCACTTGGTTTACAAGAAATGAACTCTTGTTTGTAGGAAGACCCAGATCATGGGGTTTAATTCCATTTCTGAAGGGAAATTCAGACCAGAGTTCTCATCCATTAAACACACTCTGTTTTAACGCAAGAAGCAAGCTCTTCTTTCAAGAGTCTAAAATACAGCAAGAACCATGAGCATGCCCTGAAAAAAAGAACTGTGTTTCCTATTCATACGGACCATATGTAGTCCAACTCTGCTTCTGAAACTGATGCAGAACACAGCTCCTCTTACATAAATGCTCGTTAGTTAATAGTGATAATCGCGTTGGGTTCTAGAACTGTGTAAAATCATTTGTGCCGAAAATTCAATGAGTTTACCAGAAAAGAACTCTTGCTTGTAGGAAGACCCAGATCCTGGGGTTACACTCCGTTTCTGAAGTGAAATTCAGACCAGAGTTCTCATCCCTGAAAAACCCTCTGTGTTAAGGCAAGAAAGAACCTCTTCTTTCCAGCTTCTCCAATACAGTAAGAACCATGAGCATGCCCAGAATTAAGAACTGTGTTTCCTACTCATACAGACCATATGTAGATCAACTCCGGTTATGAAACTGATATAAACCACAGCACCTCTTAAATAAATGCTGTTTAGTTAATAGTGAGAATCGCGTTGGGTTCTAGAACTCTGTAAAATAACTTGAGCACAAAATTCACATGGTTTAGAAGAAATGAATTCTTGCGTGTAGGAAGACCCAGATCCTGGAGTTAACTCTGTTTCTGAAGTGAAATTCAGACCAGAGTTCTCATCCCTGAAAAACACTCTGTTTTAAGGCAATAAAGATCCTCTTCTTTCCAGAGTCTAAAATACAGCAAGAACCATGAGCATGCCCTGAAAAAAAGAACTGTGTTTCCTACTCATACGGACCATATTTAGTTCATCTCTGCTTATGAAACTGATAAAAACCACAGCTCCTCTTACATAAATGCTCTTTAGTTAATAGTGAGAATCGCGTTTGGTTCGTGAAGTGCGAAAAATATTTTGAGCCCAAAATTCACTGGCTTAACCAGAAATGAACTCTTGCTTGTAGGAAGTCAACAATCCTGGGGTTTAACTCTGTTTCTGAAGGGAAATTCAGACCAGAGTTCTCATCCATGAAACACACCCTGTTTTAATGCAAGAAGCAAGCTCTTCTTTGCAGAGTCTAAAATACAGCAAGAACCATGAGCATGCCCTGAAAAAGAACTGTGTTTCCTACTCATACGGACCATATTTAGTTCAACTCTGCTTATGAAACTGATACAGACCACAGCTATTCTTACATAAATGCTCTTTAGTTAATAGTGATAATCGCGTTGCATTCTAGAACTGTGTAAAATCATTTGAGCCGAAAATTCACTTGGTTTACAAGAAATGAACTCTTGTTTGTAGGAAGACACAGATCATGGGGTTTAACTCCATTTCTGAAGGGAAATTCAGACCAGAGTTCTCATCCATTAAACACACTCTGTTTTAACGCAAGAAGCAAGCTCTGCTTTCAAGAGTATAAAATACAGCAAGAACCATGAGCATGCCCTGAAAAAAAGAACTGTGTTTCCTACTCATACAGACCCTATGTAGATCAACTCTGGTTTATGAAACTGATACAAACCACAGCACCTCCTAAATAAATGCTGTTTAGTTAATAATGAGAATCGCGTCGGGTTCTAGAACTCTGTAAAATAACTTGAGCTCAAAATTCACATGGTTTACAAGAAATGAACTCTTGCGTGTAGGAAGACCCAGATCCTGAGGTTTAACTCCGTTGCTGATGTGAAATTCAGACCAGAGTTCTCATCCCAGAAAAACACTCTGTTTTAATGCAAGAAAGATCCTCTTCTTTCCAGAGTCTAAAATACAGCAAGAACCATGAGCATGCCCTGTAAAAAAGAACTGTGTTTCCTACTCATACGGACCATATTTAGTTCATCTCTGCTTATAAAACTGATACAAACCACAGCTCCTCTAAGTAAATGCTATTTAGTTAATAGTGAGAATCGCCTTTGGTTCGTGAACTGCGAAAAATATTTTGAGCCCAAAATTCAATGGGTTAACCAGAAATGAACTCTTGCTTGTAGGAAGTCACCGATCCTGGGGAATAACTCTGTTTCTGAAGGGAAATTCAGACCAGAGTTCTCATCCATGAATCACACCCTGTTTCAATGCAAGAAGCAAGCTCTTCTTTCCAGAGTCTAAAATACAGCAAGAACCGTGAGCATGCCCTGAAAAAAAAGAACTGTGTTTACTACTCATACGGACCATATTTAGTTCAACTCTGCTTATGAAACTGATACAGACTCCAGCTCCTCTTACATAAATGCTCTTTAGTTAATAGTGATAATCGCGTTGCATACTAGAACTGTGTAAAATCATTTGAGCCGAAAATTCACTTGGTTTACAAGAAATGAACTCTTGTTTGTAGGAAGACCCAGATCATGGGGTTTAATTCCATTTCTGAAGGGAAATTCAGACCAGAGTTCTCATCCATTAAACACACTCTGTTTTAACGCAAGAAGCAAGCTCTTCTTTCAAGAGTCTAAAATACAGCAAGAACCATGAGCATGCCCTGAAAAAAAGAACTGTGTTTCCTATTCATACGGACCATATGTAGTCCAACTCTGCTTCTGAAACTGATGCAGAACACAGCTCCTCTTACATAAATGCTCGTTAGTTAATAGTGATAATCGCGTTGGGTTCTAGAACTGTGTAAAATCATTTGTGCCGAAAATTCAATGAGTTTACCAGAAAAGAACTCTTGCTTGTAGGAAGACCCAGATCCTGGGGTTACACTCCGTTTCTGAAGTGAAATTCAGACCAGAGTTCTCATCCCTGAAAAACCCTCTGTGTTAAGGCAAGAAAGAACCTCTTCTTTCCAGCTTCTCCAATACAGTAAGAACCATGAGCATGCCCAGAATTAAGAACTGTGTTTCCTACTCATACAGACCATATGTAGATCAACTCCGGTTATGAAACTGATATAAACCACAGCACCTCTTAAATAAATGCTGTTTAGTTAATAGTGAGAATCGCGTTGGGTTCTAGAACTCTGTAAAATAACTTGAGCACAAAATTCACATGGTTTAGAAGAAATGAATTCTTGCGTGTAGGAAGACCCAGATCCTGGAGTTAACTCTGTTTCTGAAGTGAAATTCAGACCAGAGTTCTCATCCCTGAAAAACACTCTGTTTTAAGGCAATAAAGATCCTCTTCTTTCCAGAGTCTAAAATACAGCAAGAACCATGAGCATGCCCTGAAAAAAAGAACTGTGTTTCCTACTCATACGGACCATATTTAGTTCATCTCTGCTTATGAAACTGATAAAAACCACAGCTCCTCTTACATAAATGCTCTTTAGTTAATAGTGAGAATCGCGTTTGGTTCGTGAAGTGCGAAAAATATTTTGAGCCCAAAATTCACTGGCTTAACCAGAAATGAACTCTTGCTTGTAGGAAGTCAACAATCCTGGGGTTTAACTCTGTTTCTGAAGGGAAATTCAGACCAGAGTTCTCATCCATGAAACACACCCTGTTTTAATGCAAGAAGCAAGCTCTTCTTTCCAGAGTCTAAAATACAGCAAGAACCATGAGCATGCCCTGAAAAAGAACTGTGTTTCCTACTCATACGGACCATATTTAGTTCAACTCTGCTTATGAAACTGATACAGACCACAGCTATTCTTACATAAATGCTCTTTAGTTAATAGTGATAATCGCGTTGCATTCTAGAACTGTGTAAAATCATTTGAGCCGAAAATTCACTTGGTTTACAAGAAATGAACTCTTGTTTGTAGGAAGACACAGATCATGGGGTTTAACTCCATTTCTGAAGGGAAATTCAGACCAGAGTTCTCATCCATTAAACACACTCTGTTTTAACGCAAGAAGCAAGCTCTTCTTTCAAGTGTCTAAAATACAGCAAGAACCATGAGCATGCCCTGAAAAAAAGAACTGTGTTTCCTACTCATACAGACCCTATGTAGATCAACTCTGGTTTATGAAACTGATACAAACCACAGCACCTCCTAAATAAATGCTGTTTAGTTAATAATGAGAATCGCGTCGGGTTCTAGAACTCTGTAAAATAACTTGAGCTCAAAATTCACATGGTTTACAAGAAATGAACTCTTGCGTGTAGGAAGACCCAGATCCTGAGGTTTAACTCCGTTGCTGATGTGAAATTCAGACCAGAGTTCTCATCCCAGAAAAACACTCTGTTTTAATGCAAGAAAGATCCTCTTCTTTCCAGAGTCTAAAATACAGCAAGAACCATGAGCATGCCCTGAAAAAAAGAACTGTGTTTCCTACTCATACGGACCATATTTAGTTCATCTCTGCTTATAAAACTGATACAAACCACAGCTCCTCTAAGTAAATGCTATTTAGTTAATAGTGAGAATCGCCTTTGGTTCGTGAACTGCGAAAAATATTTTGAGCCCAAAATTCAATGGGTTAACCAGAAATGAACTCTTGCTTGTAGGAAGTCACCGATCCTGGGGAATAACTCTGTTTCTGAAGGGAAATTCAGACCAGAGTTCTCATCCATGAATCACACCCTGTTTCAATGCAAGAAGCAAGCTCTTCTTTCCAGAGTCTAAAATACAGCAAGAACCATGAGCATGCCCTGAAAAAAAAGAACTGTGTTTACTACTCATACGGACCATATTTAGTTCAACTCTGCTTATGAAACTGATACAGACTCCAGCTCCTCTTACATAAATGCTCTTTAGTTAATAGTGATAATCGCGTTGCATTCTAGAACTGTGTAAAATCATTTGAGCCGAAAATTCACTTGGTTTACAAGAAATGAACTCTTGTTTGTAGGAAGACACAGATCATGGGGTTTAACTCCATTTCTGAAGGGAAATTCAGACCAGAGTTCTCATCCATTAAACACACTCTGTTTTAACGCAAGAAGCAAGCTCTGCTTTCAAGAGTATAAAATACAGCAAGAACCATGAGCATGCCCTGAAAAAAAGAACTGTGTTTCCTACTCATACAGACCCTATGTAGATCAACTCTGGTAATGAAACTGATACAAACCACAGCACCTCCTAAATAAATGCTGTTTAGTTAATAATGAGAATCGCGTCGGGTTCTAGAACTCTGTAAAATAACTTGAGCTCAAAATTCACATGGTTTACAAGAAATGAACTCTTGCGTGTAGGAAGACCCAGATCCTGAGGTTTAACTCCGTTGCTGATGTGAAATTCAGACCAGAGTTCTCATCCCAGAAAAACACTCTGTTTTATGGCAAGAAAGATCCTCTTCTTTCCAGAGTCTAAAATACAGCAAGAACCATGAGCATGCCCTGTAAAAAAGAACTGTGTTTCCTACTCATACGGACCATATTTAGTTCATCTCTGCTTATAAAACTGATACAAACCACAGCTCCTCTAAGTAAATGCTATTTAGTTAATAGTGAGAATCGCCTTTGGTTCGTGAACTGCGAAAAATATTTTGAGCCCAAAATTCAATGGGTTAACCAGAAATGAACTCTTGCTTGTAGGAAGTCACCGATCCTGGGGAATAACTCTGTTTCTGAAGGGAAATTCAGACCAGAGTTCTCATCCATGAATCACACCCTGTTTCAATGCAAGAAGCAAGCTCTTCTTTCCAGAGTCTAAAATACAGCAAGAACCGTGAGCATGCCCTGAAAAAAAAGAACTGTGTTTACTACTCATACGGACCATATTTAGTTCAACTCTGCTTATGAAACTGATACAGACTCCAGCTCCTCTTACATAAATGCTCTTTAGTTAATAGTGATAATCGCGTTGCATACTAGAACTGTGTAAAATCATTTGAGCCGAAAATTCACTTGGTTTACAAGAAATGAACTCTTGTTTGTAGGAAGACCCAGATCATGGGGTTTAATTCCATTTCTGAAGGGAAATTCAGACCAGAGTTCTCATCCATTAAACACACTCTGTTTTAACGCAAGAAGCAAGCTCTTCTTTCAAGAGTCTAAAATACAGCAAGAACCATGAGCATGCCCTGAAAAAAAGAACTGTGTTTCCTATTCATACGGACCATATGTAGTCCAACTCTGCTTCTGAAACTGATGCAGAACACAGCTCCTCTTACATAAATGCTCGTTAGTTAATAGTGATAATCGCGTTGGGTTCTAGAACTGTGTAAAATCATTTGTGCCGAAAATTCAATGAGTTTACCAGAAAAGAACTCTTGCTTGTAGGAAGACCCAGATCCTGGGGTTACACTCCGTTTCTGAAGTGAAATTCAGACCAGAGTTCTCATCCCTGAAAAACCCTCTGTGTTAAGGCAAGAAAGAACCTCTTCTTTCCAGCTTCTCCAATACAGTAAGAACCATGAGCATGCCCAGAATTAAGAACTGTGTTTCCTACTCATACAGACCATATGTAGATCAACTCCGGTTATGAAACTGATATAAACCACAGCACCTCTTAAATAAATGCTGTTTAGTTAATAGTGAGAATCGCGTTGGGTTCTAGAACTCTGTAAAATAACTTGAGCACAAAATTCACATGGTTTAGAAGAAATGAATTCTTGCGTGTAGGAAGACCCAGATCCTGGAGTTAACTCTGTTTCTGAAGTGAAATTCAGACCAGAGTTCTCATCCCTGAAAAACACTCTGTTTTAAGGCAATAAAGATCCTCTTCTTTCCAGAGTCTAAAATACAGCAAGAACCATGAGCATGCCCTGAAAAAAAGAACTGTGTTTCCTACTCATACGGACCATATTTAGTTCATCTCTGCTTATGAAACTGATAAAAACCACAGCTCCTCTTACATAAATGCTCTTTAGTTAATAGTGAGAATCGCGTTTGGTTCGTGAACTGCGAAAAATATTTTGAGCCCAAAATTCACTGGCTTAACCAGAAATGAACTCTTGCTTGTAGGAAGTCAACAATCCTGGGGTTTAACTCTGTTTCTGAAGGGAAATTCAGACCAGAGTTCTCATCCATGAAACACACCCTGTTTTAATGCAAGAAGCAAGCTCTTCTTTCCAGAGTCTAAAATACAGCAAGAACCATGAGCATGCCCTGAAAAAGAACTGTGTTTCCTACTCATACGGACCATATTTAGTTCAACTCTGCTTATGAAACTGATACAGACCACAGCTATTCTTACATAAATGCTCTTTAGTTAATAGTGATAATCGCGTTGCATTCTAGAACTGTGTAAAATCATTTGAGCCGAAAATTCACTTGGTTTACAAGAAATGAACTCTTGTTTGTAGGAAGACACAGATCATGGGGTTTAACTCCATTTCTGAAGGGAAATTCAGACCAGAGTTCTCATCCATTAAACACACTCTGTTTTAACGCAAGAAGCAAGCTCTTCTTTCAAGTGTCTAAAATACAGCAAGAACCATGAGCATGCCCTGAAAAAAAGAACTGTGTTTCCTACTCATACAGACCCTATGTAGATCAACTCTGGTTTATGAAACTGATACAAACCACAGCACCTCCTAAATAAATGCTGTTTAGTTAATAATGAGAATCGCGTCGGGTTCTAGAACTCTGTAAAATAACTTGAGCTCAAAATTCACATGGTTTACAAGAAATGAACTCTTGCGTGTAGGAAGACCCAGATCCTGAGGTTTAACTCCGTTGCTGATGTGAAATTCAGACCAGAGTTCTCATCCCAGAAAAACACTCTGTTTTAATGCAAGAAAGATCCTCTTCTTTCCAGAGTCTAAAATACAGCAAGAACCATGAGCATGCCCTGAAAAAAAGAACTGTGTTTCCTACTCATACGGACCATATTTAGTTCATCTCTGCTTATAAAACTGATACAAACCACAGCTCCTCTAAGTAAATGCTATTTAGTTAATAGTGAGAATCGCCTTTGGTTCGTGAACTGCGAAAAATATTTTGAGCCCAAAATTCAATGGGTTAACCAGAAATGAACTCTTGCTTGTAGGAAGTCACCGATCCTGGGGAATAACTCTGTTTCTGAAGGGAAATTCAGACCAGAGTTCTCATCCATGAATCACACCCTGTTTCAATGCAAGAAGCAAGCTCTTCTTTCCAGAGTCTAAAATACAGCAAGAACCATGAGCATGCCCTGAAAAAAAAGAACTGTGTTTACTACTCATACGGACCATATTTAGTTCAACTCTGCTTATGAAACTGATACAGACTCCAGCTCCTCTTACATAAATGCTCTTTAGTTAATAGTGATAATCGTGTTGCATTCTAGAACTGTGTAAAATCATTTGAGCCGAAAATTCACTTGGTTTACAAGAAATGAACTCTTGTTTGTAGGAAGACCCAGATCATGGGGTTTAATTCCATTTCTGAAGGGAAATTCAGACCAGAGTTCTCATCCATTAAACACACTCTGTTTTAACGCAAGAAGCAAGCTCTTCTTTCAAGAGTCTAAAATACAGCAAGAACCATGAGCATGCCCTGAAAAAAAGAACTGTGTTTCCTATTCATACGGACCATATGTAGTCCAACTCTGCTTCTGAAACTGATGCAGAACACAGCTCCTCTTACATAAATGCTCGTTAGTTAATAGTGATAATCGCGTTGGGTTCTAGAACTGTGTAAAATCATTTGTGCCGAAAATTCAATGAGTTTACCAGAAAAGAACTCTTGCTTGTAGGAAGACCCAGATCCTGGGGTTACACTCCGTTTCTGAAGTGAAATTCAGACCAGAGTTCTCATCCCTGAAAAACCCTCTGTGTTAAGGCAAGAAAGAACCTCTTCTTTCCAGCTTCTCCAATACAGTAAGAACCATGAGCATGCCCAGAATTAAGAACTGTGTTTCCTACTCATACAGACCATATGTAGATCAACTCCGGTTATGAAACTGATATAAACCACAGCACCTCTTAAATAAATGCTGTTTAGTTAATAGTGAGAATCGCGTTGGGTTCTAGAACTCTGTAAAATAACTTGAGCACAAAATTCACATGGTTTAGAAGAAATGAATTCTTGCGTGTAGGAAGACCCAGATCCTGGAGTTAACTCTGTTTCTGAAGTGAAATTCAGACCAGAGTTCTCATCCCTGAAAAACACTCTGTTTTAAGGCAATAAAGATCCTCTTCTTTCCAGAGTCTAAAATACAGCAAGAACCATGAGCATGCCCTGAAAAAAAGAACTGTGTTTCCTACTCATACGGACCATATTTAGTTCATCTCTGCTTATGAAACTGATAAAAACCACAGCTCCTCTTACATAAATGCTCTTTAGTTAATAGTGAGAATCGCGTTTGGTTCGTGAAGTGCGAAAAATATTTTGAGCCCAAAATTCACTGGCTTAACCAGAAATGAACTCTTGCTTGTAGGAAGTCAACAATCCTGGGGTTTAACTCTGTTTCTGAAGGGAAATTCAGACCAGAGTTCTCATCCATGAAACACACCCTGTTTTAATGCAAGAAGCAAGCTCTTCTTTCCAGAGTCTAAAATACAGCAAGAACCATGAGCATGCCCTGAAAAAGAACTGTGTTTCCTACTCATACGGACCATATTTAGTTCAACTCTGCTTATGAAACTGATACAGACCACAGCTATTCTTACATAAATGCTCTTTAGTTAATAGTGATAATCGCGTTGCATTCTAGAACTGTGTAAAATCATTTGAGCCGAAAATTCACTTGGTTTACAAGAAATGAACTCTTGTTTGTAGGAAGACACAGATCATGGGGTTTAACTCCATTTCTGAAGGGAAATTCAGACCAGAGTTCTCATCCATTAAACACACTCTGTTTTAACGCAAGAAGCAAGCTCTTCTTTCAAGTGTCTAAAATACAGCAAGAACCATGAGCATGCCCTGAAAAAAAGAACTGTGTTTCCTACTCATACAGACCCTATGTAGATCAACTCTGGTTTATGAAACTGATACAAACCACAGCACCTCCTAAATAAATGCTGTTTAGTTAATAATGAGAATCGCGTCGGGTTCTAGAACTCTGTAAAATAACTTGAGCTCAAAATTCACATGGTTTACAAGAAATGAACTCTTGCGTGTAGGAAGACCCAGATCCTGAGGTTTAACTCCGTTGCTGATGTGAAATTCAGACCAGAGTTCTCATCCCAGAAAAACACTCTGTTTTAAGGCAAGAAAGATCCTCTTCTTTCCAGAGTCTAAAATACAGCAAGAACCATGAGCATGCCATGTAAAAAAGAACTGTGTTTCCTACTCATACGGACCATATTTAGTTCATCTCTGCTTATAAAACTGATACAAACCACAGCTCCTCTAAGTAAATGCTATTTAGTTAATAGTGAGAATCGCCTTTGGTTCGTGAACTGCGAAAAATATTTTGAGCCCAAAATTCAATGGGTTAACCAGAAATGAACTCTTGCTTGTAGCAAGTCACCGATCCTGGGGAATAACTCTGTTTCTGAAGGGAAATTCAGACCAGAGTTCTCATCCATGAATCACACCCTGTTTCAATGCAAGAAGCAAGCTCTTCTTTCCAGAGTCTAAAATACAGCAAGAACCATGAGCATGCCCTGAAAAAAAAGAACTGTGTTTACTACTCATACGGACCATGTTTAGTTCAACTCTGCTTATGAAACTGATACAGACTCCAGCTCCTCTTACATAAATGCTCTTTATTTAATAGTGATAATCGCGTTGCATTCTAGAACTGTGTAAAATCATTTGAGCCGAAAATTCACTTGGTTTACAAGAAATGAACTCTTGTTTGTAGGAAGACCCAGATCATGGGGTTTAATTCCATTTCTGAAGGGAAATTCAGACCAGAGTTCTCATCCATTAAACACACTCTGTTTTAACGCAAGAAGCAAGCTCTTCTTTCAAGAGTCTAAAATACAGCAAGAACCATGAGCATGCCCTGAAAAAAAGAACTGTGTTTCCTATTCATACGGACCATATGTAGTCCAACTCTGCTTCTGAAACTGATGCAGAACACAGCTCCTCTTACATAAATGCTCGTTAGTTAATAGTGATAATCGCGTGGGGTTCTAGAACTGTGTAAAATCATTTGTGCCGAAAATTCAATGAGTTTACCAGAAAAGAACTCTTGCTTGTAGGAAGACCCAGATCCTGGGGTTACACTCCGTTTCTGAAGTGAAATTCAGACCAGAGTTCTCATCCCTGAAAAACCCTCTGTGTTAAGGCAAGAAAGAACCTCTTCTTTCCAGCTTCTCCAATACAGTAAGAACCATGAGCATGCCCAGAATTAAGAACTGTGTTTCCTACTCATACAGACCATATGTAGATCAACTCCGGTTATGAAACTGATATAAACCACAGCACCTCTTAAATAAATGCTGTTTAGTTAATAGTGAGAATCGCGTTGGGTTCTAGAACTCTGTAAAATAACTTGAGCACAAAATTCACATGGTTTAGAAGAAATGAATTCTTGCGTGTAGGAAGACCCAGATCCTGGAGTTAACTCTGTTTCTGAAGTGAAATTCAGACCAGAGTTCTCATCCCTGAAAAACACTCTGTTTTAAGGCAATAAAGATCCTCTTCTTTCCAGAGTCTAAAATACAGCAAGAACCATGAGCATGCCCTGAAAAAAAGAACTGTGTTTCCTACTCATACGGACCATATTTAGTTCATCTCTGCTTATGAAACTGATAAAAACCACAGCTCCTCTTACATAAATGCTCTTTAGTTAATAGTGAGAATCGCGTTTGGTTCGTGAAGTGCGAAAAATATTTTGAGCCCAAAATTCACTGGCTTAACCAGAAATGAACTCTTGCTTGTAGGAAGTCAACAATCCTGGGGTTTAACTCTGTTTCTGAAGGGAAATTCAGACCAGAGTTCTCATCCATGAAACACACCCTGTTTTAATGCAAGAAGCAAGCTCTTCTTTCCAGAGTCTAAAATACAGCAAGAACCATGAGCATGCCCTGAAAAAGAACTGTGTTTCCTACTCATACGGACCATATTTAGTTCAACTCTGCTTATGAAACTGATACAGACCACAGCTATTCTTACATAAATGCTCTTTAGTTAATAGTGATAATCGCGTTGCATTCTAGAACTGTGTAAAATCATTTGAGCCGAAAATTCACTTGGTTTACAAGAAATGAACTCTTGTTTGTAGGAAGACACAGATCATGGGGTTTAACTCCATTTCTGAAGGGAAATTCAGACCAGAGTTCTCATCCATTAAACACACTCTGTTTTAACGCAAGAAGCAAGCTCTTCTTTCAAGTGTCTAAAATACAGCAAGAACCATGAGCATGCCCTGAAAAAAAGAACTGTGTTTCCTACTCATACAGACCCTATGTAGATCAACTCTGGTTTATGAAACTGATACAAACCACAGCACCTCCTAAATAAATGCTGTTTAGTTAATAATGAGAATCGCGTCGGGTTCTAGAACTCTGTAAAATAACTTGAGCTCAAAATTCACATGGTTTACAAGAAATGAACTCTTGCGTGTAGGAAGACCCAGATCCTGAGGTTTAACTCCGTTGCTGATGTGAAATTCAGACCAGAGTTCTCATCCCAGAAAAACACTCTGTTTTAAGGCAAGAAAGATCCTCTTCTTTCCAGAGTCTAAAATACAGCAAGAACCATGAGCATGCCATGTAAAAAAGAACTGTGTTTCCTACTCATACGGACCATATTTAGTTCATCTCTGCTTATAAAACTGATACAAACCACAGCTCCTCTAAGTAAATGCTATTTAGTTAATAGTGAGAATCGCCTTTGGTTCGTGAACTGCGAAAAATATTTTGAGCCCAAAATTCAATGGGTTAACCAGAAATGAACTCTTGCTTGTAGCAAGTCACCGATCCTGGGGAATAACTCTGTTTCTGAAGGGAAATTCAGACCAGAGTTCTCATCCATGAATCACACCCTGTTTCAATGCAAGAAGCAAGCTCTTCTTTCCAGAGTCTAAAATACAGCAAGAACCATGAGCATGCCCTGAAAAAAAAGAACTGTGTTTACTACTCATACGGACCATGTTTAGTTCAACTCTGCTTATGAAACTGATACAGACTCCAGCTCCTCTTACATAAATGCTCTTTATTTAATAGTGATAATCGCGTTGCATTCTAGAACTGTGTAAAATCATTTGAGCCGAAAATTCACTTGGTTTACAAGAAATGAACTCTTGTTTGTAGGAAGACCCAGATCATGGGGTTTAATTCCATTTCTGAAGGGAAATTCAGACCAGAGTTCTCATCCATTAAACACACTCTGTTTTAACGCAAGAAGCAAGCTCTTCTTTCAAGAGTCTAAAATACAGCAAGAACCATGAGCATGCCCTGAAAAAAAGAACTGTGTTTCCTATTCATACGGACCATATGTAGTCCAACTCTGCTTCTGAAACTGATGCAGAACACAGCTCCTCTTACATAAATGCTCGTTAGTTAATAGTGATAATCGCGTGGGGTTCTAGAACTGTGTAAAATCATTTGTGCCGAAAATTCAATGAGTTTACCAGAAAAGAACTCTTGCTTGTAGGAAGACCCAGATCCTGGGGTTACACTCCGTTTCTGAAGTGAAATTCAGACCAGAGTTCTCATCCCTGAAAAACCCTCTGTGTTAAGGCAAGAAAGAACCTCTTCTTTCCAGCTTCTCCAATACAGTAAGAACCATGAGCATGCCCAGAATTAAGAACTGTGTTTCCTACTCATACAGACCATATGTAGATCAACTCCGGTTATGAAACTGATATAAACCACAGCACCTCTTAAATAAATGCTGTTTAGTTAATAGTGAGAATCGCGTTGGGTTCTAGAACTCTGTAAAATAACTTGAGCACAAAATTCACATGGTTTAGAAGAAATGAATTCTTGCGTGTAGGAAGACCCAGATCCTGGAGTTAACTCTGTTTCTGAAGTGAAATTCAGACCAGAGTTCTCATCCCTGAAAAACACTCTGTTTTAAGGCAATAAAGATCCTCTTCTTTCCAGAGTCTAAAATACAGCAAGAACCATGAGCATGCCCTGAAAAAAAGAACTGTGTTTCCTACTCATACGGACCATATTTAGTTCATCTCTGCTTATGAAACTGATAAAAACCACAGCTCCTCTTACATAAATGCTCTTTAGTTAATAGTGAGAATCGCGTTTGGTTCGTGAAGTGCGAAAAATATTTTGAGCCCAAAATTCACTGGCTTAACCAGAAATGAACTCTTGCTTGTAGGAAGTCAACAATCCTGGGGTTTAACTCTGTTTCTGAAGGGAAATTCAGACCAGAGTTCTCATCCATGAAACACACCCTGTTTTAATGCAAGAAGCAAGCTCTTCTTTCCAGAGTCTAAAATACAGCAAGAACCATGAGCATGCCCTGAAAAAGAACTGTGTTTCCTACTCATACGGACCATATTTAGTTCAACTCTGCTTATGAAACTGATACAGACCACAGCTATTCTTACATAAATGCTCTTTAGTTAATAGTGATAATCGCGTTGCATTCTAGAACTGTGTAAAATCATTTGAGCCGAAAATTCACTTGGTTTACAAGAAATGAACTCTTGTTTGTAGGAAGACACAGATCATGGGGTTTAACTCCATTTCTGAAGGGAAATTCAGACCAGAGTTCTCATCCATTAAACACACTCTGTTTTAACGCAAGAAGCAAGCTCTGCTTTCAAGAGTATAAAATACAGCAAGAACCATGAGCGTGCCCTGAAAAAAAGAACTGTGTTTCCTACTCATACAGACCCTATGTAGATCAACTCTGGTTTATGAAACTGATACAAACCACAGCACCTCCTAAATAAATGCTGTTTAGTTAATAATGAGAATCGCGTCGGGTTCTAGAACTCTGTAAAATAACTTGAGCTCAAAATTCACATGGTTTACAAGAAATGAACTCTTGCGTGTAGGAAGACCCAGATCCTGAGGTTTAACTCCGTTGCTGATGTGAAATTCAGACCAGAGTTCTCATCCCAGAAAAACACTCTGTTTTAAGGCAAGAAAGATCCTCTTCTTTCCAGAGTCTAAAATACAGCAAGAACCATGAGCATGCCATGTAAAAAAGAACTGTGTTTCCTACTCATACGGACCATATTTAGTTCATCTCTGCTTATAAAACTGATACAAACCACAGCTCCTCTAAGTAAATGCTATTTAGTTAATAGTGAGAATCGCCTTTGGTTCGTGAACTGCGAAAAATATTTTGAGCCCAAAATTCAATGGGTTAACCAGAAATGAACTCTTGCTTGTAGGAAGTCACCGATCCTGGGGAATAACTCTGTTTCTGAAGGGAAATTCAGACCAGAGTTCTCATCCATGAATCACACCCTGTTTCAATGCAAGAAGCAAGCTCTTCTTTCCAGAGTCTAAAATACAGCAAGAACCATGAGCATGCCCTGAAAAAAAAGAACTGTGTTTACTACTCATACGGACCATATTTAGTTCAACTCTGCTTATGAAACTGATACAGACTCCAGCTCCTCTTACATAAATGCTCTTTAGTTAATAGTGATAATCGCGTTGCATTCTAGAACTGTGTAAAATCATTTGAGCCGAAAATTCACTTGGTTTACAAGAAATGAACTCTTGTTTGTAGGAAGACCCAGATCATGGGGTTTAATTCCATTTCTGAAGGGAAATTCAGACCAGAGTTCTCATCCATTAAACACACTCTGTTTTAACGCAAGAAGCAAGCTCTTCTTTCAAGAGTCTAAAATACAGCAAGAACCATGAGCATGCCCTGAAAAAAAGAACTGTGTTTCCTATTCATACGGACCATATGTAGTCCAACTCTGCTTCTGAAACTGATGCAGAACACAGCTCCTCTTACATAAATGCTCGTTAGTTAATAGTGATAATCGCGTGGGGTTCTAGAACTGTGTAAAATCATTTGTGCCGAAAATTCAATGAGTTTACCAGAAAAGAACTCTTGCTTGTAGGAAGACCCAGATCCTGGGGTTACACTCCGTTTCTGAAGTGAAATTCAGACCAGAGTTCTCATCCCTGAAAAACCCTCTGTGTTAAGGCAAGAAAGAACCTCTTCTTTCCAGCTTCTCCAATACAGTAAGAACCATGAGCATGCCCAGAATTAAGAACTGTGTTTCCTACTCATACAGACCATATGTAGATCAACTCCGGTTATGAAACTGATATAAACCACAGCACCTCTTAAATAAATGCTGTTTAGTTAATAGTGAGAATCGCGTTGGGTTCTAGAACTCTGTAAAATAACTTGAGCACAAAATTCACATGGTTTAGAAGAAATGAATTCTTGCGTGTAGGAAGACCCAGATCCTGGAGTTAACTCTGTTTCTGAAGTGAAATTCAGACCAGAGTTCTCATCCCTGAAAAACACTCTGTTTTAAGGCAATAAAGATCCTCTTCTTTCCAGAGTCTAAAATACAGCAAGAACCATGAGCATGCCCTGAAAAAAAGAACTGTGTTTCCTACTCATACGGACCATATTTAGTTCATCTCTGCTTATGAAACTGATAAAAACCACAGCTCCTCTTACATAAATGCTCTTTAGTTAATAGTGAGAATCGCGTTTGGTTCGTGAAGTGCGAAAAATATTTTGAGCCCAAAATTCACTGGCTTAACCAGAAATGAACTCTTGCTTGTAGGAAGTCAACAATCCTGGGGTTTAACTCTGTTTCTGAAGGGAAATTCAGACCAGAGTTCTCATCCATGAAACACACCCTGTTTTAATGCAAGAAGCAAGCTCTTCTTTCCAGAGTCTAAAATACAGCAAGAACCATGAGCATGCCCTGAAAAAGAACTGTGTTTCCTACTCATACGGACCATATTTAGTTCAACTCTGCTTATGAAACTGATACAGACCACAGCTATTCTTACATAAATGCTCTTTAGTTAATAGTGATAATCGCGTTGCATTCTAGAACTGTGTAAAATCATTTGAGCCGAAAATTCACTTGGTTTACAAGAAATGAACTCTTGTTTGTAGGAAGACACAGATCATGGGGTTTAACTCCATTTCTGAAGGGAAATTCAGACCAGAGTTCTCATCCATTAAACACACTCTGTTTTAACGCAAGAAGCAAGCTCTGCTTTCAAGAGTATAAAATACAGCAAGAACCATGAGCGTGCCCTGAAAAAAAGAACTGTGTTTCCTACTCATACAGACCCTATGTAGATCAACTCTGGTTTATGAAACTGATACAAACCACAGCACCTCCTAAATAAATGCTGTTTAGTTAATAATGAGAATCACGTCGGGTTCTAGAACTCTGTAAAATAACTTGAGCTCAAAATTCACATGGTTTACAAGAAATGAACTCTTGCGTGTAGGAAGACCCAGATCCTGAGGTTTAACTCCGTTGCTGATGTGAAATTCAGACCAGAGTTCTCATCCCAGAAAAACACTCTGTTTTAAGGCAAGAAAGATCCTCTTCTTTCCAGAGTCTAAAATACAGCAAGAACCATGAGCATGCCCTGAAAAAAAGAACTGTGTTTCCTACTCATACGGACCATATTTAGTTCATCTCTGCTTATAAAACTGATACAAACCACAGCTCCTCTAAGTAAATGCTATTTAGTTAATAGTGAGAATCGCCTTTGGTTCGTGAACTGCGAAAAATATTTTGAGCCCAAAATTCAATGGGTTAACCAGAAATGAACTCTTGCTTGTAGGAAGTCACCGATCCTGGGGAATAACTCTGTTTCTGAAGGGAAATTCAGACCAGAGTTCTCATCCATGAATCACACCCTGTTTCAATGCAAGAAGCAAGCTCTTCTTTCCAGAGTCTAAAATACAGCAAGAACCATGAGCATGCCCTGAAAAAAAAGAACTGTGTTTACTACTCATACGGACCATATTTAGTTCAACTCTGCTTATGAAACTGATACAGACTCCAGCTCCTCTTACATAAATGCTCTTTAGTTAATAGTGATAATCGCGTTGCATTCTAGAACTGTGTAAAATCATTTGAGCCGAAAATTCACTTGGTTTACAAGAAATGAACTCTTGTTTGTAGGAAGACCCAGATCATGGGGTTTAATTCCATTTCTGAAGGGAAATTCAGACCAGAGTTCTCATCCATTAAACACACTCTGTTTTAACGCAAGAAGCAAGCTCTTCTTTCAAGAGTCTAAAATACAGCAAGAACCATGAGCATGCCCTGAAAAAAAGAACTGTGTTTCCTATTCATACGGACCATATGTAGTCCAACTCTGCTTCTGAAACTGATGCAGAACACAGCTCCTCTTACATAAATGCTCGTTAGTTAATAGTGATAATCGCGTGGGGTTCTAGAACTGTGTAAAATCATTTGTGCCGAAAATTCAATGAGTTTACCAGAAAATAACTCTTGCTTGTAGGAAGACCCAGATCCTGGGGTTACACTCCGTTTCTGAAGTGAAATTCAGACCAGAGTTCTCATCCCTGAAAAACCCTCTGTGTTAAGGCAAGAAAGAACCTCTTCTTTCCAGCTTCTCCAATACAGTAAGAACCATGAGCATGCCCAGAATTAAGAACTGTGTTTCCTACTCATACAGACCATATGTAGATCAACTCCGGTTATGAAACTGATATAAACCACAGCACCTCTTAAATAAATGCTGTTTAGTTAATAGTGAGAATCGCGTTGGGTTCTAGAACTCTGTAAAATAACTTGAGCACAAAATTCACATGGTTTAGAAGAAATGAATTCTTGCGTGTAGGAAGACCCAGATCCTGGAGTTAACTCTGTTTCTGAAGTGAAATTCAGACCAGAGTTCTCATCCCTGAAAAACACTCTGTTTTAAGGCAATAAAGATCCTCTTCTTTCCAGAGTCTAAAATACAGCAAGAACCATGAGCATGCCCTGAAAAAAAGAACTGTGTTTCCTACTCATACGGACCATATTTAGTTCATCTCTGCTTATGAAACTGATAAAAACCACAGCTCCTCTTACATAAATGCTCTTTAGTTAATAGTGAGAATCGCGTTTGGTTCGTGAAGTGCGAAAAATATTTTGAGCCCAAAATTCACTGGCTTAACCAGAAATGAACTCTTGCTTGTAGGAAGTCAACAATCCTGGGGTTTAACTCTGTTTCTGAAGGGAAATTCAGACCAGAGTTCTCATCCATGAAACACACCCTGTTTTAATGCAAGAAGCAAGCTCTTCTTTCCAGAGTCTAAAATACAGCAAGAACCATGAGCATGCCCTGAAAAAGAACTGTGTTTCCTACTCATACGGACCATATTTAGTTCAACTCTGCTTATGAAACTGATACAGACCACAGCTATTCTTACATAAATGCTCTTTAGTTAATAGTGATAATCGCGTTGCATTCTAGAACTGTGTAAAATCATTTGAGCCGAAAATTCACTTGGTTTACAAGAAATGAACTCTTGTTTGTAGGAAGACACAGATCATGGGGTTTAACTCCATTTCTGAAGGGAAATTCAGACCAGAGTTCTCATCCATTAAACACACTCTGTTTTAACGCAAGAAGCAAGCTCTTCTTTCAAGTGTCTAAAATACAGCAAGAACCATGAGCATGCCCTGAAAAAAAGAACTGTGTTTCCTACTCATACAGACCCTATGTAGATCAACTCTGGTTTATGAAACTGATACAAACCACAGCACCTCCTAAATAAATGCTGTTTAGTTAATAATGAGAATCGCGTCGGGTTCTAGAACTCTGTAAAATAACTTGAGCTCAAAATTCACATGGTTTACAAGAAATGAACTCTTGCGTGTAGGAAGACCCAGATCCTGAGGTTTAACTCCGTTGCTGATGTGAAATTCAGACCAGAGTTCTCATCCCAGAAAAACACTCTGTTTTAAGGCAAGAAAGATCCTCTTCTTTCCAGAGTCTAAAATACAGCAAGAACCATGAGCATGCCATGTAAAAAAGAACTGTGTTTCCTACTCATACGGACCATATTTAGTTCATCTCTGCTTATAAAACTGATACAAACCACAGCTCCTCTAAGTAAATGCTATTTAGTTAATAGTGAGAATCGCCTTTGGTTCGTGAACTGCGAAAAATATTTTGAGCCCAAAATTCAATGGGTTAACCAGAAATGAACTCTTGCTTGTAGGAAGTCACCGATCCTGGGGAATAACTCTGTTTCTGAAGGGAAATTCAGACCAGAGTTCTCATCCATGAATCACACCCTGTTTCAATGCAAGAAGCAAGCTCTTCTTTCCAGAGTCTAAAATACAGCAAGAACCATGAGCATGCCCTGAAAAAAAAGAACTGTGTTTACTACTCATACGGACCATATTTAGTTCAACTCTGCTTATGAAACTGATACAGACTCCAGCTCCTCTTACATAAATGCTCTTTAGTTAATAGTGATAATCGCGTTGCATTCTAGAACTGTGTAAAATCATTTGAGCCGAAAATTCACTTGGTTTACAAGAAATGAACTCTTGTTTGTAGGAAGACCCAGATCATGGGGTTTAATTCCATTTCTGAAGGGAAATTCAGACCAGAGTTCTCATCCATTAAACACACTCTGTTTTAACGCAAGAAGCAAGCTCTTCTTTCAAGAGTCTAAAATACAGCAAGAACCATGAGCATGCCCTGAAAAAAAGAACTGTGTTTCCTATTCATACGGACCATATGTAGTCCAACTCTGCTTCTGAAACTGATGCAGAACACAGCTCCTCTTACATAAATGCTCGTTAGTTAATAGTGATAATCGCGTGGGGTTCTAGAACTGTGTAAAATCATTTGTGCCGAAAATTCAATGAGTTTACCAGAAAATAACTCTTGCTTGTAGGAAGACCCAGATCCTGGGGTTACACTCCGTTTCTGAAGTGAAATTCAGACCAGAGTTCTCATCCCTGAAAAACCCTCTGTGTTAAGGCAAGAAAGAACCTCTTCTTTCCAGCTTCTCCAATACAGTAAGAACCATGAGCATGCCCAGAATTAAGAACTGTGTTTCCTACTCATACAGACCATATGTAGATCAACTCCGGTTATGAAACTGATATAAACCACAGCACCTCTTAAATAAATGCTGTTTAGTTAATAGTGAGAATCGCGTTGGGTTCTAGAACTCTGTAAAATAACTTGAGCACAAAATTCACATGGTTTAGAAGAAATGAATTCTTGCGTGTAGGAAGACCCAGATCCTGGAGTTAACTCTGTTTCTGAAGTGAAATTCAGACCAGAGTTCTCATCCCTGAAAAACACTCTGTTTTAAGGCAATAAAGATCCTCTTCTTTCCAGAGTCTAAAATACAGCAAGAACCATGAGCATGCCCTGAAAAAAAGAACTGTGTTTCCTACTCATACGGACCATATTTAGTTCATCTCTGCTTATGAAACTGATAAAAACCACAGCTCCTCTTACATAAATGCTCTTTAGTTAATAGTGAGAATCGCGTTTGGTTCGTGAACTGCGAAAAATATTTTGAGCCCAAAATTCACTGGCTTAACCAGAAATGAACTCTTGCTTGTAGGAAGTCAACAATCCTGGGGTTTAACTCTGTTTCTGAAGGGAAATTCAGACCAGAGTTCTCATCCATGAAACACACCCTGTTTTAATGCAAGAAGCAAGCTCTTCTTTCCAGAGTCTAAAATACAGCAAGAACCATGAGCATGCCCTGAAAAAGAACTGTGTTTCCTACTCATACGGACCATATTTAGTTCAACTCTGCTTATGAAACTGATACAGACCACAGCTATTCTTACATAAATGCTCTTTAGTTAATAGTGATAATCGCGTTGCATTCTAGAACTGTGTAAAATCATTTGAGCCGAAAATTCACTTGGTTTACAAGAAATGAACTCTTGTTTGTAGGAAGACACAGATCATGGGGTTTAACTCCATTTCTGAAGGGAAATTCAGACCAGAGTTCTCATCCATTAAACACACTCTGTTTTAACGCAAGAAGCAAGCTCTGCTTTCAAGTGTCTAAAATACAGCAAGAACCATGAGCATGCCCTGAAAAAAAGAACTGTGTTTCCTACTCATACAGACCCTATGTAGATCAACTCTGGTTTATGAAACTGATACAAACCACAGCACCTCCTAAATAAATGCTGTTTAGTTAATAATGAGAATCGCGTCGGGTTCTAGAACTCTGTAAAATAACTTGAGCTCAAAATTCACATGGTTTACAAGAAATGAACTCTTGCGTGTAGGAAGACCCAGATCCTGAGGTTTAACTCCGTTGCTGATGTGAAATTCAGACCAGAGTTCTCATCCCAGAAAAACACTCTGTTTTAAGGCAAGAAAGATCCTCTTCTTTCCAGAGTCTAAAATACAGCAAGAACCATGAGCATGCCATGTAAAAAAGAACTGTGTTTCCTACTCATACGGACCATATTTAGTTCATCTCTGCTTATAAAACTGATACAAACCACAGCTCCTCTAAGTAAATGCTATTTAGTTAATAGTGAGAATCGCCTTTGGTTCGTGAACTGCGAAAAATATTTTGAGCCCAAAATTCAATGGGTTAACCAGAAATGAACTCTTGCTTGTAGGAAGTCACCGATCCTGGGGAATAACTCTGTTTCTGAAGGGAAATTCAGACCAGAGTTCTCATCCATGAATCACACCCTGTTTCAATGCAAGAAGCAAGCTCTTCTTTCCAGAGTCTAAAATACAGCAAGAACCATGAGCATGCCCTGAAAAAAAAGAACTGTGTTTACTACTCATACGGACCATATTTAGTTCAACTCTGCTTATGAAACTGATACAGACTCCAGCTCCTCTTACATAAATGCTCTTTAGTTAATAGTGATAATCGCGTTGCATTCTAGAACTGTGTAAAATCATTTGAGCCGAAAATTCACTTGGTTTACAAGAAATGAACTCTTGTTTGTAGGAAGACCCAGATCATGGGGTTTAATTCCATTTCTGAAGGGAAATTCAGACCAGAGTTCTCATCCATTAAACACACTCTGTTTTAACGCAAGAAGCAAGCTCTTCTTTCAAGAGTCTAAAATACAGCAAGAACCATGAGCATGCCCTGAAAAAAAGAACTGTGTTTCCTATTCATACGGACCATATGTAGTCCAACTCTGCTTCTGAAACTGATGCAGAACACAGCTCCTCTTACATAAATGCTCGTTAGTTAATAGTGATAATCGCGTGGGGTTCTAGAACTGTGTAAAATCATTTGTGCCGAAAATTCAATGAGTTTACCAGAAAATAACTCTTGCTTGTAGGAAGACCCAGATCCTGGGGTTACACTCCGTTTCTGAAGTGAAATTCAGACCAGAGTTCTCATCCCTGAAAAACCCTCTGTGTTAAGGCAAGAAAGAACCTCTTCTTTCCAGCTTCTCCAATACAGTAAGAACCATGAGCATGCCCAGAATTAAGAACTGTGTTTCCTACTCATACAGACCATATGTAGATCAACTCCGGTTATGAAACTGATATAAACCACAGCACCTCTTAAATAAATGCTGTTTAGTTAATAGTGAGAATCGCGTTGGGTTCTAGAACTCTGTAAAATAACTTGAGCACAAAATTCACATGGTTTAGAAGAAATGAATTCTTGCGTGTAGGAAGACCCAGATCCTGGAGTTAACTCTGTTTCTGAAGTGAAATTCAGACCAGAGTTCTCATCCCTGAAAAACACTCTGTTTTAAGGCAATAAAGATCCTCTTCTTTCCAGAGTCTAAAATACAGCAAGAACCATGAGCATGCCCTGAAAAAAAGAACTGTGTTTCCTACTCATACGGACCATATTTAGTTCATCTCTGCTTATGAAACTGATAAAAACCACAGCTCCTCTTACATAAATGCTCTTTAGTTAATAGTGAGAATCGCGTTTGGTTCGTGAACTGCGAAAAATATTTTGAGCCCAAAATTCACTGGCTTAACCAGAAATGAACTCTTGCTTGTAGGAAGTCAACAATCCTGGGGTTTAACTCTGTTTCTGAAGGGAAATTCAGACCAGAGTTCTCATCCATGAAACACACCCTGTTTTAATGCAAGAAGCAAGCTCTTCTTTCCAGAGTCTAAAATACAGCAAGAACCATGAGCATGCCCTGAAAAAGAACTGTGTTTCCTACTCATACGGACCATATTTAGTTCAACTCTGCTTATGAAACTGATACAGACCACAGCTATTCTTACATAAATGCTCTTTAGTTAATAGTGATAATCGCGTTGCATTCTAGAACTGTGTAAAATCATTTGAGCCGAAAATTCACTTGGTTTACAAGAAATGAACTCTTGTTTGTAGGAAGACACAGATCATGGGGTTTAACTCCATTTCTGAAGGGAAATTCAGACCAGAGTTCTCATCCATTAAACACACTCTGTTTTAACGCAAGAAGCAAGCTCTGCTTTCAAGAGTATAAAATACAGCAAGAACCATGAGCATGCCCTGAAAAAAAGAACTGTGTTTCCTACTCATACAGACCCTATGTAGATCAACTCTGGTTTATGAAACTGATACAAACCACAGCACCTCCTAAATAAATGCTGTTTAGTTAATAATGAGAATCACGTCGGGTTCTAGAACTCTGTAAAATAACTTGAGCTCAAAATTCACATGGTTTACAAGAAATGAACTCTTGCGTGTAGGAAGACCCAGATCCTGAGGTTTAACTCCGTTGCTGATGTGAAATTCAGACCAGAGTTCTCATCCCAGAAAAACACTCTGTTTTAAGGCAAGAAAGATCCTCTTCTTTCCAGAGTCTAAAATACAGCAAGAACCATGAGCATGCCCTGAAAAAAAGAACTGTGTTTCCTACTCATACGGACCATATTTAGTTCATCTCTGCTTATAAAACTGATACAAACCACAGCTCCTCTAAGTAAATGCTATTTAGTTAATAGTGAGAATCGCCTTTGGTTCGTGAACTGCGAAAAATATTTTGAGCCCAAAATTCAATGGGTTAACCAGAAATGAACTCTTGCTTGTAGGAAGTCACCGATCCTGGGGAATAACTCTGTTTCTGAAGGGAAATTCAGACCAGTGTTCTCATCCATGAATCACACCGTGTTTCAATGCAAGAAGCAAGCTCTTCTTTCCAGAGTCTAAAATACAGCAAGAACCATGAGCATGCCCTGAAAAAAAAGAACTGTGTTTACTACTCATACGGACCATATTTAGTTCAACTCTGCTTATGAAACTGATACAGACTCCAGCTCCTCTTACATAAATGCTCTTTAGTTAATAGTGATAATCGCGTTGCATTTTAGAACTGTGTAAAATCATTTGAGCCGAAAATTCACTTGGTTTACAAGAAATGAACTCTTGTTTGTAGGAAGACCCAGATCATGGGGTTTAATTCCATTTCTGAAGGGAAATTCAGACCAGAGTTCTCATCCATTAAACACACTCTGTTTTAACGCAAGAAGCAAGCTCTTCTTTCAAGAGTCTAAAATACAGCAAGAACCATGAGCATGCCCTGAAAAAAAGAACTGTGTTTCCTATTCATACGGACCATATGTAGTCCAACTCTGCTTCTGAAACTGATGCAGAACACAGCTCCTCTTACATAAATGCTCGTTAGTTAATAGTGATAATCGCGTTGGGTTCTAGAACTGTGTAAAATCATTTGTGCCGAAAATTCAATGAGTTTACCAGAAAAGAACTCTTGCTTGTAGGAAGACCCAGATCCTGGGGTTACACTCCGTTTCTGAAGTGAAATTCAGACCAGAGTTCTCATCCCTGAAAAACCCTCTGTGTTAAGGCAAGAAAGAACCTCTTCTTTCCAGCTTCTCCAATACAGTAAGAACCATGAGCATGCCCAGAATTAAGAACTGTGTTTCCTACTCATACAGACCATATGTAGATCAACTCCGGTTATGAAACTGATATAAACCACAGCACCTCTTAAATAAATGCTGTTTAGTTACTAGTGAGAATCGCGTTGGGTTCTAGAACTCTGTAAAATAACTTGAGCACAAAATTCACATGGTTTAGAAGAAATGAATTCTTGCGTGTAGGAAGACCCAGATCCTGGAGTTAACTCTGTTTCTGAAGTGAAATTCAGACCAGAGTTCTCATCCCAGAAAAACACTCTGTTTTAAGGCAATAAAGATCCTCTTCTTTCCAGAGTCTAAAATACAGCAAGAACCATGAGCATGCCCTGAAAAAAAGAACTGTGTTTCCTACTCATACGGACCATATTTAGTTCATCTCTGCTTATAAAACTGATACAAACCACAGCTCCTCTAAGTAAATGCTATTTAGTTAATAGTGAGAATCGCCTTTGGTTCGTGAACTGCGAAAAATATTTTGAGCCCAAAATTCAATGGGTTAACCAGAAATGAACTCTTGCTTGTAGGAAGTCACCGATCCTGGGGAATAACTCTGTTTCTGAAGGGAAATTCAGACCAGAGTTCTCATCCATGAATCACACCCTGTTTCAATGCAAGAAGCAAGCTCTTCTTTCCAGAGTCTAAAATACAGCAAGAACCATGAGCATGCCCTGAAAAAAAAGAACTGTGTTTACTACTCATACGGACCATATTTAGTTCAACTCTGCTTATGAAACTGATACAGACTCCAGCTCCTCTTACATAAATGCTCTTTAGTTAATAGTGATAATCGCGTTGCATTCTAGAACTGTGTAAAATCATTTGAGCCGAAAATTCACTTGGTTTACAAGAAATGAACTCTTGTTTGTAGGAAGACCCAGATCATGGGGTTTAATTCCATTTCTGAAGGGAAATTCAGACCAGAGTTCTCATCCATTAAACACACTCTGTTTTAACGCAAGAAGCAAGCTCTTCTTTCAAGAGTCTAAAATACAGCAAGAACCATGAGCATGCCCTGAAAAAAAGAACTGTGTTTCCTATTCATACGGACCATATGTAGTCCAACTCTGCTTCTGAAACTGATGCAGAACACAGCTCCTCTTACATAAATGCTCGTTAGTTAATAGTGATAATCGCGTTGGGTTCTAGAACTGTGTAAAATCATTTGTGCCGAAAATTCAATGAGTTTACCAGAAAAGAACTCTTGCTTGTAGGAAGACCCAGATCCTGGGGTTACACTCCGTTTCTGAAGTGAAATTCAGACCAGAGTTCTCATCCCTGAAAAACCCTCTGTGTTAAGGCAAGAAAGAACCTCTTCTTTCCAGCTTCTCCAATACAGTAAGAACCATGAGCATGCCCAGAATTAAGAACTGTGTTTCCTACTCATACAGACCATATGTAGATCAACTCCGGTTATGAAACTGATATAAACCACAGCACCTCTTAAATAAATGCTGTTTAGTTAATAGTGAGAATCGCGTTGGGTTCTAGAACTCTGTAAAATAACTTGAGCACAAAATTCACATGGTTTAGAAGAAATGAATTCTTGCGTGTAGGAAGACCCAGATCCTGGAGTTAACTCTGTTTCTGAAGTGAAATTCAGACCAGAGTTCTCATCCCTGAAAAACACTCTGTTTTAAGGCAATAAAGATCCTCTTCTTTCCAGAGTCTAAAATACAGCAAGAACCATGAGCATGCCCTGAAAAAAAGAACTGTGTTTCCTACTCATACGGACCATATTTAGTTCATCTCTGCTTATGAAACTGATAAAAACCACAGCTCCTCTTACATAAATGCTCTTTAGTTAATAGTGAGAATCGCCTTTGGTTCGTGAAGTGCGAAAAATATTTTGAGCCCAAAATTCACTGGCTTAACCAGAAATGAACTCTTGCTCGTAGGAAGTCACTGATCCTGGGGAATAACTCTGTTTCTGAAGGGAAATTCAGACCAGAGTTCTCATCCATGAATCACACCCTGTTTCAATGCAAGAAGCAAGCTCTTCTTTCCAGAGTCTAAAATACAGCAAGAACCATGAGCATGCCCTGAAAAAAAAGAACTGTGTTTACTACTCATACGGACCATATTTAGTTCAACTCTGCTTATGAAACTGATACAGACTCCAGCTCCTCTTACATAAATGCTCTTTAGTTAATAGTGATAATCGCGTTGCATTCTAGAACTGTGTAAAATCATTTGAGCCGAAAATTCACTTGGTTTACAAGAAATGAACTCTTGTTTGTAGGAAGACCCAGATCATGGGGTTTAATTCCATTTCTGAAGGGAAATTCAGACCAGAGTTCTCATCCATTAAACACACTCTGTTTTAACGCAAGAAGCAAGCTCTTCTTTCAAGAGTCTAAAATACAGCAAGAACCATGAGCATGCCCTGAAAAAAAGAACTGTGTTTCCTATTCATACGGACCATATGTAGTCCAACTCTGCTTCTGAAACTGATGCAGAACACAGCTCCTCTTACATAAATGCTCGTTAGTTAATAGTGATAATCGCGTTGGGTTCTAGAACTGTGTAAAATCATTTGTGCCGAAAATTCAATGAGTTTACCAGAAAAGAACTCTTGCTTGTAGGAAGACCCAGATCCTGGGGTTACACTCCGTTTCTGAAGTGAAATTCAGACCAGAGTTCTCATCCCTGAAAAACCCTCTGTGTTAAGGCAAGAAAGAACCTCTTCTTTCCAGCTTCTCCAATACAGTAAGAACCATGAGCATGCCCAGAATTAAGAACTGTGTTTCCTACTCATACAGACCATATGTAGATCAACTCCGGTTATGAAACTGATATAAACCACAGCACCTCTTAAATAAATGCTGTTTAGTTAATAGTGAGAATCGCGTTGGGTTCTAGAACTCTGTAAAATAACTTGAGCACAAAATTCACATGGTTTAGAAGAAATGAATTCTTGCGTGTAGGAAGACCCAGATCCTGGAGTTAACTCTGTTTCTGAAGTGAAATTCAGACCAGAGTTCTCATCCCTGAAAAACACTCTGTTTTAAGGCAATAAAGATCCTCTTCTTTCCAGAGTCTAAAATACAGCAAGAACCATGAGCATGCCCTGAAAAAAAGAACTGTGTTTCCTACTCATACGGACCATATTTAGTTCATCTCTGCTTATGAAACTGATAAAAACCACAGCTCCTCTTACATAAATGCTCTTTAGTTAATAGTGAGAATCGCCTTTGGTTCGTGAAGTGCGAAAAATATTTTGAGCCCAAAATTCACTGGCTTAACCAGAAATGAACTCTTGCTTGTAGGAAGTCACCGATCCTGGGGAATAACTCTGTTTCTGAAGGGAAATTCAGACCAGAGTTCTCATCCATGAATCACACCCTGTTTCAATGCAAGAAGCAAGCTCTTCTTTCCAGAGTCTAAAATACAGCAAGAACCATGAGCATGCCCTGAAAAAAAAGAACTGTGTTTACTACTCATATGGACCATATTTAGTTCAACTCTGCTTATGAAACTGATACAGACTCCAGCTCCTCTTACATAAATGCTCTTTAGTTAATAGTGATAATCGCGTTGCATTCTAGAACTGTGTAAAATCATTTGAGCCGAAAATTCACTTGGTTTACAAGAAATGAACTCTTGTTTGTAGGAAGACCCAGATCATGGGGTTTAATTCCATTTCTGAAGGGAAATTCAGACCAGAGTTCTCATCCATTAAACACACTCTGTTTTAACGCAAGAAGCAAGCTCTTCTTTCAAGAGTCTAAAATACAGCAAGAACCATGAGCATGCCCTGAAAAAAAGAACTGTGTTTCCTATTCATACGGACCATATGTAGTCCAACTCTGCTTCTGAAACTGATGCAGAACACAGCTCCTCTTACATAAATGCTCGTTAGTTAATAGTGATAATCGCGTTGGGTTCTAGAACTGTGTAAAATCATTTGTGCCGAAAATTCAATGAGTTTACCAGAAAAGAACTCTTGCTTGTAGGAAGACCCAGATCCTGGGGTTACACTCCGTTTCTGAAGTGAAATTCAGACCAGAGTTCTCATCCCTGAAAAACCCTCTGTGTTAAGGCAAGAAAGAACCTCTTCTTTCCAGCTTCTCCAATACAGTAAGAACCATGAGCATGCCCAGAATTAAGAACTGTGTTTCCTACTCATACAGACCATATGTAGATCAACTCCGGTTATGAAACTGATATAAACCACAGCACCTCTTAAATAAATGCTGTTTAGTTAATAGTGAGAATCGCGTTGGGTTCTAGAACTCTGTAAAATAACTTGAGCACAAAATTCACATGGTTTAGAAGAAATGAATTCTTGCGTGTAGGAAGACCCAGATCCTGGAGTTAACTCTGTTTCTGAAGTGAAATTCAGACCAGAGTTCTCATCCCTGAAAAACACTCTGTTTTAAGGCAATAAAGATCCTCTTCTTTCCAGAGTCTAAAATACAGCAAGAACCATGAGCATGCCCTGAAAAAAAGAACTGTGTTTCCTACTCATACGGACCATATTTAGTTCATCTCTGCTTATGAAACTGATAAAAACCACAGCTCCTCTTACATAAATGCTCTTTAGTTAATAGTGAGAATCGCGTTTGGTTCGTGAACTGCGAAAAATATTTTGAGCCCAAAATTCACTGGCTTAACCAGAAATGAACTCTTGCTTGTAGGAAGTCAACAATCCTGGGGTTTAACTCTGTTTCTGAAGGGAAATTCAGACCAGAGTTCTCATCCATGAAACACACCCTGTTTTAATGCAAGAAGCAAGCTCTTCTTTCCAGAGTCTAAAATACAGCAAGAACCATGAGCATGCCCTGAAAAAGAACTGTGTTTCCTACTCATACGGACCATATTTAGTTCAACTCTGCTTATGAAACTGATACAGACCACAGCTATTCTTACATAAATGCTCTTTAGTTAATAGTGATAATCGCGTTGCATTCTAGAACTGTGTAAAATCATTTGAGCCGAAAATTCACTTGGTTTACAAGAAATGAACTCTTGTTTGTAGGAAGACACAGATCATGGGGTTTAACTCCATTTCTGAAGGGAAATTCAGACCAGAGTTCTCATCCATTAAACACACTCTGTTTTAACGCAAGAAGCAAGCTCTGCTTTCAAGTGTCTAAAATACAGCAAGAACCATGAGCATGCCCTGAAAAAAAGAACTGTGTTTCCTACTCATACAGACCCTATGTAGATCAACTCTGGTTTATGAAACTGATACAAACCACAGCACCTCCTAAATAAATGCTGTTTAGTTAATAATGAGAATCGCGTCGGGTTCTAGAACTCTGTAAAATAACTTGAGCTCAAAATTCACATGGTTTACAAGAAATGAACTCTTGCGTGTAGGAAGACCCAGATCCTGAGGTTTAACTCCGTTGCTGATGTGAAATTCAGACCAGAGTTCTCATCCCAGAAAAACACTCTGTTTTAAGGCAAGAAAGATCCTCTTCTTTCCAGAGTCTAAAATACAGCAAGAACCATGAGCATGCCATGTAAAAAAGAACTGTGTTTCCTACTCATACGGACCATATTTAGTTCATCTCTGCTTATAAAACTGATACAAACCACAGCTCCTCTAAGTAAATGCTATTTAGTTAATAGTGAGAATCGCCTTTGGTTCGTGAACTGCGAAAAATATTTTGAGCCCAAAATTCAATGGGTTAACCAGAAATGAACTCTTGCTTGTAGGAAGTCACCGATCCTGGGGAATAACTCTGTTTCTGAAGGGAAATTCAGACCAGAGTTCTCATCCATGAATCACACCCTGTTTCAATGCAAGAAGCAAGCTCTTCTTTCCAGAGTCTAAAATACAGCAAGAACCATGAGCATGCCCTGAAAAAAAAGAACTGTGTTTACTACTCATACGGACCATATTTAGTTCAACTCTGCTTATGAAACTGATACAGACTCCAGCTCCTCTTACATAAATGCTCTTTAGTTAATAGTGATAATCGCGTTGCATTCTAGAACTGTGTAAAATCATTTGAGCCGAAAATTCACTTGGTTTACAAGAAATGAACTCTTGTTTGTAGGAAGACCCAGATCATGGGGTTTAATTCCATTTCTGAAGGGAAATTCAGACCAGAGTTCTCATCCATTAAACACACTCTGTTTTAACGCAAGAAGCAAGCTCTTCTTTCAAGAGTCTAAAATACAGCAAGAACCATGAGCATGCCCTGAAAAAAAGAACTGTGTTTCCTATTCATACGGACCATATGTAGTCCAACTCTGCTTCTGAAACTGATGCAGAACACAGCTCCTCTTACATAAATGCTCGTTAGTTAATAGTGATAATCGCGTGGGGTTCTAGAACTGTGTAAAATCATTTGTGCCGAAAATTCAATGAGTTTACCAGAAAATAACTCTTGCTTGTAGGAAGACCCAGATCCTGGGGTTACACTCCGTTTCTGAAGTGAAATTCAGACCAGAGTTCTCATCCCTGAAAAACCCTCTGTGTTAAGGCAAGAAAGAACCTCTTCTTTCCAGCTTCTCCAATACAGTAAGAACCATGAGCATGCCCAGAATTAAGAACTGTGTTTCCTACTCATACAGACCATATGTAGATCAACTCCGGTTATGAAACTGATATAAACCACAGCACCTCTTAAATAAATGCTGTTTAGTTAATAGTGAGAATCGCGTTGGGTTCTAGAACTCTGTAAAATAACTTGAGCACAAAATTCACATGGTTTAGAAGAAATGAATTCTTGCGTGTAGGAAGACCCAGATCCTGGAGTTAACTCTGTTTCTGAAGTGAAATTCAGACCAGAGTTCTCATCCCTGAAAAACACTCTGTTTTAAGGCAATAAAGATCCTCTTCTTTCCAGAGTCTAAAATACAGCAAGAACCATGAGCATGCCCTGAAAAAAAGAACTGTGTTTCCTACTCATACGGACCATATTTAGTTCATCTCTGCTTATGAAACTGATAAAAACCACAGCTCCTCTTACATAAATGCTCTTTAGTTAATAGTGAGAATCGCGTTTGGTTCGTGAACTGCGAAAAATATTTTGAGCCCAAAATTCACTGGCTTAACCAGAAATGAACTCTTGCTTGTAGGAAGTCAACAATCCTGGGGTTTAACTCTGTTTCTGAAGGGAAATTCAGACCAGAGTTCTCATCCATGAAACACACCCTGTTTTAATGCAAGAAGCAAGCTCTTCTTTCCAGAGTCTAAAATACAGCAAGAACCATGAGCATGCCCTGAAAAAGAACTGTGTTTCCTACTCATACGGACCATATTTAGTTCAACTCTGCTTATGAAACTGATACAGACCACAGCTATTCTTACATAAATGCTCTTTAGTTAATAGTGATAATCGCGTTGCATTCTAGAACTGTGTAAAATCATTTGAGCCGAAAATTCACTTGGTTTACAAGAAATGAACTCTTGTTTGTAGGAAGACACAGATCATGGGGTTTAACTCCATTTCTGAAGGGAAATTCAGACCAGAGTTCTCATCCATTAAACACACTCTGTTTTAACGCAAGAAGCAAGCTCTGCTTTCAAGAGTATAAAATACAGCAAGAACCATGAGCATGCCCTGAAAAAAAGAACTGTGTTTCCTACTCATACAGACCCTATGTAGATCAACTCTGGTTTATGAAACTGATACAAACCACAGCACCTCCTAAATAAATGCTGTTTAGTTAATAATGAGAATCACGTCGGGTTCTAGAACTCTGTAAAATAACTTGAGCTCAAAATTCACATGGTTTACAAGAAATGAACTCTTGCGTGTAGGAAGACCCAGATCCTGAGGTTTAACTCCGTTGCTGATGTGAAATTCAGACCAGAGTTCTCATCCCAGAAAAACACTCTGTTTTAAGGCAAGAAAGATCCTCTTCTTTCCAGAGTCTAAAATACAGCAAGAACCATGAGCATGCCCTGAAAAAAAGAACTGTGTTTCCTACTCATACGGACCATATTTAGTTCATCTCTGCTTATAAAACTGATACAAACCACAGCTCCTCTAAGTAAATGCTATTTAGTTAATAGTGAGAATCGCCTTTGGTTCGTGAACTGCGAAAAATATTTTGAGCCCAAAATTCAATGGGTTAACCAGAAATGAACTCTTGCTTGTAGGAAGTCACCGATCCTGGGGAATAACTCTGTTTCTGAAGGGAAATTCAGACCAGTGTTCTCATCCATGAATCACACCGTGTTTCAATGCAAGAAGCAAGCTCTTCTTTCCAGAGTCTAAAATACAGCAAGAACCATGAGCATGCCCTGAAAAAAAAGAACTGTGTTTACTACTCATACGGACCATATTTAGTTCAACTCTGCTTATGAAACTGATACAGACTCCAGCTCCTCTTACATAAATGCTCTTTAGTTAATAGTGATAATCGCGTTGCATTTTAGAACTGTGTAAAATCATTTGAGCCGAAAATTCACTTGGTTTACAAGAAATGAACTCTTGTTTGTAGGAAGACCCAGATCATGGGGTTTAATTCCATTTCTGAAGGGAAATTCAGACCAGAGTTCTCATCCATTAAACACACTCTGTTTTAACGCAAGAAGCAAGCTCTTCTTTCAAGAGTCTAAAATACAGCAAGAACCATGAGCATGCCCTGAAAAAAAGAACTGTGTTTCCTATTCATACGGACCATATGTAGTCCAACTCTGCTTCTGAAACTGATGCAGAACACAGCTCCTCTTACATAAATGCTCGTTAGTTAATAGTGATAATCGCGTTGGGTTCTAGAACTGTGTAAAATCATTTGTGCCGAAAATTCAATGAGTTTACCAGAAAAGAACTCTTGCTTGTAGGAAGACCCAGATCCTGGGGTTACACTCCGTTTCTGAAGTGAAATTCAGACCAGAGTTCTCATCCCTGAAAAACCCTCTGTGTTAAGGCAAGAAAGAACCTCTTCTTTCCAGCTTCTCCAATACAGTAAGAACCATGAGCATGCCCAGAATTAAGAACTGTGTTTCCTACTCATACAGACCATATGTAGATCAACTCCGGTTATGAAACTGATATAAACCACAGCACCTCTTAAATAAATGCTGTTTAGTTACTAGTGAGAATCGCGTTGGGTTCTAGAACTCTGTAAAATAACTTGAGCACAAAATTCACATGGTTTAGAAGAAATGAATTCTTGCGTGTAGGAAGACCCAGATCCTGGAGTTAACTCTGTTTCTGAAGTGAAATTCAGACCAGAGTTCTCATCCCAGAAAAACACTCTGTTTTAAGGCAATAAAGATCCTCTTCTTTCCAGAGTCTAAAATACAGCAAGAACCATGAGCATGCCCTGAAAAAAAGAACGGTGTTTCCTACTCATACGGACCATATTTAGTTCATCTCTGCTTATAAAACTGATACAAACCACAGCTCCTCTAAGTAAATGCTATTTAGTTAATAGTGAGAATCGCCTTTGGTTCGTGAACTGCGAAAAATATTTTGAGCCCAAAATTCAATGGGTTAACCAGAAATGAACTCTTGCTTGTAGGAAGTCACCGATCCTGGGGAATAACTCTGTTTCTGAAGGGAAATTCAGACCAGAGTTCTCATCCATGAATCACACCCTGTTTCAATGCAAGAAGCAAGCTCTTCTTTCCAGAGTCTAAAATACAGCAAGAACCATGAGCATGCCCTGAAAAAAAAGAACTGTGTTTACTACTCATACGGACCATATTTAGTTCAACTCTGCTTATGAAACTGATACAGACTCCAGCTCCTCTTACATAAATGCTCTTTAGTTAATAGTGATAATCGCGTTGCATTCTAGAACTGTGTAAAATCATTTGAGCCGAAAATTCACTTGGTTTACAAGAAATGAACTCTTGTTTGTAGGAAGACCCAGATCATGGGGTTTAATTCCATTTCTGAAGGGAAATTCAGACCAGAGTTCTCATCCATTAAACACACTCTGTTTTAACGCAAGAAGCAAGCTCTTCTTTCAAGAGTCTAAAATACAGCAAGAACCATGAGCATGCCCTGAAAAAAAGAACTGTGTTTCCTATTCATACGGACCATATGTAGTCCAACTCTGCTTCTGAAACTGATGCAGAACACAGCTCCTCTTACATAAATGCTCGTTAGTTAATAGTGATAATCGCGTTGGGTTCTAGAACTGTGTAAAATCATTTGTGCCGAAAATTCAATGAGTTTACCAGAAAAGAACTCTTGCTTGTAGGAAGACCCAGATCCTGGGGTTACACTCCGTTTCTGAAGTGAAATTCAGACCAGAGTTCTCATCCCTGAAAAACCCTCTGTGTTAAGGCAAGAAAGAACCTCTTCTTTCCAGCTTCTCCAATACAGTAAGAACCATGAGCATGCCCAGAATTAAGAACTGTGTTTCCTACTCATACAGACCATATGTAGATCAACTCCGGTTATGAAACTGATATAAACCACAGCACCTCTTAAATAAATGCTGTTTAGTTAATAGTGAGAATCGCGTTGGGTTCTAGAACTCTGTAAAATAACTTGAGCACAAAATTCACATGGTTTAGAAGAAATGAATTCTTGCGTGTAGGAAGACCCAGATCCTGGAGTTAACTCTGTTTCTGAAGTGAAATTCAGACCAGAGTTCTCATCCCTGAAAAACACTCTGTTTTAAGGCAATAAAGATCCTCTTCTTTCCAGAGTCTAAAATACAGCAAGAACCATGAGCATGCCCTGAAAAAAAGAACTGTGTTTCCTACTCATACGGACCATATTTAGTTCATCTCTGCTTATGAAACTGATAAAAACCACAGCTCCTCTTACATAAATGCTCTTTAGTTAATAGTGAGAATCGCCTTTGGTTCGTGAAGTGCGAAAAATATTTTGAGCCCAAAATTCACTGGCTTAACCAGAAATGAACTCTTGCTCGTAGGAAGTCACTGATCCTGGGGAATAACTCTGTTTCTGAAGGGAAATTCAGACCAGAGTTCTCATCCATGAATCACACCCTGTTTCAATGCAAGAAGCAAGCTCTTCTTTCCAGAGTCTAAAATACAGCAAGAACCATGAGCATGCCCTGAAAAAAAAGAACTGTGTTTACTACTCATACGGACCATATTTAGTTCAACTCTGCTTATGAAACTGATACAGACTCCAGCTCCTCTTACATAAATGCTCTTTAGTTAATAGTGATAATCGCGTTGCATTCTAGAACTGTGTAAAATCATTTGAGCCGAAAATTCACTTGGTTTACAAGAAATGAACTCTTGTTTGTAGGAAGACCCAGATCATGGGGTTTAATTCCATTTCTGAAGGGAAATTCAGACCAGAGTTCTCATCCATTAAACACACTCTGTTTTAACGCAAGAAGCAAGCTCTTCTTTCAAGAGTCTAAAATACAGCAAGAACCATGAGCATGCCCTGAAAAAAAGAACTGTGTTTCCTATTCATACGGACCATATGTAGTCCAACTCTGCTTCTGAAACTGATGCAGAACACAGCTCCTCTTACATAAATGCTCGTTAGTTAATAGTGATAATCGCGTTGGGTTCTAGAACTGTGTAAAATCATTTGTGCCGAAAATTCAATGAGTTTACCAGAAAAGAACTCTTGCTTGTAGGAAGACCCAGATCCTGGGGTTACACTCCGTTTCTGAAGTGAAATTCAGACCAGAGTTCTCATCCCTGAAAAACCCTCTGTGTTAAGGCAAGAAAGAACCTCTTCTTTCCAGCTTCTCCAATACAGTAAGAACCATGAGCATGCCCAGAATTAAGAACTGTGTTTCCTACTCATACAGACCATATGTAGATCAACTCCGGTTATGAAACTGATATAAACCACAGCACCTCTTAAATAAATGCTGTTTAGTTAATAGTGAGAATCGCGTTGGGTTCTAGAACTCTGTAAAATAACTTGAGCACAAAATTCACATGGTTTAGAAGAAATGAATTCTTGCGTGTAGGAAGACCCAGATCCTGGAGTTAACTCTGTTTCTGAAGTGAAATTCAGACCAGAGTTCTCATCCCTGAAAAACACTCTGTTTTAAGGCAATAAAGATCCTCTTCTTTCCAGAGTCTAAAATACAGCAAGAACCATGAGCATGCCCTGAAAAAAAGAACTGTGTTTCCTACTCATACGGACCATATTTAGTTCATCTCTGCTTATGAAACTGATAAAAACCACAGCTCCTCTTACATAAATGCTCTTTAGTTAATAGTGAGAATCGCCTTTGGTTCGTGAAGTGCGAAAAATATTTTGAGCCCAAAATTCACTGGCTTAACCAGAAATGAACTCTTGCTTGTAGGAAGTCACCGATCCTGGGGAATAACTCTGTTTCTGAAGGGAAATTCAGACCAGAGTTCTCATCCATGAATCACACCCTGTTTCAATGCAAGAAGCAAGCTCTTCTTTCCAGAGTCTAAAATACAGCAAGAACCATGAGCATGCCCTGAAAAAAAAGAACTGTGTTTACTACTCATATGGACCATATTTAGTTCAACTCTGCTTATGAAACTGATACAGACTCCAGCTCCTCTTACATAAATGCTCTTTAGTTAATAGTGATAATCGCGTTGCATTCTAGAACTGTGTAAAATCATTTGAGCCGAAAATTCACTTGGTTTACAAGAAATGAACTCTTGTTTGTAGGAAGACCCAGATCATGGGGTTTAATTCCATTTCTGAAGGGAAATTCAGACCAGAGTTCTCATCCATTAAACACACTCTGTTTTAACGCAAGAAGCAAGCTCTTCTTTCAAGAGTCTAAAATACAGCAAGAACCATGAGCATGCCCTGAAAAAAAGAACTGTGTTTCCTATTCATACGGACCATATGTAGTCCAACTCTGCTTCTGAAACTGATGCAGAACACAGCTCCTCTTACATAAATGCTCGTTAGTTAATAGTGATAATCGCGTTGGGTTCTAGAACTGTGTAAAATCATTTGTGCCGAAAATTCAATGAGTTTACCAGAAAAGAACTCTTGCTTGTAGGAAGACCCAGATCCTGGGGTTACACTCCGTTTCTGAAGTGAAATTCAGACCAGAGTTCTCATCCCTGAAAAACCCTCTGTGTTAAGGCAAGAAAGAACCTCTTCTTTCCAGCTTCTCCAATACAGTAAGAACCATGAGCATGCCCAGAATTAAGAACTGTGTTTCCTACTCATACAGACCATATGTAGATCAACTCCGGTTATGAAACTGATATAAACCACAGCACCTCTTAAATAAATGCTGTTTAGTTACTAGTGAGAATCGCGTTGGGTTCTAGAACTCTGTAAAATAACTTGAGCACAAAATTCACATGGTTTAGAAGAAATGAATTCTTGCGTGTAGGAAGACCCAGATCCTGGAGTTAACTCTGTTTCTGAAGTGAAATTCAGACCAGAGTTCTCATCCCAGAAAAACACTCTGTTTTAAGGCAATAAAGATCCTCTTCTTTCCAGAGTCTAAAATACAGCAAGAACCATGAGCATGCCCTGAAAAAAAGAACTGTGTTTCCTACTCATACGGACCATATTTAGTTCATCTCTGCTTATAAAACTGATACAAACCACAGCTCCTCTAAGTAAATGCTATTTAGTTAATAGTGAGAATCGCCTTTGGTTCGTGAACTGCGAAAAATATTTTGAGCCCAAAATTCAATGGGTTAACCAGAAATGAACTCTTGCTTGTAGGAAGTCACCGATCCTGGGGAATAACTCTGTTTCTGAAGGGAAATTCAGACCAGAGTTCTCATCCATGAATCACACCCTGTTTCAATGCAAGAAGCAAGCTCTTCTTTCCAGAGTCTAAAATACAGCAAGAACCATGAGCATGCCCTGAAAAAAAAGAACTGTGTTTACTACTCATACGGACCATATTTAGTTCAACTCTGCTTATGAAACTGATACAGACTCCAGCTCCTCTTACATAAATGCTCTTTAGTTAATAGTGATAATCGCGTTGCATTCTAGAACTGTGTAAAATCATTTGAGCCGAAAATTCACTTGGTTTACAAGAAATGAACTCTTGTTTGTAGGAAGACCCAGATCATGGGGTTTAATTCCATTTCTGAAGGGAAATTCAGACCAGAGTTCTCATCCATTAAACACACTCTGTTTTAACGCAAGAAGCAAGCTCTTCTTTCAAGAGTCTAAAATACAGCAAGAACCATGAGCATGCCCTGAAAAAAAGAACTGTGTTTCCTATTCATACGGACCATATGTAGTCCAACTCTGCTTCTGAAACTGATGCAGAACACAGCTCCTCTTACATAAATGCTCGTTAGTTAATAGTGATAATCGCGTTGGGTTCTAGAACTGTGTAAAATCATTTGTGCCGAAAATTCAATGAGTTTACCAGAAAAGAACTCTTGCTTGTAGGAAGACCCAGATCCTGGGGTTACACTCCGTTTCTGAAGTGAAATTCAGACCAGAGTTCTCATCCCTGAAAAACCCTCTGTGTTAAGGCAAGAAAGAACCTCTTCTTTCCAGCTTCTCCAATACAGTAAGAACCATGAGCATGCCCAGAATTAAGAACTGTGTTTCCTACTCATACAGACCATATGTAGATCAACTCCGGTTATGAAACTGATATAAACCACAGCACCTCTTAAATAAATGCTGTTTAGTTAATAGTGAGAATCGCGTTGGGTTCTAGAACTCTGTAAAATAACTTGAGCACAAAATTCACATGGTTTAGAAGAAATGAATTCTTGCGTGTAGGAAGACCCAGATCCTGGAGTTAACTCTGTTTCTGAAGTGAAATTCAGACCAGAGTTCTCATCCCTGAAAAACACTCTGTTTTAAGGCAATAAAGATCCTCTTCTTTCCAGAGTCTAAAATACAGCAAGAACCATGAGCATGCCCTGAAAAAAAGAACTGTGTTTCCTACTCATACGGACCATATTTAGTTCATCTCTGCTTATGAAACTGATAAAAACCACAGCTCCTCTTACATAAATGCTCTTTAGTTAATAGTGAGAATCGCGTTTGGTTCGTGAAGGGCGAAAAATATTTTGAGCCCAAAATTCACTGGCTTAACCAGAAATGAACTCTTGCTTGTAGGAAGTCAACAATCCTGGGGTTTAACTCTGTTTCTGAAGGGAAATTCAGACCAGAGTTCTCATCCATGAAACACACCCTGTTTTAATGCAAGAAGCAAGCTCTTCTTTCCAGAGTCTAAAATACAGCAAGAACCATGAGCATGCCCTGAAAAAGAACTGTGTTTCCTACTCATACGGACCATATTTAGTTCAACTCTGCTTATGAAACTGATACAGACCACAGCTATTCTTACATAAATGCTCTTTAGTTAATAGTGATAATCGCGTTGCATTCTAGAACTGTGTAAAATCATTTGAGCCGAAAATTCACTTGGTTTACAAGAAATGAACTCTTGTTTGTAGGAAGACACAGATCATGGGGTTTAACTCCATTTCTGAAGGGAAATTCAGACCAGAGTTCTCATCCATTAAACACACTCTGTTTTAACGCAAGAAGCAAGCTCTGCTTTCAAGAGTATAAAATACAGCAAGAACCATGAGCATGCCCTGAAAAAAAGAACTGTGTTTCCTACTCATACAGACCCTATGTAGATCAACTCTGGTTATGAAACTGATACAAACCACAGCACCTCCTAAATAAATGCTGTTTAGTTAATAGTGAGAATCGCGTCGGGTTCTAGAACTCTGTAAAATAACTTGAGCTCAAAATTCACATGGTTTACAAGAAATGAACTCTTGCGTGTAGGAAGACCCAGATCCTGAGGTTTAACTCCGTTGCTGATGTGAAATTCAGACCAGAGTTCTCATCCCTGAATAACACTCTGTTTTAAGGCAAGAAAGATCCTCTTCTTTCCAGAGTCTAAAATACAGCAAGAACCATGAGCATGCCCTGTAAAAAAGAACTGTGTTTCCTACTCATACGGACCATATTTAGTTCATCTCTGCTTATAAAACTGATACAAACCACAGCTCCTCTAAGTAAATGCTATTTAGTTAATAGTGAGAATCGCCTTTGGTTCGTGAACTGCGAAAAATATTTTGAGCCCAAAATTCAATGGGTTAACCAGAAATGAACTCTTGCTTGTAGGAAGTCACCGATCCTGGGGAATAACTCTGTTTCTGAAGGGAAATTCAGACCAGAGTTCTCATCCATAAATCACACCCTGTTTCAATGCAAGAAGCAAGCTCTTCTTTCCAGAGTCTAAAATACAACAAGAACCATGAGCATGCCCTGAAAAAAAAGAACTGTGTTTACTACTCATACGGACCATATTTAGTTCAACTCTGCTTATGAAACTGATACAGACTCCAGCTCCTCTTACATAAATGCTCTTTAGTTAATAGTGATAATCGCGTTGCATTCTAGAACTGTGTAAAATCATTTGAGCCGAAAATTCACTTGGTTTACAAGAAATGAACTCTTGTTTGTAGGAAGACCCAGATCATGGGGTTTAATTCCATTTCTGAAGGGAAATTCAGACCAGAGTTCTCATCCATTAAACACACTCTGTTTTAACGCAAGAAGCAAGCTCTTCTTTCAAGAGTCTAAAATACAGCAAGAACCATGAGCATGCCCTGAAAAAAAGAACTGTGTTTCCTATTCATACGGACCATATGTAGTCCAACTCTGCTTCTGAAACTGATGCAGAACACAGCTCCTCTTACATAAATGCTCGTTAGTTAATAGTGATAATCGCGTTGGGTTCTAGAACTGTGTAAAATCATTTGTGCCGAAAATTCAATGAGTTTACCAGAAAAGAACTCTTGCTTGTAGGAAGACCCAGATCCTGGGGTTACACTCCGTTTCTGAAGTGAAATTCAGACCAGAGTTCTCATCCCTGAAAAACCCTCTGTGTTAAGGCAAGAAAGAACCTCTTCTTTCCAGCTTCTCCAATACAGTAAGAACCATGAGCATGCCCAGAATTAAGAACTGTGTTTCCTACTCATACAGACCATATGTAGATCAACTCCGGTTATGAAACTGATATAAACCACAGCACCTCTTAAATAAATGCTGTTTAGTTAATAGTGAGAATCGCGTTGGGTTCTAGAACTCTGTAAAATAACTTGAGCACAAAATTCACATGGTTTAGAAGAAATGAATTCTTGCGTGTAGGAAGACCCAGATCCTGGAGTTAACTCTGTTTCTGAAGTGAAATTCAGACCAGAGTTCTCATCCCTGAAAAACACTCTGTTTTAAGGCAATAAAGATCCTCTTCTTTCCAGAGTCTAAAATACAGCAAGAACCATGAGCATGCCCTGAAAAAAAGAACTGTGTTTCCTACTCATACGGACCATATTTAGTTCATCTCTGCTTATGAAACTGATAAAAACCACAGCTCCTCTTACATAAATGCTCTTTAGTTAATAGTGAGAATCGCGTTTGGTTCGTGAAGGGCGAAAAATATTTTGAGCCCAAAATTCACTGGCTTAACCAGAAATGAACTCTTGCTTGTAGGAAGTCAACAATCCTGGGGTTTAACTCTGTTTCTGAAGGGAAATTCAGACCAGAGTTCTCATCCATGAAACACACCCTGTTTTAATGCAAGAAGCAAGCTCTTCTTTCCAGAGTCTAAAATACAGCAAGAACCATGAGCATGCCCTGAAAAAGAACTGTGTTTCCTACTCATACGGACCATATTTAGTTCAACTCTGCTTATGAAACTGATACAGACCACAGCTATTCTTACATAAATGCTCTTTAGTTAATAGTGATAATCGCGTTGCATTCTAGAACTGTGTAAAATCATTTGAGCCGAAAATTCACTTGGTTTACAAGAAATGAACTCTTGTTTGTAGGAAGACACAGATCATGGGGTTTAACTCCATTTCTGAAGGGAAATTCAGACCAGAGTTCTCATCCATTAAACACACTCTGTTTTAACGCAAGAAGCAAGCTCTGCTTTCAAGAGTATAAAATACAGCAAGAACCATGAGCATGCCCTGAAAAAAAGAACTGTGTTTCCTACTCATACAGACCCTATGTAGATCAACTCTGGTTATGAAACTGATACAAACCACAGCACCTCCTAAATAAATGCTGTTTAGTTAATAGTGAGAATCGCGTCGGGTTCTAGAACTCTGTAAAATAACTTGAACTCAAAATTCACATGGTTTACAAGAAATGAACTCTTGCGTGTAGGAAGACCCAGATCCTGAGGTTTAACTCCGTTGCTGATGTGAAATTCAGACCAGAGTTCTCATCCCTGAAAAACACTCTGTTTTAAGGCAATAAAGATCCTCTTCTTTCCAGAGTCTAAAATACAGCAAGAACCATGAGCATGCCCTGTAAAAAAGAACTGTGTTTCCTATTCATACGGACCATTTTTAGTTCATCTCTGCTTATGAAACTGATACAAACCACAGCTCCTCTAACATAAATGCTCTTTAGTTAAAAGTGAGAATCGCGTTTGGTTCGAGAACTGCGAAAAATATTTTGAGCCCAAAATTCAATGGGTTAACCAGAAATGAACTCTTGCTTGCAGGAAGACACAGATGCTGGGGTTTAACTCCGTTTCTGAAGGGAAATTCAGACCAGTGTTCTCATCCCTGAACCACACGCTGTTTTAATGCAAGGAGCAAGCTCTTCAAGCCAGAGTCTAAAATACAGCAAGAACCATGAGCATGCCCTGAAAAAAAGAACTGTGTTTCCTACTCATACAGACCATATGTAGTCCAACTCTGCTTATGAAACTGATACAGACCATAGCTCCTGTTACTTAAATGCTCTTTAGTTGATAGTGAGATTTGCGTTTTGGTTCGTGAACTGAGAAAAATCATTTGAGCCTAAAATTCACTGGTTTAACCAAAAATGAACTCTTGCTTGTAGGAAGACACAGATCCAAAGGTTTAACTCCGTTTCTGAAGGGAAATTCAGACCAGTGTTCTCATCCCTGATACACACTCTGTTTTAAGGCAAGGAGCAAGCACTTATTTCCAGAGTCTAATATACAGCAAGAACCATGAGCATGCCCTGAAAAAAAGAACTGTGTTTCCTACTCATACGGACCATATGTAGTCCAACTCTGCTTATGAAACTGATACAGACCACAGCTCCTCTTACATAAATGCTTTTTAGTTAATAGTGAGAATTGCATTTTGGTTCGTGAACTGCAAAAAATCCTTTGAGCCCAAAATTCACTGGTTTAACCAGAAATGAACTCTTGCTTGTAGGAAGACACAGATCCTGGGGTTTAACTCCGATTCTGAAGGGAAATTCATACCAGTGATCTCATCCCTGAACCACACTCTGTTTTAATGCAAGGAGCAAGCTCTTCTTTCCAGAGTCTAAAATACAGCAAGAACCATGAGCATGCCCTGAAAAAAAGAACTGTGTTTCCTACTCATAAGGACCATATGTAGTCCAACTCTGCTTATGAAACTGATACAGAACACAGCTCCTCTTACATAAATGCTCTTTAGTTAATAGTGATAATCCCGACGGGTTCTAGAACTGTGTAAAATCATTTGAGCCGAAAATTCACTTGGTTTACAAGAAATGAACTCTTGCGTGTAGGAAGACACAGATCATGGGGTTTAACTCCGTTTATGAAGGGAAATTCAGACCAGAGTTCTCGTCCGTGAAAAACACTCTCTTTTAAGGCAAGAAAGATCCTCTTCTTTCCTGAGTTTAAAATACAGCAAGAACCATGAGCATGCCCAGAAAAAAACTGTGTTTCCTACTCATACACACAATATGTAGTTCTACTCCTGTTATGAAACTGATACAAACCACAGCTCCTCTTACATAAATCCTCTTAAGTTAATAGTGAAAATCGCGTTTTGGTTCGTGAACTGCGTAAAATCATTGGAGCCGAAAATTCAATGAGTTTACCAGAAAAGAACTCTTGGTTGTAGGAAGACACAGATCCTGGGGTTTAACTCCGTTTCTGAAGGGAAATTCAGACCAGAGTTCTCATCCATTAAACACCCTCTGTTTTAACTCAAGAAGCAAGCTCTTATTTCCAGAGTCTAAAATACAGCAAGAACCATGCGCATGCCTTAAAAAAAAGAACTGTGTTTCCTACTCATATGGACCATATGTAGTCCAACTCTGCTTATGAAACTGATACAGAACACAGCTCCTCTTACATAAATGCTCTTTAGTTAACAGTGACAATCGCGTTGGGTTCTAGAACTGTGTAAATCATTTGAGCCGAACATTCAATGAGTTTACCATAAAAGAACTCTTGCCTGTAGGGAGACACAGATCCTGGGGTTAAACTCCGTTTCTGAAGTGAAATTCAGACCAGATTTCTCATCCTTGAATAACACTCTGTGTTAAGGCAAGAAAGAACCTCTTCTTTCCAGCTTCTCCAATACAGAAAGAACCATGAGCATGCCCAGAAAAAAGAACTGTGTTTCCTACTCATACACACAATATGTAGTTCACCACCTGTTATGAAAATGATACAAACCACAGCTCCTCTTACATAAATCCTCTTAAGTTAATAGTAAGAATCGTGTTTTGGTTCGTGAACTGCGTAAAATCATTGGAGCCGAAATTTCTATGAGTTTACCAGAAAAGAACTCTTGGTTGTAGGAAGACACAGATCCTGGGGTTTAACTCCGTTTCTGAAGGGAAATTCAGACCAGAGTTCTCATCCATTAAACACACTCTGTTTTAACGCAATAAGCAAGCTCTTATTTCCAGAATCTAAAATACAGCAAGAACCATGCACATGCCCTGAAAAAAAGAACTGTGTTTCCTGCTCAGACGGACCATATTTAGTTCAACTCTGCTTATGAAACTGATACAAACCACAGCTCGTCTTACATCAATGCTCTTTAGTTAATTGTGAGAATCGCGTTTTGGTTCATGAACTGTGAAAAATCATTTGAGCCCAAAATTGACTGGTTTAACCAGAAATAAACTCTTGCTTGTAGGGAGACACAGATCCTGGGGTTTAACTCCGTTTATGAAGGGAAATTCAGACCAGTGTTCTCATCCCTGCAACACACTCTGTTTTATGGCAAGGAGAAAGCACTTATTTCCAGAGTCTAATATACAGCAAGAACCATGAGCATGCCCTGAAAAAAGAACTGTGTTTCCTACTCATACAGACCATATTTAGTTCATCTCTGCTTATGAAACTGATAAAAACCACAGCTCCTCTAACATAAATGCTCTTTAGTTAATAGTGAGAATCGCGTTTCATTCGAGAACTGTGAAAAATATTTTGAGCCCAAAATTCAATGGGTTAACCAGAATGAACTCTTGCTTGTAGAAAGACACAGATCCTGGGGTTTAACTCCGTTTCTGAAGGGAAATTCAGACCAGTGTTCTCATCCCTGAAACACACTCTGTTTTAACGCAAGGAGCAAGCTCTTATTTCCAGAGTCTAAAGTACAGCAAGAACCATGAGCATGCCCTGAAAAAAAGAACTGTGTTTCCTACTCATACGGACCATATGTAGTCCAACTCTGCTTATGAAACTGATACAGAACACAGCTCCTCTTACATAAATGCTCTTTAGTTAATAGTGATATCGCAACGGGTTCTAGAACTGTGTAATATCATTTGAGCCGAAAATTCACTTGGTTTACAAGAAATAAACTCTTGTCTGTAGGAAGACACAGATCATGGGGTTTAACTCCGTTTCTGAAGGGAAATTCAGACCAGAGTTCTCATCCATTAAACACACTCTGTTTTAACGCAAGAAGCAAGCTCTTATTTCCAGAATCTAAAATACAGCAAGAACCATGAGCGTGCTCTGAAAAAAAGTACTGTGTTTCCCACTCATACAGACCATATGTAGATCAACTCCGGTTATGAAAATTATATAAACCACAGCACCTCTTAAATAAATGCTGTTTAGTTAATAGTGAGAATCGGGTAGGGTTCTAGAACTCTGTAAAATAACTTGAGCACAAAATTCACATGGTTTACAAGAAATGAATTCTTGCGTGTAGGAAGACCCAGATACTGGGGTTTAACTCCGTTTCTGAAGTGAAATTCAGACCAGAGTTCTCATCCCTGAAAAACACTCTCTTTTAAGGCAAGAAAGATCCTCTTCTTTCCAGAGTCTAAAATACAGCAAGAACCATGATCATGCCCTGAAAAAATGAACTGTGTTTCCTACTCATATGGACCATATGTAGTCAAACTCTGCTTATGAAACTGATACAGAACACAGCTCCTCTTACATAAATGCTCTTTAGTTAATAGTGTTAATCGCGTTGGGTTCTAGAACTGTGTAAAATCATTTGAGCCGAAAATTCAATGAGTTTACCAGAAAAGAAATCTTGCTTGTAGGAAGACCCAGATCCTGGGGTTAAACTCCATTTCTGAAGTGAAATTCAGACCAGAGTTCTCATCCCTGAAAAACACTCTGTTTTAAGGCAAGAAAGAAACTCTTCTTTCCAGCTTCTCCAATACAGTAAGATCCATGAGCATGCCCAGAAAAAAGAACTGTGTTTCCTACTCATACACAGCATATGTAGTTCAACTCATGTTATGAAACTGATACAAACCACAGCTCCTCTTACATAAATCCTCTTACGTTAATAGTGAGAATTGCGTTTTGGTTCCTGAACTGCGTAAATTCATTGGAGCAGAAAATTCAATGAGTTTACCCGAAAAGAACTCTTGGATGTAGGAAGACACCGATCCTGGGGTTTATCTCCGTTTCTGAAGGGAAATTCAGACCAGAGTTCTCATCCATTAAACACACTCTGTTTTAACGCAAGAAGCAAGCTCTTATTTCCAGAATCTAAAATACAGCAAGAACCGTGATCATGCCCTGAAAAAAAGAACTGTGTTTCCTACTCATACAGACCATATGTAGATCAACTCCGGTTATGAAACTGATACAAACCACAGCTCCTCTTACATAAATGCGCTTTAGTTAATAGTGAGAATAGCGTTGGGTTCGTGAACTGCGAAAAATATTTTGAGGCCAAAATTCCATGGGTTAACCAGAAATGAATTCTTGCTTGTAGGAAGACACAGATCCTGGGGTTTAACTCCGTTTCTGAAGGGAAATTCAGACCACTGTTCTCATCCCTGAAAATCACTCTGTTTTAAGGCAAGAAGCAAGCTCTTATTTCCAGAGTCTAAAATACAGCAAGAACCATGAGCATGCCCTGAAAAAGGAACTGTGTTTCCTACTCATACGGACCATATTTAGTTCATCTCTGCTTATGAAACTGATACAAACCACAGCTCCTCTAACATAAATGCTCTTTAGTTAATAGTGACAATCGCGATGGGTTCTAGAACTGTGTAGAATCACTTGAGCCGAAAATTCACTTGGTTTACAAGAATTGAACTCTTGTTTGTAGGAAGACACAGATCATGGGGTACAACTCCGTTTCTGAAGGGAATTTCAGACCAGAGTTCTCATCCATTAAACATACTCTGTTTCAACGCAAGAAGGAAGCTCTTATTTCCAGAATCTAAAATACAGCAAGAACCATCAGCATGCCCTGAAAAAAAGAACTGTGTTTCCTACTCATACAGACCATATGTAGATCAACTCCGATTATGAAACTGATACAAACCACAGCACCTCTTAAATAAATGCTGTTTAGTAATAGCGAGAATCGCGTTGGGTTCTAGAACTCTGTAAAATCACTTGAGGCCAAAATTCACATGGTTTACAAGAAATGAACTCTTTCATGTAGGAAGACCCAGATCCTGGGGTTAAAGTCCGTTTCTGAAGTGAAATTAAGACCAGAGTTCTCATCCGTGAAAAACACTCTGTTTTAAGGCAAGAAAGAACCTCTTCTTTCCAGCTTCCCCAATACAGTAAGAACCATGAGCATGCCCAGAAAAAAGATCTGTGTTTCCTACTCATACACACCATATGTAGTTCAACTCCTGTTTTGAAACTGATAGAAACCACAGCTCCTCTTACATAATCCTCTTTAGTTAATAGTGAGAATCGCGTTTTGTTTCGTGAACTGTGAAAAATCATTTGAGCGAAAATTCAATGAGTTTACCAGAAAAGACCTCTTGCTTGTAGGAAGACACAGATCCTGGGGTTTAACTCCGTTTCTGAAGGGAAATTCAGACCAGAGTTCTCATCCCTGAAACACACTCTGATTTAACGCAAGAAGAAAGCTCTTCTTTCCAGAGTCTAAAATACAGCATGAACCGTTATCATGCCCTGAAAAAAAGAACTGTGTTTCCTACTCATGCGGAAAATATGTAGTTCAACTCTGCTTATGAAACTGATACAAACAACAGCTCCTCTTACATAAATGCGCTTTAGTTAATAGTGAGAATAGCGCTGGGTTATTGAACTGCGAAAAATCATTTGAGCACAAAATTCACTGGGTTTACCTGAAATGAACTCCTCCTTGTAGGAAGACACAGTTCCTGGGGTTTAACTCAGTTTCTGAAGGCAAATTCAGACCAGAATTCTCATCCCAGGAAAATACTCTGTTTTAAGGCAAGAATCATCCTCTTCTTTCCAGCGTGTCCAATTCAGTACGAACCATGAGCATGCCAAGAAAAAATGATCTGTGTTTCCTACTCATACATTCCATATGTAGTTCAACTCTGCTCATGAAACTGATACAGACCACAGCTCCGCTTACATGAATGCTCTTTAGTTAATAGTGAAAATCGCGTTGGGTTCATGAACTGCGAAAAACCATTTGAGTCCAAAATTCACTGGGTTTACAAGAAATGAATTCTTGCTTGTAGGAAGACACAGATCAAGGGGTTTAACTCCATTTCTGTAGAGAAATTCATACCAGATTTCTCATCCCTGAAACACAATCTGTTTTAATGTAGAAGCAAGCTCTTCTTTCCAGAGTCTAAAATACAGCAAGAACAATGAACATAGCCTGAAAAAAAGAACTGTGTTTCCTAGTCATACAGACCATATGTGGTACAACTCTGCTTATGAAACTGATACAAGCCAGACCTCCTCTTACATAAATGCTCTTTAATTAATAGTGGGAATAGCGTTATTTCGTGAACTTTGAAAAATCATTTGAGCCCAAAATTCACTGGGTTTACAGGAACTGAACTCTTGCTTGTAGGAAGACACAGATCAAGGGGTTTAACTCCATTTCTGTAGGGAAATTCAGACCAGAATTCTCATCCCTGAAAAACACTCTGTTTTAAGGTATGAATCATCCTCTACTTGCCAGGGTCTCCAATACAGTAAGAACCATGGACATGGCAAGAAAAAATGAACTGTGTTTCCTACTCATACGGACCATATGTAGTTCAACTCTGCTTATGAAACTGATACAGACCACAGCTCCTCTTACATAAATGCTCTTTAGTTAATAGTGATAATCCTGCTGGGTTCTAGAACTGTGTAAAATCATTTGAGCCAAAAATTCACTTGGTTTACCGGAAATGAACTCTTTCTTGTAGGAAGTCACAGATCCTGGGGTTTAACTCCGTTTCTGAAGGGAAATTCAGAACAGAGTTCTCATCCATTAAACACACTCTGTTTTAATGCAAGAAGCAAGCTCTTCTTTAAAGCGTCTCCAATACAGCAAGAACCATGAGCATGTCCAGAAAAAAGAACTGTGTTTCCTACTCGTACCTTCCATATGTAGTTCAACTCTGCTTATGAAACTGATACAAACCACAGCTCCCCTTACATAGATCCTCCTTAGTTAATAGTGAGAATCATGTTGGGTTCATGAAATGTGTAAAATCATTTGAGCCGAAAATTCACTTGGTTTACCTAAATGAACTCTTGCTTGTAGGAAGACACAGACCCTGGGGATTAACTCCGTTTCATAAAGGCAAATTCAGAACAGAATTCTCAACCGGTAAAAACCCTCTGTTTTAAGGCAAGAATCATCCTCTTTTTTCCAGCGTCTCCAAAACAGTAGGAACCATGAGCATGCTCAGAAAAACAGAACTGTGTTTCCTACTCATACGGACCATATGTAGTTCAACTCTGCTTATGAAACTGATACAAACCACAGCTCCTCTTACATAAAGTCTCTTTTGTTAATAGTGAGAATCATGTTCTGTTGGTGTACTGTGTAAAATCTTTTGAGCCCTAAATTCACTTTGTTTACCAGAAATGATCTCCTGCTTGTAGGACAACAGAGATCCTGGGGTTTAACTCCGTTTCTGAATGGAAATTCAGACCAGAGTTCTCATCCCTGAAACACACTCTGTTTTAACGCAAGAAGCAAGCTCTTTTTTCCAGGGTCTCCAATACATTAAGAACCATAAGCATGCCAAGAAAAAAGAACTGTGTTTCCTACTCATACGGACCATATGTAGTTCAACTCTGCTTATGAAACTGATACAAATAACAGCTCCTTTTATATAAATCCTTTTTCGTTAATAGTGAGAATAGCGTTGGGTTTGTGAACTGCGAAAAATCATTTGAGCCGAAAATTCAATAGGTTTACCATAAATGAACTCTTGCTTGTAGGAACACACAGATCCTGGGGTTTAACTCCGTTTCTGAAGGGAAATTCAGACCAGAGTTCTCATACCTGAAACACACTCTGTTTTAAAGAAGAAGCAATCTCTTCTTTCCAGAATGTAAGTTACAGCAAGAACCATGAGCATGGTCTGAAAAAAAGAACTGTGTTTCCTACTCATACGGACCATATGTACTTCAACTCTGCTTATGAAACTGATACAAACCACACCTCCTCTTACATAAATCCTCTTTAGTTAATAGTGAGAATAGCGTTGGGTTTGTGAACTGCAAAAAATCATTTGAGCCCAAAATTCTCTTTGTTTACCAGAAATGATCTCCTACTTGTAGGACAACACAGATCCTGGGGTTTAACTCCGTTTCTGAAGGGAAATTCAGACCAGAGTTCTCAACCCTAAAACACACTCTGTTTTAACCCAAGAAGCAAGCTCTTCTTTCCAGAGTCTAAAATACAGTAAGAACCATGAGAATGCCCTGAAAAAAAGAAATGTGTTTCCTACTCATACGGACCATATTTACTTAACTCTGCTCATGAAACTGATACAAATCCCAGCTCTGCTTACATAAATGCTCTTTAGTTAAGAGTGAGAATCATGTTGGGTTGGTGAAATGCGAAAAATCATTTGAGCCCAAAACTCTCTGGGTTTACAAGAAATTAACTCTTGCTTGTAAGAAGAGACTGATCCTGGGGTTTAACTCCGTTTGTGAAGGGAAATTCAGACCAGAGTTCTCACCCATGATACACTGCCTGTTTTAATGCAACAAGCAAGGTCTTCTTTCCAGCGTCGCCATGACAGCAAGAACCATGAGCATTCCCTGAAAAAAAGAACTGTGTTTCCTACTCATACGGACCATAAATAGTTCAACTCTGCTTATGAAACTGATACAAACCAGATCTCCTCTTACATAAATCCCCTTTAGTTAATAGTGAGAATAGCATAGGGTTCATGAACTGCGAAAAATCATTTGAGCCCAAAATTCACTGGGTATACCAGAAATGAACTCTTGCTTATAGGAAGTCACAGATCGTGGGGTTTAACTCCGTTTCTGAAGGGAAATTCAGACCAGAGTTCTCATCCCTGAAACACACTCTGTTTTAACGCAAGAAGCAAGCTCTTTTTTCCAAGGTCTCCAATAAATTAAGAACCATAAGCATTCCATGAAAAAAGAACTGTGTTTCCTACTCATATGGAGCATATGTAGTTCAACTCTGCTTATGAAACTGATACAAATAACAGCCTCTTTTATATAAATCCTTTTTCGTTAATAGTGAGAATAGCGTTGGGTTTGTGAACTGCGAAAAATCATTTGAGCCGAAAATTCAATAGGTTTGCCATAAATGAACTCTTGCTTGTAGGAACACACAGATCCTGGGGTTTAACTCCGTTTCTGAAGGGAAATTCAGACCAGAGTTCTCATACCTGAAACACACTCTGTTTTAAAGAAGAAGCAATCTCTTCTTTCCAGAATGTAAGTTACAGCAAGAACCATGAGCATGGTCTGAAAAAAAGAACTGTGTTTCCTACTCATACGGACCATATGTACTTCAACTCTGCTTATGAAACTGATACAAACCACACCTCCTCTTACATAAATCCTCTTTAGTTAATAGTGAGAATAGCGTTGGGTTTGTGAACTGCAAAAAATCATTTGAGCCCAAAATTCACTTTGTTTACCAGAAATGATCTCCTACTTGTAGGACAACACAGATCCTGGGGTTTAACTCCGTTTCTGAAGGGAAATTCAGACCAGAGTTCTCAACCCTAAAACACACTCTGTTTTAACCCAAGAAGCAAGCTCTTCTTTCCAGAGTCTAAAATACAGTAAGAACCATGAGAATGCCCTGAAAAAAAGAAATGTGTTTCCTACTCATACGGACCATATTTACTTAACTCTGCTCATGAAACTGATACAAATCCCAGCTCTGCTTACATAAATGCTCTTTAGTTAAGAGTGAGAATCATGTTGGGTTGGTGAAATGCGAAAAATCATTTGAGCCCAAAACTCTCTGGGTTTACAAGAAATTAACTCTTGCTTGTAAGAAGAGACTGATCCTGGGGTTTAACTCCGTTTGTGAAGGGAAATTCAGACCAGAGTTCTCACCCATGATACACTGCCTGTTTTAATGCAACAAGCAAGGTCTTCTTTCCAGCGTCGCCATGACAGCAAGAACCATGAGCATTCCCTGAAAAAAAGAACTGTGTTTCCTACTCATACGGACCATAAATAGTTCAACTCTGCTTATGAAACTGATATAAATAACAGCTCCTTTTATATAAATCCTTTTTCGTTAATAGTGAGAATAGCTTTGGGTTTGTGAACTGCGAAAAATCATTTGAGCCGAAAAGTCAATAGGTTTACCATAAATGAACTCTTGCTTGTAGGAACACACAGATCCTGGGGTTTAACTCCGTTTCTGAAGGGAAATTCAGACCAGAGTTCTCATACCTGAAACACACTCTGTTTTAAAGAAGAAGCAATCTCTTCTTTCCAGAATGTAAGTTACAGCAAGAACCATGAGCATGGTCTGAAAAAAAGAACTGTGTTTCCTACTCATACGGACCATATGTACTTCAACTCTGCTTATGAAACTGATACAAACCACACCTCCTCTTACATAAATCCTCTTTAGTTAATAGTGAGAATAGCGTTGGGTTTGTGAACTGCAAAAAATCATTTGAGCCCAAAATTCACTTTGTTTACCAGAAATGATCTCCTACTTGTAGGACAACACAGATCCTGGGGTTTAACTCCGTTTCTGAAGGGAAATTCAGACCAGAGTTCTCAACCCTAAAACACACTCTGTTTTAACCCAAGAAGCAAGCTCTTCTTTCCAGAGTCTAAAATACAGTAAGAACCATGAGAATGCCCTGAAAAAAAGAAATGTGTTTCCTACTCATACGGACCATATTTACTTAACTCTGCTCATGAAACTGATACAAATCACAGCTCTGCTTACATAAATGCTCTTTAGTTAAGAGTGAGAATCATGTTGGGTTGGTGAAATGCGAAAAATCATTTGAGCCCAAAACTCTCTGGGTTTACAAGAAATTAACTCTTGCTTGTAAGAAGAGACTGATCCTGGGGTTTAACTCCGTTTGTGAAGGGAAATTCAGACCAGAGTTCTCACCCATGATACACTGCCTGTTTTAATGCAACAAGCAAGGTCTTCTTTCCAGCGTCGCCATGACAGCAAGAACCATGAGCATTCCCTGAAAAAAAGAACTGTGTTTCCTACTCATACGGACCATAAATAGTTCAACTCTGCTTATGAAACTGATACAAACCAGATCTCCTCTTACATAAATCCCCTTTAGTTAATAGTGAGAATAGCATAGGGTTCATGAACTGCGAAAAATCATTTGAGCCCAATATTCACTGGGTATACCAGAAATGAACTCTTGCTTATAGGAAGTCACAGATCGTGGGGTTTAACTCCGTTTCTGAAGGGAAATTCAGACCAGAGTTCTCATCCCTGAAACACACTCTGTTTTAACGCAAGAAGCAAGCTCTTTTTTCCAAGGTCTCCGATAAATTAAGAACCATAAGCATGCCAAGAAAAAAGAACTGTGTTTCCTACTCATACGGACCATATGTAGTTCAACTCTGCTTATGAAACTGATACAAATAACAGCTCCTTTTATATAAATCCTTTTTCGTTAATAGTGAGAATAGCGTTGGGTTTGTGAACTGCAAAAAATCAATTGAGCCCAAAATTCACTTTGTTTACCAGAAATGATCTCCTACTTGTAGGACAACACAGATCCTGGGGTTTAACTCCGTTTCTGAAGGGAAATTCAGACCAGAGTTCTCATACCTGAAACACACTCTGTTTTAAAGAAGAAGCAATCTCTTCTTTCCAGAATGTAAGTTACAGCAAGAACCATGAGCATGGTCTGAAAAAAAGAACTGTGTTTCCTACTCATACGGACCATATGTACTTCAACTCTGCTTATGAAACTGATACAAACCACACCTCCTCTTACATAAATCCTCTTTAGTTAATAGTGAGAATAGCGTTGGGTTTGTGAACTGCAAAAAATCAATTGAGCCCAAAATTCACTTTGTTTACCAGAAATGATCTCCTACTTGTAGGACAACACAGATCCTGGGGTTTAACTCCGTTTCTGAAGGGAAATTCAGACCAGAGTTCTCAACCCTAAAACACACTCTGTTTTAACGCAAGAAGCAAGCTCTTTTTTCCAAGGTCTCCGATAAATTAAGAACCATAAGCATGCCAAGAAAAAAGAACTGTGTTTCCTACTCATACGGACCATATGTAGTTCAACTCTGCTTATGAAACTGATACAAATAACAGCTCCTTTTATATAAATCCTTTTTCGTTAATAGTGAGAATAGCGTTGGGTTTGTGAACTGCGAAAAATCATTTGAGCCGAAAATTCAATAGGTTTACCATAAATGAACTCTTGCTTGTAGGAACACACAGATCCTGGGGTTTAACTCCGTTTCTGAAGGGAAATTCAGACCAGAGTTCTCATACCTGAAACACACTCTGTTTTAAAGAAGAAGCAATCTCTTCTTTCCAGAATGTAAGTTACAGCAAGAACCATGAGCATGGTCTGAAAAAAAGAACTGTGTTTCCTACTCATACGGACCATATGTACTTCAACTCTGCTTATGAAACTGATACAAACCACACCTCCTCTTACATAAATCCTCTTTAGTTAATAGTGAGAATAGCGTTGGGTTTGTGAACTGCAAAAAATCATTTGAGCCCAAAATTCACTTTGTTTACCAGAAATGATCTCCTACTTGTAGGACAACACAGATCCTGGGGTTTAACTCCGTTTCTGAAGGGAAATTCAGACCAGAGTTCTCAACCCTAAAACACACTCTGTTTTAACCCAAGAAGCAAGCTCTTCTTTCCAGAGTCTAAAATACAGTAAGAACCATGAGAATGCCCTGAAAAAAAGAAATGTGTTTCCTACTCATACGGACCATATTTACTTAACTCTGCTCATGAAACTGATACAAATCACAGCTCTGCTTACATAAATGCTCTTTAGTTAAGAGTGAGAATCATGTTGGGTTGGTGAAATGCGAAAAATCATTTGAGCCCAAAACTCTCTGGGTTTACAAGAAATTAACTCTTGCTTGTAAGAAGAGACTGATCCTGGGGTTTAACTCCGTTTGTGAAGGGAAATTCAGACCAGAGTTCTCACCCATGATACACTGCCTGTTTTAATGCAACAAGCAAGGTCTTCTTTCCAGCGTCGCCATGACAGCAAGAACCATGAGCATTCCCTGAAAAAAAGAACTGTGTTTCCTACTCATACGGACCATAAATAGTTCAACTCTGCTTATGAAACTGATACAAACCAGATCTCCTCTTACATAAATCCCCTTTAGTTAATAGTGAGAATAGCTTTGGGTTTGTGAACTGCGAAAAATCATTTGAGCCGAAAATTCAATAGGTTTACCATAAATGAACTCTTGCTTGTAGGAACACACAGATCCTGGTGTTTAACTCCGTTTCTCAAGGGAAATTCAGACCAGAGTTCTCATACCTGAAACACACTCTGTTTTAAAGAAGAAGCAATCTCTTCTTTCCAGAATGTAAGTTACAGCAAGAACCATGAGCATGGTCTGAAAAAACGAACTGTGTTTCCTACTCATACGGACCATATGTACTTCAACTCTGCTTATGAAACTGATACAAACCACACCTCCTCTTACATAAATCCTCTTTAGTTAATAGTGAGAATAGCGTTGGGTTTGTGAACTGCAAAAAATCATTTGAGCCCAAAATTCACTTTGTTTACCAGAAATGATCTCCTACTTATAGGACAACACAGATCCTGGGGTTTAACTCTGTTTCTGAAGGGAAATTCAGACCAGAGTTCTCAACCCTAAAACACACTCTGTTTTAACCCAAGAAGCAAGCTCTTCTTTCCAGAGTCTAAAATACAGTAAGAACCATGAGAATGCCCTGAAAAAAAGAAATGTGTTTCCTACTCATACGGACCATATTTACTTAACTCTGCTCATGAAACTGATACAAATCACAGCTCTGCTTACATAAATGCTCTTTAGTTAAGAGTGAGAATCATGTTGGGTTGGTGAAATGCGAAAAATCATTTGAGCCCAAAACTCTCTGGGTTTACAAGAAATTAACTCTTGCTTGTAAGAAGAGACTGATCCTGGGGTTTAACTCCGTTTGTGAAGGGAAATTCAGACCAGAGTTCTCACCCATGATACACTGCCTGTTTTAATGCAACAAGCAAGGTCTTCTTTCCAGCGTCGCCATGACAGCAAGAACCATGAGCATTCCCTGAAAAAAAGAACTGTGTTTCCTACTCATACGGACCATAAATAGTTCAACTCTGCTTATGAAACTGATACAAACCAGATCTCCTCTTACATAAATCCCCTTTAGTTAATAGTGAGAATAGCATAGGGTTCATGAACTGCGAAAAATCATTTGAGCCCAAAATTCACTGGGTATACCAGAAATGAACTCTTGCTTATAGGAAGTCACAGATCGTGGGGTTTAACTCCGTTTCTGAAGGGAAATTCAGACCAGAGTTCTCATACCTGAAACACACTCTGTTTTAAAGAAGAAGCAATCTCTTCTTTCCAGAATGTAAGTTACAGCAAGAACCATGAGCATGGTCTGAAAAAAAGAACTGTGTTTCCTACTCATACGGACCATATGTACTTCAACTCTGCTTATGAAACTGATACAAACCACACCTCCTCTTACATAAATCCTCTTTAGTTAATAGTGAGAATAGCGTTGGGTTTGTGAACTGCAAAAAATCATTTGAGCCCAAAATTCACTTTGTTTACCAGAAATGATCTCCTACTTGTAGGACAACACAGATCCTGGGGTTTAACTCCGTTTCTGAAGGGAAATTCAGACCAGAGTTCTCAACCCTAAAACACACTCTGTTTTAACCCAAGAAGCAAGCTCTTCTTTCCAGAGTCTAAAATACAGTAAGAACCATGAGAATGCCCTGAAAAAAAGAAATGTGTTTCCTACTCATACGGACCATATTTACTTAACTCTGCTCATGAAACTGATACAAATCACAGCTCTGCTTACATAAATGCTCTTTAGTTAAGAGTGAGAATCATGTTGGGTTGGTGAAATGCGAAAAATCATTTGAGCCCAAAACTCTCTGGGTTTACAAGAAATTAACTCTTGCTTGTAAGAAGAGACTGATCCTGGGGTTTAACTCCGTTTGTGAAGGGAAATTCAGACCAGAGTTCTCACCCATGATACACTGCCTGTTTTAATGCAACAAGCAAGGTCTTCTTTCCAGCGTCGCCATGACAGCAAGAACCATGAGCATTCCCTGAAAAAAAGAACTGTGTTTCCTACTCATACGGACCATAAATAGTTCAACTCTGCTTATGAAACTGAATCAAACCAGATGTCCTCTTACATAAATCCCCTTTAGTTAATAGTGAGAATAGCTTTGGGTTTGTGAACTGCGAAAAATCATTTGAGCCGAAAATTCAATAGGTTTACCATAAATGAACTCTTGCTTGTAGGAACACACAGATCCTGGGGTTTAACTCCGTTTCTGAAGGGAAATTCAGACCAGAGTTCTCATACCTGAAACACACTCTGTTTTAAAGAAGAAGCAATCTCTTCTTTCCAGAATGTAAGTTACAGCAAGAACCATGAGCATGGTCTGAAAAAAAGAACTGTGTTTCCTACTCATACGGACCATATGTACTTCAACTCTGCTTATGAAACTGATACAAACCACACCTCCTCTTACATAAATTCTCTTTAGGTAATAGTGAGAATAGCGTTGGGTTTGTGAACTGCAAAAAATCATTTGAGCCCAAAATTCACTTTGTTTACCAGAAATGATCTCCTACTTATAGGACAACACAGATCCTGGGGTTTAACTCCGTTTCTGAAGGGAAATTCAGACCAGAGTTCTCAACCCTAAAACACACTCTGTTTTAACCCAAGAAGCAAGCTCTTCTTTCCAGAGTCTAAAATACAGTAAGAACCATGAGAATGCCCTGAAAAAAAGAAATGTGTTTCCTACTCATACGGACCATATTTACTTAACTCTGCTCATGAAACTGATACAAATCACAGCTCTGCTTACATAAATGCTCTTTAGTTAAGAGTGAGAATCATGTTGGGTTGGTGAAATGCGAAAAATCATTTGAGCCCAAAACTCTCTGGGTTTACAAGAAATTAACTCTTGCTTGTAAGAAGAGACTGATCCTGGGGTTTAACTCCGTTTGTGAAGGGAAATTCAGACCAGAGTTCTCACCCATGATACACTGCCTGTTTTAATGCAACAAGCAAGGTCTTCTTTCCAGCGTCGCCATGACAGCAAGAACCATGAGCATTCCCTGAAAAAAAGAACTGTGTTTCCTACTCATACGGACCATAAATAGTTCAACTCTGCTTATGAAACTGATACAAACCAGATCTCCTCTTACATAAATCCCCTTTAGTTAATAGTGAGAATAGCATAGGGTTCATGACCTGGAAAAATCATTTGAGCCCAAAATTCACTGGGTATACCAGAAATGAACTCTTGCTTATAGGAAGTCACAGATCGTGGGGTTTAACTCCGTTTCTGAAGGGAAATTCAGACCAGAGTTCTCATCCCTGAAACACACTCTGTTTTAACGCAAGAAGCAAGCTCTTTTTTCCAAGGTCTCCGATAAATTAAGAACCATAAGCATGCCAAGAAAAAAGAACTGTGTTTCCTACTCATACGGACCATATGTAGTTCAACTCTGCTTATGAAACTGATACAAATAACAGCTCCTTTTATATAAAACCTTTTTCGTTAATAGTGAGAATAGCGTTGGGTTTGTGAACTGCGAAAAATCATTTGAGCCGAAAATTCAATAGGTTTACCATAAATGAACTCTTGCTTGTAGGAACACACAGATCCTGGGGTTTAACTCCGTTTCTGAAGGGAAATTCAGACCAGAGTTCTCATACCTGAAACACACTCTGTTTTAAAGAAGAAGCAATCTCTTCTTTCCAGAATGTAAGTTACAGCAAGAACCATGAGCATGGTCTGAAAAAAAGAACTGTGTTTCCTACTCATACGGACCATATGTACTTCAACTCTGCTTATGAAACTGATACAAACCACACCTCCTCTTACATAAATCCTCTTTAGTTAATAGTGAGAATAGCGTTGGGTTTGTGAACTGCAAAAAATCATTTGAGCCCAAAATTCACTTTGTTTACCAGAAATGATCTCCTACTTGTAGGACAACACAGATCCTGGGGTTTAACTCCTTTTCTGAAGGGAAATTCAGACCAGAGTTCTCAACCCTAAAACACACTCTGTTTTAACCCAAGAAGCAAGCTCTTCTTTCCAGAGTCTAAAATACAGTAAGAACCATGAGAATGCCCTGAAAAAAAGAAATGTGTTTCCTACTCATACGGACCATATTTACTTAACTCTGCTCATGAAACTGATACAAATCACAGCTCTGCTTACATAAATGCTCTTTAGTTAAGAGTGAGAATCATGTTGGGTTGGTGAAATGCGAAAAATCATTTGAGCCCAAAACTCTCTGGGTTTACAAGAAATTAACTCTTGCTTGCAAGAAGAGACTGATCCTAGGGTTTAACTCCGTTTGTGAAGGGAAATTCAGACCAGAGTTCTCACCCATGATACACTGCCTGTTTTAATGCAACAAGCAATGTCTTCTTTCCAGCGTTGCCATGACAGCAAGAACCATGAGCATTCCCTGAAAAAAAGAACTGTGTTTCCTACTCATACGGACCATAAATAGTTCAACTCTGCTTATGAAACTTATATAAATAACAGCTCCTTTTAGATAAATCCTTTTTCGTTAATAGTGAGAATAGCTTTGGGTTTGTGAACTGCGAAAAATCATTTGAGCCGAAAATACAATAGGTTTACCATAAATGAACTCTTGCTTGTAGGAACACACAGATCCTGGGGTTTAACTCCGTTTCTGAAGGGAAATTCAGACCAGAGTTCTCATACCTGAAACTCACTCTGTTTTAAAGAAGAAGCAATCTCTTCTTTCCAGAATGTAAGTTACAGCAAGAACCATGAGCATGGTCTGAAAAAAAGAACTGTGTTTCCTACTCATACGGACCATATGTACTTCAACTCTGCTTATGAAACTGATACAAACCACACCTCCTCTTACATAAATCCTCTTTAGTTAATAGTGAGAATAGCGTTGGGTTTGTGAACTGCCAAAAATCATTTGAGCCCAAAATTCTCTTTGTTTACCAGAAATGATCTCCTACTTGTAGGACAACACAGATCCTGGGGTGTAACTCCGTTTCTGAAGGGAAATTCAGACCAGAGTTCTCAACCCTAAAACACACTCTGTTTTAACCCAAGAAGCAAGCTCTTCTTTCCAGTGTCTAAAATACAGTAAGAACCATGAGAATGCCCTGAAAAAAAGAAATGTGTTTCCTACTCATACGGACCATATTTACTTAACTCTGCTCATGAAACTGATACAAATCACAGCTCTGCTTACATAAATGCTCTTTAGTTAAGAGTGAGAATCATGTTGGGTTGGTGAAATGCGAAAAATCATTTGAGCCCAAAACTCTCTGGGTTTACAAGAAATTAACTCTTGCTTGTAAGAAGAGACTGATCCTGGGGTTTAACTCCGTTTGTGAAGGGAAATTCAGACCAGAGTTCTCACCCATGATACACTGCCTGTTTTAATGCAACAAGCAAGGTCTTCTTTCCAGCGTCGCCATGACAGCAAGAACCATGAGCATTCCCTGAAAAAAAGAACTGTGTTTCCTACTCATACGGACCATAAATAGTTCAACTCTGCTTATGAAACTGATACAAACCAGATCTCCTCTTACATAAATCCCCTTTAGTTAATAGTGAGAATAGCATAGGGTTCATGAACTGCGAAAAATCATTTGAGCCCAAAATTCACTGGGTATACCAGAAATGAACTCTTGCTTAGAGGAAGTCACAGATCGTGGGGTTTAACTCCGTTTCTGAAGGGAAATTCAGACCAGAGTTCTCATCCCTGAAACACACTCTGTTTTAATGCAAGAAGCAAGCTCTTTTTTCCAAGGTCTCCAATAAATTAAGAACCATAAGCATGCCATGAAAAAAGAACTGTGTTTCCTACTCATACGGACCATATGTAGTTCAACTCTGCTTATGAAACTGATACAAATAACAGCCCCTTTTATATAAATCCTTTTTCGTTAATAGTGAGAATAGCGTTGGGTTTGTGAACTGCGAAAAATCATTTGAGCCGAAAATTCAATAGGTTTACCATAAATGAACTCTTGCTTGTAGGAACACACAGATCCTGGGGTTTAACTCCGTTTCTGAAGGGAAATTCAGACCAGAGTTCTCATACCTGAAACACACTCTGTTTTAAAGAAGAAGCAATCTCTTCTTTCCAGAATGTAAGTTACAGCAAGAACCATGAGCATGGTCTGAAAAAAAGAACTGTGTTTCCTACTCATACGGACCATATGTACTTCAACTCTGCTTATGAAACTGATACAAACCACACCTCCTCTTACATAAATCCTCTTTAGTTAATAGTGAGAATAGCGTTGGGTTTGTGAACTGCAAAAAATCATTTGAGCCCAAAATTCACTTTGTTTACCAGAAATGATCTCCTACTTGTAGGACAACACAGATCCTGGGGTTTAACTCCGTTTCTGAAGGGAAATTCAGACCAGAGTTCTCAACCCTAAAACACACTCTGTTTTAACCCAAGAAGCAAGCTCTTCTTTCCAGAGTCTAAAATACAGTAAGAACCATGAGAATGCCCTGAAAAAAAGAAATGTGTTTCCTACTCATACGGACCATATTTACTTAACTCTGCTCATGAAACTGATACAAATCACAGCTCTGCTTACATAAATGCTCTTTAGTTAAGAGTGAGAATCATGTTGGGTTGGTGAAATGCGAAAAATCATTTGAGCCCAAAACTCTCTGGGTTTACAAGAAATTAACTCTTGCTTGTAAGAAGAGACTGATCCTAGGGTTTAACTCCGTTTGTGAAGGGAAATTCAGACCAGAGTTCTCACCCATGATACACTGCCTGTTTTAATGCAACAAGCAATGTCTTCTTTCCAGCGTTGCCATGACAGCAAGAACCATGAGCATTCCCTGAAAAAAAGAACTGTGTTTCCTACTCATACGGACCATAAATAGTTCAACTCTGCTTATGAAACTTATATAAATAACAGCTCCTTTTAGATAAATCCTTTTTCGTTAATAGTGAGAATAGCTTTGGGTTTGTGAACTGCGAAAAATCATTTGAGCCGAAAATACAATAGGTTTACCATAAATGAACTCTTGCTTGTAGGAACACACAGATCCTGGGGTTTAACTCCGTTTCTGAAGGGAAATTCAGACCAGAGTTCTCATACCTGAAACACACTCTGTTTTAAAGAAGAAGCAATCTCTTCTTTCCAGAATGTAAGTTACAGCAAGAACCATGAGCATGGTCTGAAAAAAAGAACTGTGTTTCCTACTCATACGGACCATATGTACTTCAACTCTGCTTATGAAACTGATACAAACCACACCTCCTCTTACATAAATCCTCTTTAGTTAATAGTGAGAATAGCGTTGGGTTTGTGAACTGCAAAAAATCATTTGAGCCCAAAATTCACTTTGTTTACCAGAAATGATCTCCTACTTGTAGGACAACACAGATCCTGGGGTTTAACTCCGTTTCTGAAGGGAAATTCAGACCAGAGTTCTCAACCCTAAAACACACTCTGTTTTAACCCAAGAAGCAAGCTCTTCTTTCCAGAGTCTAAAATACAGTAAGAACCATGAGAATGCCCTGAAAAAAAGAAATGTGTTTCCTACTCATACGGACCATATTTACTTAACTCTGCTCATGAAACTGATACAAATCACAGCTCTGCTTACATAAATGCTCTTTAGTTAAGAGTGAGAATCATGTTGGGTTGGTGAAATGCGAAAAATCATTTGAGCCCAAAACTCTCTGGGTTTACAAGAAATTAACTCTTGCTTGTAAGAAGAGACTGATCCTAGGGTTTAACTCCGTTTGTGAAGGGAAATTCAGACCAGAGTTCTCACCCATGATACACTGCCTGTTTTAATGCAACAAGCAATGTCTTCTTTCCAGCGTTGCCATGACAGCAAGAACCATGAGCATTCCCTGAAAAAAAGAACTGTGTTTCCTACTCATACGGACCATAAATAGTTCAACTCTGCTTATGAAACTTATATAAATAACAGCTCCTTTTATATAAATCCTTTTTCGTTAATAGTGAGAATAGCTTTGGGTTTGTGAACTGCGAAAAATCATTTGAGCCGAAAATACAATAGGTTTACCATAAATGAACTCTTGCTTGTAGGAACACACAGATCCTGGGGTTTAACTCCGTTTCTGAAGGGAAATTCAGACCAGAGTTCTCATACCTGAAACACACTCTGTTTTAAAGAAGAAGCAATCTCTTCTTTCCAGAATGTAAGTTACAGCAAGAACCATGAGCATGGTCTGAAAAAAAGAACTGTGTTTCCTACTCATACGGACCATATGTACTTCAACTCTGCTTATGAAACTGATACAAACCACACCTCCTCTTACATAAATCCTCTTTAGTTAATAGTGAGAATAGCGTTGGGTTTGTGAACTGCAAAAAATCATTTGAGCCCAAAATTCTCTTTGTTTACCAGAAATGATCTCCTACTTGTAGGACAACACAGATCCTGGGGTTTAACTCCGTTTCTGAAGGGAAATTCAGACCAGAGTTCTCAACCCTAAAACACACTCTGTTTTAACCCAAGAAGCAAGCTCTTCTTTCCAGTGTCTAAAATACAGTAAGAACCATGAGAATGCCCTGAAAAAAAGAAATGTGTTTCCTACTCATACGGACCATATTTACTTAACTCTGCTCATGAAACTGATACAAATCACAGCTCTGCTTACATAAATGCTCTTTAGTTAAGAGTGAGAATCATGTTGGGTTGGTGAAATGCGAAAAATCATTTGAGCCCAAAACTCTCTGGGTTTACAAGAAATTAACTCTTGCTTGTAAGAAGAGACTGATCCTGGGGTTTAACTCCGTTTGTGAAGGGAAATTCAGACCAGAGTTCTCACCCATGATACACTGCCTGTTTTAATGCAACAAGCAAGGTCTTCTTTCCAGCGTCGCCATGACAGCAAGAACCATGAGCATTCCCTGAAAAAAAGAACTGTGTTTCCTACTCATACGGACCATAAATAGTTCAACTCTGCTTATGAAACTGATACAAACCAGATCTCCTCTTACATAAATCCCCTTTAGTTAATAGTGAGAATAGCATAGGGTTCATGAACTGCGAAAAATCATTTGAGCCCAAAATTCACTGGGTATACCAGAAATGAACTCTTGCTTAGAGGAAGTCACAGATCGTGGGGTTTAACTCCGTTTCTGAAGGGAAATTCAGACCAGAGTTCTCATCCCTGAAACACACTCTGTTTTAATGCAAGAAGCAAGCTCTTTTTTCCAAGGTCTCCAATAAATTAAGAACCATAAGCATGCCATGAAAAAAGAACTGTGTTTCCTACTCATACGGACCATTTGTAGTTCAACTCTGCATATGAAACTGATACAAATAACAGCCCCTTTTATATAAATCCTTTTTCGTTAATAGTGAGAATAGCGTTGGGTTTGTGAACTGCGAAAAATCATTTGAGCCGAAAATTCAATAGGTTTACCATAAATGAACTCTTGCTTGTAGGAACACACAGATCCTGGGGTTTAACTCCGTTTCTGAAGGGAAATTCAGACCAGAGTTCTCATACCTGAAACACACTCTGTTTTAAAGAAGAAGCAATCTCTTCTTTCCAGAATGTAAGTTACAGCAAGAACCATGAGCATGGTCTGAAAAAAAGAACTGTGTTTCCTACTCATACGGACCATATGTACTTCAACTCTGCTTATGAAACTGATACAAACCACACCTCCTCTTACATAAATCCTCTTTAGTTAATAGTGAGAATAGCGTTGGGTTTGTGAACTGCAAAAAATCATTTGAGCCCAAAATTCACTTTGTTTACCAGAAATGATCTCCTACTTGTAGGACAACACAGATCCTGGGGTTTAACTCCGTTTCTGAAGGGAAATTCAGACCAGAGTTCTCAACCCTAAAACACACTCTGTTTTAACCCAAGAAGCAAGCTCTTCTTTCCAGAGTCTAAAATACAGTAAGAACCATGAGAATGCCCTGAAAAAAAGAAATGTGTTTCCTACTCATACGGACCATATTTACTTAACTCTGCTCATGAAACTGATACAAATCACAGCTCTGCTTACATAAATGCTCTTTAGTTAAGAGTGAGAATCATGTTGGGTTGGTGAAATGCGAAAAATCATTTGAGCCCAAAACTCTCTGGGTTTACAAGAAATTAACTCTTGCTTGTAAGAAGAGACTGATCCTAAGGGTTTAACTCCGTTTGTGAAGGGAAATTCAGACCAGAGTTCTCACCCATGATACACTGCCTGTTTTAATGCAACAAGCAAGGTCTTCTTTCCAGCGTCGCCATGACAGCAAGAACCATGAGCATTCCCTGAAAAAAAGAACTGTGTTTCCTACTCATACGGACCATAAATAGTTCAACTCTGCTTATGAAACTGATACAAACCAGATCTCCTCTTACATAAATCCCCTTTAGTTAATAGTGAGAATAGCATAGGGTTCATGAACTGCGAAAAATCATTTGAGCCCAAAATTCACTGGGTATACCAGAAATGAACTCTTGCTTATAGGAAGTCACAGATCGTGGGGTTTAACTCCGTTTCTGAAGGGAAATTCAGACCAGAGTTCTCATCCCTGAAACACACTCTGTTTTAACGCAAGAAGCAAGCTCTTTTTTCCAAGGTCTCCAATAAATTAAGAACCATAAGCATGCCAAGAAAAAAGAACTGTGTTTCCTACTCATACGGACCATATGTAGTTCAACTCTGCTTATGAAACTGATACAAATAACAGCTCCTTTTATATAAATCCTTTTTCGTTAATAGTGAGAATAGCGTTGGGTTTGTGAACTGCGAAAAATCATTTGAGCCGAAAAGTCAATAGGTTTACCATAAATGAACTCTTGCTTGTAGGAACACACAGATCCTGGGGTTTAACTCCGTTTCTGAAGGGAAATTCAGACCAGAGTTCTCATACCTGAAAGACACTCTGTTTTAAAGAAGAAGCAATCTCTTCTTTCCAGAATGTAAGTTACAGCAAGAACCATGAGCATTGTCTGAAAAAAAGAACTGTGTTTCCTACTCATACGGACCATATGTACTTCAACTCTGCTTATGAAACTGATACAAACCACACCTCCTCTTACATAAATCCTCTTTAGTTAATAGTGAGAATAGCGTTGGGTTTGTGAACTGCAAAAAATCATTTGAGCCCAAAATTCTCTTTGTTTACCAGAAATGATCTCCTACTTGTAGGACAACACAGATCCTGGGGTTTAACTCCTTTTCTGAAGGGAAATTCAGACCAGAGTTCTCAACCCTAAAACACACTCTGTTTTAACCCAAGAAGCAAGCTCTTCTTTCCAGAGTCTAAAATACAGTAAGAACCATGAGAATGCCCTGAAAAAAAGAAATGTGTTTCCTACTCATACGGACCATATTTACTTAACTCTGCTCATGAAACTGATACAAATCACAGCTCTGCTTACATAAATGCTCTTTAGTTAAGAGTGAGAATCATGTTGGGTTGGTGAAATGCGAAAAATCATTTGAGCCCAAAACTCTCTGGGTTTACAAGAAATTAACTCTTGCTTGTAAGAAGAGACTGATCCTAGGGTTTAACTCCGTTTGTGAAGGGAAATTCAGACCAGAGTTCTCACCCATGATACACTGCCTGTTTTAATGCAACAAGCAATGTCTTCTTTCCAGCGTTGCCATGACAGCAAGAACCATGAGCATTCCCTGAAAAAAAGAACTGTGTTTCCTACTCATACGGACCATAAATAGTTCAACTCTGCTTATGAAACTTATATAAATAACAGCTCCTTTTATATAAATCCTTTTTCGTTAATAGTGAGAATAGCTTTGGGTTTGTGAACTGCGAAAAATCATTTGAGCCGAAAATACAATAGGTTTACCATAAATGAACTCTTGCTTGTAGGAACACACAGATCCTGGGGTTTAACTCCGTTTCTGAAGGGAAATTCAGACCAGAGTTCTCATACCTGAAACACACTCTGTTTTAAAGAAGAAGCAATCTCTTCTTTCCAGAATGTAAGTTACAGCAAGAACCATGAGCATGGTCTGAAAAAAAGAACTGTGTTTCCTACTCATACGGACCATATGTACTTCAACTCTGCTTATGAAACTGATACAAACCACACCTCCTCTTACATAAATCCTCTTTAGTTAATAGTGAGAATAGCGTTGGGTTTGTGAACTGCAAAAAATCATTTGAGCCCAAAATTCACTTTGTTTACCAGAAATGATCTCCTACTTGTAGGACAACACAGATCCTGGGGTTTAACTCCGTTTCTGAAGGGAAATTCAGACCAGAGTTCTCATCCCTGAAACACACTCTGTTTTAATGCAAGAAGCAAGCTCTTTTTTCCAAGGTCTCCAATAAATTAAGAACCATAAGCATGCCATGAAAAAAGAACTGTGTTTCCTACTCATAGGGACCATATGTAGTTCAACTCTGCTTATGAAACTGATACAAATTACAGCCCCTTTTATATAAATCCTTTTTCGTTAATAGTGAGAATAGCGTTGGGTTTGTGAACTGCGAAAAATCATTTGAGCCGAAAATTCAATAGGTTTACCATAAATGAACTCTTGCTTGTAGGAACACACAGATCCTGGGGTTTAACTCCGTTTCTGAAGGGAAATTCAGACCAGAGTTCTCATACCTGAAACACACTCTGTTTTAAAGAAGAAGCAATCTCTTCTTTCCAGAATGTAAGTTACAGCAAGAACCATGAGCATGGTCTGAAAAAAAGAACTGTGTTTCCTACTCATACGGACCATATGTACTTCAACTCTGCTTATGAAACTGATACAAACCACACCTCCTCTTACATAAATCCTCTTTAGTTAATAGTGAGAATAGCGTTGGGTTTGTGAACTGCAAAAAATCATTTGAGCCCAAAATTCACTTTGTTTACCAGAAATGATCTCCTACTTGTAGGACAACACAGATCCTGGGGTTTAACTCCGTTTCTGAAGGGAAATTCAGACCAGAGTTCTCAACCCTAAAACACACTCTGTTTTAACTCAAGAAGCAAGCTCTTCTTTCCAGAGTCTAAAATACAGTAAGAACCATGAGAATGCCCTGAAAAAAAGAAATGTGTTTCCTACTCATACGGACCATATTTACTTAACTCTGCTCATGAAACTGATACAAATCACAGCTCTGCTTACATAAATGCTCTTTAGTTAAGAGTGAGAATCATGTTGGGTTGGTGAAATGCGAAAAATCATTTGAGCCCAAAACTCTCTGGGTTTACAAGAAATTAACTCTTGCTTGTAAGAAGAGACTGATCCTAGGGTTTAACTCCGTTTGTGAAGGGAAATTCAGACCAGAGTTCTCACCCATGATACACTGCCTGTTTTAATGCAACAAGCAAGGTCTTCTTTCCAGCGTCGCCATGACAGCAAGAACCATGAGCATTCCCTGAAAAAAAGAACTGTGTTTCCTACTCATACGGACCATAAATAGTTCAACTCTGCTTATGAAACTGATACAAACCAGATCTCCTCTTACATAAATCCCCTTTAGTTAATAGTGAGAATAGCATAGGGTTCATGAACTGCGAAAAATCATTTGAGCCCAAAATTCACTGGGTATACCAGAAATGAACTCTTGCTTATAGGAAGTCACAGATCGTGGGGTTTAACTCCGTTTCTGAAGGGAAATTCAGACCAGAGTTCTCATCCCTGAAACACACTCTGTTTTAACGCAAGAAGCAAGCTCTTTTTTCCAAGGTCTCCGATAAATTAAGAACCATAAGCATGCCAAGAAAAAAGAACTGTGTTTCCTACTCATACGGACCATATGTAGTTCAACTCTGCTTATGAAACTGATACAAATAACAGCTCCTTTTATATAAATCCTTTTTCGTTAATAGTGAGAATAGCGTTGGGTTTGTGAACTGCGAAAAATCATTTGAGCCGAAAATTCAATAGGTTTACCATAAATGAACTCTTGCTTGTAGGAACACACAGATCCTGGGGTTTAACTCCGTTTCTGAAGGGAAATTCAGACCAGAGTTCTCATACCTGAAACACACTCTGTTTTAAAGAAGAAGCAATCTCTTCTTTCCAGAATGTAAGTTACAGCAAGAACCATGAGCATGGTCTGAAAAAAAGAACTGTGTTTCCTACTCATACGGACCATATGTACTTCAACTCTGCTTATGAAACTGATACAAACCACACCTCCTCTTACATAAATCCTCTTTAGTTAATAGTGAGAATAGCGTTGGGTTTGTGAACTGCAAAAAATCATTTGAGCCCAAAATTCTCTTTGTTTACCAGAAATGATCTCCTACTTGTAGGACAACACAGATCCTGGGGTTTAACTCCTTTTCTGAAGGGAAATTCAGACCAGAGTTCTCAACCCTAAAACACACTCTGTTTTAACCCAAGAAGCAAGCTCTTCTTTCCAGAGTCTAAAATACAGTAAGAACCATGAGAATGCCCTGAAAAAAAGAAATGTGTTTCCTACTCATACGGACCATATTTACTTAACTCTGCTCATGAAACTGATACATATCACAGCTCTGCTTACATAAATGCTCTTTAGTTAAGAGTGAGAATCATGTTGGGTTGGTGAAATGCGAAAAATCATTTGAGCCCAAAACTCTCTGGGTTTACAAGAAATTAACTCTTGCTTGTAAGAAGAGACTGATCCTGGGGTTTAACTCCGTTTGTGAAGGGAAATTCAGACCAGAGTTCTCACCCATGATACACTGCCTGTTTTAATGCAACAAGCAAGGTCTTCTTTCCAGCGTCGCCATGACAGCAAGAACCATGAGCATTCCCTGAAAAAAAGAACTGTGTTTCCTACTCATACGGACCATAAATAGTTCAACTCTGCTTATGAAACTGATATAAATAACAGCTCCTTTTATATAAATCCTTTTTCGTTAATAGTGAGAATAGCTTTGGGTTTGTGAACTGCGAAAAATCATTTGAGCCGAAAATTCAATAGGTTTACCATAAATGAACTCTTGCTTGTAGGAACACACAGATCCTGGGGTTTAACTCCGTTTCTGAAGGGAAATTCAGACCAGAGTTCTCATACCTGAAACACACTCTGTTTTAAAGAAGAAGCAATCTCTTCTTTCCAGACTGTAAGTTACAGCAAGAACCATGAGCATGGTCTGAAAAAAAGAACTGTGTTTCCTACTCATACGGACCATATGTACTTCAACTCTGCTTATGAAACTGATACAAACCACACCTCCTCTTACATAAATCCTCTTTAGTTAATAGTGAGAATAGCGTTGGGTTTGTGAACTGCAAAAAATCATTTGAGCCCAAAATTCACTTTGTTTACCAGAAATGATCTCCTACTTGTAGGACAACACAGATCCTGGGGTTTAACTCCGTTCCTGAAGGGAAATTCAGACCAGAGTTCTCAACCCTAAAACACACTCTGTTTTAACCCAAGAAGCAAGCTCTTCTTTCCAGAGTCTAAAATACAGTAAGAACCATGAGAATGCCCTGAAAAAAAGAAATGTGTTTCCTACTCATACGGACCATATTTACTTAACTCTGCTCATGAAACTGATACAAATCACAGCTCTGCTTACATAAATGCTCTTTAGTTAAGAGTGAGAATCATGTTGGGTTGGTGAAATGCGAAAAATCATTTGAGCCCAAAACTCTCTGGGTTTACAAGAAATTAACTCTTGCTTGTAAGAAGAGACTGATCCTAGGGTTTAACTCCGTTTGTGAAGGGAAATTCAGACCAGAGATCTCACCCATGATACACTGCCTGTTTTAATGCAACAAGCAAGGTCTTCTTTCCAGCGTCGCCATGACAGCAAGAACCATGAGCATTCCCTGAAAAAAAGAACTGTGTTTCCTACTCATACGGACCATAAATAGTTCAACTCTGCTTATGAAACTGATATAAATAACAGCTCCTTTTATATAAATCCTTTTTCGTTAATAGTGAGAATAGCTTTGGGTTTGTGAACTGCGAAAAATCATTTGAGCCGAAAATTCAATAGGTTTACCATAAATGAACTCTTGCTTGTAGGAACACACAGATCCTGGGGTTTAACTCCGTTTCTGAAGGGAAATTCAGACCAGAGTTCTCATACCTGAAACACACTCTGTTTTAAAGAAGAAGCAATCTCTTCTTTCCAGAATGTAAGTTACAGCAAGAACCATGAGCATGGTCTGAAAAAAAGAACTGTGTTTCCTACTCATACGGACCATATGTACTTCAACTCTGCTTATGAAACTGATACAAACCACACCTCCTCTTACATAAATCCTCTTTAGTTAATAGTGAGAATAGCGTTGGGTTTGTGAACTGCAAAAAATCATTTGAGCCCAAAATTCACTTTGTTTACCAGAAATGATCTCCTACTTGTAGGACAACACAGATCCTGGGGTTTAACTCCGTTTCTGAAGGGAAATTCAGACCAGAGTTCTCAACCCTAAAACACACTCTGTTTTAACCCAAGAAGCAAGCTCTTCTTTCCAGAGTCTAAAATACAGTAAGAACCATGAGAATGCCCTGAAAAAAAGAAATGTGTTTCCTACTCATACGGACCATATTTACTTAACTCTGCTCATGAAACTGATACAAATCACAGCTCTGCTTACATAAATGCTCTTTAGTTAAGAGTGAGAATCATGTTGGGTTGGTGAAATGCGAAAAATCATTTGAGCCCAAAACTCTCTGGGTTTACAAGAAATTAACTCTTGCTTGTAAGAAGAGACTGATCCTAAGGGTTTAACTCCGTTTGTGAAGGGAAATTCAGACCAGAGTTCTCACCCATGATACACTGCCTGTTTTAATGCAACAAGCAAGGTCTTCTTTCCAGCGTCGCCATGACAGCAAGAACCATGAGCATTCCCTGAAAAAAAGAACTGTGTTTCCTACTCATACGGACCATAAATAGTTCAACTCTGCTTATGAAACTGATACAAACCAGATCTCCTCTTACATAAATCCCCTTTAGTTAATAGTGAGAATAGCATAGGGTTCATGAACTGCGAAAAATCATTTGAGCCCAAAATTCACTGGGTATACCAGAAATGAACTCTTGCTTATAGGAAGTCACAGATCGTGGGGTTTAACTCCGTTTCTGAAGGGAAATTCAGACCAGAGTTCTCATCCCTGAAACACACTCTGTTTTAACGCAAGAAGCAAGCTCTTTTTTCCAAGGTCTCCGATAAATTAAGAACCATAAGCATGCCAAGAAAAAAGAACTGTGTTTCCTACTCATACGGACCATATGTAGTTCAACTCTGCTTATGAAACTGATACAAATAACAGCTCCTTTTATATAAATCCTTTTTCGTTAATAGTGAGAATAGCGTTGGGTTTGTGAACTGCGAAAAATCATTTGAGCCGAAAAGTCAATAGGTTTACCATAAATGAACTCTTGCTTGTAGGAACACACAGATCCTGGGGTTTAACTCCGTTTCTGAAGGGAAATTCAGACCAGAGTTCTCATACCTGAAAGACACTCTGTTTTAAAGAAGAAGCAATCTCTTCTTTCCAGAATGTAAGTTACAGCAAGAACCATGAGCATTGTCTGAAAAAAAGAACTGTGTTTCCTACTCATACGGACCATATGTACTTCAACTCTGCTTATGAAACTGATACAAACCACACCTCCTCTTACATAAATCCTCTTTAGTTAATAGTGAGAATAGCGTTGGGTTTGTGAACTGCAAAAAATCATTTGAGCCCAAAATTCACTTTGTTTACCAGAAATGATCTCCTACTTGTAGGACAACACAGATCCTGGGGTTTAACTCCGTTCCTGAAGGGAAATTCAGACCAGAGTTCTCAACCCTAAAACACACTCTGTTTTAACCCAAGAAGCAAGCTCTTCTTTCCAGAGTCTAAAATACAGTAAGAACCATGAGAATGCCCTGAAAAAAAGAAATGTGTTTCCTACTCATACGGACCATATTTACTTAACTCTGCTCATGAAACTGATACAAATCACAGCTCTGCTTACATAAATGCTCTTTAGTTAAGAGTGAGAATCATGTTGGGTTGGTGAAATGCGAAAAATCATTTGAGCCCAAAACTCTCTGGGTTTACAAGAAATTAACTCTTGCTTGTAAGAAGAGACTGATCCTAGGGTTTAACTCCGTTTGTGAAGGGAAATTCAGACCAGAGATCTCACCCATGATACACTGCCTGTTTTAATGCAACAAGCAAGGTCTTCTTTCCAGCGTCGCCATGACAGCAAGAACCATGAGCATTCCCTGAAAAAAAGAACTGTGTTTCCTACTCATACGGACCATAAATAGTTCAACTCTGCTTATGAAACTGATATAAATAACAGCTCCTTTTATATAAATCCTTTTTCGTTAATAGTGAGAATAGCTTTGGGTTTGTGAACTGCGAAAAATCATTTGAGCCGAAAATTCAATAGGTTTACCATAAATGAACTCTTGCTTGTAGGAACACACAGATCCTGGGGTTTAACTCCGTTTCTGAAGGGAAATTCAGACCAGAGTTCTCATACCTGAAACACACTCTGTTTTAAAGAAGAAGCAATCTCTTCTTTCCAGAATGTAAGTTACAGCAAGAACCATGAGCATGGTCTGAAAAAAAGAACTGTGTTTCCTACTCATACGGACCATATGTACTTCAACTCTGCTTATGAAACTGATACAAACCACACCTCCTCTTACATAAATCCTCTTTAGTTAATAGTGAGAATAGCGTTGGGTTTGTGAACTGCAAAAAATCATTTGAGCCCAAAATTCACTTTGTTTACCAGAAATGATCTCCTACTTGTAGGACAACACAGATCCTGGGGTTTAACTCCGTTTCTGAAGGGAAATTCAGACCAGAGTTCTCAACCCTAAAACACACTCTGTTTTAACCCAAGAAGCAAGCTCTTCTTTCCAGAGTCTAAAATACAGTAAGAACCATGAGAATGCCCTGAAAAAAAGAAATGTGTTTCCTACTCATACGGACCATATTTACTTAACTCTGCTCATGAAACTGATACAAATCACAGCTCTGCTTACATAAATGCTCTTTAGTTAAGAGTGAGAATCATGTTGGGTTGGTGAAATGCGAAAAATCATTTGAGCCCAAAACTCTCTGGGTTTACAAGAAATTAACTCTTGCTTGTAAGAAGAGACTGATCCTAAGGGTTTAACTCCGTTTGTGAAGGGAAATTCAGACCAGAGTTCTCACCCATGATACACTGCCTGTTTTAATGCAACAAGCAAGGTCTTCTTTCCAGCGTCGCCATGACAGCAAGAACCATGAGCATTCCCTGAAAAAAAGAACTGTGTTTCCTACTCATACGGACCATAAATAGTTCAACTCTGCTTATGAAACTGATACAAACCAGATCTCCTCTTACATAAATCCCCTTTAGTTAATAGTGAGAATAGCATAGGGTTCATGAACTGCGAAAAATCATTTGAGCCCAAAATTCACTGGGTATACCAGAAATGAACTCTTGCTTATAGGAAGTCACAGATCGTGGGGTTTAACTCCGTTTCTGAAAGGAAATTCAGACCAGAGTTCTCATCCCTGAAACACACTCTGTTTTAACGCAAGAAGCAAGCTCTTTTTTCCAAGGTCTCCGATAAATTAAGAACCATAAGCATGCCAAGAAAAAAGAACTGTGTTTCCTACTCATACGGACCATATGTAGTTCAACTCTGCTTATGAAACTGATACAAATAACAGCTCCTTTTATATAAATCCTTTTTCGTTAATAGTGAGAATAGCGTTGGGTTTGTGAACTGCGAAAAATCATTTGAGCCGAAAAGTCAATAGGTTTACCATAAATGAACTCTTGCTTGTAGGAACACACAGATCCTGGGGTTTAACTCCGTTTCTGAAGGGAAATTCAGACCAGAGTTCTCATACCTGAAAGACACTCTGTTTTAAAGAAGAAGCAATCTCTTCTTTCCAGAATGTAAGTTACAGCAAGAACCATGAGCATTGTCTGAAAAAAAGAACTGTGTTTCCTACTCATACGGACCATATGTACTTCAACTCTGCTTATGAAACTGATACAAACCACACCTCCTCTTACATAAATCCTCTTTAGTTAATAGTGAGAATAGCGTTGGGTTTGTGAACTGCAAAAAATCATTTGAGCCCAAAATTCTCTTTGTTTACCAGAAATGATCTCCTACTTGTAGGACAACACAGATCCTGGGGTTTAACTCCTTTTCTGAAGGGAAATTCAGACCAGAGTTCTCAACCCTAAAACACACTCTGTTTTAACCCAAGAAGCAAGCTCTTCTTTCCAGAGTCTAAAATACAGTAAGAACCATGAGAATGCCCTGAAAAAAAGAAATGTGTTTCCTACTCATACGGACCATATTTACTTAACTCTGCTCATGAAACTGATACAAATCACAGCTCTGCTTACATAAATGCTCTTTAGTTAAGAGTGAGAATCATGTTGGGTTGGTGAAATGCGAAAAATCATTTGAGCCCAAAACTCTCTGGGTTTACAAGAAATTAACTCTTGCTTGTAAGAAGAGACTGATCCTAGGGTTTAACTCCGTTTGTGAAGGGAAATTCAGACCAGAGATCTCACCCATGATACACTGCCTGTTTTAATGCAACAAGCAATGTCTTCTTTCCAGCGTTGCCATGACAGCAAGAACCATGAGCATTCCCTGAAAAAAAGAACTGTGTTTCCTACTCATACGGACCATAAATAGTTCAACTCTGCTTATGAAACTGATATAAATAACAGCTCCTTTTATATAAATCCTTTTTCGTTAATAGTGAGAATAGCTTTGGGTTTGTGAACTGCGAAAAATCATTTGAGCCGAAAATACAATAGGTTTACCATAAATGAACTCTTGCTTGTAGGAACACACAGATCCTGGGGTTTAACTCCGTTTCTGAAGGGAAATTCAGACCAGAGTTCTCATACCTGAAACACACTCTGTTTTAAAGAAGAAGCAATCTCTTCTTTCCAGAATGTAAGTTACAGCAAGAACCATGAGCATGGTCTGAAAAAAAGAACTGTGTTTCCTACTCATACGGACCATATGTACTTCAACTCTGCTTATGAAACTGATACAAACCACACCTCCTCTTACATAAATCCTCTTTAGTTAATAGTGAGAATAGCGTTGGGTTTGTGAACTGCAAAAAATCATTTGAGCCCAAAATTCACTTTGTTTACCAGAAATGATCTCCTACTTGTAGGACAACACAGAGCCTGGGGTTTAACTCCGTTTCTGAAGGGAAATTCAGACCAGAGTTCTCATCCCTGAAACACACTCTGTTTTAATGCAAGAAGCAAGCTCTTTTTTCCAAGGTCTCCAATAAATTAAGAACCATAAGCATGCCATGAAAAAAGAACTGTGTTTCCTACTCATAGGGACCATATGTAGTTCAACTCTGCTTATGAAACTGATACAAATTACAGCCCCTTTTATATAAATCCTTTTTCGTTAATAGTGAGAATAGCGTTGGGTTTGTGAACTGCGAAAAATCATTTGAGCCGAAAATTCAATAGGTTTACCATAAATGAACTCTTGCTTGTAGGAACACACAGATCCTGGGGTTTAACTCCGTTTCTGAAGGGAAATTCAGACCAGAGTTCTCATACCTGAAACACACTCTGTTTTAAAGAAGAAGCAATCTCTTCTTTCCAGAATGTAAGTTACAGCAAGAACCATGAGCATGGTCTGAAAAAAAGAACTGTGTTTCCTACTCATACGGACCATATGTACTTCAACTCTGCTTATGAAACTGATACAAACCACACCTCCTCTTACATAAATCCTCTTTAGTTAATAGTGAGAATAGCGTTGGGTTTGTGAACTGCAAAAAATCATTTGAGCCCAAAATTCACTTTGTTTACCAGAATTGATCTCCTACTTGTAGGACAACACAGATCCTGGGGTTTAACTCCGTTTCTGAAGGGAAATTCAGACCAGAGTTCTCAACCCTAAAACACACTCTGTTTTAACTCAAGAAGCAAGCTCTTCTTTCCAGAGTCTAAAATACAGTAAGAACCATGAGAATGCCCTGAAAAAAAGAAATGTGTTTCCTACTCATACGGACCATATTTACTTAACTCTGCTCATGAAACTGATACAAATCACAGCTCTGCTTACATAAATGCTCTTTAGTTAAGAGTGAGAATCATGTTGGGTTGGTGAAATGCGAAAAATCATTTGAGCCCAAAACTCTCTGGGTTTACAAGAAATTAACTCTTGCTTGTAAGAAGAGACTGATCCTAGGGTTTAACTCCGTTTGTGAAGGGAAATTCAGACCAGAGTTCTCACCCATGATACACTGCCTGTTTTAATGCAACAAGCAAGGTCTTCTTTCCAGCGTCGCCATGACAGCAAGAACCATGAGCATTCCCTGAAAAAAAGAACTGTGTTTCCTACTCATACGGACCATAAATAGTTCAACTCTGCTTATGAAACTGATACAAACCAGATCTCCTCTTACATAAATCCCCTTTAGTTAATAGTGAGAATAGCATAGGGTTCATGAACTGCGAAAAATCATTTGAGCCCAAAATTCACTGGGTATACCAGAAATGAACTCTTGCTTATAGGAAGTCACAGATCGTGGGGTTTAACTCCGTTTCTGAAGGGAAATTCAGACCAGAGTTCTCATCCCTGAAACACACTCTGTTTTAACGCAAGAAGCAAGCTCTTTTTTCCAAGGTCTCCGATAAATTAAGAACCATAAGCATGCCAAGAAAAAAGAACTGTGTTTCCTACTCATACGGACCATATGTAGTTCAACTCTGCTTATGAAACTGATACAAATAACAGCTCCTTTTATATAAATCCTTTTTCGTTAATAGTGAGAATAGCGTTGGGTTTGTGAACTGCGAAAAATCATTTGAGCCGAAAATTCAATAGGTTTACCATAAATGAACTCTTGCTTGTAGGAACACACAGATCCTGGGGTTTAACTCCGTTTCTGAAGGGAAATTCAGACCAGAGTTCTCATACCTGAAACACACTCTGTTTTAAAGAAGAAGCAATCTCTTCTTTCCAGAATGTAAGTTACAGCAAGAACCATGAGCATGGTCTGAAAAAAAGAACTGTGTTTCCTACTCATACGGACCATATGTACTTCAACTCTGCTTATGAAACTGATACAAACCACACCTCCTCTTACATAAATCCTCTTTAGTTAATAGTGAGAATAGCGTTGGGTTTGTGAACTGCAAAAAATCATTTGAGCCCAAAATTCTCTTTGTTTACCAGAAATGATCTCCTACTTGTAGGACAACACAGATCCTGGGGTTTAACTCCTTTTCTGAAGGGAAATTCAGACCAGAGTTCTCAACCCTAAAACACACTCTGTTTTAACCCAAGAAGCAAGCTCTTCTTTCCAGAGTCTAAAATACAGTAAGAACCATGAGAATGCCCTGAAAAAAAGAAATGTGTTTCCTACTCATACGGACCATATTTACTTAACTCTGCTCATGAAACTGATACATATCACAGCTCTGCTTACATAAATGCTCTTTAGTTAAGAGTGAGAATCATGTTGGGTTGGTGAAATGCGAAAAATCATTTGAGCCCAAAACTCTCTGGGTTTACAAGAAATTAACTCTTGCTTGTAAGAAGAGACTGATCCTGGGGTTTAACTCCGTTTGTGAAGGGAAATTCAGACCAGAGTTCTCACCCATGATACACTGCCTGTTTTAATGCAACAAGCAAGGTCTTCTTTCCAGCGTCGCCATGACAGCAAGAACCATGAGCATTCCCTGAAAAAAAGAACTGTGTTTCCTACTCATACGGACCATAAATAGTTCAACTCTGCTTATGAAACTGATATAAATAACAGCTCCTTTTATATAAATCCTTTTTCGTTAATAGTGAGAATAGCTTTGGGTTTGTGAACTGCGAAAAATCATTTGAGCCGAAAATTCAATAGGTTTACCATAAATGAACTCTTGCTTGTAGGAACACACAGATCCTGGGGTTTAACTCCGTTTCTGAAGGGAAATTCAGACCAGAGTTCTCATACCTGAAACACACTCTGTTTTAAAGAAGAAGCAATCTCTTCTTTCCAGACTGTAAGTTACAGCAAGAACCATGAGCATGGTCTGAAAAAAAGAACTGTGTTTCCTACTCATACGGACCATATGTACTTCAACTCTGCTTATGAAACTGATACAAACCACACCTCCTCTTACATAAATCCTCTTTAGTTAATAGTGAGAATAGCGTTGGGTTTGTGAACTGCAAAAAATCATTTGAGCCCAAAATTCACTTTGTTTACCAGAAATGATCTCCTACTTGTAGGACAACACAGATCCTGGGGTTTAACTCCGTTCCTGAAGGGAAATTCAGACCAGAGTTCTCAACCCTAAAACACACTCTGTTTTAACCCAAGAAGCAAGCTCTTCTTTCCAGAGTCTAAAATACAGTAAGAACCATGAGAATGCCCTGAAAAAAAGAAATGTGTTTCCTACTCATACGGACCATATTTACTTAACTCTGCTCATGAAACTGATACAAATCACAGCTCTGCTTACATAAATGCTCTTTAGTTAAGAGTGAGAATCATGTTGGGTTGGTGAAATGCGAAAAATCATTTGAGCCCAAAACTCTCTGGGTTTACAAGAAATTAACTCTTGCTTGTAAGAAGAGACTGATCCTAGGGTTTAACTCCGTTTGTGAAGGGAAATTCAGACCAGAGATCTCACCCATGATACACTGCCTGTTTTAATGCAACAAGCAAGGTCTTCTTTCCAGCGTCGCCATGACAGCAAGAACCATGAGCATTCCCTGAAAAAAAGAACTGTGTTTCCTACTCATACGGACCATAAATAGTTCAACTCTGCTTATGAAACTGATACAAACCAGATCTCCTCTTACATAAATCCCCTTTAGTTAATAGTGAGAATAGCATAGGGTTCATGAACTGTGAAAAATCATTTGAGCCCAAAATTCACTGGGTATACCAGAAATGAACTCTTGCATATAGGAAGTCACAGATCATGGGGTTTAACTCCGTTTCTGAAGGGAAATTCAGACCAGAGTTCTCATCCCTAAAAAACACTCTGTTTTAAGGCAAGAATCATCCTCTTCTTTCCAGGGTCTCCAATACAGTAAGGATCATGAGCATGCCCAGAAAAAAAGAACTGTGCTTCCTACTCATACCTACCATATGTAGTTCAACTCTGCTTAATAAATGATACAGACCAGAGCTCCTCATACATAAATGCTCTTTAGTTAAAAGTGATAATCGCATTGGGTTCTATAAGAGTATAAAGTCATTTGATCCGAATATCACTTGGTTTATCAGAAATGATCTATTGCTGGTAGGAAGACACAGATCATGGGGTTTAACTCTGTTTTTGAAGCTAAATTCAGACCAGAGTTCTCATCCATGAGACACACCCTGTTTTAATGCAAGAAGCAAGCTCTTCTTTCCAGCGTCACCAATACAGCAAGAAGAATGAGCATGCCCTGAAAAAAAGAACTGTGTTTCCTACTCATATGGACCATATGTAGTTCAACTCTGCTTATGAAACTGATAAAAACCACAGCTCTTCTTACATAAATGCTCTTTAGTTAATAGTGAGAATCGGTTTGGGTTGGTGAACTGAAAAAAATCATTTGAGCACATAATTCACTGGGTTTACAAGAAATGAACTCTTGCTTGTGGGAAGACACAGATACTTGGGTTGAACTCCGTTTCTCAATGGAAATTCACACCAGAGTTCTCATCCCTGAAACACACTCTGTTTTAACGAAGAGGAAAACTCTTCTTTCCAGAGTCTAAAACACAGCAAGAACCATGAGCATGGTATGAAAAAAAGAACTGTGTTTCCTATTCTTACGGACCTTATGTAGTTCAACTCTGCTTATGAAACTGATGCAAACCACACCTCCTCTTACATAAATGCTCTTTACTTAATAGTGAGAATAGTGTTGGGTTCTAGAACTGTGTAAAATCATTTGAGCCCAAAATTCACTTGGTTAACAGAAATGAACTCTTGCTTGTAGGGAGACACAGATAATGGGGTTTAACTCCGTTTCTGAAGGTAAATTCAGGCCAGAGTTCTCATCCATGAAACACACTCTGTTTTAATGCAAGAAGCAAGCTCTTCTTTCCAGCGTCTCCAATACAGCAAGAACCATGAGCATGCCCTGAAAAAAAGAACTGTTTCCTACTCATACAGACCATATGTAGTTCAACTCTGCTTATGAAACTGATACAAACCACAGCTCCTCTAACATAAATCCTCTTTAGTTAATAGTGAGAATAGCGTAGGGTTAATGAACTGCGAAAAATCATTTGAGCCCATAATTCACTGGGTTTACAAGAAATGAACTCTTGCTTGTGGGAAGACACAGATACTTGGGTTGAACTCCATTTCTGAAGGGAAATTCATACCAGAGTTCTCATCCCTGAAACACACTCTGTTTTAACGAAGAAGCAAGCTCTTCTTTCCAGAGTCTAAAACAAAGCAAGAGCCATGAGCATGGTTTGAAAAAAAGAACTGTGTTTCCTATTCATACGGACCATATGTAGTTCAACTCTGCTTATGAAACTGATACAGACCACACCTCCTCTTACATAAGCCCTCTTTAGTTAATAGTGAGAATCATGTTAGGTTCGTGAACTGCGAACAATCATTTGAGCCCAAAATTCACTGGGTTTACCAGAAATTAACTCTTGCGTCTAGGAAGACACTGATCCTGGGGTTTAACTCAGTTTGTGAAGGGAAATTCAGACCAGCGTTCTCATCCGTGAAACACAGTCTTCTTTAAGGCAAGAAGCTAGCTCTTCTTTCCAGATTCTAAAATACAGCAAGAACCATGAGCATGGTCTGAAAAAAAAGAACTGTGTTTCCTATTCATACGTACCATATGTAGGTGAACTCTGCTTACGCAACTGATACACACCACACCTCCTCTTACATAAATCCTCTTTAGTTAATAGTGTGAATAGCATAGGGTTCGTGAACTGTGAACAATCATTTGAGCCCAAAATTCACTGGGTATATCAGAAATGAACTATTGCTTGTAGGAAGACAAAGATCCTGTGGTTTAACGCCGTTACTGAAGGCAAATTCAGACCAGAGTTATCATCCCTGAAAAAAAATCTGTTTTAAGGCAAGAATCATCCTCTTCTATCCAGCGTCTCCAATACTGTAAGAAACATGTGCATTCCCAGAAAAAAAGAACTGTGTTTCCTACTCATACAGACCATATTTAGTTAAACTCTGGTTAGGAAACTGATACAAACAACAGCGCCTCTTACATAAATGCTCTTTAGTTAATAGTGAGAATCGGGTTGGGTTCCTGAACTGCGAAAAATCATTTGAGCCCAAAATTCACTGGGTTTACCAGGAATGAACTCTTCCTTGTAGGAAGACACAGATCCTGGGGTTTAATTCCGCTTCTGAAGGCAAATTCAGACAAGGGTTCCCATCCTTGAAAAAACTCTGTTTTAAGGCAAGTATCATCCTCTTCTATCCAGTGTCTCCAATACAGCAAGAACCATGAGCATGCCCAGAAAAAAAGAACTATGTTTCCTACTCATACGGACCATATGTAGTTCAACTCTGCTTATGAAACTGATACAAACCACAGCGCCTATTACATACATGCTCTTTAGTTAATAGTGATGATCACGGTTGGGTTCCAGAACTGTGTAAAATCATTTGAGCAGAAAATTCCCTTTGTTTAACAGAAATGAACTCTTGCTGGTAGGAAGACACAGATCCTGGGGTTTAACTCCGTTTCTGAAGGGAAATTCAGACCATAGTTCTCTTCCTTGAAACACACTCTGTTTTTAGTCAAGAAGCAAGCTCTTCTTTCCAGAATCTTAAATACAGCAAGAATCATGAGCATGCCCAGAAAAAAAGAACTGTGTTTCCTACTCATACGGACCATATGTACTTCATCTCTGCTTATGAACCTGATACAAACCACAGCTCCTTTTACATAAATGCTCTTTTGTTAATAGTGAGAATCACGTTGGGTTCATGAAGTGCGAAAAATCATTTCAGCCCAAAATTCACTGGGTTTACTAGAAATGAACTATTGCTTGTAGGCAGACACAGATCCTGGTGTTTAACTCCATTTCTGAAGGCAAATTCAGACCAGAGTTCTCAACCCTGAAAAAAACTCTGTTTTAAGGCAAGAATCATCCTGTTCTTTCCAGCATCTCCAATATAGTAAGAACCATGAGCATGCCAAGAAAAAAAGAACTGTGTTTCCTACTCATACAGACCATATGTAGTTCAACTCTTCTTATGAAACTGATACAAACCACAGCTCCTCTAACATAAACCCTCTTTAGTTAACAGTGAGAATCACCTTGGGTTCGTGATCTGCGAAAAAACATTTGAGCCCAAAGTTCACTGGGTTTACCAGAAATGAACTCTTGCTTGTAGGTAAACACAGATCCTGGGGTTTAACTCCATTTCGGAAGCGAAATTCAGACCAGAATTCTCAGCCCTGTACCACACACTGTTTTAAAACACGAAGCAAGCTCTTCTATCCAGAGTCTCAAATACAGTAAGAAACATGAGCATTCCCAGAAAAAAGAACTGTGTTTCCTAATCATACAGACCATATGTAGTTAAACTCTGCTTATGAAACTGATTCAAACCAAGCTCCTCTTACATAATTCCTCTTTAGTTAATAGTGAGAAACGCGTTGGGTTTCTGTACTGGGAATAAATATTAGAGCACAAAATTCACTGGGTTTTCCTGAAATGAACTCTTCCTTGTAGGAAGACGCAGATCCTGGGGTTTAACTCCATTTCTGAAGGTAAATTGAACCAGAATTCTCAACCCTGAAAACACTCTGTTTTAAGGCAAGAATCATCCTCTTCTTTCACCTTCTCCAATACACTTAGAACCATGAGCTTGCCCAGGAAAAAAAAAACTGTGTTTCCTACTCATACGGACCATATGTAGTTCAACTCAGCTTATGAAATGATACAGACCACAGCTCCTCTTATATGAATGCTCTTTAGTTAATAGTGATAATCATGGTGGGGTTCTAGAACTGTGTAAAATCATTTGAGCCCAAAATTCACTTGGTTTTCCAGAAATGAACTCTTGCTTGTAGGGAGACACAGATCATGGGGTTTAACTCCGTTTCTGAAGGAAAATTCAGACCAGTGTTCTCAACCCTGAAAAAAACTCTGTTTTAAGGCAAGAATCATCCTCTTCTATCCAGGGTCTCTAATACTGTAAGAAACATCTGCATTCCCAGAAAAAAAGAAATGTGTTTCCTACTCATACGGACCATATGTAGTTCAACTCTGCTTATGAAACTGATACAAACCACAGCTCCTCTTACATAAATCCTCTTCAGGTAATAGTGAGAATTGCGTAGGGTTCGTGAACTGCGAAAAATCATTTGAGCCCAAAATTCACTAGGTTTACCAGAAATGAACTCTTGCTTGTAGGGAGACACACATCATGGGGTTTAACTCCGTTTCTGAAGGGAAATTCAGACCATAGTTCTCATCCTTGGAACACACTCTGTTTTAAGTCAAGAAGCAAGCTCTTCTTTCCAGCGTCTCCAATGCAGTAAGAACCTTGAGCATGCCCAGAAAAAAAGAACTGTGTTTCCTACTCATAAGGACCATATGTAGTTCAACTCTGCTTATGAAACTGATACAAACCACAGCTCCTCTTACATAAATGCTCTTTAGTTAATAGTGAGAATCGTGTTGGGTTCGTGAACTGCAAAAAATCATTTGAAACCAAAATTCACTGGGTTAACCAGAAATGAACTCTTGCTTGTAGGAAGATACAGATCCAGGGGTTTAACTCTGTTTCAGAAGGGAAATTCAGAGGAGAGTTCTCAACCCTGAAAAATAATCTGTTTTAACGCAAGAAGCAAGCTTTTCTTTCCAGGGTCTTAAATTCAGCAAGAATCATGAGCATGCCCAGAAAAAAAGAAGTGTGTTTCCTACTCATACCGACCATATGTAGTTCAACTCTGCTCATGAAACTGACACAAACCACAGCTCCTCTAACATAAATCCTCTTTAGTTAACAGTGAGAATCACATAGGGTTCGTGAACTGCAAAAAATCATTTACGCCCAAAGTTAACTGGGTTTACCAGAAATGAACTCTTGCTTGTAGGTAAACACAGATCCTGGGGTTTAACTCCATATCTGAAGCGAAATTCAGACCAGAATTCTCAACCCTGAAGTACACACTGTTTTAACACACGAAGCAAGCTCTTCTATCCAGAATCTCAAATACAGTAAGAAACATGAGCATTCGCAGAAAAAAAGAACTATGTTTCCTACTCATACAGACCATATGTAGTTAAACTCTGCTTATGAAACTGCTTCAAACCACACCTCCTCTTACAAATTCCTCTTTAGTTAATAGTGAGAATCGCGTTGTGTTTCTGTACTGGGAAAAAACATTTGAGCACAAAATTCACTGGGTTTTCCTGAAATGAACTCTTGCTTGTAGGAAGACGCAGATCCTGGGGTTTAACTCCATTTCTGAAGGTAAATTCAACCAGAATTCTCAACCCTGAAAAACACTCTGTTTTAAGGCAAGAATCATCCTCTTCTTTCCACGTTCTCCAATACACTAAGAACCATGAGCATGCCCAAAAAAAAAAAAAAAAAACTGTGTTTCCTACTCATACGGAACATACGTAGTGCAACTCTGCTTATGAAATGATACAGACCACAGCTCCTCTTATATGAATGCTCTTTAGTTAATAGTGATAATCATGGTGGGGTTCTTGAACGGTGTAAAATCATTTGAGCCCAAAATTCACTTGGTTTCCAGAAATGAACTCTTGCTTGTAGGGAGACACAGATCATGGAGTTTAACTCCGTTTCTGAAGGGAAATTCAGACCAGAGTTCTCATTCATGAAACACACTCTATTTTAACGCAAGAAGCAAGCTCTTCTTTCCGGTGTCTCCAATACAGCCAGAACCATGAGCATTCCCAGAAAAAAAGAACTGTGTTTCCTACTCATACGGACCATATGTAGTTCAACTCTGCTTATGAAACTGATACAAACCACAGCTCCTGTTACATGAATGCTCTTTAGTTAATAGTGATTATCGCGTTGGGTTCCTGAACTACAAAAAATCATTTGAGCCCAAAATTCACTGGGTTTACCAGAAATGAACTCTTGCTTGTAGGAAGACAGAGATTCTGGGGTTCAATTCTGTTTCTGAAGGGAAATTAAGACAAGAGTTCTCATCCCTGAAAAACACTCTGTTTTAAGCCATGAATCATCCTCTTCATTCCAGGGTCTCAAATACAGTAAGAACCATGAGCATGCCAAGAAAAAAAGAACTGTATTTCCTACTAATACAGAACTTATATAGTCCAACTCTGCTTATGAAACTGATACAGACCACAGCTCCTCTTACATAAATGCTCTTTAGTTAATAGTGATAATCGCGTTGGGTTCTAGAACTGTGTAAAATCATTTGAGCCCATAATTCACTTGGTTTACCAGAAATCAACTCTTGCTTGTAGGAAGACAGATATCCTGGGGTTCAACTCGGTTTCTGAAGTCAAATTCAGACAGGAGTTCTCAACCCTGAAGAAAACTCTGTTTTAAGGCAAGAATCATCCTCTTCTATCCAGCGTCTCCAATACTGTAAGAAACATCTGCATTACCAGAAAAAAAGAACTGTGTTTCCTACTCATACAGACCATATGTAGTTAAACTCTGGTTATGAAACTGATACAAACCACAGCTCCTCTTACATAAATGCTCTTTAGTTAATAGTGAGAATCGCGTTGGGTTCCTGAACTGCAAAAAATCATTTGAGCCCAAAATTCACTGGGTTTACCAGAAATCAACTCTTGCTTGTAGGAAGACAGAGATCCTGGGGTTCAACTCCGTTTCTGAAGGGAAATTCAGACAAGAGTTCTCATCCCTGAAAAACACTCTGTTTTAAGCCATGAATCATCCTCTTCTTTCCAGGGTCTCCAATACAGTAAGAACCATGAGCATGCCAAGAAAAAAAGAACTGTATTTCCTACTAATACGGACCATATGTAGTCCAACTCTGCTTATGAAACTGATACAGACCACAGTTCCTCTTACATAAATGCTCTTTAGTTAATACTGATAATCGCGTTGGGTTCTAGAACTGTGTAAAATCATTTGAGCACATAATTCACATGGTTTACCAGAAATGAACTCTTGCTTGTAGGAAGACAGAGATCCTGGGGTTTAACTCTATTTCTGAAGGCAAATTCAGACCAGAGTTCTCATCCATGAAACACACTCTGTTTTACTGCAAGAAGCAAGCTCTTCTTTCCGGCATCTCCACTACAGCAAGAAACATGAGCATGCCCAGAAAAAAAGAACTGTGTTTCCTACTCATACAGACCATATGTAGTTCATCTCAGCTTATGAAACTGATACAAACCACAGCTCCTCTTACATAATTCCTCTTTAGTTAATAGTGAGAATCGCGTTGTGTTTCTGTACTGGGAAAAAACATTTGAGCACAAAATTCACTGGGTTTTCCTGAAATGAATTCTTGCTTGTAGGAAGACGCAGATCCTGGGGTTTAACTCCGTTTCTGAAGGGAAATTCACACCAGAGTTCTCATCCCTGAAAACACACTCTGTTTTAACGCAAGAAGCAAGCTCTTCTTTCCAGCGTCTCCACTACAGCAAGAACCATGAGCATGCCCAGAATAAAAGAACTGTGTTTCCTACTCATACAGACCATATGTAGTTCAACTCTGCTGATGAAACTGATACAGACCAAGGCTCCTCTTACATAAATGTTCTTTAGTTATTAGTGATAATCGTCTTGGGTTCTAGGCTGTGTAAAATCATTTGAGCAGAAAATTCTCTTTGTTTAAAAGAAATGAATTCTTGCTGGTAAGAAGACACAGATCCTGGGGTTTAACTCCGTTTCTGAAGGGAAATTCAGACCAGAGTTCTCATCTCTGAAACACACTCTGCTTCAATGAAAGAATCATTCTCTTCTTTCCAGCGACTCCATTATAGAAAGTAATATAAGCATGCCCAGAAAAAAAACCTGTTTTTCCTACTCATAGAGACCATGTGTACTTCAACTGTGATTATGAAACTGATACAAACCACAGCTCCTGTTACATACATGCTCTTCAGTTAATAGTGAGAATCGAGTAGGGTTTGTGAACTGCGAAAAAACATTTGAGCCCAAAATTCACTGGGTTTACCAGAAATGAACTCTTGCTTGTACGAAGACACAGATACTGGCCTTGAACTTCATTTTTGAAGGGAAATTCAGACCAGAGTTCTCATCCCTGAAACACACTCTGTTTTAACGAAGAAGCAAGCTATTCTTTCTAGATTCTAAAATACAGCAAGAAACATGAGCATGGTCTGAAAAAAAAGAACTGTGTTTCCTATTCCTACGGACCATATGTAGTTCAACTCTGCTTATGAAACTGATACAAACCACAGCTCCTGTTACATACATGCTCTTTAGTTAATAGTGATATTCATGGTTGGGTTCTAGAACTGTGTAAAATTATTTGAGCAGAAAATTCACTTGGTTTACCAGAAATGATCTCTTGCTGGTAGGAAGACACAGATCCTGTGGTTTAACTACGTTTCTGAATGGAAATTCAGACCAGAGTTCTCATCCCTGAAACACACTCTGTTTTAAGGCAAGAATCATCCTATTCTTTCCAGTTTCTCCAATACAGTAAGGACCATGAGCATGCCCAGAAAAAAAGAACTGTGTTTCCTACTCATACGTACCCTATGTAGTTCAACTCTGCTTATGAAATGATACAGACCAGAGCTCCTCATACATAAATGCTCTTTAGTTAATAGTGAGAATCGGTTTGGGTTGGTGAACTGCAATATATCATTTGAGCACATAATTCACTGGGTTTACAAGAAATGAACTCTTGCTTGTGGGAAGACACAGATACTTGGGTTGAACTCCGTTTCTGAAGGGAAATTCAGACCAGAGTTCTCATCCCTGAAACACACTCTGTTTTAACGAAGAAGCAAGCTCTTCTTTCCAGAGTCTAAAACACAGCAAGAACCATGAGCATGGTATGAAAAAAAGAACTGTGTTTCCTATTCATACGGACAATATGTAGTTCAACTCTGCTTATGAAACTGATACAGACCACACGTCCTCTTACATAAGTGCTCTTTAGTTAATAGTGAGAATAACATTGGGATCGTGAACTGCAAAAAATCATTTGAGCTCAAAATTCTCTGGGGTAACCAGAAATGAACTCTTGCTTGTGGGAAGACACAAATGCTGGGGATAAACTCCGTTTCTGAAGGGAAATTCAGACCAGAGTTCTCATCCCTGAAACACACTCTGTTTTAAGACAAGAATCATCCTCTTCGTTCCTGGGTCACCAATACAGCAAGAACCATGATCATGCCCAGAAAAAAAGAACTGTGTTTCCTACTCATACGGATCATATCTAGTTCAACTCTGCTTATGAAACTGATACAAAGCAAGCTCCTCTTCCATAAATCCTCTTAAGTTAATAGTGAGAATAGCGTAGGGTTTGTGAACTGTGAAAAATTATTTCAGCCCAAAATTCACTTGGTTTACCAGAAATGATCTCTTGCTTGTAGGTAAACACAGATCCTGGGATTTAACTCAGTTTCTGAAGGGAAATTCAGACCAGAGTTCTCATCCATGAAACACACTCTGTTTTAGTGCAAGAATCAAGCTCTTCTTTCCAGCGTCTCCAATACAGCAAGAACCATGAGCATGCACAGAAAAAAAGAACTGTGTTTCATACTCATACGGACCATATGTAGTTCAACTCTGCTTATGAAACTGATACAAAGCAAGCTCCTCTTCCATAAATCCTCTTAAGTTAATAGTGAGAATAGCGTAGGGTTTGTGAACTGTGAAAAATTATTTCAGCCCAAAATTCACTTGGTTTACCAGAAATGAACACTTGATTGTAGGGAGACACAGATCCAGGGGTTTAACTCCGTTTCTGAAGGGAAATTCAGACCAGAGTTCTCATTCTTGAAACATACTCTGTTTTAACGCAAGAAGCAAGCTCTTCTTACCAGAGTCTTAAATACAGCAAGAAACATGAGCATGCCCAGAAAAAAAGAACTGTGTTTCCTAATCATACATACCATATGTAGTTCAACTCTGCTTATGAAACTAATACAAACCACAGCTCCTCTTACATAAATGCTCTTTTGTTAATAGTGAGAATCATGTTGGGTTTGTGAACTGCGAAAAATCATTTGAGCCCAAAATTCACTAGGTTTACCAGAAATGAACTCTTGCTTGTAGGAAGACACAGATACAGGTGTTGAACTTCATTTCTGAAGGGAAATTCAGACCAGAGTTCTCATCCATGAAACACACTCTGTTTTAATGCAAGAAGGAAGCTCTTTTTTCCAGCGTCTCCAATACAGCAAGAACCATGAGAATGCCCAGAAAAAAAGAACTCTGTTTCATACTCATACGGACCATATGTAGTTCAACTCTGCTTATGAAACTGATACAAACCACAGCTCCTCTTACATAAATGCTCTTTAGTTAATAGTGAGAATCGCGTTGGGATCGTGAACTGCAAAAAATCATTTGAACCCAAAATTCACTGGGTTAACCAGAAATAAACTCTTGGTTGTAGGAAGATACAAATCCAGGGGTTTAACTCCGTCTCTGAAGGGAAATTCAGACAAGAGTTCTCATCCCTGAAACACACTCTGTTTTAAAGCATGAAGCAAGATCTTCTTTCCAGAGTCTTAAATACAGCAAGAACCATGAGCATGCCCAGAAAAAAAGAACTGTGTTTCCTACTCATACAGACCATATATAGTTAAAATCTGCTTATGAAACTCATTCAAACCACAGCGCCTCTTACATAATTCCTCTTTAGTTAATAGTGAGAATCGCGTTGGGTTTCTGTACTGGGAAAAAACATTTGAGCACAAAATTCACTGGGTTTTCCTGAAATGAACTCTTGCTTGTAGGAAGACACAGATCCTGGGGTTTAACTACATTTCTGAAGGCAAATTCAACCAGAATTCTCAACCCTGAAAAACACTCTGTTTTAAGGCTATAATCATCCTCTTCTTTCCAACTCCTCCAATACACTAAGAACCATTAGCATGCCCAGAAAAAAAAAACTGTGTTTCCGACTCATACGGACCATATGTAGTTCAACTCTGCTTATGAAATGATACAGACCACAGCTCCTCATACATGAATGATCTTTAGTTAATAGTGATAATTATGGTGGGTTTCTAGAACTGTGTAAAATCATTTGAGCCCAAAATTCACTTGCTTTACCAGAAATGAACTCTTGCTTGTAGGGAGACACAGATCATGGGGTTTAACTCCGTCTCTGAAGAGAAATTCAGACCGGAGTTCTCATCCATGAAACACACTCTGTTTTAAGGCAAGAAGCAAGCTCTTCTTTCCAACGTCTCCAATACAGCAAGAACCATGAGAATGCCCAGAAAAAAAGAACTGTGTTTCTAACTCATACGGACCATATGTAGTTCAACTCTGCTTATGAAACTGATACAAACCATAGCTACTCTTACATAAATGCTCTTTAGTTAATAGTGAGAATCGAGTTGGGTTCCTGAACTGCAAAAAATCAATTGTGCCCCAAATTCACTGGGTTTACCAGAAATGAACTCTTGCTTGTAGGAAGACACAGAACCTGGTGTTGAACTCCGTTTCTGAATGGAAATTCAGACCAGAGTACACAACCCTGAAACACACATGGTTTTAACGCAAGAAGCAAGCCCTTCTTTCCTGTGTTTAAAATACTCCAAGAACCATGAACATGCCCTGAAAAAAAGAACTGTGTTTCGTCTTCATACGGACCATATGTAGTTCAACTCTGCTTATGAAATGATACAGACTACAGCTCCACTTACATAAATGCTCTTTAGTTAATAGTGATAATCACGTTGGGTTGTAGAACTGTGTAAAGTCATTTGAGCCGAAAATTCACTTGGTTTGCCAGAAATGAACTCTTGCTGGTAGGAAGACACAGATCCTGCAGTTTAACTCCGTTTGTGAATGGAAATTCAGACCAGAGTTCTCTTCCCTGAAACACACTCTGTTTTAACGAAGAAGCAAGCTCTTCTTTCCAGAGTCTAAAATACAGCAAGAACAATGAGCATGGTCTGAAAAAAAGAACTGTATTTCCTCTTCATACAGACCATATGTAGTTCAACTCTGCTTATGAAACTGATACAACCCACAGCTCCTGTTACATACTGCTCTTTAGATAATAGTGATAATCACCGTTAGGTTCTAGAACTGTGTAAAATCATTTGAGCAGAAAATTCTCTTTGTTTAACAAAAATGAATTCTTGCTGGTAGGAAGACACAGATCCTCCGGTTTAACTCCGTTTCTGAAGGGAAATTCCGACCAGAGTTCTCATCCCTGAAACACACTCTGCTTTAATGCAAGAATCATCCTCTTCTTTCCAGCGACTCCAATATAGTAAGAAATATGAGCATGCCCTGAATAAAAACCTGTTTTTCCTACTCATACAGACCATGTGTAGTTCAACTGTGCTTATGAAACTGCTACAAACAACAGCTCCTGTTACATACATGCTCTTTAGTTAATAGTGAGAATCGCATTGGCTTCGTGAACTTCGAAAAATCATTTGAGCCCAAAATTCACTGGGTTTACCAGAAATGAACTCTTGCTTGTAGGAAGACACAGATCCTGCGGTTTAACTCCGTTTCTGAAGCGAAATTCAGACCAGAATTCTCATCCCTGAAACACACACTGTTTTAACACAAGAAGCAAGCTCTTCTATCCAGCGTCTCAAATACAGTAAGAACCATGAGCATGCCCAGAAAAAAAGAATTGTGTTTCCTACTCATACAGACCATATGTAGTTAAACTCTGCTTATGAAACTGATTCAAACCACAGCTCCTCTTACATAATTCCTCTTTAGTTAATAGTGAGAATCGTGTTGGGTTTCTGTACTGGGAAAAAACATTTGAGCACAAAATTCACTGGGTTTTCCTGAAATGAACTCTTGCTTGTAGGAAGACACAGATCCTGGGGTTAAACTCCAATTCTGAAGGCAAATTCAACCAGATTCTCAAACCTGAAAAACACTCTGTTTTAAGGCAAGAATCATCCTCTTCTTTGCACCTTCTCCAATACACTAAGAACCATGAGAATGCCCAGAAAAAAAGAACTGTGTTTCCTACTCATACGGACCATTGTAGTTCAACTCTGCTTATGAAATGATACAGACAACAGCTCCTCTTACATGAATGATCTTTAGTTAATAGTCATAATCATGGTGGGCTTCTAGAACTGTGTAAACTCATTTGAGCTCAAAATCCACTTGGTTTAACAGAAATGAACTCTTGCTTGTAGGAAGACACAGATCATGGGGTTTAACTCCGTTTCTAAAGGGAAATTGAGACCAGAGTTCTCATCCATGAAACACACTCTGTTTTAAGGCAAGAAGCAAGCTCTTCTTTCCAGCTTTTCCAATACAGTAAGAACCATGAGCATGCCCAGAAAAAAAGACCTGTGTTTCCTACTCATACGGACTATATGTAGTTCAACTCTGCTTATGAAACTGATACAAACCACAGCTCCTCTTACATAAATTCTCTTTAATTAATAGTGAGAATCGCGTTGTGTTCGTGAAAGACGAATAATCATTTGAGCCCAAAATTCACTGGGTTAACCAGAAATGAACTCTAGCTTGTAGGGAGACACATATCCTGGGGTTTAACTTCGGTTCTGAAGAGAAATTCAGACCAGAAATGTCATCTCTGAAACACACACTGTTTTAACACAAGAAGCAAGCTCTTCTTTCTAGAGTCTAAAATACAGCAAGAACTATTAGCATGCCCTGAAAAAAAGAACTGTGTTTCCTACTCATACAGACCATAAGTAGTCCAACTCTACTTATGAAACTGATACAAACCACAGGTACTCTAACATAAATCCTCTTAGGTTAATAGTGACAATAACAATGGGTTCGTGAAATGCGAAAAATCATTTGAGCCCAAAATTCACTGGGTTTACCAGAAATGAACTCTTGCTTTTAGGAAGACACAGATCCTGGGGTTTATCTCCGTTTGGGAAGGCAAATTCAGACCAGAGTTCTCATTCCTGAAATTAACTCTGTTTTAAGGCAAGAACCATCCTCTTCTATCCAGCGTCTCCAATACAGCAAGAACCATGAGCATGCCCAGAAAAAAAGAACTGTTTTTGCTATTCATACGGACCATATGTAGTTCAACTCTGCTTATGAAACTGATACAAACCACAGCTCCTTTTACATACATGCTCTTTAGGTAATAGTGATAATCACGGTTCGGTTCTAGAACTGTGTAAAATCATTTGAGCAGAAAATTCTCTTACTTTAACAGAAATGAACTCTTGCTGGTAGGAAGACACAGATCCTGGGGTTTAACTTCGTTTCTGAAGGGAAATTCAGACCAGAGTTCTCATCCCTAGAACACACTCTGCTTTAATGCAAGAATCATCCTCTTCTTTCCAGCGAATCCAATATAGTAAGAAATATGAGCATGCCCTGAATAGAAACCTGTTTTTCCTACTCATACACACCATGTGTAGTTCAACTGTGCTTATGAAACTGCTACAAACCACAGCTCCCATTACATACATGCTCTTTAGTTAATAGTGAAAATCACGTAGGGTTGGTGAACTGCGAAAAATCATTTGAGGCCAATATTCACTGGGTTTACCAGAACTGAACTCTTGCTTGTAGGAAGACACAGATCCTGGGGATTAACTCCCTTTCTGAAGGGAAATTCAGACCAGAATTCACATCCCTGAAAAACACTCTGTTTTAAGCCATGAATCATCCTCTTCTTTCCAGGGTCTCCAATACAGTAAGAACCATGAGCATGCCAAGAAAAAAAGAACTGTATTTCCTACTAATACGGACCATATGTAATCCAACTCTGCTTATGAAACTGATACAGACCACAGCTCCTCTTACATAAATGCTCTTTAGTTAATAGTGAGAATCGCGTTGGGTTCTAGAACTATGTAAAATCATTTGAGCAGAAAATTCTCTTTGTTTAACAGAAATGAACTCTTGCTGGTAGGAAGACACCGATCCTGGGGTTTAACTCCATTTCTGAAGGGAAATTCAAACCAGATTTCTCATCCCTGAAACATACTCTGCTTTAATGCAAGTATCATCCTCTTCTTTCCAGCGACTCCAATATAGTAAGAAACATGAGCATGCCCTGAAAAAAAAATGTTTTTCCTACTCATACAGACCATGTGTAGTTCAACTGTGCTTACGAAACTGATACAAACCACAGCTCCTGTTACATACATGCTCTTTAGTTAATAGTGGGAATCGCGTAGGGTTTGTGAACTGTGAAAAATCATTTGAGCCCAAAATTCACTGGTTTACCAGAAATGAACTCTTGCTTGTAGGAAGACACAGATCCTGGGGTTTATCTCCGTTTGTGAAGGCAAATTCAGACCAGAGTTCTCATCCCTGAAAAAAACTCTGTTTTAAGGTAAGAATCATCCTCTTCTATCCAGCGTCTCCAATACAGCAAGAACCATGAGCATGCCCAGAAAAAAAGAACTGTGTTTCCTACTCATACGGACCATATGTAGTTCAACTCTGCTTATGAAATGATACAGACTACAGCTCCTCTTACATAAATGCTCTTTAGTTGATAGTGAGAATCGTGCTGGGTTCCTGAACAGCAAAAAATCATTTGAGCCCAAAATTCACTGGGTTTACCAGAAATGATCTCTTGCTTGTAGGAAGACAGAGATCCTGGGGTTGAACTCGGTTTCTGAAGGGACATTCAGACCTGAGTACACAACCCTGAAACACACTCGGTTTTAACTCAAGAAGCAAGCGCGTCTTTCCAGTGACTAAAATACACCAAGAACCATGAACATGCCCTGAAAAAAAGAACTGTGTTTCCCACTCATATGGACCATATGGAGTTCAACTCTGCTTATGAAACTGATTCACACCACAGCTCCTCTTACATAAATCTTCTTCAGTTAATAGTGAGAATAGAGTAGAGTTCGTGAACTGCGAAAAATCATTTGAGCCCAAAATTCACTGGGTTTACCAGAATTGAACTCTTGCTTGTAGGAAGAGACAGATTCTAGGGTTTAACTCCATTTCTGAAGGGAAATTCAGACCAGAGTTCTCATCCCTGAAACACACTCTGTTTTGAGGCATGAATCATCCTCTTCTGTCAAGGGTCTCCAATACAGTAAAAACCATGAGCATGCCAAGAAAAAAAGAACTGTGTTTCCTACTCATACGGGTCATATGTAGTTCAACTCTGCTTATGATACTGATACAGACCATATCTCCTCTTACATAAATGCTCTTTAGTTAATAGTGATAATGGCGTTCGTTTCTAGAACTGTGTAAAATCATTTGAGCACAAAATTCACTTGGTTTACCAGAAATGAACTTTTGCTTGTAGGGAGACACAGATCAGGAGCTTTAACTCCGTTTCGGAAGGGAAATTCAGACCAGAGTTATCATCCATGAAACACACTCTGTTTTAATGCAAGAAGCAAGCTCTTCTTTCCAGCGTTTCCAATATAGCATGAACAATGAGCATGCCCAGAAAAAAAGAACTGTGTTTCCTACTCATACGGACCATATGTACTTCAACTCTGCTTATGAAACTGATACAAACCACAGCTCCTCTTACATAAATGCTCTTTAATTAATAGTGAGAATCGCGTTGTGTTCGTGAACGACAAATAATCATTTGAGCCAAAAATTCACTGTGTTAACCACTAATGAACACTTGCTTGTGGGGAGACACATATCCTGGGGTTTAACTCTGGTTCTGAAGAGAAATTCAGACCAGAAATGTCATCCCTGAAACACACACTGTTTTAACACAAGAAGCAAGCTCTTCTTTCTAGAGTCTAAAATACCGCAAGATCCATGAGCATGTCCTGAAAAAAACAACTGTGTTTCCTACTCATACAGACCATATGTAGTCCAACTCTGCTTATGAAACTGATACAAACCACAGCTACTCTAACATAAATCCTCTTCAGTTAATAGTGACAATATCATTGGGTTCATGAACTGTGAAAAATCATTTGAGCCCAAAATACACTTGGTTTAACAGAAATGAACTCTTGATTGTAGGAAGGCACAGATCCTGGGGTTTAACTCTGTTTCTGAAGGGAAATTCAGACCAGAGTTCTCTTCCCTGAAACATACGCTGCTTTAATGCAAGTATCATCCTCTTCTTTCCAGCGACTCCAATATAGTAAGAAACATGAGCATGCCCTGAAAAAAAATTGTTTTTCCTACTCATACAGACCATGTGTAGTTCAACTGTGCTTATGAAACTGATACAAACCACAGCTCCTGTTACATACATGCTTGTTAGTTAATAGTGGGAATGGCGTAGGGTTTGTGAACTGTGAAAAATCATTTGAGCCCAAAATTCACTGGGTTTACCAGAAATGAACTCTTGCTTGTAGGAAGACACAGATCCTGGGGTTTAACTCCGTTTGTGAAGGCAAATTCAGACCAGAGTTCTCATCCCTGAAAAAAACTCTGTTTTAAGGCAAGAATCATCCTCTTCTATCCAGCGTCTCCAATACAGCAAGAAACATGAGCATGCCCAGAAAAAAGAACTGTGTTTCCTACTCATACGGACAATATGTAGTTCAACTCTGCTTATGAAATGATACAGACTACAGCTCCTCTTACATAAATGCTCTTTAGTTAATAGTGATAATCGTGATGGGTTCTAGAACTGTGTAAAATCATTTGAGCCGAAAATACTCTTGGTTTGCCAGAAATGAACTCTTGCTGGTAGGAAGACACAGATGCTGGGGTTTAACTCCGTTTGTGAAGGGAAATTCAGACCAGAGTTCTCATCCCTGAAACACACTCTGTTTTAACGAAGAAGCAAGCTCTTCTTTCCAGAGTCTAAAATACAGCAAGAACCATGAGCATGGTCAGAAAAAAAGAACTGTGTTTGCTATTCATACGGACCATATGTAGTTCAACTCTGCTTATGAAACTGATACAAACCACAGCTCCTGTTACATACATGCTCTTTTAGGTAATAGTGATAATCACGGTTGGGTTCTAGAACTGTGTAAAATCATTTGAGCAGAAAATTCTATTTGTTTAACAGAAATGAACTCTTGCTGGTAGGAAGACACAGATCCTGGGGTTTAACTCTGTTTCTGAAGGGAAATTCAGACCAGAGTTCTCATCCCTGAAACACACTCTGCTTTAATGCAAGAAGCAAGCTCTTTTTCCAGAGTCAAAAATACAGCAAGAACAAAGATCATGCCCTGAAAAAAAAAACTGTTTTTCCTACTCATATGGACCATATATAGTTCAACTGTGCTTATGAAACTGATACAAACCACAGCTCCTTTTACATACACGCTCTTTAGTTAATATTGAGAATCGCGTAGGATTCGAAAATTGCGAAAAATAATTTGAGCCCAAAATTCACTGGCTTTACCAGTAATGAACTCTTGCTTGTAGGAAGACACCGATACTGGGGTTGAACTTCATTTCTAAAGGGAAATTCAGACCAGAGTTATCCCTGAAACACACTCTGTTTTAACGAAAAAGCAAGCTCTTCTTTCCAGAGTATCAAATACAGCAATGACAATGAGCATGGTCTGAAAAAAAGAACAGTGTTTCCTTTTCATACGGACCCAATGTACTTCATCTCTGCTTATGAAACTGATACGGACCACACCTCCTCTTACATAAATGCTCTTTAGTTAATAGTGAGAATCATGTTGGGTTCGTGAACTGCAAATAACCATTTGAGCGGAAAATTCACTGGCTTTACCAGAAATGAACTCTTGCTTGGAGGCTGACACAGATCCTGGGGATTTAACTCCATTTCTGAAGGGAAATTCAGACCAGAGTTCTCATCCCTGAAACACACTCTGCTTTAATACAAGAAGCAAGCTCTTCTTTCAAGAGTCTAAAATACAGAAAGAACGATGAGCATGCCCAGAAAAAAAAAAAAAACTGTTTTTCCTACTCATATGGACTATATGTAGTTCAACTGTGCTTATGAAACTGATACAAACCACAGCTCAAGTTACATACATGCTCTTTAGTTAATAGTGAGAATCGTGTTGGGTTCCTGAACTGCGAAAAATGATTTGAGCCCAAAATTCACTGGGTTTACCAGAAATGAACTCTTGCTTGTTGGACGACACAGATCATGCGATTTAACTCAGTTTCTGAAGGGAAATTCAGACCATAATTTTCATCCCTGAAACTCACACTGTTTTAACACAAGAAGCAAGCTCCTCTTTCCAGAGTCTAAAATGCAGCAAGAACCATGAGCATGCCCTGAAAAAATGAACTGTGTTTCCTACTTATACGGACCATCTATAGTTCAACTCTGCTTATGAAACTGATACAAACAACAGCTCCTCTTACATAAATTCTCTTTACTTAATAGTGAGAATCACGTTGGGTTCATGAAATGCGAAAAATCATTTCAGCCCAAAATTCACTGGGTTTACCAGAAATGAACTCTTGCTTGTAGGAAGACACAGAAACTGGGGTTTAACTCCTTTTCTGAAGGCAAATAAACCAGAATTCTCAACCCTGAAAAACACTCTGTTTTAAGGCAAGAATCATCCTCTTCTTTCCAGCTTCTCCAATACAGTAAGAACCATGAGCATGCCCAGAAAAAAAACTGTGTTTCCTACTAATACGGACCTTATATAGTTCAACTCTGCTTATGAAATGATACAGACTATAGCTCCTCTTACATAAGTGCTCTTTAGTTAATAGTGATAATCGCGTAGGGTTCTAGAACTGTGTAAAGTCATTTGAGCCGAAAATTCACTTGGTTTGCCAGAAATGAACTCTTGCTGGTAGGAAGACACAGATCCTGGGCTTTAACTCCGTTTGTGAAGGGAAATTCAGACTAGAGTTCTCATCCCTGAAACACACTCTGTTCTAACGAAGAAGCAAGTTTTTCTTTCCAGTGTCAAATATAGCAAGAACCATGAGCATGCCCTGATAAAAAGAACTGTGTTTCCTGCTCATACATACCATATGTAGTTCAACTCTGCTTATGAAACTGATACAAACCACTGCTCCTCCTACATAAATGCTCTTTAATTAATAGTGAGAATCATGTTGGGTTTGTGAACTGCGAAAAAACATTTGAGCCCAAAATTCACTGGGTTTACCAGAAATGAACTCTTGCTTGTAGGAAGACACAAGTCCTGGGGTTTAACTCTGTTTCTGAAGGGATATTCAGACCAGAATTCTCATCCCTGAAAAACACTCTGTTTTAAGCCATGAATCATCCTCTTCTTTCCAGGGTCTCCAATACAGTAAGAACCATGAGCATGCCAGAAAAAAGAACTGTATTTCCTACTAATATGGACCATATGTAATCCAACTCTGCTTATGAAACTGATACAGACCACAGCTCCTCTTACATAAATGGTCTTTAGTTAATAGTGATAATCGCCTTGGGTTCTAGAACAGTGTAAAATCATTTGAGCCCATAATTCACTTGGTTTACCAGAAATGAACTCTTGCCTGTAGGAAGACACAGATCATGGGGTTTAACTCCGTTTTTGAAGGGTAAATTCAGACCTGAGTTCTCATCCATGAAACACACTCTGTTTTAATGCAAGAAGCAAGCTCTTCCTTCCAGCATCTCCAATACAGCAAGAACCATGAGCATGCCCAGAAAAAAAGAACTGTGTTTCCTACTCATACGGACCATATGTAGTTCATCTCTGCTTATAAAACTGATACAAACCGCAGCTCCTCTTACTTAAATGCTCTTTAGTTAATAGTGATAATCAAGTTTGGGTTCTAGAACTATGTAAAATCATTTGAAGAGAAAATTCTCTTTGTTTAACAGAAATGAACTCTTGCTGGTAGGAAGACACCAATTCTGGGGTTTAACTCCATTTCTGAATGGAAATTCAGACCAGAGTTCTCATCCCTGAAACATACTCTGCTTTAATGCAAGTATCATGCTCTTCTTTCCAGCGACTCCCATATAGTAAGAAACATGAGCATGCCCTGAAAAAAAATTGTTTTTCCTACTCATACAGACCATGTGTAGTTCAACTGTGCTTATGAAACTGATACAAACCACAGCTCCTGTTACATACATGCTCGTTAGTTAATAGTGGGAATCGCGTAGGGTTTGTGAACTGTGAAAAATCATTTGAGCCCAAAATTCACTGGGTTTACCAGAAATGAACTCTTGCTTGTAGGAAGACACAGATCCTGGGGTTTAACTCCGTTTTTGAAGGCAAATTCAGACCAGAGTTCTCATCCCTGAAAAAAACTCTGTTTTAAGGCAAGAATCATCCTCTTCTATCCAGCGTCTCCAATACAGCAAGAACCATGAGCATGCCCAGAAAAAAAGAACTGTGTTTCCTACTCATACTGACCATATGTATTTCAACTCTGCTTATGAAACTAATGCAGACCACAGCTCCTCTTACTTAAATGCTCTTAAGTTAATAGTGATAATCGCCTTGGGTTCTAGAACTGTGTAAAGTCATTTGAGCCGAAAATTCACTTGGATTACCAGAAATGAACACTTGCTGGTAGTAAGACACAGATCATGGGGTTTAACCCTGTTTGTGAAGGGAAATTCAGACCAGAGTTCTCATCCCTGAAACACACCCTGTTTTAATGCAAGAAGCAAGCTCTTCGTTCCAGAGTCTAAAATACAGCAAGAACCATGAGCATGCCCTGAAAAAAAGAACTGTGTTTCCAATTCCTACGTACCATATGTTGTTCAACGCTGCTTATGAAACTGATACATACCACACCTCCACTTAAATAAATGCTCTTTAGTTAATGGTGAGAATAGCCTTGGGTTCCTCAACTGCGAAAAATCATTTGAACCCAAAATTCACTGTGTTTACCAGAAATGAACTTGCTTGTAGGAAGACACAGATCCAGGGGTTTAACTCGGTTTCTGAATGTAAATTCAGACCAGTGTTCTCATCCATGAAACACCCACTGTTTTACCGCAAGAGGCAAGCTCTTCTTTCCAGAGTCTAAAATACAGCAAGAACCATGAGCATTCCCTGAAAAAAAGAACTGTGTTTCCTACTCAGACGGACCATATGTAGTTCAACTCTGCTTATGAAACTGATACAAAACACAGCTCCACTTAAATAAATGCCGTTTAGTTAATAGAGAAAGTAGCGTTGGTTCTTGTACTGCCAAAAAAATCATTTGAGCCCAAAATTCACTTAGTTTACCAGAAATGAACTCTTGCTGGTAGGAAGACAAAGATCATGGTGTTTAAATACATTTGTGAAGGGAAATTCACACCAGAGTTCTCATCCATGAAACAGACCCTGTTTTAATGCAAGAAGCAAGCTCTTCTATCCAGCGTCACCAATACAGCAAGAACCATGAGCATGCCCTTAAAAAAAGAACTATGTTTCCTACACATACGGACCATATGTAGTTCAACTCTGCTTATAAAACTATACAAACCACAGCTCCTCTTACATAAATGATCTTTAGTTAATAGTAAGTATATCGTTGGGTTCCTGAACTGCGAAAAATCATTTGAGCCCAAAATTCAATGGTTTTACCAGAACTGAACTCTTGCTTGTAGGAAGACACAGATCCTGGGGTTTAACTCCATTTCTCAAGGCAAATTAGGACCAGAATACTCAACCCTGAAAAACACTCTGTTTTAAGGCAAGAATCATCCTTTTCTTTCCAGCGTCTTCAATATAGTAAGAAACATGAGCATGTCCAGAAAAAAAGTACTGTGTTTTCTACTCATACGGACCATATGTAGTTCAACTCCTCTTATGAAACTGATACAAACCACAGCTCCTCTTACATTAAAGCTCTTTAGTTAATAGTGAGAATCAGTTTGGGTTGTTGAACTGCGAAAAATCATTTGAGCCCAAAATTCACTTTGTTTACCAGAAAAGAACACTTGCTTGTAGGAAGACACAGATCCTGGGGTTTAAATCCATTTCTGAAGGGAAATTCAGACCACTGTTCTCATCCCTGAAAAACACTCTGTTATAAGGCAAGAATAATCCTCTTCTTTCCAGCGTCTCTGTTATAGTAAGAAACATGAGCATTCCCTGAAAAAAAGAACTGTGTTTCCTACTCATATGCACCATATGTAGTTCAACTCTGCCTATGAAACTGATACAGACCATGCCTCCTCTTACATAAATGCTCTTTAGTTAATAGTGAGAATCATGTTGGGTTCGTGAACTGCGCAAAATCATTAGAGCCCAAAATTCACTGGGTTTACAAAACATGATCTCTTGCAAGTAGGAAGACACTGATCCTGGGGTTTAACTCGGATTCTGAAGGGAAATTCAGACCAGAGTTCTCACCCCTGAAACTCACTCTGTTTTAATGCAAGAAGCAAGCTCTTCTTTCCAGAGTCTAAAATACAGCAAGAACCATGAGCATGCCCTGAAAAAAAGAACTGTGTTTCCTAAACATACAGACCATATGTAGTTCAACTCTGCTTATGAAATGATAGAGAGCACAACTTTTCTTACATAAATGCTCTTTATTTAATAGTGATAATCGTGTTGGGTTCTAGTACTGTGTAAAGTCATTTGAGCCGAAAATTCACTTGGTTTACCAGAAATGAACTCTTGCTGGAAGGAAGACACAGATATAGGTGTTTAACTCCGTTTGTGAAGGGACATTCAGACCAGAGTTCTCATCCATGAAACACACCTATTTTAATGTAAGAAGCAAGCGCTTCTTTGCAGCTTCACCAATACTGCAAGAACCATGAGCGTGCCCTGAAAAAAAGAACTGTGTTTCCTACTCATACGGACCATATGTAGTTCAACTCTGCTTCTGAAACTGATACAGACCACACCTCCTCTTACATAATTATTCTTAATTTAATAGTGAGAATAGCGTTGGGTTTCTGAACTGCGAAAAATTATTTGAGCAAAAAATTCACTGGGTTTACCAGAACTGAACTCTTGCTTGTAGGAAGACAGAGATCCTAGGGTTTAAATCCATTTCTGAAGGGAAATTCAGACCACTGTTCTCATCCCTGAAAAACACACTGTTTTAAGGCAAGAATCATCCTCTTCTTTACAGGGTCTCCAATATAGTAAGAAACATGAGAATTCCCTGAAACAAAGAACTGTGTTTCCTACTCATACACACCATATGTAGTTCAACTCTGCTTATGAAACTGATACAGACCATGCCCCCTCTTACATAAATGCTCTTTTGTTAATAGTGAGAATCATGTTGGGTTCGTGAACTGCGAAAAATCATTAGAGCCCAAAATTCACTGGGTTTACCAAAAATGAACTCTTGCTTGTAGGAAGACACTGATCCTGGGGTTTAACTTCGTTTCTGCGGGGAAATTCAGACCAGAGTTCTCATCCCTGAAAAACACTCTGTTTTAAGGCAAGAGTCATCCTCTTCCTTCCAGGGTCTCCAATATAGTAAGAAACATGAGCATGGCCAGAAAAAAAGTACTGTGTTTCCTACCCATACATACCATATGTAGTTCAACTATGCTTATGAAATGATACAGACCACAGCTCCTCTTACATAAATGCTCTTTATTTAATAGTGATAATCGCTTTGGGTTCTAGTACTGTCTAAAGTCATTTGCGCTGAAAATTCACTTGGTTTACCAGAAATGAAGTCTTGCTGGTAGGAAGACACAGATCATGGTGCTTAACCCCAGGATCTGTGTCTTCCTACAAGCAAGAGTTCATTTCTGATAAACCAAGTGAATTTTGGACTCAAATGATTTTTCGCATTCACCAACCCAAACCGCTTCCCACTATTAACTGAAGAGCATTTATATAAGAGGAGCTGTGGTTTTTATCAGTTTCATAACCAGAGTTGAACTACATATGGTCCTTATGAGTAGGAGACACAGTTCTTTTTTTCTGGGCATGCTCAAGGTTCTTGCTGTATTGGAGACGCAGGAAAGAAGAGCTTGCTTCTTGCATTTAAACAGACTCTGTTCCATGGATGAGAACACTGGTCTAATTTCCCTTCAGAAATGGAGTTAAACCCCATGATCTGTGTCGTCCTACAAGCAAGTTTTCATTTCTGGTAAACCAAGTAAATTTTCGGCTCAAATGATTTTACACAGTTCTAGAACCCAACGCAATTATCCCTATTAACTAAGGAGCATTCATGTAAGAAGAGCTGTGGTTTGTATCAGTTTCATAAGCAGAGGTGGACTACATATGGTCCCTATGATTAGGAAACACTGTTCCTTTTTTCTTGGCATGCTCATGGTTCTTACTATATTGGAGACCCTGGACAGAAGAGGATGATTCATGCCTTAAAACAGAGCGTTTTTCAGGGTTGAGAATTCTGGTCTGAATTTTCCTTCAAAATCGGAGTTAAAGCCAAGGATCTGTGTCTTCCTACAAGCGAGAGTTCTTTTCTGGTAATCCCAGGGATTTTTGGGCTCAAATGATTTTTCGCAGTTCAGGAACTAAAACGCGATTCTCACTATTACCTAAAGAGGATTTATGCAAGAGGAGCTGTGGTTTGTATCAGTTTCATAAGCAGAGTTGATGTACATATGGTCCATAAGAGTAGGAAACACAGTTCTTTTTTTCAGGGCATGATCATGGTTCTTGATGTATATTAGCCTCTGGAAAGAAGAGCTTGCTTCTTGTGTTAAAGCAGAGTGTGTTTTAGGGATGAGAACTCTGGTCTGAATTTTCCTTCAGAAACGACGTTAAATCCCAGGATCCCTGTCTTCCTACAAGCAAGAGTTCAATTCAGGTAACCCCAGTGAATTTTGGGCTCAAATGATTAAACACAGTGCAGGAACCCAACTAGATTCTCACTATTAACTAAAGAGCTTTTAAGTAAGAGTTGCTTTGGTTTGTATCAGTTGCATAAGCAGAGTTGAACTACATATGGTCCGTATGAGTAGGAAACACAGTTCTTTTTTTTCAAGGCATGCTCATTGTTCTTGATATATTTTAGACTCTGGAAAGAAGAGCTTGCTTCATGCTTTAAATCAGAGTGTGTTTCATGGATGAGAACACTGGTCTGAATTTCCCTTCAGAAAAGGAGTTTAACCCCAGGGTCAGTGTCCTCCTACAAGCAAGGGTTCATTTCTGGTTAACCCAGGGAATTTTGGGCTCAAATGACTTTTCGCAGATCACGAAGCCAACGCTATTCTCACTAATAACTAAAGAGGATTTATGCAATTGGAGCTGTGGTTTGTATCAGTTTCATAAGCAGCGTTGAACTACATATTGTCCGTATAAGTAGGAAACAGAGTTCTTTTTTTCTGGGCATGCTCATGGTTCTTGCTGTATTGGAGCCACTGAAAAGAGGAGCTTGCCTCCAGCATGAAAACATCGTGTGTTTCATGGATGCGAACACTGGTCTGAATTTCCCTTCATAAATGACGTTTAATCCCAGGATCTGTGTCTTCCTACAAGCCAGAGTTCATTTCAAATAAATCCAGTGAATTTTGGGCTCAAATGATTTTACACAGTTTATGAACACAACGCGATTCTCTCTATTAACTAAAGAGCATTTATGTAAGAGGAGCTGTGGTTTGTTTCAGTTTTATAAGCAGAGTTGAATTACATATGGTCCTTATGGGTAGGAAACAAAGTTCTTTTTTCAGGGCATGCTCATGGTTCTTGCTGTATTGGAGACGATTGTAAGAAGAGCCTGCCTCTTGCATTAAAACAGAGTGTGTTTCATGGATGAGTACTCTCGTCTGAATTTCCCATCAGAAACGGAATTAAACCCCAGGATCTGTTTCTTCCTACAAGCAACAGTTCATTTCTGGTAAACCAAGTGACTTTTCAGTTCAAACGATTTTACACAGTTCTAAAACCCCACACTATTATCACTACTAACTAAAGAGCATTTATGTAAGAGGAGCTGTGGTCTGTATCAATTTCATTAGCAGAGTTGATCTACATATCGTCCATATGAGTAGGAAACACAGTTCTTTTATTCTGGGAATGCTCATGATTCTTGCTATAATGGAGACGCTGGAAAGAAGAGCTTGCTTCTTGCATTTAAACAGACTGTGTTTCATGGATGAGAACTCTGGTCTGAATTTCCCTTCAGAAACGGAGTTACACCCCAGGATCTGTGTCTTCCAACAAGCAACAGTTCATTTCTGGAAAACCCAGTGAATTTTGGGCTCAAATGATTTTACACAGTTCATGAACCAAACTCGATTCTCACTATGAAATAAAGAGCATTTATATAAGTGGAGCTGTGGTTTGTTTCAGTTTCATAAGCAGAGTTGAATTACATACGGTCCTTATAAGTAGGAAAAACAGTTCTTTTTTTCTGGGCATGCTCATGGTTCTTGCTGTATTTTAGACTCTGGAAAGAAGACGTTGCTTCTTGCATTAAAACAGATTGTGTTTCAGGGATGAGAACTATGGTCTGAATTTCCATTCAGAAACGGAGTTAAACCCCAGGATCTATATCTTCCTACAAGCAAGAGTTCATTTCTGGAAAATCAAGTGAATTTTGGGCTCGAAGCATTTTTCGCAGTTCACCATCCCAAACCGATTCCCACTATTAACTAAGGAGCATTTATGTAAGAGGAGCTGTGGTTTGTATCAGTTTTATAAGCAGAGTTGAACTACATATGGTCAGTATGAGTAGGAAACACAGTTCTTTTTGTCAGGGCATGCTCATAGTTCTTGTAGTATGAGAGAAGCTGGAAAAAGAGCTTGCTTCTTGCATTAAAACAGGGTGTGTTTCATGGATGAGTACTCTGTTCTAGATTTCCCAAGAGACGGAGTTAAACCCCATGATATGTGTCTTCCTACAAGCAAGAGTTCATTTCTGGTAAACCAAGTAAATTTTCAGCTCAAATGATTTTACACAGTTCTAGAACCCAACATTATTATCACTATTAACTAAAGAGCATTTATGTAAGAGGAGCTGTGGTCTGTATCATTAGCAGAGTTGAACTACATATGGTCCGTATGAGTAGGAAACACAGTTCTTTTTTTCAGGGTATGCTCATGGTTCTTGCTGTATTTTAGATTCTGGAAAAGACCTTGCTTCTTACGTTAAAACACATTGTGTTTCAGGGATGAGAATTTTGGTCTTAATTTCCCTTCAGAAGCAGAGTTAAACCCGAGGGTATGTGTCTTCCTACAAGTGAATTTTGGACTCAAATGATTTTTCGCAGTTCACCAACCCAAACCGATTCCAACTATTAACTAAAGAGCATTTATGTAAGCGGAGCTGTGGTTTGTTTCAGTTTCATAAGCAGAGTTGAATTGTATGGTCCTTATGAGTAGGAAAAACAGTTCTTTTATTCTGCGAATGCACATGATTCTTGCTGTATTGGAGAGGCTGGAAAGAAGAGCTTGCTTCTTGCATTAAAACAGGGTGTGTTTCATGGATGAGAACTCTGGTCTGAATTTCCCTTCAGAAACGGAGTTACACCCCAGGATCTGTGTCTTCCTACAAGCAAGAGTTCATTTCTGGAAAATCCAATGAATTTTGGGCTCAAATGGTTTTACACAGTTCATGAACCCAACGCGATTCTCACTATGAAATAAAGAGCATTTATATAAGTGGAGCTGTGGTTTGTTTCAGTTTCATAAGCAGAGTTGAATTACATATGGTCCTTATGAGTAGGAAAAACAGTTCTTTTTTTCTGGGCATGCTCATGGTTCTTGCTGTATTTTAGACTCTGGAAAGAAGACCTTGCTTCTTGCGTTAAAACAGATTGTGTTTCAGGGATGAGAACTATGGTCTGAATTTCCCTTCAGCAACGGAGTTAAACCCCAGGATCTATGTCTTCCTACAAGCAAGAGTTCAATTCTGGAAAACCAAGTGAATTTTGGGCTCACATGATTTTTCGCAGTTCACCAACCCAAACCGATTCCCACTATTAACTAAAGAGCATTTATATAAGAGGAGCTGTGGTTTGTATCAGTATTATAAGCAGAGTTGAACTACATATGGTCAGTATGAGTAGGAAACATAGTTCTTTTTTCTGGGCATGCTCAGGGTTCTTGCTGTTTTGGAGACGATGGAAAGAAGAGCCTGCCTCTTGCATTAAAACAGAGTGTGTTTCATGGATGAGTACTCTGGTCTGAATTTCCCATCAGAAACGGAGTTAAACCCCAGGATCTGTTTCTTCCTACAAGCAACAGTTCATTTATCATAAACCAAGTGACTTTTCAGCTCAAACGATTTTACACAGTTCTAAAACCCCACACTATTATCACTATTAACTAAAGAGCATTTATGTAAGAGGAGCTGTGGTCTGTATCAATTTCATTTGCAGAGTAGATCTACATATCGTCCGTATGAGTAGGAAACACAGTTCTTTTATTCTGGGAACGCTCATGATTCTTGCTGTATTGGAGACGCTGGAAAGTAGACCTTGCTTCTTGCATTTAAACAGAATGTGTTTCATGGATGAGAACTCTGGTCTGAATTTCCCTTCAGAAACGGAGTTACACCCCTGGATCTGTGTCTTCCTACAAGCAACAGTTCATTTCTGGAAAACCCAGTGAATTTTGGGCTCAAATGATTTTAAACAGTGCATGAACACAACGCGATTCTCTATATTAACTAAAGAGCATTTATGTAAGCGGAGCTGTGGTTTGTTTCAGTTTCATAAGCAGAGTTGAATTGTATGGTCCTTATGAGTAGGAAACACAGTTCTTTTATTATGCGAATGCTCATGATTCTTGCTGTATTGGAGACGCTGGAAAGAAGAGCTTGCTTCTTGCATTAAAACAGGGTGTGTTTCATGGATGAGAACTCTGGTCTGAATTTCCATTCAGAAACGGAGTTACACCCCAGGATCTGTGTCTTCCTATAAGCAAGAGTTCATTTCTGTAAAACCCAGTGAATTTTGGGCTCAAATGATTTTACACTGTTCATGAACCCAACGCGATTCTCACTATGAAATAAGGAGCATTTATAAAAGTGGAGCTGTGGTTTGTATCAGTTTCTTAAGCAGAGTTGAACGACATATGGTCCGTATGAGTAGGAAAAACAGTTCTTTTTTTCTGGGCATGCTCATGGTTCTTGCTGTATTTTAGACTCTGGAAAGAAGACCCTGTTTCTTGCGTTAAAACAGATTGTGTTTCAGGGATGAGAACTATGGTCTGAATTTCCCTTCAGCAACGGAGTTAAACCCCAGGATCTATGTCTTCCTACAAGCAAGAGTTCAATTCTGGAAAACCAAGTGAATTTTGGGCTCACATGATTTTTCGCAGTTCACCAACCCAAACTGATTCCCACTATTAACTAAAGAGCATTTATATAAGAGGAGCTGTGGTTTGTATCAGTATTATAAGCAGAGTTGAACTACATATGGTCAGTATGAGTAGGAAACATAGTTCTTTTTTCTGGGCATGCTCAGGGTTCTTGCTGTTTTGGAGACGATGGAAAGAAGAGCCTGCCTCTTGCATTAAAACAGAGTGTGTTTCATGGATGAGTACTCTGGTCTGAATTTCCCATCAGAAACGGAGTTAAACCCCAGGATCTGTTTCTTCCTACAAGCAACAGTTCATTTCTCATAAACCAAGTGACTTTTCAGCTCAAACGATTTTACACAGTTCTAAAACCCCACACTATTATCACTATTAACTAAAGAGCATTTATGTAAGAGGAGCTGTGGTCTGTATCAATTTTATTAGCAGAGTAGATCTACATATCGTCCGTATGAGTAGGAAACACAGTTCTTTTATTCTGGGAACGCTCATGATTCTTGCTGTATTGGAGACGCTGGAAAGTAGACCTTGCTTCTTGCATTTAAACAGAATGTGTTTCATGGATGAGAACTCTGGTCTGAATTTCCCTTCAGAAACGGAGTTACACCCCTGGATCTGTGTCTTCCTACAAGCAACAGTTCATTTCTGGAAAACCCAGTGAATTTTGGTCTCAAATGATTTTAAACAGTGCATGAACACAACGCGATTCTCTATATTAACTAAAGAGCATTTATGTAAGCGGAGCTGTGGTTTGTTTCAGTTTCATAAGCAGAGTTGAATTGTATGGTCCTTATGAGTAGGAAACACAGTTCTTTTATTATGCGAATGCTCATGATTCTTGCTGTATTGGAGACGCTGGAAAGAAGAGCTTGCTTCTTGCATTAAAACAGGGTGTGTTTCATGGATGAGAACTCTGGTCTGAATTTCCATTCAGAAACGGAGTTACACCCCAGGATCTGTGTCTTCCTATAAGCAAGAGTTCATTTCTGTAAAACCCAGTGAATTTTGGGCTCAAATGATTTTACACTGTTCATGAACCCAACGCGATTCTCACTATGAAATAAGGAGCATTTATAAAAGTGGAGCTGTGGTTTGTATCAGTTTCTTAAGCAGAGTTGAACGACATATGGTCCGTATGAGTAGGAAAAACAGTTCTTTTTTTCTGGGCATGCTCATGGTTCTTGCTGTATTTTAGACTCTGGAAAGAAGACCCTGTTTCTTGCGTTAAAACAGATTGTGTTTCAGGGATGAGAACTATGGTCTGAACTTCCCTTCAGAAACGGAGTTAAACCCCAGGATCTATGTCTTCCTACAAGCAAGAGTTCATTTCTGGAAAACCAAGTGAATTTTGGGCTCACATGATTTTTCGCAGTTCACCAAGCCAAACCGATTCGAACTATTAACTAAAGAGCATTTATATAAGAGGAGCTGTCGTTTGTATCAGTTTTATAAGCAGAGTTGAACTACGTATGGTCAGTATGAGTAGGAAACACAGTTCTTTTTTCTGGGCATGCTCAGGGTTCTTGCTGTTTTGGAGACGATGGAAAGAAGAGTCTCCCTCTTGCATTAAAACAGAGTATCTTTCATGGATGAGTACTCTGGTCTGAATTTCCCATCAGAAACGGAGTTAAACCCCTGCATCTGTGTCTTCCTACAAGCAACAGTTCATTTCTCATAAACCAAGTGACTTTTCAGCTCAAACGATTTTACACAGTTCTAAAACCCCACACTATTATGACTATTAACTAAAGAGCATTATGTAAGCGGAGCTGTGGTTTGTTTCAGTTTCATAAGCAGAGTTGAATTGTTTGGTCCTTATGAGTAGGAAACACAGTTCTTTTATTCTGGGAATGCTCATGATTCTTGCTGTATTGGAGACGCTGGAAAGAAGAGCTTGCTTCTTGCATTAAAACAGGGTGTGTTTCATAGATGAGAACTCTGGTCTGAATTTCCCTTCAGAAACGGAGTTACACCCCAGGATCTGTGTCTTCCTACAAGCAAGAGTTCATTTCTGGAAAACCCAATGAATTTTGGGCTCAAATGATTTTACACTGTTCATGAACCCAACGCGATTCTCACTATGAAATAAAGAGCATTTATATAAGTGGAGCTGTGGTTTGTTTCAGTTTCATAAGCAGAGTTGAATTACATATGGTCCTTATGAGTAGGAAAAACAGTTCTTTTTTTCTGGGCATGCTCATGGTTCTTGCTGTATTTTAGACTCTGGAAAGAAGACCTTGTTTCTTGCGTTAAAACAGATTGTGTTTCAGGGATGAGAACTATGGTCTGAAATTCCCTTCAGAAACGGAGTTAAACCCCAGGATCTGTTTCTTCCTACAAGCAACAGTTCATTTCTCATAAACCAAGTTCTTTTCAGCTCAAACGATTTTACACAGTTCTAAAACCCCACACTATTATCACTATTAACTAAAGAGCATTTATGTAAGAGGAGCTGTGGTCTGTATCAATTTCATTAGCAGAGTTGATCTACATATCGTCCATATGAGTAGGAAACACAGTTCTTTTATTCTGGGAATGCTCATGATTCTTGCTGTATTGGAGACGCTGGAAAGTAGACCTTGCTTCTTGCATTTAAACAGAATGTGTTTCATGGATGAGAACTCTGGTCTGAATTTCCCTTCAGAAACGGAGTTACACCCCTGGATCTGTGTCTTCTTACAAGCAACAGTTCATTTCTGGAAAACCCAGTGAATTTTGGGCTCAAATGATTTTACACAGTTCATGAATACAATGCGATTCTCTGTATTAACTAAAGAGCATTTATGTAAGCGGAGCTGTGGTTTGTTTCAGTTTCATAAGCAGAGTTGAATTGTATGGTCCTTATGAGTAGGAAACACAGTTCTTTTATTCTGGGAATGCTCATGATTCTTGCTGTATTGGAGACGCTGGAAAGAAGAGCTTGCTTCTTGCATTAAAACAGGGTGTGTTTCATGGATGAGAACTCTGGTCTGAATTTCCCTTCAGAAACGGAGTTACACCCCAGGATCTGTGTCTTCCTACAAGCAAGAGTTCATTTCTGGAAAACCCAATGAATTTTGGGCTCAAATGATTTTACACTGTTCATGAACCCAACGCGATTCTCACTATGAAATAAAGAGCATTTATATAAGCGGAGCTGTGGTTTGTTTCAGTTTCATAAGTAGAGTTGAATTGTATGGTCCTTATGAGTAGGAAACACAGTTCTTTTATTCTGGGAATGCTCATGATTCTTGCTGTATTGGAGACGCTGGAAAGAAGAGATTGCTTCTTGCATTAAAACAGGGTGTGTTTCATGGATGAGAACTCTGGTCTGAATTTCTCTTCAGAAACGGAGTTACACCCCAGGATCTGTGTCTTCCTACAAGCAAGAGTTCATTTCTGGAAAACCCAATGAATTTTGGGCTCAATTGATTTTACACAGTTCATGAAACCAACGCGATTCTCACTATGAAATAAAGTGCATTTACATAAGTGGAGCTGTGGTTTGTTTCAGTTTCATAAGCCGAGTTGAATTACATATGGTCCTTATGAGTAGGAAAAACAGTTCTTTTTTTCTGGGCATGCTCATGGTTCTTGCTGTATTTTAGACTCTGGAAAGAAGACCTTGTTTCTTGCGTTAAAACAGATTGTGTTTCAGGGATGAGAACTATGGTCTGAACTTCCCTTCAGAAACAGAGTTAAACCCCAGGATCTATGTCTTCCTACAAGCAAGAGTTCATTTCTGGAAAACCAAGTGAATTTTGGGCTCACATGATTTTTCACAGTTCACCAACCCAAACCGATTCGAACTATTAACTAAAGAGCATTTATATAAGAGGAGCTGTGGTTTGTATCAGTTTTATAAGCAGAGTTGAACTACATATGGTCAGTATGAGTAGGAAACACAGTTCTTTTTTCTGGGCATGCTCAGGGTTCTTGCTGTTTTGGAGACGATGGAAAGAAGAGCCTGCCTCTTGCATTAAAACAGAGTGTGTTTCATGGATGAGTACTCTGGTCTGAATTTCCCTTCAGAAACGGAGTTACACCCCTGGATCTGTGTCTTCCTACATCAACAGTTCATTTCTGGAAAACCCAGTGAATTTTGGCCTCAAATGATTTTACACAGTTCATGAACACAACGCGATTCTCTGTATTAACTAAAGAGCATTTATGTAAGCGGAGCTGTGGTTTGTTTCAGTTTCATAAGCAGAGTTGAATTGTATGGTCCTTATGAGTAGGAAACACAGTTCTTTTATTCTGGGAATGCTCATGATTCTTGCTGTATTGGAGACGCTGGAAAGAAGAGCTTGCTTCTTGCATTAAAACAGGGTGTGTTTCATGGATGAGAACTCTGTTCTGAATTTCCCTTCAGAAACGGAGTTACACCCCAGGTTCTGTGTCTTCCTATAAGCAAGAGTTGATTTCTGTAAAACCCAGTGAATTTTGGGCTCAAATGATTTTACACAGTTCATGAACCCAACGCGATTCTCACTATGAAATAAAGAGCATTTATATAAGTGGAGCTGTGGTTTGTATCAGTTTCTTAAGCAGAGTTGAACGACATATGGTCTGTATGAGTAGGAAAAACAGTTCTTTTTTTCTGGGCATGCTCATGGTTCTTGCTGTATTTTAGACTCTGGAAAGAAGACCTTGCTTCTTGCGTTAAAACAGATTGTGTTTCAGGGATGAGAACTATGGTCTGAATTTCCCTTCAGAAACGGAGTTAAACCCCAGGATCTGTGTCTTCCTACAAGCAAGAGTTCATTTCTGGAAAATCAAGTGAATTTTGGTCTCACATGATTTTTCGCAGTTCACCAACCCAAACCGATTCCCACTATTAACTAAAGAGCATTTATATAAGAGGAGCTGTGGTTTGTATCAGTTTTATAAGCAGAGATGAACTACATATGGTCAGTATGAGTAGGAAACACAGTTCTTTTTTCTGGGCATGCTCAGGGTTCTTGCTGTTTTGGAGACGATGGAAAGAAGAGCCTGCCTCTTGCATTAAAACAGAGTGTGTTTCATGGATGAGTACTCTGCTCTGAATTGCCCATCAGAAACGGAGTTAAACCCCAGGATCTGTTTCTTCCTACAAGCAACAGTTCATTTCTCATAAACCAAGTGACTTTTCAGCTCAAACGATTTTACACAGTTCTAAAACCCCACACTATTATCACTATTAACTAAAGAGCATTTATGTAAGTGGAGCTGTGGTCTGTATCAATTTCATTAGCAGAGTTGATCTACATATCGACCGTATGAGTAGGAAACACAGTTCTTTTATTCTGGGAATGCTCATGATTCTTGCTGTATTGGAGACGCTGGAAAGTAGACCTTGCTTCTTGCATTTAAACAGAATGTGTTTCATGGATGAGAACTCTGGTCTGAATTTCCCTTCAGAAACGGAGTTACACCCCTGGATCTGTGTCTTCCTACAAGCAACAGTTCATTTCTGGAAAACCCAGTGAATTTTGGGCTCAAATGATTTTAAACAGTACATGAACACAACGCGATTCTCTGTATTAACTAAAGAGCATTTATGTAAGCGGAGCTGTGGTTTGTTTCAGTTTCATAAGCAGAGTTGAATTGTATGGTCCTTATGAGTAGGAAACACAGTTCTTTTATTCTGGGAATGCTCATGATACTTGCTGTATTAGAGACGCTGGAAAGAAGAGATTGCTTCTTGCATTAAAACAGGGTGTGTTTCATGGATGAGAATTCTGGTCTGAATTTCCCTTCAGAAACGTAGTTACACCCCAGGATCTGTGTCTTCCTATAAGCAAGAGTTCATTTATGGAAAACCCAATGAATTTTGGGCTCAAATGATTTTACACAGTACATGAACCCAACGCGATTCTCACTATGAAATAAGGAGCATTTATATAAGTGGAGCTGTGGTTTGTTTCAGTTTCATTAGCAGAGTTGAATTACATATGGTCCCTATGAGTAGGAAAAACAGTTCTTTTTTTCTGGGCATGCTCATGGATCTTGCTGTATTTTAGACTCTGGAAAGAAGACCTTGCTTCTTGCGTTAAAACAGATTGTGTTTCAGGGATGAGAACTATGGTCTGAATTTCCCTTCAGAAACGGAGTTAAACCCCAGGATCTATGTCTTCCTACAAGCAAGAGTTCATTGCTGGAAAACCAAGTGAATTTTGGGCTCACATGATTTTTCGCAGTTCACCAACCCAAACCGATTCCCACTATTAACTAAAGAGCATTTATATAAGAGGAGCTGTGGTTTGTATCAGTTTTATAAGCAGAGTTGAACTACATATGGTCAGTATGAGTAGGAAACACAGTTCTTTTTTCTGGGCATGCTCAGGGTTCTTGCTGTTTTGGAGACGATGGAAAGAAGAGCCTGCCTCTTGCATTAAAACAGAGTGTGTTTCATGGATGAGTACTCTGCTCTGAATTGCCCATCAGAAACGGAGTTAAACCCCAGGATCTGTTTCTTCCTACAAGCAACAGTTCATTTCTCATAAACCAAGTGACTTTTCAGCTCAAACGATTTTACACAGTTCTAAAACCCCACACTATTATCACTATTAACTAAAGAGCATTTATGTAAGAGGAGCTGTTGTCTGTATCAATTTCATTAGCAGAGTTGATCTACATATCGTCCATATGAGTAGGAAACACAGTTCTTTTATTCTGGTAATGCTCATGATTCTTGCTGTATTGGAGACGCTGGAAAGTAGACCTTGCTTCTTGCATTTAAACAGAATGTGTTTCATGGATGAGAACTCTGGTCTGAATTTCCCTTCAGAAACGGAGTTACACCCCTGGATCTGTGTCTTCCTACAAGCAACAGTTCATTTCTGGAAAACCCAGTGAATTTTGGGCTCAAATGATTTTAAACAGTACATGAACACAACGCGATTCTCTGTATTAACTAAAGAGCATTTATGTAAGAGGGGCTGTGGTTTGTTTCAGTTTCATAAGCAGAGTTGAATTACATATGGTCCTTATGAGTAGGAAAAACAGTTATTTTTTTTTAGGCCATGCTCATGGTTCTTGCTGTATTTTAGATTCCTGAAAGAAGACCTTGCTTCTTACGTTAAAACAGATTGTTTCAGGGATGAGAATTCTGGTCTGAATTTCCCTTCAGTAACGGAGTTAAACCCCAGGATCTGTGTCTTCCTACAAGCAAGAGTTCAATTCTGGAAAACCCAGTGAATATTGGGCTCAAATAATAGTACACAGTTCATGAACCCAATGCGATTCTCACTATTAACTAAAGAGCATTTACGTAGAGGAGCTGTGGTTTGTTTCAGTTTCATAAGCAGAGTTGAATTACATATGGTCCTTATGAGTAGGAAACACAGTTCTTTATTTCAGGGCATGCTCATGGTTCTTGCTGTTCATTAGATTCTGGAAAGAAGAACTTGCATCTTGCGTTAAAACAGATTGTGTTTCAGGAATGAGAATTCTGGTCTAAATTGCCCTTCAGAAACAGAGTTAAACCCCATGATCTGTGTCTTCCTACAAGCAAGAGTTCATTTCTTGTAAACCAAGTGAATTTTCGGCTCAAAGGTTTTTGCACAGTTCTAGAAACCAACGCAATTATCACTATTAACTAAAGAGGGTTTATGTAAGAGGAGTTGAGGTCTGCATAAGTTTCATAAGCAGAGATGAACTACATATGGTCTGTATGAGTAGGAAACACAGTTCTTTTATCTGGGCATGCTCATGGTTCTTACTGTATTGTAGACGCTGGAAAGAAGAGGATGATTCATGCCATAAAACAGAGAGTTTTTCAGGGATGAGAATTCTGGTCTGAATTTCCCTTCAGAAACCAAGTTAAACCCCAGGATATGTGTCTTCCTCCAAGCAACAGTTCATTTCTGGAAAACCCAGTGAATTTTGGGCTCAAATGATTTTACACAGTTCATGAATCCAACACGATTCTCACTATTAACTAAATAGCATGTATGTAAGAGGAGCTGTGGTTTGTTTCAGTTTCATAAGCAGAGTTGAATTACATATGGTCCTTATCAGTAGGAAGCCCAGTTATTTTTTTCAGGCCATGCTCATGGTTTTTGCTGTATTTTAGACTCTGGAAAGAAGACCTTGCTTCTTACGTTAAAACAGATTGTGATTCAGGGATGAGAATTCCCGTCTGAATTTCCCTTCAGAAACGGAGTTAAACCCCAGGATCTGTGTCTTCCTACAAGCAAGAGTTGAATTCTGGTAAACCCAGTGAATTTTTGGCTCAAATGATTTTACACAGTTCATGAACCCAACGCGATTCTCACTATTAACTAAGGAGCATTTATGTAAGAGGAGCTGTGGTTTGTATCAGTTTCATAAGCAGAGTTGAACTACATATGGATCGTATGAGTACGAAACACTGTTCTTTTTTTCAGGGCATGCACATGGTTCTTGCTATATATTAGACTCTGGAAAGAAGAGCTTGCTTCTTACGTTAAAACAGATTGTGATTCAGGGATGAGAATTCCCGTCTGAATTTCCCTTCAGAAACGGAGTTAAACCCCAGGATCTGTGTCTTCCTACAAGCAAGAGTTGAATTCTGGTAAACCCAGTGAATTTTTGGCTCAAATGATTTTACACAGTTCATGAACCCAACGCGATTCTCACTATTAACTAAGGAGCATTTATGTAAGAGGAGCTGTGGTTTGTATCAGTTTCATAAGCAGAGTTGAACTACATATGGATCGTATGAGTACGAAACACTGTTCTTTTTTTCAGGGCATGCACATGGTTCTTGCTATATATTAGACTCTGGAAAGAAGAGCTTGCTTCTTGCGTTAAAACAGATAGGGTTCCAGGGATGAGAACTCTGGTCTGTTTTTCCCTTCAGTAACGGAGTTAAACACCAGGATCTGTGTCTTCCTACAATCAAGAGTTCATTTCAGGTAAACCCAGTGACTTTTGGGCTCAAATGATTTTACACAGTTCATGATCCCAACGCGATTCTCACTATTAACTAAGGAGCATTTATGTAAGAGGAGCTGTGGTTTGTATCAGTTTCATAAGCAGAGTTGAACTACATATTGTCAGTATGAGTAGGAAACACAGTTCTTTTAATCTGCGCATGCTCATGGTTCTTGCTGTATTGGAGTTACTGGAAAGAAGAGCTTGCTTCTTGCATTTAAACAGAATGTGTTTCATGGATGAGAACTCTGGTCTGAATTTCCCTTCAGAAACTGAGTTAAACCCCATGATCTGTGTCTTCCTACAAGCAAGAGTTCATTTCTGGTAAACCAAGTGATTTTTTCGGCTCAAAGGTATTTACAGTTCTAGAAACCAACGCGATTATCACTATTAACTAAAGAGGATTTATGTAAGAGGAGTTGTGGTCTGCATAAGTTTCATAAGCCGAGTTGAACTACATATGGTCTGTATGAGTAGGAAACACAGTTCTTTTAATCTGGGCATGCTCATGGTTCTTGCTGTATTGGAGTCGCTGGAAAGAAGAGGAGGATTCTTGCCTTAAAACATAGTGTGTTTCATGGATGAGAACTCTGGTCTGAATTTCGCTTCAGTAACGGTGTTAAACTCCATGATCTGTGTCTTCCTACAAGCAAGAGTTCATTTCTGGTAAACCAAGTGAATTTTCGGCTCAAAGGTTTTTGCACAGTTCTAGAAACCAACGCGATTATCACTATTAACTAAAGAGGATTTATGTAAGAGGAGTTGTGGTCTTCATAAGTTTCATAAGCCGAGTTGAACTACATATGGTCTATATGAGTAGGAAACACAGTTCTTTTTTCTGGGCATGCTCATTGTTCTTACTGTATTGGAGATGCTGGAAAGAAGAGGAAGATTCATGCCATAAAACAGAGAGTTTTTCAGGGATGAGAATTCTGGTCTGAATTTTCCTTCAGAAACCAAGTTAAACCCCATGATCTGTGTCTTCCTACAAGCAAGAGTTCATTTCGGGTAAACCAAGTGAATTATCCGCTCAAATGATTTTACACAGATCTAGAACCCAACACGATTATCACTATTAACTGAAGAGCATTTATGTAAGAGGAGCTGTGGTCTGTATCAGTTTCATTAGCAGAGTTGAACTACATAGGGTCCGTATGAGTAGGAAACACAGTTCTTTTATTCTGGGAATGATCATGATTCTTGCTGTATTGCAGACACTGGAAAGAAGAGCTTGCTTCTTGCATTTAAACAAATGTGTTTCATGGATGAGAACTCTGGTCTGAATTTCTCTTCAGAAACGGAGTTACACCAGAGGATCTGTGTCTTCCTACAAGCAAGAGTTCATTTCTGGAAAACCCAGTGAATTGTGGGCTCAAATGATTTTACACAGTTCATGAACCCAACGTGATTCTCACTATTAACTAAAGAGCATTTATGTAAGAGGGGCTGTGGTTTGTGTCAGTTTCATAAGCAGAGTTGAATTACATATGGTACTTATGAGTAGGAAACACAGTTCTTTTTTTCTGGGCATGCTCATTATTCTTGCTGTATTGGAGACGCTGGAAAGAAGAGCTTGCTTCTTGCGTTAAATAAGAGTGTGTTTCCTGGATGAGAACACTGGTCTGAATTTCCCTTCAGAAATCATGTTAAACGCCAGGATCTGTATTTTCCTACAAGCAAGAGTTCATTCCTGGTAAACAAAGTGAATATTGGGCTCAAATTATTTTACACAGTTCCAAATCCCAATGCGATTCTCACTATTAACTAAAGAGCATTTATATAAGAGGAGATGTGGATTGTACCAGTTTCATAAGCAGAGTTGAACTACATATGGATCGTATGAGTAGGAAACACAGTTCTTTAATCTGGGCATGCTCATGGTTCTTGCTGTATTGGAGTCGCTGGAAAGAAGAGCTTGCTTTTTGCATTTAAACAGAATGTGTTTCATGGATGAGAACTCTGGTCTGAATTTCGCTTCAGTAACAGTGTTAAACTCCATGATCTCTCTTCCTACAAGCAAGAGTTCATTTCTGGAAAACCCAATGAATTTTGGGCTCAATTGATTTTACACAGTTCATGAAACCAACGCGATTCTCACTATGAAATAAAGTGCATTTACATAAGTGGAGCTGTGGTTTGTTTCAGTTTCATAAGCAGAGTTGAATTACATATGGTCCTTATGAGTAGGAAAAACAGTTCTTTTTTTCTGGGCATGCTCATGGTTCTTGCTGTATTTTAGACTCTGGAAAGAAGACCTTGTTTCTTGCGTTAAAACAGATTGTGTTTCAGGGATGAGAACTATGGTCTGAACTTCCCTTCAGAAACAGAGTTAAACCCCAGGATCTATGTCTTCCTACAAGCAAGAGTTCATTTCTGGAAAACCAAGTGAATTTTGGGCTCACATGATTTTTCACAGTTCACCAACCCAAACCGATTCGAACTATTAACTAAAGAGCATTTATATAAGAGGAGCTGTGGTTTGTATCAGTTTTATAAGCAGAGTTGAACTACATATGGTCAGTATGAGTAGGAAACACAGTTCTTTTTTCTGGGCATGCTCAGGGTTCTTGCTGTTTTGGAGACGATGGAAAGAAGAGCCTGCCTCTTGCATTAAAACAGAGTGTGTTTCATGGATGAGTACTCTGGTCTGAATTTCCCTTCAGAAACGGAGTTACACCCCTGGATCTGTGTCTTCCTACATCAACAGTTCATTTCTGGAAAACCCAGTGAATTTTGGCCTCAAATGATTTTACACAGTTCATGAACACAACGCGATTCTCTGTATTAACTAAAGAGCATTTATGTAAGCGGAGCTGTGGTTTGTTTCAGTTTCATAAGCAGAGTTGAATTGTATGGTCCTTATGAGTAGGAAACACAGTTCTTTTATTCTGGGAATGCTCATGATTCTTGCTGTATTGGAGACGCTGGAAAGAAGAGCTTGCTTCTTGCATTAAAACAGGGTGTGTTTCATGGATGAGAACTCTGTTCTGAATTTCCCTTCAGAAACGGAGTTACACCCCAGGTTCTGTGTCTTCCTATAAGCAAGAGTTGATTTCTGTAAAACCCAGTGAATTTTGGGCTCAAATGATTTTACACAGTTCATGAACCCAACGCGATTCTCACTATGAAATAAAGAGCATTTATATAAGTGGAGCTGTGGTTTGTATCAGTTTCTTAAGCAGAGTTGAACGACATATGGTCTGTATGAGTAGGAAAAACAGTTCTTTTTTTCTGGGCATGCTCATGGTTCTTGCTGTATTTTAGACTCTGGAAAGAAGACCTTGCTTCTTGCGTTAAAACAGATTGTGTTTCAGGGATGAGAACTATGGTCTGAATTTCCCTTCAGAAACGGAGTTAAACCCCAGGATCTGTGTCTTCCTACAAGCAAGAGTTCATTTCTGGAAAACCAAGTGAATTTTGGGCTCACATGATTTTTCGCAGTTCACCAACCCAAACCGATTCCCACTATTAACTAAAGAGCATTTTTGTAAGAGGAGCTGTGGTTTGTATCAGTTTCATAAGCAGAGTTGAACTACATATCGTCCGTATGAATAGGAAATACAGTTCATTTTGTCAGGCCATGCTCATAGTTCTTGCTGTATTTTAGATTCTGGAAAAGACCTTGCTTCTTACGTTAAAACAGATTGTGTTTCAGGGATGAGAATTTTGTTCTTAATTTCCCTTCAGAAGCAGAGTTAAACCCGAGGGTATGTGTCTTCCTACAAGCAAGAGTTCATTTCTGTTAAACCAAGTGAATTTTTGGCTCAAATGATTTTTCGCAGTTCACCAACCCAAACCGATTCCAACTATTAACTAAAGAGCATTTATGTAAGAGGAGCTGTGGTTTGTATCAGTTTCATAAGCAGAGTTGAACTACATATGGTCCGTATGAGTAGGAAACACAGTTCTTTTAATGGGCATGCTCAGGGTTCTTGCTGTTTTGGAGACGATGGAAAGAAGAGCCTGCCTCTTGCATTAAAACAGAGTGTGTTTCATGGATGCGTACTCTGGTCTGAATTTCCCATCAGAAACGGAGTTAAACCCCAGGATCTGTTTCTTCCTACAAGCAACAGTTCATTTCTGGTAAACCAAGTGACTTTTCAGCTCAAACGATTTTACACAGTTCTAAAACCCCACACTATTATCACTAATAACTAAAGAGCATTTATGTAAGAGGAGCTGTGGTCTGTATCAATTTCATTAGCAGAGTTGATCTACATATCGTCCGTATGAGTAGGAAACACAGTTCTTTTATTCTGGGAATGCTCATGATTCTTGCTGTATTGGAGACGCTGGAAAGTAGACCTTGCTTCTTGCATTTAAACAGAATGTGTTTCATGGATGAGAACTCTGGTCTGAATTTCCCTTCAGAAACGGAGTTACACCCCTGGATCTGTGTCTTCCGATAAGCAACAGTTCATTTCTGGAAAACCCAGTGAATTTTGGGCTCAAATGATTTTACACAGTTCATGAACACAACGCGATTCTCTGTATTAACTAAAGAGCATTTATGTAAGCGGAGCTGTGGTTTGTTTCAGTTTCATAAGCAGAGTTGAATTGTATGGTCCTTATGAGTAGGAAACACAGTTCTTTTTTTCTGGGCATGCTCATGGTTCTTGCTGTATTTTAGACTCTGGAAAGAAGACCTTGTTTCTTGCGTTAAAACAGATTGTGTTTCAGGGATGAGAACTATGGTCTGAACTTCCCTTCAGAAACGGAGTTAAACCCCAGGATCTATGTCTTCCTACAAGCAAGAGTTCATTTCTGGAAAATCAAGTGAATTTTGGTCTCACATGATTTTTCGCAGTTCACCAACCCAAACCGATTCCCACTATTAACTAAAGATCATTTATATAAGAGGAGCTGTGGTTTGTATCAGTTTTATAAGCAGAGATGAACTACATATGGTCAGTGTGAGTAGGAAACACAGTTCTTTTTTCTGGGCATGCTCAGGGTTCTTGCTGTTTTGGAGACGATGGAAAGAAGAGCCTGCCTCTTGCATTAAAACAGAGTGTGTTTCATGGATGAGTACTCTGCTCTGAATTGCCCATCAGAAACGGAGTTAAACCCCAGGATCTGTTTCTTCCTACAAGCAACAGTTCATTTCTCATAAACCAAGTGACTTTTCAGCTCAAACGATTTTACACAGTTCTAAAACCCCACACTATTATCACTATTAACTAAAGAGCATTTATGTAAGTGGAGCTGTGGTCTGTATCAATTTCATTAGCAGAGTTGATCTACATATCGACCGTATGAGTAGGAAACACAGTTCTTTTATTCTGGGAATGCTCATGATTCTTGCTGTATTGGAGACGCTGGAAAGTAGACCTTGCTTCTTGCATTTAAACAGAATGTGTTTCATGGATGAGAACTCTGGTCTGAATTTCCCTTCAGAAACGGAGTTACACCCCTGGATCTGTGTCTTCCTACAAGCAACAGTTCATTTCTGGAAAACCCAGTGAATTTTGGGCTCAAATGATTTTAAACAGTACATGAACACAACGCGATTCTCTGTATTAACTAAAGAGCATTTATGTAAGTGGAGCTGTGGTTTGTTTCAGTTTCATAAGCAGAGTTGAATTGTATGGTCCTTATGAGTAGGAAACACAGTTCTTTTATTCTGGGAATGCTCATGATACTTGCTGTATTAGAGACGCTGGAAAGAAGAGATTGCTTCTTGCATTAAAACAGGGTGTGTTTCATGGATGAGAATTCTGGTCTGAATTTCCCTTCAGAAACGTAGTTACACCCCAGGATCTGTGTCTTCCTATAAGCAAGAGTTCATTTCTGGAAAACCCAATGAATTTTGGGCTCAAATGATTTTACACAGTACATGAACCCAACGCGATTCTCACTATGAAATAAGGAGCATTTATATAAGTGGAGCTGTGGTTTGTTTCAGTTTCATTAGCAGAGTTGAATTACATATGGTCCCTATGAGTAGGAAAAACAGTTCTTTTTTTCTGGGCATGCTCATGGATCTTGCTGTATTTTAGACTCTGGAAAGAAGACCTTGCTTCTTGCGTTAAAACAGATTGTGTTTCAGGGATGAGAACTATGGTCTGAATTTCCCTTCAGAAACGGAGTTAAACCCCAGGATCTATGTCTTCCTACAAGCAAGAGTTCATTGCTGGAAAACCAAGTGAATTTTGGGCTCACATGATTTTTCGCAGTTCACCAACCCAAACCGATTCCCACTATTAACTAAAGAGCATTTATATAAGAGGAGCTGTGGTTTGTATCAGTTTTATAAGCAGAGTTGAACTACATATGGTCAGTATGAGTAGGAAACACAGTTCTTTTTTCTGGGCATGCTCAGGGTTCTTGCTGTTTTGTAGACGATGGAAAGAAGAGCCTGCCTCTTGCATTAAAACAGAGTGTGTTTCATGGATGAGTACTCTGCTCTGAATTGCCCATCAGAAACGGAGTTAAACCCCAGGATCTGTTTCTTCCTACAAGCAACAGTTCATTTCTCATAAACCAAGTGACTTTTCAGCTCAAACGATTTTACACAGTTCTAAAACCCCACACTATTATCACTATTAACTAAAGAGCATTTATGTAAGAGGAGCTGTTGTCTGTATCAATTTCATTTGCAGAGTTGATCTACATATCGTCCATATGAGTAGGAAACACAGTTCTTTTATTCTGGTAATGCTCATGATTCTTGCTGTATTGGAGACGCTGGAAAGTAGACCTTGCTTCTTGCATTTAAACAGAATGTGTTTCATGGATGAGAACTCTGGTCTGAATTTCCCTTCAGAAACGGAGTTACACCCCTGGATCTGTGTCTTCCTACAAGCAACAGTTCATTTCTGGAAAACCCAGTGAATTTTGGGCTCAAATGATTTTACACAGTTCATGAACACAATGCGATTCTCTGTATTAACTAAAGAGCATTTATGTAAGCGGAGCTGTGGTTTGTTTCAGTTTCATAAGCAGAGTTGAATTATATGGTCCTTATGAGTAGGAAACACAGTTCTTTTATTCTGGGAATGCTCATGATTCTTGCTGTATTGGAGACGCTGGAAAGAAGAGATTGCTTCTTGCATTAAAACAGGGTGTGTTTCATGGATGAGAACTCTGGTCTGAATTTCCATTCAGAAACGGAGTTACACCCCAGGATCTGTGTCTTCCTACAAGCAAGAGTTGATTTCTGTAAAACCCAGTGAATTTTGGGCTCAAATGATTTTACACAGTTCATGAACCCAACGAGATTCTCACTATGAAATAAAGAGCATTTATAAAAGTGGAGCTGTGGTTTGTATCAGTTTCTTAAGCAGAGTTGAACGACAAATGGTCCGTATAAGTAGGAAACACAGTTCTTTTATTCTGGGAATGCTCATGATTCTTGCTGTATTTTAAATTCTGGAAAGAAGACCTTGCTTCTTACGTTAAAACAAATTGTGTTTCAGGAATGAGAATTCTGGTCTGAATTTCCCTTCAGAAACGGAGTTTCACTCCAGGATCTCTGTCTTCCTACAAGCAAGAGTTCATTTCTGGAAAATCCAGTGAATTTTGGGCTCAAATGATTTTACACAGTTCATGAACACAACGCGATTCTCACTATGAAATAAAGAGCATTTATATAAGTGGAGCTGTGGTTTGTTTCAGTTTCATAAGCAGAGTTGAATTACATATGGTCCTTATGAGTAGGAAAAACAGTTCTTTTTTTCTGGGCATGCTCATGGTTCTTGCTGTATTTTAGACTCTGGAAAGAAGACCTTGTTTCTTGCGTTAAAACAGATTGTGTTTCAGGGATGAGAACTATGGTCTGAACTTCCCTTCAGAAACGCAGTTAAACCCCAGGATCTATGTCTTCCTACAAGCAAGAGTTCATTTCGGGAAAACCAAGTGAATTTTGGGCTCACATGATTTTTCGCAGTTCACCAACCCAAACCGATTCGAACTATTAACTAAAGAGCATTTATATAAGAGGAGCTGTGGTTTGTATCAGTTTTATAAGCAGAGTTGAACTACATATGGTCAGTATGAGTAGGAAACACAGTTCTTTTTTCTGGGCATGCTCAGGGTTCTTGCTGTTTTGGAGACGATGGAAAGAAGAGTCTGCCTCTTGCATTAAAACAGAGTATCTTTCATGGATGAGTACTCTGGTCTGAATTTCCCATCAGAAACCGAGTTAAACCCCAGGATCTGTTTCTTCCTACAAGCAACAGTTCATTTCTCATAAACCAAGTGACTTTTCAGCTCAAACGATTTTACACAGTTCCAAAACCCCACACTATTATGACTATTAACTAAAGAGCATTATGTAAGCGGAGCTGTGGTTTGTTTCAGTTTCATAAGCAGAGTTGAATTGTATGGTCCTTATGAGTAGGAAACACAGTTCTTTTATTCTGGGAATGCTCATGATTCTTGCTGTATTGGAGACGCTGGAAAGAAGAGCTTGCTTCTTGCATTAAAACAGGGTGTGTTTCATGGATGAGAACTCTGGTCTGAATTTCCCTTCAGAAACGGAGTTACACCCCAGGATCTGTGTCTTCCTACAAGCAAGCGTTCATTTCTGGAAAACCCAATGAATTTTGGGCTCAAATGATTTTACACTGTTCATGAACCCAACGCGATTCTCACCATGAAATAAAGAGCATTTATATAAGCGGAGCTGTGGTTTGTTTCAGTTTCATAAGCAGAGTTGAATTGTATGGTCCTTATGAGTAGGAAACACAGTTCGTTTATTCTGGGAATGCTCATGATTCTTGCTTTATTGGAGACGCTGGAAAGAAGAGCTTGCTTCTTGCATTAAAACAGGGTGTGTTTCATGGATGAGAACTCTGGTCTGAATTTCCCTTCAGAAACGGAGTTACACCCCAGGATCTGTGTCTTCCTACAAGCAAGAGTTCATTTCTGGAAAACCAAGTGAATTTTGGGCTCACATGATTTTTCGCAGTTCACCAACCCAAGCCGATTCCCACTATTAACTAAAGAGCATTTTTGTAAGAGGAGCTGTGGTTTGTATCAGTTTCATAAGCAGAGTTGAACTACATATCGTCCGTATGAATAGGAAATACAGTTCTTTTTGTCAGGGCATGCTCATAGTTCTTGCTGTATTTTAGATTCTGGAAAAGACCTTGCTTCTTACGTTAAAACAGATTGTGTTTCAGGGATGAGAATTTTGGTCTTAATTTCCCTTCAGAAGCAGAGTTAAACCCGAGGGTATGTGTCTTCTTACAAGCAAGAGTTCATTTCTGTTAAACCAAGTGAATTTTTGGCTCAAATGAATTTACACAGTTCCAAAACCCAATGTGATTCTCACGATTAACTAAAGAGCATTTATATAAGAGGAGCTGTGGATTGTATCAGTTTCAAAAGCCGAGTTGAAATACATATGCTTCGTATGAGTAGGAAACACAGTTCTTTTTTTCACGGCATGCTCATGGTTCTTGCTGTATTTTAGACTCTGGAACGAAGAGCTTGCTTCGTGCGTTAAATAAGAGTGTGTTTCCTGGATGAGAAGACTGGTCTTAATTTCCCTTCAGAAATGGAGTTAAACCCCAGGATCTGTATTTTCCTATAAGCAAGAGATCATTCCTGGTAAACAAAGTGAATTTTGGGCTCAAATTATTTTACACAGTTCCAAAACCCAATGCGATTCTCACTAATAACTAAAGAGCATTTATATGAGAGGAGCTGTGGATTGTATCAGTTTCATAAGCAGAGTTGAACTACATATGGATCGTATGAGTAGGAAACACAGTTCTTTTTTTCAGGGCATGCTCATGGTTCTTGATGTATTTTAGACTCTGGAAAGAAGAGCTTGCTTCTTGCATTAAAACAGATTGGGTTCCAGGGATGAGAACTCTGGTCTGAATTTCCCTTCAGTAAAGGAGTTAAACACCAGGATCAGTGTCTTCCTACAATCAAGAATTCATTTCAGGTAAACCCAGTGACTTTTGGGAACAAATGATTTTACACAGTTCATGAACCCAACGCGATTCTCACTATTAACTAAGAAGCATTTATGTAAGAGGAGCTGTGGTTTGTATCAGTTTCATAAGCAGAGTTGAACTACATATGGTCAGTATGAGTAGTAAACACAGTTCTTTTAATCTGGGCATGCTCATGGTTCTTGATGTATTGGAGTTGCTGGAAAGAAGAGCTTGCTTCTTGCATTTAAACAGAATGTGTTTCATGGATGAGAGCTCTGGTCTGAATTTCCCTTCAGTAACGGAGTTAAAACCCATGATCTGTGTCTTCCTACAAGCAAGAGTTCATTTCTGGTAAACCAAGTGAATTTTCGGCTATAAGGTTTTTGCACAGTTCTAGAAACCAACGCGATTATCACTATTAACTAAAGAGGATTTATTTAAGAGGAGTTGTGGTCTGCATAAGTTTCATAAGCCGAGTTGAACTACATATGGTCTGTATGAGTAGGAAACACAGTTCTATTTTCTGGGCATGCTCATTGTTCTTACTGTATTGGATACGCTGGAAAGAAGAGGAAGATTCATGCCATAAAACAGAGAGTTTTTCAGGGATGAGGATTCTGGTCTGAATTTTCCTTCAGAAACCAAGTTACACCCAATGATCTGTGTCTTCCTACAAGCAAGAGTTCATTTCTGGTAAACCAAGTGAATTATCCGCTCAAATGATTTTACACAGATCTAGAACCCAACACGATTATCACTATTAACTGAAGAGCATTTATGTAAGAGGAGCTGTGGTCTGTATCAGTTTCATTAGCAGAGTTGAACTACATAGGGTCCGTTTGAGTAGGAAACACAGTTCTTTTATTCTGGGAATGATCATGATTCTTGCTGTATTGCAGACACTGGAAAGAAGAGCTTGCTTCTTGCATTTAAACAAATGTGTTTCATGGATGGTAACTCTGGTCTGAATTTCTCTTCAGAAACGGAGTTACACCCCAGGATCTGTGTCTTCCTACAAGCAAGAGTTCATTTCTTGAAAACCCAGTGAATTTTGGGCTCAAATGATTTTACACAGTTCATGAACCCAACGTGATTCTCACTATTAACTAAAGAGCATTTATGTAAGAGGGGCTGTGGTTTGTTTCAGTTTCATAAGCAGAGTTGAATTACATATGGTCCTTATGAGTAGGAAAAACAGTTATTTTTTTTTAGGCCATGCTCATGGTTCTTGCTGTATTTTAGATTCTTGAAAGAAGACCTTGCTTCTTACGTTAAAACAGATTGTTTCAGGGATGAGAATTCTGGTCTGAATTTCCCTTCAGTAACGGAGTTAAACCCCAGGATCTGTGTCTTCCTACAAGCAAGAGTTCAATTCTGGAAAACCCAGTGAATATTGGGCTCAAATAATAGTACACAGTTCATGAAGCCAATGCGATTCTCACTATTAACTAAAGAGCATTTACGTAGAGGAGCTGTGGTTTGTTTCAGTTTCATAAGCAGAGTTGAATTACATATGGTCCTTATGAGTAGGAAACACAGTTCTTTATTTCAGGGCATGCTCATGGTTCTTGCTGTTCATTAGATTCTGGAAAGAAGAACTTGCATCTTGCGTTAAAACAGATTGTGTTTCAGGAATGAGAATTCTGGTCTAAATTGCCCTTCAGAAACAGAGTTAAACCCCATGATCTGTGTCTTCCTACAAGCAAGAGTTGATTTCTTGTAAACCAAGTGAATTTTCGGCTCAAAGGTTTTTGCACAGTTCTAGAAACCAACGCGATTATCACTATTAACTAAAGAGGGTTTATGTAAGAGGAGTTGAGGTCTGCATAAGTTTCATAAGCAGAGATGAACTACATATGGTCTGTATGAGTAGGAAACACAGTTCTTTTATCTGGGCATGCTCATGGTTCTTACTGTATTGTAGACTCTGGAAAGAAGAGGATGATTCATGCCATAAAACAGAGAGTTTTTCAGGGATGAGAATTCTGGTCTGAATTTCCCTTCAGAAACCAAGTTAAACCCCAGGATATGTGTCTTCCTCCAAGCAACAGTTCATTTCTGGAAAACCCAGTGAATTTTGGGCTCAAATGATTTTACACAGTTCATGAATCCAACACGATTCTCACTATTAACTAAATAGCATGTATGTAAGAGGAGCTGTGGTTTGTTTCAGTTTCATAAGCAGAGTTGAATTACATATGGTCCTTATCAGTAGGAAGCCCAGTTATTTTTTTCAGGCCATGCTCATGGTTTTTGCTGTATTTTAGACTCTGGAAAGAAGACCTTGCTTCTTACGTTAAAACAGATTGTGATTCAGGGATGAGAATTCCCGTCTGAATTTCCCTTCAGAAACGGAGTTAAACCCCAGGATCTGTGTCTTCCTACAAGCAAGAGTTGAATTCTGGTAAACCCAGTGAATTTTTGGCTCAAATGATTTTACACAGTTCATGAACCCAACGCGATTCTCACTATTAACTAAGGAGCATTTATGTAAGAGGAGCTGTGGTTTGTATCAGTTTCATAAGCAGAGTTGAACTACATATGGATCGTATGAGTACGAAACACTGTTCTTTTTTTCAGGGCATGCACATGGTTCTTGCTATATATTAGACTCTGGAAAGAAGAGCTTGCTTCTTGCGTTAAAACAGATAGGGTTCCAGGGATGAGAACTCTGGTCTGTTTTTCCCTTCAGTAACGGAGTTAAACACCAGGATCTGTGTCTTCCTACAATCAAGAGTTCATTTCAGGTAAACCCAGTGACTTTTGGGCTCAAATGATTTTACACAGTTCATGATCCCAACGCGATTCTCACTATTAACTAAGGAGCATTTATGTAAGAGGAGCTGTGGTTTGTATCAGTTTCATAAGCAGAGTTGAACTACATATTGTCAGTATGAGTAGGAAACACAGTTCTTTTAATCTGCGCATGCTCATGGTTCTTGCTGTATTGGAGTTACTGGAAAGAAGAGCTTGCTTCTTGCATTTAAACAGAATGTGTTTCATGGATGAGAACTCTGGTCTGAATTTCCCTTCAGAAACTGAGTTAAACCCCATGATCTGTGTCTTCCTACAAGCAAGAGTTCATTTCTGGTAAACCAAGTGATTTTTTCGGCTCAAAGGTTTTTACAGTTCTAGAAACCAACGCGATTATCACTATTAACTAAAGAGGATTTATGTAAGAGGAGTTGTGGTCTGCATAAGTTTCATAAGCCGAGTTGAACTACATATGGTCTGTATGAGTAGGAAACACAGTTCTTTTAATCTGGGCATGCTCATGGTTCTTGCTGTATTGGAGTCGCTGGAAAGAAGAGGAGGATTCTTGCCTTAAAACATAGTGTGTTTCATGGATGAGAACTCTGGTCTGAATATCGCTTCAGTAACGGTGTTAAACTCCATGATCTGTGTCTTCCTACAAGCAAGAGTTCATTTCTGGTAAACCAAGTGAATTTTCGGCTCAAAGGTTTTTGCACAGTTCTAGAAACCAACGCGATTATCACTATTAACTAAAGAGGATTTATGTAAGAGGAGTTGTGGTCTTCATAAGTTTCATAAGCCGAGTTGAACTACATATGGTCTATATGAGTAGGAAACACAGTTCTTTTTTCTGGGCATGCTCATTGTTCTTACTGTATTGGAGACGCTGGAAAGAAGAGGAAGATTCATGCCATAAAACAGAGAGTTTTTCAGGGATGAGAATTCTGGTCTGAATTTTCCTTCAGAAACCAAGTTAAACCCCATGATCTGTGTCTTCCTACAAGCAAGAGTTCATTTCGGGTAAACCAAGTGAATTATCCGCTCAAATGATTTTACACAGATCTAGAACCCAACACGATTATCACTATTAACTGAAGAGCATTTATGTAAGAGGAGCTGTGGTCTGTATCAGTTTCATTAGCAGAGTTGAACTACATAGGGTCCGTATGAGTAGGAAACACAGTTCTTTTATTCTGGGAATGATCATGATTCTTGCTGTATTGCAGACACTGGAAAGAAGAGCTTGCTTCTTGCATTTAAACAAATGTGTTTCATGGATGAGAACTCTGGTCTGAATTTCTCTTCAGAAACGGAGTTACGCCAGAGGATCTGTGTCTTCCTACAAGCAAGAGTTCATTTCTGGAAAACCCAGTGAATTGTGGGCTCAAATGATTTTACACAGTTCATGAACCCAACGTGATTCTCACTATTAACTAAAGAGCATTTATGTAAGAGGGGCTGTGGTTTGTGTCAGTTTCATAAGCAGAGTTGAATTACATATGGTACTTATGAGTAGGAAACACAGTTCTTTTTTTCTGGGCATGCTCATTATTCTTGCTGTATTGGAGACGCTGGAAAGAAGAGCTTGCTTCTTGCGTTAAATAAGAGTGTGTTTCCTGGATGAGAACACTGGTCTGAATTTCCCTTCAGAAATCATGTTAAACGCCAGGATCTGTATTTTCCTACAAGCAAGAGTTCATTCCTGGTAAACAAAGTGAATATTGGGCTCAAATTATTTTACACAGTTCCAAATCCCAATGCGATTCTCACTATTAACTAAAGAGCATTTATATAAGAGGAGATGTGGATTGTACCAGTTTCATAAGCAGAGTTGAACTACATATGGATCGTATGAGTAGGAAACACAGTTCTTTAATCTGGGCATGCTCATGGTTCTTGCTGTATTGGAGTCGCTGGAAAGAAGAGCTTGCTTTTTGCATTTAAACAGAATGTGTTTCATGGATGAGAACTCTGGTCTGAATTTCGCTTCAGTAACGGTGTTAAACTCCATGATCTCTCTTCCTACAAGCAAGAGTTCATTTCTGGTAAACCAAGTGAATTTTCGGCTCAAAGGTTTTTTGCACAGTTCTAGAAACCAACGCGATTATCACTATTAACTAAAGAGGATTTATGTAAGAGGAGTTGTGGTCTGCATAAGTTTCATAAGCCGAGTTGAACTACATACGGTCTGTATGAGTAGGAAACACAGTTCTTTTAATCTGTGCATGCTCATGGTTCTTGCTGTATTGGAGTCGCTGGAAAGAAGAGGAGGATTCTTGCCTTAAAACAGAGTGTGTTTCATGGATGAGAACTCTGGTCTGAATTTCGCTTCAGTAACGGTGTTAAACACCATGATCTCTCTTCCTACAAGCAAGAGTTCATTTCTGGTAAACCAAGTGAATTTTCGGCTCAAAGGTTTTTGCACAGTTCTAGAAACCAACTTGATTATCACAATTCACTAAAGAGGATTTATGTAAGAGGAGTTGTGGTCTGCATGAGTTTCATAAGCCGAGTTGAACTACATATGGTCTGTATGAGTAGGAAACACAGTTGTTTTAATCTGGGCATGCTCATGGTTCTTGCTGTATTGGAGTCGCTGGAAAGAAGAGCTTGCTTCTTGCATTTAAACAGAATGTGTTTCATGGATGAGAACTCTGGTCTGAATTTTGCTTCAGTAACGGTGTTAAACCCCATGATCTGTGTCTTCCTACAAGCAAGAGTTCATTTCTGGTAAACAAAGTGAATTTTCGGCTCAAAGGTTTTTGCACAGTTCTAGAAACCAACGCGATTATCACTATTAACTAAAGAGGATTTATGTAAGAGGAGTTGTGGTCTTCATAAGTTTCATAAGCCGAGTTGAACTACATATGGTCTATATGAGTAGGAAACACAGTTCTTTTTTCTGGGCATGCTCATTGTTCTTACTGTATTGGAGACGCTGGAAAGAAGAGGAAGATTCATGCCATAAAACAGAGAGTTTTTCAGGGATGAGAATTCTGGTCTGAATTTTCCTTCAGAAACCAAGTTAAACCCCATGATCTGTGTCTTCCTACAAGCAAGTGTTCATTTCGGGTAAACCAAGTGAATTATCCGCTCAAATGATTTTACACAGATCTAGAACCCAACACGATTATCACTATTAACTGAAGAACATTTATGTAAGAGGAGCTGTGGACTGTATCAGTTTCATTAGCAGAGTTGAACTACATAGGGTCCGTTTGAGTAGGAAACACAGTTCTTTTATTCTGGGAATGATCATGATTCTTGCTGTATTGCAGACACTGGAAAGAAGAGCTTGCTTCTTGCATTTAAAAAAATGTGTTTCATGGATGAGAACTCTGGTCTGAATTTCTCTTCAGAAACGGAGTTACACCCCATGATCTGTGTCTTCCTACAAGCAAGAGTTCATTTCTGGAAAACTCAGTGAATTTTGGGCTCAAATATTTTTACACAGTTCATGAACCCAACACGATTCTCACTATTAACTAATGAACAATTATGTAAGAGGAGCTGTGATTTATATCAGTTTCGTCAGCACAGTTGAACTACATATGGTCCGTATGAGTAGGAAACACAGTTCATTTTTTCTGGGCATGCTCATGGTTCTTCCTGTATTGGACACGCTGGAACGAAGAGCTTGCTTCTTGCATTAAAACAGAGTGTGTTTCATGGATGAGTACTCTGGTCTGAATTTCCCATCAGAAACGGAGTTAAACCCCAGGATCTGTGTCTTCCTACAAGCAAGAGTTCATTTCTGGAAAACCCAGGGAATTTGGGGCTCAAATGATTTTACACAGTTCATGAACCCAACCCGATTCTCACTATTAACTAAATAGAATTCATGTAAGAGGAGCTGTGGTTTGTTTCAGTTTCATAAGCAGAGTTGAATTACATATGGTCCTTATGAGTAGGAAAAACAGTTATTTTTTTCAGGCCATGCTCATGGTTCTTGCTGTATTTTAGATTCTGGAAAGAAGTCCTTGCTTCTTACGTTAACACAGATTGTGTTTCAGGGATGAGAATTCCGGTCTGAATTTCCCTTCAGAAACGGAGTTAAACCCCAGGATCTGTGTCTTCCTACAAGCAAGAGTTCAATTCTGGAAAACCCAGTGAATTTTGGGCTCAAATAATAGTACACAGTTCATGAAGCCAATGCGATTCTCACTATTAACTAAAGAGCATTTACGTAAGAGGAGCTGTGGTTTGTTTCAGTTTCATAAGCAGAGTTGAATTACATATGGTCCTTATGAGTAGGAAACACAGTTCTTTATTTCAGGGCATGCTCATGGTTCTTGCTGTATATTAGATTCTGGAAAGAAGAACTTGCTTCTTGCGTTAAAACAGATTGTGTTTCAGGGATGAGAATTCTGGTCTAAATTGCCCTTCAGAAACAGAGTTAAACCCCATGATCTGTGTCTTCCTACAAGCAAGAGTTCATTTCTGGTAAACCAAGTGAATTTTCGGCTCAAAGGTTTTTGCACAGTTCTAGAACCCAACGCGATTATCACTATTAACTAAAGAGGGTTTATGTAAGAGGAGTTGTGGTCTGCATAAGTTTCATAAGCCGAGTTGAACTACATATGGTCCGTATGAGTAGGATACACAGTTCTTTTTGTCAGGACATGCTCATGGTTCTTACTGTATTGTAGACGCTGGAAAGAAGAGGATGATTCATGCCATAAAACAGAGAGTTTTTCAGGGATGAGAATTCTGGTCTGAATTTCCCTTCAGAAACCAAGTTAAACCCCAGGATCTGTGTCTTCCTCCAAGCAACAGTTCATTTCTGGAAAACCCAGTGAATTTTGGGCTCAAATGATTTTACACAGTTCATGAACCCAACACGATTCTCACTATTGACTAAATAGCATGTATGTAAGAGGAGCTGTGATTTGTATCCGTTTCATAAGCAGAGTTGAATTACATATGGTCCTTATGAGTAGGAAACACAGTTATTTTTTTCAGGCAATGCTCATGGTTTTTGCTGTATTTTAGACTCTGGAAAGAAGACCTTGCTTCTTAAATTAAAACAGAATGTGATTCAGGGATGAGAATTCCGGTCTGAATTTCCCTTCAGAAACGGAGTTAAACCCCAGGATCTGTGTCTTCCTACAAGCAAGAGTTCATTTCTGGAAAACCCAGGGAATTTGGGGCTCAAATGATTTTACACAGTTCATGAACCCAACGTGATTCTCACTATTAACTAAATAGAATTCATGTAAGAGGAGCTGTGGTTTGTTTCAGTTTCATAAGCAGAGTTGAATTACATATGGTCCTTATGAGTAGGAAAAACAGTTATTTTTTTCAGGCCATGCTCATGGTTCTTGCTGTATTTTAGATTCTGGAAAGAAGACCTTGCTTCTTACGTTAACACAGATTGTGTTTCAGGGATGAGAATTCCGGTCTGAATTTCCCTTCAGAAACGGAGTTAAACCCCAGGATCTGTGTCTTCCTACAAGCAAGAGTTCAATTCTGGAAAACCCAGTGAATTTTGGGCTCAAATAATAGTACACAGTTCATGAAGCCAATGCGATTCTCACTATTAACTAAAGAGCATTTACGTAAGAGGAGCTGTGGTTTGTTTCAGTTTCATAAGCAGAGTTGAATTACATATGGTCCTTATGAGTAGGAAACACAGTTCTTTATTTCAGGGCATGCTCATGGTTCTTGCTGTATATTAGATTCTGGAAAGAAGAACTTGCTTCTTGCGTTAAAACAGATTGTGTTTCAGGGATGAGAATTCTGGTCTAAATTGCCCTTCAGAAACAGAGTTAAACCCCATGATCTGTGTCTTCCTACAAGCAAGAGTTCATTTCTGGTAAACCAAGTGAATTTTCGGCTCAAAGGTTTTTGCACAGTTCTAGAACCCAACGCGATTATCACTATTAACTAAAGAGGGTTTATGTAAGAGGAGTTGTGGTCTGCATAAGTTTCATAAGCCGAGTTGAACTACATATGGTCCGTATGAGTAGGATACACAGTTCTTTTTGTCAGGATATGCTCATGGTTCTTACTGTATTGTAGACGCTGGAAAGAAGAGGATGATTCATGCCATAAAACAGAGAGTTTTTCAGGGATGAGAATTCTGGTCTGAATTTCCCTTCAGAAACCAAGTTAAACCCCAGGATCTGTGTCTTCCTCCAAGCAACAGTTCATTTCTGGAAAACCCAGTGAATTTTGGGCTCAAATGATTTTACACAGTTCATGAACCCAACACGATTCTCACTATTGACTAAATAGCATGTATGTAAGAGGAGCTGTGATTTGTATCCGTTTCATAAGCAGAGTTGAATTACATATGGTCCTTATGAGTAGGAAACACAGTTATTTTTTTCAGGCAATGCTCATGGTTTTTGCTGTATTGGACACGCTGGAACGAAGAGCTTGCTTCTTGCATTTAAACAAATGTGTTTCATGGATGAGAACTCTGGTCTGAATTTCTCTTCAGAAACGGAGTTACACCCCAGGATCTGTGTCTTCCTACAAGCAAGAGTTCATTTCTGGAAAACCCAGGGAATTTGGGGCTCAAATGATTTTACACAGTTCATGAACCCAACCCGATTCTCACTATTAACTAAATAGAATTCATGTAAGAGGAGCTGTGGTTTGTTTCAGTTTCATAAGCAGAGTTGAATTACATATGGTCCTTATGAGTAGGAAAAACAGTTATTTTTTTCAGGCCATGCTCATGGTTCTTGCTGTATTTTAGATTCTGGAAAGAAGTCCTTGCTTCTTACGTTAACACAGATTGTGTTTCAGGGATGAGAATTCCGGTCTGAATTTCCCTTCAGAAACGGAGTTAAACCCCAGGATCTGTGTCTTCCTACAAGCAAGAGTTCAATTCTGGAAAACCCAGTGAATTTTGGGCTCAAATAATAGTACACAGTTCATGAAGCCAATGCGATTCTCACTATTAACTAAAGAGCATTTACGTAAGAGGAGCTGTGGTTTGTTTCAGTTTCATAAGCAGAGTTGAATTACATATGGTCCTTATGAGTAGGAAACACAGTTCTTTATTTCAGGGCATGCTCATGGTTCTTGCTGTATATTAGATTCTGGAAAGAAGAACTTGCTTCTTGCGTTAAAACAGATTGTGTTTCAGGGATGAGAATTCTGGTCTAAATTGCCCTTCAGAAACAGAGTTAAACCCCATGATCTGTGTCTTCCTACAAGCAAGAGTTCATTTCTGGTAAACCAAGTGAATTTTCGGCTCAAAGGTTTTTGCACAGTTCTAGAACCCAACGCGATTATCACTATTAACTAAAGAGGGTTTATGTAAGAGGAGTTGTGGTCTGCATAAGTTTCATAAGCCGAGTTGAACTACATATGGTCCGTATGAGTAGGATACACAGTTCTTTTTGTCAGGACATGCTCATGGTTCTTACTGTATTGTAGACGCTGGAAAGAAGAGGATGATTCATGCCATAAAACAGAGAGTTTTTCAGGGATGAGAATTCTGGTCTGAATTTCCCTTCAGAAACCAAGTTAAACCCCAGGATCTGTGTCTTCCTCCAAGCAACAGTTCATTTCTGGAAAACCCAGTGAATTTTGGGCTCAAATGATTTTACACAGTTCATGAACCCAACACGATTCTCACTATTGACTAAATAGCATGTATGTAAGAGGAGCTGTGATTTGTATCCGTTTCATAAGCAGAGTTGAATTACATATGGTCCTTATGAGTAGGAAACACAGTTATTTTTTTCAGGCAATGCTCATGGTTTTTGCTGTATTTTAGACTCTGGAAAGAAGACCTTGCTTCTTAAATTAAAACAGAATGTGATTCAGGGATGAGAATTCCGGTCTGAATTTCCCTTCAGAAACGGAGTTAAACCCCAGGATCTGTGTCTTCCTACAAGCAAGAGTTCATTTCTGGAAAACCCAGGGAATTTGGGGCTCTAATGATTTTACACAGTTCATGAACCCAACGTGATTCTCACTATTAACTAAATAGAATTCATGTAAGAGGAGCTGTGGTTTGTTTCAGTTTCATAAGCAGAGTTGAATTACATATGGTCCTTATGAGTAGGAAAAACAGTTATTTTTTTCAGGCCATGCTCATGGTTCTTGCTGTATTTTAGATTCTGGAAAGAAGACCTTGCTTCTTACGTTAACACAGATTGTGTTTCAGGGATGAGAATTCCGGTCTGAATTTCCCTTCAGAAACGGAGTTAAACCCCAGGATCTGTGTCTTCCTACAAGCAAGAGTTCAATTCTGGAAAACCCAGTGAATTTTGGGCTCAAATAATAGTACACAGTTCATGAAGCCAATGCGATTCTCACTATTAACTAAAGAGCATTTACGTAAGAGGAGCTGTGGTTTGTTTCAGTTTCATAAGCAGAGTTGAATTACATATGGTCCTTATGAGTAGGAAACACAGTTCTTTATTTCAGGGCATGCTCATGGTTCTTGCTGTATATTAGATTCTGGAAAGAAGAACTTGCTTCTTGCGTTAAAACAGATTGTGTTTCAGGGATGAGAATTCTGGTCTAAATTGCCCTTCAGAAACAGAGTTAAACCCCATGATCTGTGTCTTCCTACAAGCAAGAGTTCATTTCTGGTAAACCAAGTGAATTTTCGGCTCAAAGGTTTTTGCACAGTTCTAGAACCCAACGCGATTATCACTATTAACTAAAGAGGGTTTATGTAAGAGGAGTTGTGGTCTGCATAAGTTTCATAAGCCGAGTTGAACTACATATGGTCCGTATGAGTAGGATACACAGTTCTTTTTGTCAGGACATGCTCATGGTTCTTACTGTATTGTAGACGCTGGAAAGAAGAGGATGATTCATGCCATAAAACAGAGAGTTTTTCAGGGATGAGAATTCTGGTCTGAATTTCCCTTCAGAAACCAAGTTAAACCCCAGGATCTGTGTCTTCCTCCAAGCAACAGTTCATTTCTGGAAAACCCAGTGAATTTTGGGCTCAAATGATTTTACACAGTTCATGAACCCAACACGATTCTCACTATTGACTAAATAGCATGTATGTAAGAGGAGCTGTGATTTGTATCCGTTTCATAAGCAGAGTTGAATTACATATGGTCCTTATGAGTAGGAAACACAGTTATTTTTTTCAGGCAATGCTCATGGTTTTTGCTGTATTTTAGACTCTGGAAAGAAGACCTTGCTTCTTAAATTAAAACAGAATGTGATTCAGGGATGAGAATTCCGGTCTGAATTTCCCTTCAGAAACGGAGTTAAACCCCAGGATCTGTGTCTTCCTACAAGCAAGAGTTCATTTCTGGAAAACCCAGGGAATTTGGGGCTCAAATGATTTTACACAGTTCATGAACCCAACGTGATTCTCACTATTAACTAAATAGAATTCATGTAAGAGGAGCTGTGGTTTGTTTCAGTTTCATAAGCAGAGTTGAATTACATATGGTCCTTATGAGTAGGAAAAACAGTTATTTTTTTCAGGCCATGCTCATGGTTCTTGCTGTATTTTAGATTCTGGAAAGAAGACCTTGCTTCTTACGTTAACACAGATTGTGTTTCAGGGATGAGAATTCCGGTCTGAATTTCCCTTCAGAAACGGAGTTAAACCCCAGGATCTGTGTCTTCCTACAAGCAAGAGTTCAATTCTGGAAAACCCAGTGAATTTTGGGCTCAAATAATAGTACACAGTTCATGAAGCCAATGCGATTCTCACTATTAACTAAAGAGCATTTACGTAAGAGGAGCTGTGGTTTGTTTCAGTTTCATAAGCAGAGTTGAATTACATATGGTCCTTATGAGTAGGAAACACAGTTCTTTATTTCAGGGCATGCTCATGGTTCTTGCTGTATATTAGATTCTGGAAAGAAGAACTTGCTTCTTGCGTTAAAACAGATTGTGTTTCAGGGATGAGAATTCTGGTCTAAATTGCCCTTCAGAAACAGAGTTAAACCCCATGATCTGTGTCTTCCTACAAGCAAGAGTTCATTTCTGGTAAACCAAGTGAATTTTCGGCTCAAAGGTTTTTGCACAGTTCTAGAACCCAACGCGATTATCACTATTAACTAAAGAGGGTTTATGTAAGAGGAGTTGTGGTCTGCATAAGTTTCATAAGCCGAGTTGAACTACATATGGTCCGTATGAGTAGGATACACAGTTCTTTTTGTCAGGATATGCTCATGGTTCTTACTGTATTGTAGACGCTGGAAAGAAGAGGATGATTCATGCCATAAAACAGAGAGTTTTTCAGGGATGAGAATTCTGGTCTGAATTTCCCTTCAGAAACCAAGTTAAACCCCAGGATCTGTGTCTTCCTCCAAGCAACAGTTCATTTCTGGAAAACCCAGTGAATTTTGGGCTCAAATGATTTTACACAGTTCATGAACCCAACACGATTCTCACTATTGACTAAATAGCATGTATGTAAGAGGAGCTGTGATTTGTATCCGTTTCATAAGCAGAGTTGAATTACATATGGTCCTTATGAGTAGGAAACACAGTTATTTTTTTCAGGCAATGCTCATGGTTTTTGCTGTATTGGACACGCTGGAACGAAGAGCTTGCTTCTTGCATTTAAACAAATGTGTTTCATGGATGAGAACTCTGGTCTGAATTTCTCTTCAGAAACGGAGTTACACCCCAGGATCTGTGTCTTCCTACAAGCAAGAGTTCATTTCTGGAAAACCCAGGGAATTTGGGGCTCAAATGATTTTACACAGTTCATGAACCCAACCCGATTCTCACTATTAACTAAATAGAATTCATGTAAGAGGAGCTGTGGTTTGTTTCAGTTTCATAAGCAGAGTTGAATTACATATGGTCCTTATGAGTAGGAAAAACAGTTATTTTTTTCAGGCCATGCTCATGGTTCTTGCTGTATTTTAGATTCTGGAAAGAAGTCCTTGCTTCTTACGTTAACACAGATTGTGTTTCAGGGATGAGAATTCCGGTCTGAATTTCCCTTCAGAAACGGAGTTAAACCCCAGGATCTGTGTCTTCCTACAAGCAAGAGTTCAATTCTGGAAAACCCAGTGAATTTTGGGCTCAAATAATAGTACACAGTTCATGAAGCCAATGCGATTCTCACTATTAACTAAAGAGCATTTACGTAAGAGGAGCTGTGGTTTGTTTCAGTTTCATAAGCAGAGTTGAATTACATATGGTCCTTATGAGTAGGAAACACAGTTCTTTATTTCAGGGCATGCTCATGGTTCTTGCTGTATATTAGATTCTGGAAAGAAGAACTTGCTTCTTGCGTTAAAACAGATTGTGTTTCAGGGATGAGAATTCTGGTCTAAATTGCCCTTCAGAAACAGAGTTAAACCCCATGATCTGTGTCTTCCTACAAGCAAGAGTTCATTTCTGGTAAACCAAGTGAATTTTCGGCTCAAAGGTTTTTGCACAGTTCTAGAACCCAACGCGATTATCACTATTAACTAAAGAGGGTTTATGTAAGAGGAGTTGTGGTCTGCATAAGTTTCATAAGCCGAGTTGAACTACATATGGTCCGTATGAGTAGGATACACAGTTCTTTTTGTCAGGACATGCTCATGGTTCTTACTGTATTGTAGACGCTGGAAAGAAGAGGATGATTCATGCCATAAAACAGAGAGTTTTTCAGGGATGAGAATTCTGGTCTGAATTTCCCTTCAGAAACCAAGTTAAACCCCAGGATCTGTGTCTTCCTCCAAGCAACAGTTCATTTCTGGAAAACCCAGTGAATTTTGGGCTCAAATGATTTTACACAGTTCATGAACCCAACACGATTCTCACTATTGACTAAATAGCATGTATGTAAGAGGAGCTGTGATTTGTATCCGTTTCATAAGCAGAGTTGAATTACATATGGTCCTTATGAGTAGGAAACACAGTTATTTTTTTCAGGCAATGCTCATGGTTTTTGCTGTATTTTAGACTCTGGAAAGAAGACCTTGCTTCTTAAATTAAAACAGAATGTGATTCAGGGATGAGAATTCCGGTCTGAATTTCCCTTCAGAAACGGAGTTAAACCCCAGGATCTGTGTCTTCCTACAAGCAAGAGTTCATTTCTGGAAAACCCAGGGAATTTGGGGCTCTAATGATTTTACACAGTTCATGAACCCAACGTGATTCTCACTATTAACTAAATAGAATTCATGTAAGAGGAGCTGTGGTTTGTTTCAGTTTCATAAGCAGAGTTGAATTACATATGGTCCTTATGAGTAGGAAAAACAGTTATTTTTTTCAGGCCATGCTCATGGTTCTTGCTGTATTTTAGATTCTGGAAAGAAGACCTTGCTTCTTACGTTAACACAGATTGTGTTTCAGGGATGAGAATTCCGGTCTGAATTTCCCTTCAGAAACGGAGTTAAACCCCAGGATCTGTGTCTTCCTACAAGCAAGAGTTCAATTCTGGAAAACCCAGTGAATTTTGGGCTCAAATAATAGTACACAGTTCATGAAGCCAATGCGATTCTCACTATTAACTAAAGAGCATTTACGTAAGAGGAGCTGTGGTTTGTTTCAGTTTCATAAGCAGAGTTGAATTACATATGGTCCTTATGAGTAGGAAACACAGTTCTTTATTTCAGGGCATGCTCATGGTTCTTGCTGTATATTAGATTCTGGAAAGAAGAACTTGCTTCTTGCGTTAAAACAGATTGTGTTTCAGGGATGAGAATTCTGGTCTAAATTGCCCTTCAGAAACAGAGTTAAACCCCATGATCTGTGTCTTCCTACAAGCAAGAGTTCATTTCTGGTAAACCAAGTGAATTTTCGGCTCAAAGGTTTTTGCACAGTTCTAGAACCCAACGCGATTATCACTATTAACTAAAGAGGGTTTATGTAAGAGGAGTTGTGGTCTGCATAAGTTTCATAAGCCGAGTTGAACTACATATGGTCCGTATGAGTAGGATACACAGTTCTTTTTGTCAGGACATGCTCATGGTTCTTACTGTATTGTAGACGCTGGAAAGAAGAGGATGATTCATGCCATAAAACAGAGAGTTTCTCAGGGATGAGAATTCTGGTCTGAATTTCCCTTCAGAAACCAAGTTAAACCCCAGGATCTGTGTCTTCCTCCAAGCAACAGTTCATTTCTGGAAAACCCAGTGAATTTTGGGCTCAAATGATTTTACACAGTTCATGAACCCAACACGATTCTCACTATTGACTAAATAGCATGTATGTAAGAGGAGCTGTGATTTGTATCCGTTTCATAAGCAGAGTTGAATTACATATGGTCCTTATGAGTAGGAAACACAGTTATTTTTTTCAGGCAATGCTCATGGTTTTTGCTGTATTGGACACGCTGGAACGAAGAGCTTGCTTCTTGCATTTAAACAAATGTGTTTCATGGATGAGAACTCTGGTCTGAATTTCTCTTCAGAAACGGAGTTACACCCCAGGATCTGTGTCTTCCTACAAGCAAGAGTTCATTTCTGGAAAACCCAGTAAATTTTGGGCTCAAATATTTTTACACAGTTCATGAACCCAACACGATTCTCACTATTAACTAATGAACAATTATGTAAGAGGAGCTGTGATTTATATCAGTTTCGTCAGCACAGTTGAACTACATATGGTCCGTATGAGTAGGAAACACTGTTCATTTTTTCTGGGCATGCTCATGGTTCTTCCTGTATTGGACACGCTGGAACGAAGAGCTTGCTACTTGCATTAAAACAGAGTGTGTTTCATGGATGAGTACTCTGGTCTGAATTTTGCTTCAGTAACGGTGTTAAACCCCATGATCTGTGTCTTCCTACAAGCAAGAGTTCATTTCTGGTAAACCAAGTGAATTTTCGGCTCAAAGGTTTTTGCACAGTTCTAGAAACCAACGCGATTATCACTATTAACTAAAGAGGATTTATGTAAGAGGAGTTGTGGTATGCATAAGTTTCATAAGCCGAGTTGAACTACAAATGGTCTGTATGAGTAGGAAACACAGTTCATTTTTTCTGGGCATGCTCATGGTTCTTCCTGTATTGGACACGCTGGAACGAAGAGCTTGCTTCTTGCATTAAAACAGAATGTGATTCAGGGATGAGTACTCTGGTCTGAATTTCCCATCAGAAACGGAGTTAAACCCCAGGATCTGTGTCTTCCTACAAGCAAGAGTTCATTTCTGGAAAACCCAGGGAATTTGGGGCTCAAATGATTTTACACAGTTCATGAACCCAACCCGATTCTCACTATTAACTAAATAGAATTCATGTAAGAGGAGCTGTGGTTTGTTTCAGTTTCATAAGCAGAGTTGAATTACATATGGTCCTTATGAGTAGGAAAAACAGTTATTTTTTTCAGGCCATGCTCATGGTTCTTGCTGTATTTTAGATTCTGGAAAGAAGACCTTGCTTCTTACGTTAACACAGATTGTGTTTCAGGGATGAGAATTCCGGTCTGAATTTCCCTTCAGAAACGGAGTTAAACCCCAGGATCTGTGTCTTCCTACAAGCAAGAGTTCAATTCTGGAAAACCCAGTGAATTTTGGGCTCAAATAATAGTACACAGTTCATGAAGCCAATGCGATTCTCACTATTAACTAAAGAGCATTTACGTAAGAGGAGCTGTGGTTTGTTTCAGTTTCATAAGCAGAGTTGAATTACATATGGTCCTTATGAGTAGGAAACACAGTTCTTTATTTCAGGGCATGCTCATGGTTCTTGCTGTATATTAGATTCTGGAAAGAAGAACTTGCTTCTTGCGTTAAAACAGATTGTGTTTCAGGGATGAGAATTCTGGTCTAAATTGCCCTTCAGAAACAGAGTTAAACCCCATGATCTGTGTCTTCCTACAAGCAAGAGTTCATTTCTGGTAAACCAAGTGAATTTTCGGCTCAAAGGTTTTTGCACAGTTCTAGAACCCAACGCGATTATCACTATTAACTAAAGAGGGTTTATGTAAGAGGAGTTGTGGTCTGCATAAGTTTCATAAGCCGAGTTGAACTACATATGGTCCGTATGAGTAGGATACACAGTTCTTTTTGTCAGGACATGCTCATGGTTCTTACTGTATTGTAGACGCTGGAAAGAAGAGGATGATTCATGCCATAAAACAGAGAGTTTTTCAGGGATGAGAATTCTGGTCTGAATTTCCCTTCAGAAACCAAGTTAAACCCCAGGATCTGTGTCTTCCTCCAAGCAACAGTTCATTTCTGGAAAACCCAGTGAAATTTGGGCTCAAATGATTTTACACAGTTCATGAACCCAACACGATTCTCACTATTGACTAAATAGCATGTATGTAAGAGGAGCTGTGATTTGTATCCGTTTCATAAGCAGAGTTGAATTACATATGGTCCTTATGAGTAGGAAACACAGTTATTTTTTTCAGGCAATGCTCATGGTTTTTGCTGTATTTTAGACTCTGGAAAGAAGACCTTGCTTCTTACATTAAAACAGAATGTGATTCAGGGATGAGAATTCCGGTCTGAATTTCCCTTCAAAAACGGAGTTAAACCCCAGGATCTGTGTCTTCCTACAAGCAAGAGTTGAATTCTGGTAAACCCAGTGAATTTTGGGCTCAAAAGATTTTACACAGTCCATGAATCCAAGACGATTCTCACTCTTAACTAACGAGCATTTATGTAAGAGGAGCTGTGGTTTGTTTCAGTTTCATAAGCAGAGTTGAATACATATGGTACTTATGAGTAGGAAACACAGTTCTTTTTTTCTGGGCATGCTCATTATTCTTGCTGTATTGGAGACGCTGGAAAGAAGAGCTTGCTTCTTGCGTTAAATAAGAGTGTGTTTCCTGGATGAGAACACTGGTCTGAATTTCCCTTCAGAAATCAAGTTAAACCCCAGGATCTGTATTTTCCTACAAGCAAGAGTTCATTCCTGGTAAACAAAGTGAATTTTGGTCTCAAATTATTTTACCCAGTTCCAAAACCCAATGCGATTCTCACTATTAACTAAAGAGCATTTATATAAGAGGAGATGTGGATTGTATCAGTTTCATAAGCAGAGTTGAACTACATATGGTCAGTATGAGTAGGAAACACAGTTCTTTTTTTCAGGGCATGCTCATGGTTCTTGCTGTATATTAGACTCTGGAAAGAAGAGCTTGCTTCTTGCGTTAAAACAGATTGGGTTCCAGGGATGAGAACTCTGTTCTGAATTTCCCTTCAGTAACGGAGTTAAACACCAGGATCTGTGTCTTCCTACAATCAAGAGTTCATTTCAGGTAAACCCAGTGACTTTTGGGCTCAAATGAGTTTACACAGTTCATGAACCCAACGCGATTCTCACTATTAACTAAGGAGCATTTATGTAAGAGGAGCTGTGGTTTGTATCAGTTTCATAAGCAGAGTGGAACTACATATGGTCAGTATGAGTAGGAAACACAGTTCTTTTAATCTGGGCATGCTCATGGTTCTTGCTGTATTGGAGTCGCCGAAATGAAGAGCTTGCTTCTTGCATTTAAACAGAATGTGTTTCATGGATGAGAACTCTGGTCTGAATTTCCCTTCAGAAACTGAGTTAAACCCCATGATCTGTGTCTTCCTACAAGCAAGAGTTCATTTCTGGTAAACCAAGTGATTTTTCGGCTCAAAGGTTTTTGCACAGTTCTAGAAACCAACGCGATTATCACTATTAACTTAAGAGGATTTATTTAAGAGGAGTTGTGGTCTGCATAAGTTTCATAAGCCTAGTTGAACTACATATGGTCTGTATGAGTAGGAAACACAGTTCTTTTATCTGGGCATGCTCATTGTTCTTACTGTATTGGAGACGCTGGAAAGAAGAGGAAGATTCATGCCATAAAACAGAGAGTTTTTCAGGGATGAGAATTCTGGTCTGAATTTCCCTTCAGAAACCAAGTTAAACCCCAGGATCTGTGTCTTCCTCCAAGCAACAGTTCATTTCTGGAAAACCCAGTGAATTTTGGGCTCAAATGATTTTACACAGTTCATGAACCCAACGTGATTCTCACTATTAACTAAAGAGCATTTATGTAAGTGGGGCTGTTGTTTGTGTCAGTTTCATAAGCAGAGTTGAATTACATATGGTCCTTATGAGTAGGGAACACAGTTCTTTTTTTCAGGCCAAGCTCATGGTTCTTTCTGTATTTTATATTCTGGAACGAAGACCTTGCTTCTTACATTAAAACAGATTGTGTTTCAGGGATGAGAATTCTGGTCTGAATTTCCCTTCAGTAACGGAGTTACACCCCAGGATCTGTGTCTTCCTACAAGCAAGAGTTCATTTCTAGAAAACCCAGTGAATTTTGGGCTCAAATGATTTTACACAGTTCATGAACCCAACGCGATTCTCACTATTAACTAAAGAGCATTTATTTAAGAGGTGAGGTGGTTTGTATCAGTTTCATAAGCAGAGTTGAACTACATATGGTCTGTATGATTAGGAAACACAGTTCTTTTTTCTGGACATGCTCAGGGTTCTTACTGTTTTGGAGACTATGGAAAGTAGAGCTTGCTTCTTGCATTAAAACAAAGTATGTTTCATGAATGAGAACTCTGGTCTGAATTTTGCTTCAGTAACGGTGTTAAACCCCATGATCTGTGTCTTCCTACAAGCAAGAGTTCATTTCTGGTAAACCAAGTGAATTTTCGGCTCAAAGGTTTTTGCACAGTTCTAGAAACCAACGCGATTATCACTATTAACTAAAGAGGATTTATGTAAGAGGAGTTGTGGTCTTCATAAGTTTCATAAGCCGAGTTGAACTACATATGGTCTGTATGAGTAGGAAACACAGTTCTTTTTTCTGGGCATGCTCATTGTTCTTACTGTATTGGAGACGCTGGAAAGAAGAGGAAGATTCATGCCATAAAACAGAGAGTTTTTCAGGGATGAGAATTCTGGTCTGAATTTTCCTTCAGAAACCAAGTTAAACCCCATGATCTGTGTCTTCCTACAAGCAAGGGTTCATTTCGGGTAAACCAAGTGAATTATCCGCTCAAATGATTTTACACAGATCTAGAACCCAACACGATTATCACTATTAACTGAAGAACATTTATGTAAGAGGAGCTGTGGACTGTATCAGTTTCATTAGCAGAGTTGAACTACATAGGGTCCGTTTGAGTAGGAAACACAGTTCTTTTATTCTGGGAATGATCATGATTCTTGCTGTATTGCAGACACTGGAAAGAAGAGCTTGCTTCTTGCATTTAAACAAATGTGTTTCATGGATGAGAACTCTGGTCTGAATTTCTCTTCAGAAACGGAGTTACACCCCAGGATCTGTGTCTTCCTACAAGCAAGAGTTCATTTCTGGAAAACTCAGTGAATTTTGGGCTCAAATATTTTTACACAGTTCATGAACCCAACACAATTCTCACTATTAACTAATGAACAATTATGTAAGAGGAGCTGTGATTTATATCAGTTTCGTCAGCACAGTTGAACTACATATGGTCCGTATGAGTAGGAAACACAGTTCATTTTTTCTGGGCATGCTCATGGTTCTTCCTGTATTGGACAGGCTGGAACGAAGAGCTTGCTTCTTGCATTAAAACAGAGTGTGTTTCATGGATGAGTACTCTGGTCTGAATTTCCCATCAGAAACGGAGTTAAACCCCAGGATCTGTGTCTTCCTACAAGCAAGAGTTCATTTCTGGAAAACCCAGTGAATTTGGGGCTCAAATGATTTTACACAGTTCATGAACCCAACCCGATTCTCACTATTAACTAAATAGAATTCATGTAAGAGGAGCTGTGGTTAGTTTCAGTTTCATAAGCAGAGTTGAATTACATATGGTCCTTATGAGTAGGAAAAACAGTTATTTTTTTCAGGCCATGCTCATGGTTCTTGCTGTATTTTAGATTCTGGAAAGAAGACCTTGCTTCTTACGTTAACACAGATTGTGTTTCAGGGATGAGAATTCCGGTCTGAATTTCCCTTCAGAAACGGAGTTAAACCCCAGGATCTGTGTCTTCCTACAAGCAAGAGTTGAATTCTGGTAAACCCAGTGAATTTTGGGCTCAAAAGATTTTACACAGTCCATGAATCCAACACGATTCTCACTCTTAACTAACGAGCATTTACGTAAGAGGAGCTGTGGTTTGTTTCAGTTTCATAAGCGGAGTTGAATTACATATGGTACTTATGAGTAGGAAACACAGTTCTTTTTTTCTGGGCATGCTCATTATTCTTGCTGTATTGGAGACGCTGGAAAGAAGAGCTTGCTTCTTGCGTTAAATAAGAGTGTGTTTCCTGGATGAGAACACTGGTCTGAATTTCCCTTCAGAAATCAAGTTAAACCCCAGGATCTGTATTTTCCTACAAGCAAGAGTTCATTCCTGGTAAACAAAGTGAATTTTGGTCTCAAATTATTTTACCCAGTTCCAAAACCCAATGCGATTCTCACTATTAACTAAAGAGCATTTATATAAGAGGAGATGTGGATTGTATCAGTTTCATAAGCAGAGTTGAACTACATATGGTCAGTATGAGTAGGAAACACAGTTCTTTTTTTCAGGGCATGCTCATGGTTCTTGCTGTATTGCAGACACTGGAAAGAAGAGCTTGCTTCTTGCATTTAAACAAATGTGTTTCATGGATGAGAACTCTGGTCTGAATTTCTCTTCAGAAACGGAGTTACACCCCAGGATCTGTGTCTTCCTACAAGCAAGAGTTCATTTCTGGAAAACTCAGTGAATTTTGGGCTCAAATATTTTTACACAGTTCATGAACCCAACACGATTCTCACTATTAACTAATGAACAATTATATAAGAGGAGCTGTGATTTATATCAGTTTCGTCAGCACAGTTGAACTACATATGGTCCGTATGAGTAGGAAACACAGTTCATTTTTTCTGGGCATGCTCATGGTTCTTCCTGTATTGGACACGCTGGAACGAAGAGCTTGCTTCTTGCATTAAAACAGAGTGTGTTTCATGGATGAGTACTCTGGTCTGAATTTTGCTTCAGTAACGGTGTTAAACCCCATGATCTGTGTCTTCCTACAAGCAAGAGTTCATTTCTGGTAAACCAAGTGAATTTTCGGCTCAAAGGTTTTTGCACTGTTCTAGAAACCAACGCGATTATCACTATTAACTAAAGAGGATTTATGTAAGAGGAGTTGTGGTATGCATAAGTTTCATAAGCCGAGTTGAACTACAAATGGTCTGTATGAGTAGGAAACACAGTTCTTTTTTCTGGGCATGCTCATTGTTCTTACTGTATTGGAGACGCTGGAAAGAAGAGGAAGATTCATGCCATAAAACAGAGAGTTTTTCAGGGATGTGAATTCTGGTCTGAATTTTCCTTCAGAAACCGAGTTAAACCCCATGATCTGTGTCTTCCTACAAGCAAGAGTTCATTTCTGGAAAACCCAGTGAATTTTGGGCTCAAACGATTTTACACAGTTCATGAACCCAACGTGATTCTCACTATTAACTAAAGAACATTTATGTAAGAGGAGCTGTGGTTTGTATCAGTTTCATAAGCAGAGTTGAACTACATATGGTCAGTATGAGTAGGAAACTCAGTTCTTTTAATCTGGGCATGCTCATGGTTCTTGCTGTATTGGAGTTGCTGGAAAGAAGAACTTGCTTCTTGCATTTAAACAGAATGTGTTTCATGGATGAGAACTCTGGTCTGAATTTCCCTTCAGAAACTGAGTTAAACCCCATGATCTGTGTCTTCCTACAAGCAAGAGTTCATTCCTGGTAAACCAAGTGATTTTTCGGCTCAAAGGTTTTTACAGTTCTAGAAACCAACGCGATTATCACTATTAACTAATGACGATTTATGTAAGAGGAGTTGTGGTCTGCATAAGTTTCATAAGCCCAGTTGAACTACATATGGTCTGTATGAGTAGGAAACACAGTTCTTTTAATCTGGGCATGCTCATGGTTCTTGCTGTATTGGAGTCGCTGGAAAGAAGAGGAGGATTCTTGCCTTAAAACAGAGTGTGTTTCATGGATGAGAACTCTGGTCTGAATTTCGCTTCAGTAACGGTGTTAAACCCCATGATCTCTCTTCCTACAAGCAAGAGTTCATTTCTGGTAAACCAAGTGAATTTTCGGCTCAAAGGTTTTTTACAGTTCTAGAAACCAACGCGATTATCACTATTCAATAAAGAGGATTTATGTAAGAGGAGTTGTGGTCTTCATAAGTTTCATAAGCCGAGTTGAACTACATATGGTCTGTATGAGTAGGAAACACAGTTGTTTTAATCTGGGCATGCTCATGGTTCTTGCTGTATTGGAGTCGCTGAAAAGAAGAGCTTGCTTCTTGCATTTAAACAGAATGTGTTTCATGGATGAGAACTCTGGTCTGAATTTTGCTTCAGTAGCGGTGTTAAACCCCATGATCTGTGTCTTCCTACAAGCAAGAGTTCATTTCTGGTAAACCAAGTGAATTTTCGGCTCAAAGGTTTTTGCACAGTTCTAGAAACCAACGCGATTATCACTATTAACTAATGAGGATTTATGTAAGAGGAGTTGTGGTCTTCATAAGTTTCATAAGCCGAGTTGAACTACATATGGTCTGTATGAGTAGGAAACACAGTACTTTTTTCTGGGCATGCTCATGGTTCTTACTGTATTGGAGATGCTGGAAAGAAGAGGATGATCCATGCCTTAAAACAGAGTGTTTTTCAGGGATGAGAATTCTGGTCTGAATTTCCCTCAGAAACGGAGTTAAACCCCAGGATCTGTTTCTTCCTACAAGCAACAGTTCATTTCTGGAAAACCCAGTGAATTTTGGGCTCAAACGATTTTACACAGTTCATGAACCCAACGCAATTCTCACTATTAACTAAACAGCATTTATGTAAGAGGAGCTATGATTTGTATCCGTTTCATAAGCAGAGTTGAATTACATATGGTCCCTATGAGTAGGAAACACAGTTCTTTTTTTCAGGCCATGCTCATGGTTCTTGCTGCATTGGAGAGGCTGGAAAGAAGAGCTTACCTCTTGCGTTAAAACAGAGTGTGTTTCATGGATGAGAACAATGGTCTGAATTTCCCTTCAAAAATGGAGGTAAACCCTGTGATCTGTGGCTTCCTATAAGCAAGAGTTCATTTCTGGTAAACCAATTGAATTTTCTGCTCAAATGATTGTACGCAGTTATAGAACCCAATATGATTATCACAATTAACTAAAGAACATTTATGTAAGAGGAGCTGTGATTTGTATCCGTTTCATAAGCAGAGTTGAATTACATATGGTCCTTATGAGTAGGAAACCCAGTTCTTTTTTTCAGGCCATGATCATGGTTCTTGCTCCATTGGAGAGGCTGGAAAGAAGAGCTTGCTTCTTGTGTTAAATCAGAGTGTGTTTCAGGGATGAGAACAATGGTCTGAATTTCCCTTAAAAAGGGGAGCAAAACCCCAGGATCTGTGTTCCTACAAGCAAGAGTTCATTTCTGGAAAACCCAGTGAATTTTGGGCTCAAATAATTGTACACAGTTCATGGACCCAATGCGATACTCACTATTAACCAACGAGCATTTATGTAAGAGGAGCTGTGGTTTGTTTCAGTTGCATAAGCAGAGTTGAAATACATATGGTCCTTTGAGTAGGAAACACAGTTCTTTTTTTCTGGGCATGCTCATTATTCTTGCTGTATTGGAGATGATGGAAAGAAGAGCTTGCTTCCTGCGTCAAATCAGAGTGTGTTTCATGGATGAGTACTCTGGTCTGAATTTCCCATCAGAAACGGAGTTAAACCCCAGGATCTGTGTCTTCCTACAAGCAACAGTTCATTTCTGGTAAACACAGTGAGTTTTGGGCTAAAATGATTTTACACAGTTCATGAACCCAACGCGATTCTAAATATTACATAAAGAGCATTTATATAAGAGGAGCTGTGGTGTGTTTCAGTTTCATAAGCAGAGTTGAACTACATATGGTCTGTATGAGTAGGAAACACAGTTATTTTTTTCAGTGCATGCTCATGGTTCTTGCTTTATTGGAGACGCTGGAAAGAAGAACTTTTTTCTTGCACTACAACAGAGTGTGTTTCATGGATGAGTACTCTGTTCTGAACTTCTCTTCAGAAACGGAGTTAAACCGCATGATGTGTGTGTTCTTACAAGCAAGAGTTCATTTCTGGTAAACCCAGTGAATTTTGGGCTCAAATGTTTTTATACAGTTCATGAAACCAATGCGATTCTCACTATTAACTAAAGAGTATTTATGTAAGAGGAGCTGTGGTTTGTATCAGTTTCATCAGCAGAGTTGAACTTCATCTGGTCCGTATGAGTAGGAAACACAGTTCTTTTTTTCAGGCCATGTTCATGGTTCTTGCTGCATTGTAGAGGCTGGAAAGAAGAGCTTGCTTCTTGCGTTAAAACAGAGTGTGTTTCATGGATGATAACACTGCTCAGAATATCCCTTCAGAAACGGAGTTAAACCCCAGGATCTGTGTCTTCCTACAAGCCAGAGTTCATTTCTGGAAAACCCAGTGAATTTTGGGCTCAAATAATAGTACACAGTTCATGAACCCAAAGCGATTCTCACTATTAACTAAAGAGAATTTATGTGAGAGGAGCTGTGTTTTGTTTCAGTTTCATAAGCAGAGTTGAATTACATATGGTCATTATGGGTAGGAAACACAGTTCTTTTTTTCAAGTCATGCTCATGGTTCTTGCTGTATTTTAGATTCTGGAAAGAAGACCTTGCTACTTATGTTAAAACACATTGTGTTTCAAGGATGAGATTTCTGGTCTGAATTTCCACTCAGAAATGGAGTTAAACCCCATGATCTGTGTCTTCCTACAATCAAGAGTTAATTTCTGGTAAACCCAATGAATTTTGGGCTAAAATGATTTTACACAGTTCATGAACCCAATGCGATTCTCACTATTAACTAAGGAGCATTTATGTAAGAGGAGCTGTGGTTTGTATCAGTTTCATAAGCAGAGTTGAACTACATATGGTCCGTATGAGTAGGAAACACAGTTCTTTTTTTCTGGGCATGCTCAGGGTTCTTGCTATTTTGGAGACGATGAAAGAAGAGCTTGCTTCTTGCATTTAAACAGAATGATTTTCATGGATGAGAACTCTGGTCTGAATTTCCCTTCAGAATCGGAGTTAAACCCCATGATCTGTGTCTTCCTAAAACAAGAGTTCATTTCTGGTAAACCAAGTGAATTTTCGGCTCAAAGGTTTTTGCACAGTTGTAGAACCCAACTCGATTATCACTATTAACTAAAGAGGATTTATGTAAGAGGAGCTGTGGTCTGCATAAGTTTCATAAGCCGAGTTGAACTTCATATTCTCCGTATGAATAGGAAACACAGTTCTTTTTTCTGGGCATGCTCATGGTTCTTGCTGCATTTTACAATATGGAGCTTGCTTCTTGCGTTACAACAGAGTCTGTTTCAGGGATGAGAACTCTGGTCTGAATTTCCCTTCAGAAACGGAGCTAAAGCCCAGGATCTGTATCTTCTACAAGCAAGAGTTCATTTCTAGTTAACATAATGAATTTTGGTCTCAAATGATTTTTCGCAGTTCATTAACCCAACGCGATTCTCACTATTAACTGAAGAGCATTTATGTAAGAGGAGCTGTGGTCTGTATCAGTTTAATCAGGAGAGTTGAAATACATATGGTACCTATGAGTAGGAAACACAGTTCTTTTTTTCTGGGCATGCTCATGGTTCTTACTGTATTGGAGATGCTGGAAAGAAGAGGATGATCCATGTCTTAAAACAGAGTGTTTTTCAGGGAAGAGCATTCTGGTCTGAATTTCCCTTCAGAAATGGAGTTAAACCCCAGGATCTGTGTCTTCCTACAAGCAAGAGTTCACTTCTGTTAATCCCAGTGAATTTTGGGTTCAAATGATTTTTCGCAGTTTACAAACCCAACGTGATTCTCACTATTAACTAAAGAGCATTCATGTAAGAGGAGCTGAGGTTTGTATCTGTTTCTTAAGGAGAGTTGAACTACATATGGTCCCTATGAGTAGGAAACACAATTCTTGTTTTTCTGGGCATGCTCATTGTTCTTGCTGTATTTTAGAATCTGGAAAGAAGAGCTTGCTTCTTGCGTGAAAACAGAGTTTGTTTCATTGATGAGAACACTGCTCTGAATTTCCCTTCAGAAACGGAGTTAAACCCCGGGATCTGTGTCTTCCTACAAGCAAGAGTTCATTTCTGGATTCACAGTGAATTTTGTGCTCATATAATAGTACACAGTTCATGAACCCAACGCGATTCTCACTATTAACTAAAGAGCAATTATATAGTAGGAGCTGTGGTTTGCATCAGTTTCATTAGCAGAGTTGAACTACATATGGTCTGTATGAATAGGAAACACAGATTATTTTTTCTTGGCATGCTCATGGTTCTTGCTGCATTGGAGAGGCTGGAAGGAAGAGCTTGCTTCTTGTATTAAAACAGAGTGTGTTTCATGGATGAGAACAATGGTCTGAATTTCCCTTCAGAAACGGAGTTAAACCCCAGTTACTGTGCCTTCCTACAAGCAAGTGTTCATTTCTGGTAAATACAGTGAATTTTGGAATCAAATGATTTTACACAGTTAATGAAACCAACGCGATTCTCACTATTAACTAAAGAGTATTTATGTAAGAGGAGCTGTGGTTTGTTTCAGTTTCATAAGCAGAGTTGAACTACATATGGTGTGTATGAGTAGGAAACACAGTTCTTTTTTGATGGCATGCCCATGATTCTTGCTGTATTGAAGACGCTGGAAAGAAGTGCTTGCTTCTTGCATTAAAACAGAGCGTGTTTCATGGATGAGATCTCTGGTCAGAATTTCCCTTGAGAAACGGAGTTAAACCCCATGGTCTGTGTCTTCCTACAAGCAACAGTTCATTTCTCATAAACCAAGTGAATTTTCGGCACAAATGATTTTACACAGTTCAAAAACCCAATGTGATTCTCACTATTAACTAAAGATTATTTATTTAAGAGGTGCTGTGGATTGTATCAGTTTCATATGCAGAGTTGAACTTCATATGGTCCATATGAGTAGGAAACACGGTTCTTTATTTCTAGGCATGCTCATGGTTCTTGTTGCATTTTACAATCTGGAGCTTGCTTCTTGCGTTAAAACAGAGTGTGTTTCATTGATGAGAACACTGCTCTGAATTTCCCTTCAGAAACGGAGTTAAACCCCATGATCTGTGTCTTCCTACAAGCAAGATTTCATTTCTGGAAAACCCAGTGTATTTTGGGCTCAAATGATTTTACCCAGTTCATGAACCCAACGTGATTATCACTATTAACTAAAGAGCATTTATGTAAGAGGAGCTGTGGTTTGATTCAGTTTCATAAGCAGAGTTGAATTACATATGGTCCTTATGAGTAGGAAACACAGTTCTTTTTTTCAGGCCATGCTCATGGTACTTAATGTATTGGAGAAGCTGGAAAGAGGAGGATGATTCTTGTCTTAAAACAGAGTGTTTTTCAGAGATGAGAATTCTGGTCTGAATTTCCCTTCAGAAAAGGAGTTAAACTCCAGGATCTGTGTCTTCCTACAAGCAAGAGTTCATTTCTGGAAAACTCAGTGAATTTTGGGCTCAAATGATTTTTCGCAGTTCAGGAAACCAACCTGATTCTCACTATAAACAAAAGAGAATTTATGTAAGAGTAGTTGTGGGTTGTATCAGTTTCATAAGCAGAGTTTAACTACATATGGTCTCTATGAGTAGAAAAACAGTTCTTTTTTTCTGGGCATGCTCATGGTACTTACTATATTGGAGACAGAGGAAAGTATAGGAGGATTCTTGCCTTAAAAAAGAGTGTTTTTCAGTGCTGAGAACTCTGGTCTGAATTTCCCTTCAGAAACAGAGTTAAACCCCAGGATCTGTGTCTTCCTACAAGCAAGAGTTCAATTCTGTTAAACAAAGTGAGTTTTGCGCTCAAATGATTTTACACAGTTCAAAAACCCATCACGATTGTCGCTATTAACTAAAGAGCATTGATTTAAGAGGTGCTGTGGTTTGTATCAGTTTCATAAGCAGAGTTGAACTTAATATGGGCCGTATGAGTAGGAAATACAGTTCTTTTTTCTAGGCATGCTCATGGTTCTTGCTGCATTTTAAAATCTGCAGCTTGCTTCTTGCCATAAAAAAGAGTGTGTGTCAGGAATGAGAACTCTGGTCTGAATTTCCCTTCGGAAATGGAGCTAAGCCCCGGGATCTGTGTCTTCCTTCAAGCAAGAGTTCATTTCTGGTTAACATAGTGAATTTTGGTCTGAAATGATTTTTCGCAGTTCATGAACCCAATGTGATTCTCACTATTAACTAAAGATTATTTATGTAGGTGGAGCTGTGTTCTGTTTGAGTTTCATCAGCAGAGTTGAACTACATATGGTCCGTTTGAGTAGGAAACACAGTTCATTTTTTCTGGGCATGCTCATGGTTCTTACTGTATTGGAGACGCTGGAAAGAGGAGGATAATTCAAGTGTTAAAAAAGAGTGTTTTTCAGGGATGAGCATTCTAGTCTGAATTTCCCTTCAGAAACGGAGTTAAATCCCAGGATCTTTGTCTTCCTACAAGCAAGAGTTCATTTCTGATAATCCCTGTGAATTTTGGGCTCAAATGATTTTTCACAGTTCAGGAACCCAACACGATTCTCACTATTAACCAAAGAGCATTTAGGTAAGAGGAGCTGAGGTTTGTATCAGTTTCATAAGGAGAGTTTAACTACATATGGTCCGTATGAGTAGGAAACACATTCTTTTTTTGCTGGGCATGCTCATTGTTCTTGCTGTATTTTAGAATCTGGAAAGTAGAGCTTGTTTCTTGCGTGAAAACAGAGTGTGTTTCATTGATGAGATTTCTGGTCTGAATTTCCCATCAGAAATGTAGTTAAACCCCATGATCTGTGCCTTCCTACAAGCAAGAGTTCATTGCTGGTAAAAGAATTGAATTTTGGGTTCAAATGATTTTACACAGATCAAAAACCCAATGTGATTCTCACTATTAACTAAAGAGCATTTATATAAGGGGAGCTGTGGTTTGTATCAGTTTCAGAAGCACAGTTGAACTTCACATGGTCTGTATGTGTAGGAAACACAGTTATTTTTTTCAGGGCATGCTCATGGTTCTTGCTGTATTGTTTACGCTGGAAAGAAGAACATGCTTCTTGCATTACAACAGAGTGTGTTTCATGGATGAGTACGCTTGTCTGAATTTCCCTTCAGAAACGGAGTTAAATCCCATGATGTGTGTGTTCCTACAAGCAACAGTTCATTTCTGATAAACCAAGTGATTTTTTGGCCCAAATGATTTTACACAGTTCTAGATCCCAACAGGATTATCACTAATAACTAAAGAGCATTTATGTAAGAGGAGCTGTGGTCTCTATCAGTTTCATCAGTAGAGTTTAAATACATATGGTCTGTATGAGTAGAAAAACAGTTCTTTTTTCTGGGCATGCTCATGGTTCTTACTATATTGGTGACAGAGGAAAGAATAGGAGGATTCTTGCCTTAAAACAGAGTGTTGTTCAGGACTGAGAACTCTGGTCTTAATTTCCCTTCAGAAACGGAGTTAAACCCCAGGATCTGTGTCTTCCTACAAGCAAGAGTTCATTTCTGGAAAACCCAGTGAATTTTGGAGTCAAATGATTTTACACAGTTCAAAAACCCAACGCGATTCTCGCTATTAACTAAAGAGCATTTATTTAGGAGGTGCTTAGGTTTGTATCAGGTTCATAAGCAGAGTTGATATACATATGATCTGTACGAGTGGGAAACACAGTTCTTTTTTGAGGGCATGCTCATGGTCCTTGCTGTATTGGAGATGCTGGAAAGAAGAGCTTGCTTCTTGCGGTGAAAGAGAGTGTATTTCAGGGATGAGAACTCTTGACTTAATTTCCCTTCAGAGACAGAGTTAAACGCCATGATGTGTGTGTTACTAAAAGCAAGAGTACATTTCTGGTAAACCAAGTGAATTTTCGGCTCAAATAATTATTTCACAGTTCTAGAACACAACACGATTATCACTAATAACTAAAGAGCATTTATATAAGAGGAGCTGTGGTCTGTATCAGTTCCACCAGCAGAGTTAAAATACATATGGTCCGCATGAGTAGGAAACACAGTTCTTTTTTTCTGGGCATGCTCCTTTTTCTTGCTGTTTTGGAGACGCTGGAATTAAGAGCTTGCTTTTTGCGTTAAGACAGAGTGTGTTTCATGGATGAGAACACTGGTCTGAATTTCCCCGCAGAAACGGAGTTAAAACCCCAGGATCTGTGTCTTCCTACAAGCAAGAGTTCATTTCTGGTAAACCAAGTGAATTTTGGACTCAAATGATTTTATATAGTTCAAAAACCCAATGCGATTCTCACTATTAACTAAAGATTATTTATTTAAGAGGTGCTGTGGTTTGTATCAGTTTCATACGCAGAGTTGAACTTCATATGGTCCATATGTGTAGGAAACACAGTTCTTTTTTTTCAGGGCATGCTCATGGTTCTTGCTGCATTTAACAATCCGGAGCTTGCTTCTTGCCTTAAAACAGAGTGTGTTCCGTGGATGAGAACACTGGTCTGAATTTCCCTTCAGACACGGAGTTAAACCACATGATCTGGGTCTTCCTACAATCAATAGTTCATTTCTGGAAAACCCAGTGAATTTTGGGCTCAAATGATTTTTCGCAGTTCAGGAACCCAATGCTATTTTCACTATTAACTAAAGAGCATTTATGTAAGAGAAGCTGTGGTTCGTATCAGTTGCATAAGCAGAGTTGAACTACATATGGTCCTTAGGAGTAGGAAAAACAGTTCTTTTTTTCTGGGCATTCTCATGGTTCTTGCTGTATTGGAGACGCTGGAAAGAAGAGCTTGCTTCTTGCATTAATAAATAGTGTGTTTCATGGATGATAACTCTGGTCTGAATTTGCCTGCAGAATCGGAGTTAAACCCCAGGATCTGTGTCTTACTACAAGCAAGATTTCATTTCTGGTCAACACAGTGAATTTTGTGCTGAAATGATTTTTTCGCAGTTCACGAACCCAACGCTATTCTCACTAATACCTCAAGAGCATTTATGTAAGAGAAGCTGTGGTTTGTATCAGTTGCATAAGCAGAGTTGAAGTACATATGGTCCGTATGAGTAGGAAACACAGTTCTTTTTTTCTGGGCATTCTCATGGTTCTTGCTGCATTGCATACGCTGGAAAGAAGAGTTTGCTACTTGCCTTAATACATAGTGTGTTTCATGGATGAGAACTCTGGTCTGAATTTCCCTTCAGAAACAGAGTTACACCCCAGGATCTGTGTCTTCCTACAAGCAAGAGATCATTTCTGGTAAACCCAGTGAATTTTGGGCTCAAATTATTTTTCACATTTCACGAACCCAACGCTATTCTCACTATTAACTAAAGAGCATTTATCTATGTGGAGGTGTGGTCTGTATCAGTTTCATAAGCAGTGTTGAAATACTTATGGTCCGTATGAATAGGAAACACAGTTCTTTTTTTCAGGAGTGCTCATGGTTCTTGCTGTATTTTAGACTCTTGAAAGAAGAGCTTGCTTCTTCATTAAAACAGTGTGTGTTTCAGGGATGAGAACTCTCGTTTGAATTTCCCTTCCGAAATGGAGTTAAACCCCAGGATCTGTGTCTTCCTACAAGCAAGAGTTCATTTCTGGTAAACCCAGTGAATTTTGGGCTCAAATGATTTTTCGCAGTTCACGAACCCTACGCAATTCTCACTATTAACTAAAGAGGATTTATATAAGTGGAGTTGTGGTTTGTATCAGTTTCATAAGCAGACTTGAACTACATATGGTCCGTATGAATAGGACACAGTTCTTGTTTTCAGGGCAAGCTCATGTTTCTTGCAGTATTGTAGACTCTCTAAAGAAGAGCTTGCTTCTTCGTTTAAACAGAGTGTGTTTCAGAGATGAGAACTCTGGTCTGAATTTCCCTTCAGAAACGGAGTGAAACCCCAGGATCTGTGTCTTCGTACAGGCAAGAATTCATTTCTTATTAACCCAGTGAATTTTGTGCTCAAATGATTTTCGCAGTTCACGAACCCAACGCGATTTTCACTATTAACTAAAGAGGATTTATGTAAGAGGAGCTGTGGTTTGTATCAGTTTCAAAAGCAGAGTTGAACTACATATGGTCCTTATGAGTAGGAAACACAGTTCTTTTTTTCTGGACATGCTCATCTTTCTTACTATATTGGAGACGCTCGAAAGAAGAGGATGATTCTTGCCTTAAAACAGAGTGTTTTTCAGGGATGAGAACTATGGTCTGAATATGCCTTCAGAAACGGAGTTAAACCCCAGCATCTGTGTCTTCCTACGAGCAAGATTTCAGTTCTGGAATACCCAATGAATTTTGGTCTCAAATGATTTTTCGCAGTTCAGGAAACCAACGCTATTCTCACTATTAACTCAAGAGCATTTATGTAAGAACAGGTGTGGTGTGTATCAGTTTCATAAGCAGAGTGGTACTACATATGGTCCATATGAATAGGAAACACAGTTCTTTTTTTCAGGCCATGCTCATGGTTCTTGCTGTATTTTAGACTCTGGAAAGAAGAGCTTGCTTCTTCGTTTAAACAGAGTGTGTTTCATGGATGAGAACTCTGGTCTGAATTTCCCTTCAGAAACGGAGTTCAACCCCAGGATCTGTGTCTTCCTACCAGCAAGTGTTCATTTCTGGTAAACCCATTGAAATTTGGGCTCAAATGACTTTAAACAGTTCTAGAACCCAACGCCATTATCACTATTAACCAAAGAGAATTTATGTAAGAGGAGCTGTTGTCTGTATCCTTTCCTAAGCAGATTTGAACTTCATATGGTATTTATGGCTAGGAAACACAGTTCATTTTTTTTTTTTTTGTCATGCTCATGTTTCTTAATCTATTGGAGACGGTCGAAAGAAGACGATGATTCTTGCCTCAAAACAGAGTGTTTTTTAGGGTTGAGAATTCTGGTCTGAATTTGCCGTAAGAAACGGAATTATACACCAGGATCTATTTCTTCCTACAAGCAAGAGTTCAGTTCTAGTAAACTCAGTGAATTTTGGGCTCAAATGATTTTTCGCAGTTCAGGAACCCAATGCCATTTTCACTATTAACTAAAGAGCATTTATGTAAGAGAAGCTGTGGTTCGTATCAGTTGCATAAGCAGAGTTGAACTACATATGGTCCTTAGGAGTAGGAAAAACAGTTCTTTTTTTCTGGGCATTCTCATGGTTCTTGCTGTATTGGAGACACTGGAAAGAAGAGCTTGCTTCTTGCATTAATACATAGTGTGTTTCATGGATGATAACTCTGGTCTGAAATTGCCCTCAGAATCGGAGTTAAACCCCAGGATCTGTGTCTTCCTACAAGCAAGAGATCAATTCTGTTAAATCCAGTGAATTTTGTGCTCAAAAGATTTTCGCAGTTCACGAACCCAACGCGATTTTCACTATTAACTAAAGAGCGTTTACGTAAGAGGAGCTGTGGTTTGAATCAGTTTCATAAGGAGAGTTGAACTAGATATGGTCCGTATGAGTAGGAAACACAGTTCTTTTTTTCTTGGCATACTCATGGTTCTTACTGTATTGGAGACCCTGGACAGAAGAGTATGATTCATGCCTTAAAACAGAGTGATTTTCAGTGATGAGAATTCTGGTCTTAATTTCCCTTCAGAAACGGAGTTGAACCCCAGGAACTGTGTCTTCTTACAGGCAGGGGTTCATTGGTAAACCCAGTGAATTTTCTGCTCAAATGATTTTTCGCACTTCACGAACCCAACGCTATTCTCACTATTAACTAAAGAGCATTTATGTAAGAGTAGGTGTGGTCTGTACCAGTTTCCTAAGCAGAGTTGAACTACATATGGTCCGTATGAATAGGAAACACTGTTCTTTTTTTCAGGCCATGCTCATGGTTCTTACTGTATTTTAGACTCTGGAAAGATGAGCTTGCATCTTCATTAAAACAGAGTGTGTTTCAGGGATGAGAACTCTCATTGGAATTTCCCTTCATAAATGGAGTTAAACCCCAGGATCTGTGTCTTCCTACAAGCAAGAGTTCATTTCTGGTAAACCCAGTGAATTTTGGGCTCAAATGATTTTTCACAGTTCACGAACCCTACGCAATTCTCACTATTAACTAAAGAGGATTTTTGTAAGAGGAGCTGTGGTTTGTATCAGTTTCATAAGCACAGTTGAACTACATATGGTCTGTATGAGTAGGAAACGCAGTTCTTTTTTTCTGGGCATGCTCATGTTTCTTACTATATTGGAGAGGCTGGAAAGAAGAGCTTCCTTCTTGCATTAAAACAGAGTGTGTTTCATGGATGAGAACTCTGGTCTGAATTTCCCTTCAGAAACTTAGTTAAACCCCAGGATCTGTGTCTTCCTACCAGCAAGAGTTCATTTCTGGTAAACAAAGTGAATTTTCGGCTCAAATGACTTTACACAGTTCTACAACCCAACGTGATTATCACTATTAACTAAACAGCATTTATCTAATAGGAGGTGTGGTCTGTATCAGTTTCATAAGCAGAGTTGAACTACTTATGGTCCGCATGAATAGGAAACACAGTTCTTTTATTCAGGCCATGCTCATGGTTCTTGCTGTATTTTAGACTATGGAAAGAAGAGCTTGCTTCTTCATTAAAACAGTGTGTGTTTCATGGATGAGAACTCTGGTCTGAATTTCCCTTCAGAAACGGAGTTAAACCCAAGATCTGTGTCTTCCTACCAGCAAGAGTTCATTTCTGGTAAACAAAGTGAATTTTCGGCTCAAATGACTTTACACAGTTCTACAACCCAACGCGATTATCACTATTAACTAAACAGCACTTATCTAATAGGAGGTGTGGTCTGTATCAGTTTCATAAGCAGAGTTGAACTACTTATGGTCCGTATGAATAGGAAGCACAGTTCTTTTATTCAGGCCATGCTCATGGTTCTTGCTGTAATTTAGGATCTGGCAGGAAGAGCTTGCTTCTTCGTTAAAACAGAGTGTGTTTCAGGGATGAGAACTAAGGTCTGAATTTCCCTTCAGAAACGGAGTGAAACCCTAGTATCTGTGTCTTCCTACAAGCAAGAATTCATTTCTGTTTAACCCAGTGAATTTTGTGCTCAAATGATTTTCGCAGTTCACGAACCCAACGCGATTTTCATTATTAACTAAAGAGCGTTTATGTAAGAGGAGCTGTGGTTTGAATCAGTTTCATAAGGAGAGTTGAACTAGATATGGTCCGTATGATTTGGAAACACAGTTCATTTTTTCTTGGCATACTCATGGTTCTTACCGTATTGGAGACCCTGGAGAGAAGAGGATGATTCATGCCTTAAAACAGAGTGATTTTCAGTGATGAGAATTCTGGTCTTAATTTCCCTTCAGAAACTGAGTTGAACCCCAGGAACTGTGTCTTCTTACAGGCAAGAGTTCATTGGTAAACCCAGTGAATTTTCTGCTCAAATGATTTTTCGCACTTCACGAACCCAACGCTATTCTCACTATTAACTAAAGAGCATTTATGTAAGAGGAGGTGTGGTCTGTACCAGTTTCCTAAGCAGAGTTGAACTACATATGGTCCGTATGAATAGGAAACACTGTTCTTTTTTTCAGGCCATGCTCATAGTTCTTACTGTATTTTAGACTCTGGAAAGATGAGCTTGCTTCTTCATTAAAACAGAGTGTGTTTCAGGGATGAGAACTCTCGTTGGAATTTCCCTTCATAAATGGAGTTAAACCCCAGGATCTGTGTCTTCCTACAAGCAAGAGTTCATTTCTGGTAAACCCAGTGAATTTTGGGCTCAAATGATTTTTCACAGTTCACGAACCCTACGCTATTCTCACTATTAACTAAAGAGGATTTATGTAAGAGGAGCTGTGGTTTGTATCAGTTTCATAAGCACAGTTGAACTACATATGGTCTGTATGAGTAGGAAACACAGTTCTTTTTTTCTGGTCATGGTCATGTTTCTTACTATATTGGAGACGCTGGAAAGAAGAGCTTCCTTCTTGCATTAAAACAGAGTGTGTTTCATGGATGAGTACTCTGGTCTGAATTTCCCTTCAGAAACGGAGTTAAACCCCAGGATCTGTGTCTTCCTACCAGCAAGAGTTCATTTCTGGTAAACAAAGTGAATTTTCGGCTCAAATGACTTTACACAGTTCTACAACCCAACGCGATTATCACTATTAACTAAAGAGCATTTATCTAATAGGAGGTGTGGTCTGTATCAGTTTCATAAGCTGAGTTGAACTACTTATGGTCCGTATGAATAGGAAACACAGTTCTTTTATTCAGGCCATGCTCATGGTTCTTGCTGTAATTTAGGCTCTGGAAAGAAGAGCTTGCTTCTTCGTTAAAACAGAGTGTGTTTCAGGGATGAGAACTATGGTCTGAATTTCCCTTCAGAAACGGAGTTAAACCCCAGGATCTGTGTCTTCTTACAAGCAAGATTCATTTCTGGTAAAACCAGTGAATTTTGGGCTCAAATGATTTTTCACAGTTCACAAACCCAACGATATTCTCACTAATAACTGAAGAGGATTTATGTAAGAGGAGCTGTGGTGTGTATCAGTTTCATAATCAGAGTTGGACTACATATGGTCTGTATGAGTAGGAAACACAGTTCTTTTGTTCTTGGCATACTCATGGTTCTTATTGTATTGGAGACCCTGGAGAGAAGAGGATGATTCATGCCTTTAAACAGAGTGTTTTTCAGGGATGAGAATTCTGGTCTGAATTTCCCTTCAGAAACGGAGTTAAACCCCAGGATCTGTGTCTTCCTACAAGCAAGAGTTCATTTCTGGTCAACCCAGTGAATTTTGTGCTGAAATGATTTTTTCGCAGTTCACGAACATAACGCTATTCTCACTATTACCTCAAGTTCATTTATGTAAGAGAAGCTGTGGTTTGTATCAGTTGCATAAGCAGAGTTGAAGTACTTATGGTCCATATGAGTAGGAAACACAGTTCTTTTTTTGGGGGCATTCTCATGGTTCTTGCTGTATTGGAGACGCTGGAAAGAAGAGTTTGCTACTTGCCTTAATACATAGTGTGATTCATGGATGAGAACTCTGGTCTGAATTTCAGTTCAGAAACGGAGTTAAACCCCAGGATCTGTGTCTTCGTACAAGCAAGAATTCATTTCTGGTTAACCCAGTGAATTTTGTGCTCAAATGATTTTCGCAGTTCACGAACCCAACGCGATTTTCACTATTAACTAAAGAGCGTTTATGTAAGAGGAGCTGTGGTTTGAATCAGTTTCATAAGGAGAGTTGAACTAGATATGGTCGGTATGAGTCGGAAACACAGTTCTTTTTTTCTTGGCATACTCATGGTTCTTACTCTATTGGAGACCCTGGACAGAAGAGGATGATTCATGCCTTAAAACAGAGTGATTTTCAGTGATGAGAATTCTGGTCTTAATTTCCCTTCAGAAACGGAGTTGAACCCAGGAACTGTGTCTTCTTACAGGCAAGAGTTCATTGGTAAACCCAGTGAATTTTGTGCTCAAATGATTTTTCGCACTTCACGAACCCAACGCTATTCTCACTATTAACTAAAGAGCATTTATGTAAGAGTAGGTGTGGTCTGTACCAGTTTCCTAAGCAGAGTTGAACTACATATGGTCCGTATGAATAGGAAACACTGTTCTTTTTTTCAGGCCATGCTCATGGTTCTTACTGTATTTTAGACTCTGGAAAGATGAGCTTGCATCTTCATTAAAACAGAGTGTGTTTCAGGGATGAGAACTCTCATTGGAATTTCCCTTCATAAATGGAGTTAAACCCCAGGATCTGTGTCTTCCTACAAGCAAGAGTTCATTTCTGGTAAACCCAGTGAATTTTGGGCTCAAATGATTTTTCACAGTTCACGAACCCTACGCAATTCTCACTATTAACTAAAGAGGATTTTTGTAAGAGGAGCTGTGGTTTGTATCAGTTTCATAAGCACAGTTGAACTACATATGGTCTGTATGAGTAGGAAACGCAGTTCTTTTTTTCTGGGCATGCTCATGTTTCTTACTATATTGGAGAGGCTGGAAAGAAGAGCTTCCTTCTTGCATTAAAACAGAGTGTGTTTCATGGATGAGAACTCTGGTCTGAATTTCCCTTCAGAAACTTAGTTAAACCCCAGGATCTGTGTCTTCCTACCAGCAAGAGTTCATTTCTGGTAAACAAAGTGAATTTTCGGCTCAAATGACTTTACACAGTTCTACAACCCAACGTGATTATCACTATTAACTAAACAGCATTTATCTAATAGGAGGTGTGGTCTGTATCAGTTTCATAAGCAGAGTTGAACTACTTATGGTCCGCATGAATAGGAAACACAGTTCTTTTATTCAGGCCATGCTCATGGTTCTTGCTGTATTTTAGACTATGGAAAGAAGAGCTTGCTTCTTCATTAAAACAGTGTGTGTTTCATGGATGAGAACTCTGGTCTGAATTTCCCTTCAGAAACGGAGTTAAACCCAAGATCTGTGTCTTCCTACCAGCAAGAGTTCATTTCTGGTAAACAAAGTGAATTTTCGGCTCAAATGACTTTACACAGTTCTACAACCCAACGCGATTATCACTATTAACTAAACAGCACTTATCTAATAGGAGGTGTGGTCTGTATCAGTTTCATAAGCAGAGTTGAACTACTTATGGTCCGTATGAATAGGAAGCACAGTTCTTTTATTCAGGCCATGCTCATGGTTCTTGCTGTAATTTAGGATCTGGCAGGAAGAGCTTGCTTCTTCGTTAAAACAGAGTGTGTTTCAGGGATGAGAACTAAGGTCTGAATTTCCCTTCAGAAACGGAGTGAAACCCTAGTATCTGTGTCTTCCTACAAGCAAGAATTCATTTCTGTTTAACCCAGTGAATTTTGTGCTCAAATGATTTTCGCAGTTCACGAACCCAACGCGATTTTCATTATTAACTAAAGAGCGTTTATGTAAGAGGAGCTGTGGTTTGAATCAGTTTCATAAGGAGAGTTGAACTAGATATGGTCCGTATGATTTGGAAACACAGTTCATTTTTTCTTGGCATACTCATGGTTCTTACCGTATTGGAGACCCTGGAGAGAAGAGGATGATTCATGCCTTAAAACAGAGTGATTTTCAGTGATGAGAATTCTGGTCTTAATTTCCCTTCAGAAACTGAGTTGAACCCCAGGAACTGTGTCTTCTTACAGGCAAGAGTTCATTGGTAAACCCAGTGAATTTTCTGCTCAAATGATTTTTCGCACTTCACGAACCCAACGCTATTCTCACTATTAACTAAAGAGCATTTATGTAAGAGGAGGTGTGGTCTGTACCAGTTTCCTAAGCAGAGTTGAACTACATATGGTCCGTATGAATAGGAAACACTGTTCTTTTTTTCAGGCCATGCTCATAGTTCTTACTGTATTTTAGACTCTGGAAAGATGAGCTTGCTTCTTCATTAAAACAGAGTGTGTTTCAGGGATGAGAACTCTCGTTGGAATTTCCCTTCATAAATGGAGTTAAACCCCAGGATCTGTGTCTTCCTACAAGCAAGAGTTCATTTCTGGTAAACCCAGTGAATTTTGGGCTCAAATGATTTTTCACAGTTCACGAACCCTACGCTATTCTCACTATTAACTAAAGAGGATTTATGTAAGAGGAGCTGTGGTTTGTATCAGTTTCATAAGCACAGTTGAACTACATATGGTCTGTATGAGTAGGAAACACAGTTCTTTTTTTCTGGTCATGGTCATGTTTCTTACTATATTGGAGACGCTGGAAAGAAGAGCTTCCTTCTTGCATTAAAACAGAGTGTGTTTCATGGATGAGTACTCTGGTCTGAATTTCCCTTCAGAAACGGAGTTAAACCCCAGGATCTGTGTCTTCCTACCAGCAAGAGTTCATTTCTGGTAAACAAAGTGAATTTTCGGCTCAAATGACTTTACACAGTTCTACAACCCAACGCGATTATCACTATTAACTAAAGAGCATTTATCTAATAGGAGGTGTGGTCTGTATCAGTTTCATAAGCTGAGTTGAACTACTTATGGTCCGTATGAATAGGAAACACAGTTCTTTTATTCAGGCCATGCTCATGGTTCTTGCTGTAATTTAGGCTCTGGAAAGAAGAGCTTGCTTCTTCGTTAAAACAGAGTGTGTTTCAGGGATGAGAACTATGGTCTGAATTTCCCTTCAGAAACGGAGTTAAACCCCAGGATCTGTGTCTTCTTACAAGCAAGATTCATTTCTGGTAAAACCAGTGAATTTTGGGCTCAAATGATTTTTCACAGTTCACAAACCCAACGATATTCTCACTAATAACTGAAGAGGATTTATGTAAGAGGAGCTGTGGTGTGTATCAGTTTCATAATCAGAGTTGGACTACATATGGTCTGTATGAGTAGGAAACACAGTTCTTTTGTTCTTGGCATACTCATGGTTCTTATTGTATTGGAGACCCTGGAGAGAAGAGGATGATTCATGCCTTTAAACAGAGTGTTTTTCAGGGATGAGAATTCTGGTCTGAATTTCCCTTCAGAAACGGAGTTAAACCCCAGGATCTGTGTCTTCCTACAAGCAAGAGTTCATTTCTGGTCAACCCAGTGAATTTTGTGCTGAAATGATTTTTTCGCAGTTCACGAACATAACGCTATTCTCACTATTACCTCAAGTTCATTTATGTAAGAGAAGCTGTGGTTTGTATCAGTTGCATAAGCAGAGTTGAAGTACTTATGGTCCATATGAGTAGGAAACACAGTTCTTTTTTTGGGGGCATTCTCATGGTTCTTGCTGTATTGGAGACGCTGGAAAGAAGAGTTTGCTACTTGCCTTAATACATAGTGTGATTCATGGATGAGAACTCTGGTCTGAATTTCAGTTCAGAAACGGAGTTAAACCCCAGGATCTGTGTCTTCGTACAAGCAAGAATTCATTTCTGGTTAACCCAGTGAATTTTGTGCTCAAATGATTTTCGCAGTTCACGAACCCAACGCGATTTTCACTATTAACTAAAGAGCGTTTATGTAAGAGGAGCTGTGGTTTGAATCAGTTTCATAAGGAGAGTTGAACTAGATATGGTCGGTATGAGTCGGAAACACAGTTCTTTTTTTCTTGGCATACTCATGGTTCTTACTCTATTGGAGACCCTGGACAGAAGAGGATGATTCATGCCTTAAAACAGAGTGATTTTCAGTGATGAGAATTCTGGTCTTAATTTCCCTTCAGAAACGGAGTTGAACCCAGGAACTGTGTCTTCTTACAGGCAAGAGTTCATTGGTAAACCCAGTGAATTTTGTGCTCAAATGATTTTTCGCACTTCACGAACCCAACGCTATTCTCACTATTAACTAAAGAGCATTTATGTAAGAGGAGGTGTGGTCTGTACCAGTTTCATAAGCAGAGTTGAACTACATATGGTCCGTATGAATAGGAAACACTGTTCTTTTTTTCAGGCCATGCTCATGGTTCTTACTGTATTTTAGACTCTGGAAAGATGAGCTTGCTTCTTCATTAAAACAGAGTGTGTTTCAGGGATGAGAACTCTCATTGGAATTTCCCTTCATAAATGGAGTTAAACCCCAGGATCTGTGTCTTCCTACAAGCAAGAGTTCATTTCTGGTAAACCCAGTGAATTTTGGGCTCAAATGATTTTTCACAGTTCACGAACCCTACGCAATTCTCACTATTAACTAAAGAGGATTTTTGTAAGAGGAGCAGTGGTTTGTATCAGTTTCATAAGCACAGTTGAACTACATATTGTCTGTATGCGTAGGAAACACAGTTCTTTTTTTCTGGGCATGCTCATGTTTCTTACTATATTGGAGACGCTGGAAAGAAGAGCTTGCTTCTTGCATTAAAACAGAGTGTGTTTCATGGATGAGAACTCTGGTCTGAATTTCCCTTCAGAAACGGAGTTAAACCCCAGGATCTGTGTCTTCCTACCAGCAAGAGTTCATTTCTGGTAAACAAAGTGAATTTTCGGCTCAAATGACTTTACACAGTTCTACAACCCAACGCGATTATCACTATTAACTAAAGAGCATTTATCTAATAGGAGGTGTGGTCTGTATCAGTTTCATAAGCTGAGTTGAACTACTTATGGTCCGTATGAATAGGAAACACAGTTCTTTTATTCAGGCCATGCTCATGGTTCTTACTGTAATTTAGGCTCTGGAAAGAAGAGCTTGCTTCTTCGTTAAAACAGAGTGTGTTTCAGGGATGAGAACTCTGGTCTGAATTTCCCTTCAGAAACGGAGTTAAACCCCAGGATCTGTGTCTTCCTAAAAGCAAGAGTTCATTTCTGGTTAACCCAATGAATTTTGTGCTCAAATGATTTTCAGAGTTCACGAACCCGACGCTATTCTCACTATTAAATAAAGAGCATATATGTAAGAGAAGCTGTGGTTTGTATCAGTTTCATAAGCAGAGTTGAACTACATATGGTCCGTATGAGTAGGAAAAACAGTTCTTTTTTTCTGGGCATTCTCATCCTTCTTGCTGTATTGGAGACGCTGGAAAGAAGAGCTTGATTTTTCATTAAAACAGTGTGTGTTTCATGGATGAGAACTCTGGTCTGAATTTCCCTTCAGAAAAGGATTTAAACCCCAGGATCTGTGTCTTCCTACAAGCAAGAGATCAATTCTGGTAAACCCAGTGAATTTTGGGCTCAAATGATTTGTTGAAGTTCACGAACCCAACGCTACTCTCACTATTAACTAAAGAGCATTTATCTGAGTGGAGGTGTGATCTGTATCAGTTTCATAAGCAGAGTTGAAATACTTATGGTCCGTATGAATAGGAAACACAGTTCTTTTTTTCAGGGCATGCTCATGGTTCTTGCTGTATTTTAGACTCTGGAAAGAAGAGCTTTCTTCTTCATTAAAACAGAGTGTGTTTCAGGGATGAGAACACTCGTTTGAATTTACCTCCCGAAATGGAGTTAAACCCCAGGATCTGTGTCTTCCTACAAGCAAGATCCATTTCTGGTAAACCCAGTGAATTTTGGGCTCAAATGATTTTTCACAGTTAACAAACCCAACGATATTCTCACTAATAACTAAAGAGGATTTATGTAAGAGGAGCTGTGGTTTGTATCACTTTCATAATCAGAGTTGGACTACATATGGTCTGTATGAGTAGGAAACACAGTTCTTTTTTTCTTGGCATACTCATGGTTCTTACTGTATTGGAGACCCTGGAGAGAAGAGGATGATTCATGCCTTTAAACAGAGTGTTTCTCAGGGATGAGAATTCTGGTCTGAATTTCCCTTCAGAAACGGATTAAACCCCAGGGTCTGTGTCTTCCTACAAGCAAGAGTTCATTTCTGGTCAACCCAGTGAATTTTGTGCTGAAATGATTTTTTCGCAGTTCACGAACCCAACGCTATTCTCACTATTACCTCAAGTGCATTTATGTAAGAGAAGCTGTGGTTTGTATCAGTTGCATAAGCAGAGTTGAAGTACTTATGGTCAGTATGAGTAGGAAACACAGTTCTTTTTTTCTGGGCATTCTCATGGTTCTTGCTGTATTGGAGACGCTGGAAACAAGAGTTTGCTACTTGCCTTAATACATAGTGTGATTCATGGATGAGAACTCTGGTCTGAATTTCCCTTCAGAAATGGAGTTAAACCCCAGGATCTGTGTCTTCCTACAAGCAAGAGATCATTTCTGGAAAAGCCAGTGAATTTTGGGCTCAAATGATTTTTCACATTTCACGAACCCAACGCTATTCTCACTATTAACTAAAGAGCATTTATCTATGTGGAGGTGTGGTCTGTATCAGTTTCATAAGCAGTGTTGAAATACTTATGTTCCGTATGAAAAAGAAACACAGTTCTTTTTTTCAGGCCATGCTAATGGTTCTTGCTGTATTTTAGACTCTGGAAAGAAGAACTTGCTTCTTCATTAAAACAGTGTGTGTTTCAGGGATGAGAACTCTCGTTTGAATTTCCCTTCCGAAATGGAGTTAAACCCCAGGATCTGTGTCTTCCTACAAGCAAGAGTTCATTTCTGGTAAACCCAGTGAATTTTGGGCTCAAATGATTTTTCGCAGTTCACGAACCCTACGCAATTCTCACTATTAACTAAAGAGCATTTATCTAATAGGAGGTGGGGTCTGTATCAGTTTCATAAGCAGTGTTGAACTAGATATGGTCCGTATGAGTACAAATCACAGTTCTTTTTTTCTGAGAAAGCTCATATTTCTTGCTTTATTGGAGACGCCTGAAAGAAGAGTTTGCTTCTTACATTAAAACCGGGTGTGTTTCAATGATGGGACCTCTGGTCTGAATTTGCCTTCAGAAACGGAGTTAAACCCCAGGATCTGTGTCTTCCTACAAGCAAGATTTCATTTGTGATAAACCCAGTGAATTTTGGGCTCAAATGATTTTTCACAGTTCACGAACCCAACGCTATTCAAACTATTAACTAAAGAGGATTTGACTTTTAGGAGCTGTGGTTTGGATCAGTTTCATGAGCAGAGTTGAACTACATATGGTCCGTATGAATCGGAAACACAGTTCTTTTATTCAGGCCATGCTCATGTTTCTTGCTGTATTTTAGACTCTGGAAAGAAGAGCTTGCTTCTTCATTAAAACAGAGTGTGTTTCAGCGATGCGAACTCTCGTTGGAATTTCCCTTCCGAAATGGAGTTAAACCCCAGGATCTGTGTCTTCCTACAAGCAAGAGTTCATTTCTGGTAAACCCAGTGATTTTTGGGCTCAAATGATTTTTCACCGTTCACGAACCCTACGCTATTCTCACTATTGACTGAAGAAGATTTATGTAAGAGGAGCTGTGGTTTGTATCAGTTTCATATGCACAGTTGCACTACATATGGTCTGTATTAGTAGGAAACCCAGTTCTTTTTTTCTTGGCATGCTCATGGTTCTTACTGCATTGGAGACCCTGGACAGAAGAGGATGATTCATGCCTTAAAACAGAGTGATTTTCAGTGATGAGAATTCTGGTCTTAATTTCCCTTCAGAAACGGAGTTGAACCCCAGGAACTGTGTCTTCTTACAGGCAAGAGTTCATTGGTAAACCCAGTGAATTTTGTGCTCAAATGATTTTTCGCACTTCACGAACCCAAAGCTATTCTCACTATTAACTAAAGAGCATTTATGTAAGAGGAGGTGTGGTCTGTACCAGTTTCATAAGCAGAGTTGAACTACATATGGTCCGTATGAATAGGAAACACTGTTCTTTTTTTCAGGCCATGCTCATGGTTCTTACTGTATTTTAGACTCTGGAAAGATGAGCTTGCTTCTTCATTAAAACAGAGTGTGTTTCAGGGATGAGAACTCTGGTCTGAATTTCCCTTCATAAATGGAGTTAAACCCCAGGATCTGTGTCTTCCTACAAGCAAGAGTTCATTTCTGGTAAACCCAGTGAATTTTGGGCTCAAATAATTTTTCACAGTTCACGAACCCTACGCTATTCTCACTATTAAATAAAGAGGATTTATGTAAGAGGAGCTCTGGTTTGTATCAGATTCATAAGCACAGTTGAACTACATATGGTCTGTATGAGTAGGAAACACAGTTCTTTTTTTCTGGGCATGCTCATGTTTCTTACTATATTTGAGACGCTGGAAAGTAGAGCTTGCTTCTTGCATTAAAACAGAGTGTGTTTCATGGATGAGAACTCTGGTCTGAATTTCCCTTCAGAAACGGAGTTAAACCCCAGGATCTGTGTCTTCCTACCAGCCAGAGTTCATTTCTGGTAAACAAAGTGAATTTTCGCCTCAAATGACTTTACACAGTTCTACAACCCAACGCGATTATCACTATTAAATAAAGAGCATTTATCTAATAGGAGGTGTGGTCTGTATCAGTTTCATAAGCAGAGTTGAACTACATATGGTCCGTATGAGTAGGAAAAACAGTTCTTTTTTTCTGGGCATTCTCATGGTTCTTGCTGTATTGGAGACGCTGGAAAGAAGAGCTTGCTTCTTGCATTAATACATAGTGTGTTTCATGGATGAGAACTCTGGTCTGAATTTCCCTTCAGAAAAGGAGTTAAACCCCAGGATCTGTGTCTTCCTACAAGCAAGAGATCAATTCTGCTAAACCCAGTGAATTTTGGGCTCAAATGATTTGTTGAAGTTCACGAACCCAACGCTACTCTCACTATTAACTAAAGAGCATTTATCTGAGTGGAGGTGTGATCTGTATCAGTTTCATAAGCAGAGTTGAAATACTTATGGTCTGTATGAATAGGAAACACAGTTCTTTTTTTCAGGGCATGCTCATGGTTCTTGCTGTATTTTAGACTCTGGAAAGAAGAGCTTTCTTCTTCATTAAAACAGAATGTGTTTCAGGGATGAGAACTCTCGTTTGAATTTACCTCCCGAAATGGAGTTAAACCCCAGGATCAGTGTCTTCCTACAAGCAAGATTCATTTCTGGCAAACCCAGTGAATTTTGGGCTCAAATGATTTTTCACAGTATACAAACCCAACGATATTCTCACTAATAACTAAAGAGGATTTATGTAAGAGGAGCTGTGGTTTGTATCAGTTTCATGAGCAGAGATGGACTACATATGGTCTGTATGAGTAGGAAACACAGTTCTTTATTTCTTGGCATACTCATGGTTCTTACTGTATTGGAGACCCTGGAGAGAAGAGGATGATTCATGCCTTTAAACAGAGTGTTTTTCAGGGATGAGAATTCTGGTCTGAATTTCCCTTCAGAAACGGAGTTAAACCCCAGGATCTGTGTCTTCCAACAAGCAAGAGTTCATTTCTGGTCAACCCAGTGAATTTTGTGCTGAAATGATTTTTTCGCAGTTCACGAACCCAACGCTATTCTCACTATTACCTCAAGCGCATTTATGTAAGAGAAGCTGTGGTTTGTATCAGTTGCATAAGCAGAGTTGAAGTACATATGGTCCGTATGAGTAGGAAACACAGTTCTTTTTTGCTGGGCATTCTCATGGTTCTTGCTGTATTGGAGACGCTGGAAAGAAGAGTTTGCTACTTGCCTTAATACATAGTGTGATTAATGGATGAGAACTCTGGTCTGAATTTCCCTTCAGAAACGGAGTTAAACCCCAGGATCTGTGTCTTCCTACAAGCAAGAGATCATTTCTGGTAAACCCAGTGAATTTTGGGCTCAAATGATTTTCGCAGTTCACAAACCCTACGCATTTCTCACTATTAACTAAAGAGGATTTATGTAAGAGGAGTTGTGGTTTGTATCAGTTTCATAAGGAGAGTTGAACTAGATATGGTCCGTATGAGTAGGAAACACAGTTCTTTTTTTCTTGGCATACTCATGGTTCTTACTGTATTGGAGACCCTGGACAGTAGAGGATGATTCATGCCTTAAAACAGAGTGATTTTCAGTGATGAGAATTCTGGTCTTAATTTCCCTTCAGAAACGGAGTTGAACCCAGGAACTGTGTCTTCTTACAGGCAAGAGTTCATTGGTAAACCCAGTGAATTCTGTGCTCAAATGATTTTTCGCACATCACGAACCCAACGCTATTCTCTCTATTAACTAAAGAGCATTTATGTAAGAGGAAGTGTGGTCTGTACCAGTTTCATAAGCAGAGTTGAACTACATATGGTCCGTATGAATAGGAAACACTGTTCTTTTTTTCAGGCCATGCTCATGGTTCTTACTGTATTTTAGACTCTGGAAAGATGAGCTTGCTTCTTCATAAAAACAGAGTGTGTTTCAGGGATGAGAACTCTCGTTGCAATTTCCCTTCATAAATGGAGTTAAACCCTGGATCTGTGTCTTCCTACAAGCAAGAGTTCATTTCTGGTAAACCCAGTGAATTTTGTGCTCAAATGATTTTCAGTGTTCACAAACTCGACGCTATTCTCACTATTAAATAAAGAGCATTTATGTAAGAGAAGCTGTGGTTTGTATCAGTTGCATAAGCAGAGTTGAACTACATATGGTCCATATGAGTAGGAAAAACAGTTTTTTTTTTCTGGGCATTCTCATGGTTCTTGCTGTATTGGAGACGCTGGAAAGAAGAGCTTGCTTCTTGCATTAATACATAGTGTGTTTCATGGATGAGAACTCTGGTCTGAATTTCCCTTCAGAAACGGAGTTAAACCCCAGGATCTGTGTCTTCCTACAAGCAAGAGATCATTTCTGGTAAACCCAGTGAATATTGGGCTCAAATGATTTTTCACATTTCACGAACCCAACGCTATTCTCACTATTAAGTAAAGAGCATTTATCTAAGTGGAGGTGTGGTCTGTATCAGTTTCATAAGCAGTGTTGAACTACATATGTTCCGTATGAATAGGAAACACAGTTCTTTTTTTCAGGCCATGCTCATGGTTCTTGCTGTATTTTAGACTCTGGAAAGAAGAGCTTGCTTCTTCGTTTAAACAGAGTGTGTTTCAGGGATGAGAACTCTGGTCTGAATTTCCCTTCAGAAACGGAGTTCAACCCCATGATCTGTGTCTTCCTACAAGCAAGAGATCATTCCTGTTAAACCAAGTGAATTTTCGGCTCAAATGACTTTACTCAGTTCGACAACCCAACCCAATTATCACTATTAAGTAAAGAGCATTTATCTAATAGGAGGTGGGGTCTGTATCAGTTTCATAAGCAGTGTTGAACTAGATATGGTCCGTATGAGTACAAATCACAGTTCTTTTTTTCTGAGAAAGCTCATATTTCTTGCTTTATTGGAGACGCTGGAAAGAAGAGTTTGCTTCTTACATTAAAACCGGGTGTGTTTCAATGATGGGACCTCTGGTCTGAATTTGCCTTCAGAAACGGAGTTAAACCCCAGGATCTGTGTCTTCCTACAAGCCAGATTTCATTTGTGATAAACCCAGTGAATTTTGGGCTCAAATGATTTTTCACAGTTCACGAACCCAACGCTATTCAAACTATTAACTAAAGAGGATTTGACTTTTAGGAGCTGTGGTTTGGATCAGTTTCATGAGCAGAGTTGAACTACATATGGTCCGTATGAATCGGAAACACAGTTCTTTTATTCAGGCCATGCTCATGTTTCTTGCTGTATTTTAGACTCTGGAAAGAAGAGCTTGCTTCTTCATTAAAACAGAGTGTGTTTCAGCGATGCGAACTCTCGTTGGAATTTCCCTTCCGAAATGGAGTTAAACCCCAGGATCTGTGTCTTCCTACAAGCAAGAGTTCATTTCTGGTAAACCCAGTGATTTTTGCGCTCAAATGATTTTTCACCGTTCACGAACCCTACGCTATTCTCACTATTGACTGAAGAAGATTTATGTAAGAGGAGCTGTGGTTTGTATCAGTTTCATATGCACAGTTGCACTACATATGGTCTGTATTAGTAGGAAACCCAGTTCTTTTTTTCTTGGCATGCTCATGGTTCTTACTGCATTGGAGACCCTGGACAGAAGAGGATGATTCATGCCTTAAAACAGAGTGATTTTCAGTGATGAGAATTCTGGTCTTAATTTCCCTTCAGAAACGGAGTTGAACCCCAGGAACTGTGTCTTCTTACAGGCAAGAGTTCATTGGTAAACCCAGTGAATTTTGTGCTCAAATGATTTTTCGCACTTCACGAACCCAAAGCTATTCTCACTATTAACTAAAGAGCATTTATGTAAGAGGAGGTGTGGTCTGTACCAGTTTCATAAGCAGAGTTGAACTACATATGGTCCGTATGAATAGGAAACACTGTTCTTTTTTTCAGGCCATGCTCATGATTCTTACTGTATTTTAGACTCTGGAAAGATGAGCTTGCTTCTTCATTAAAACAGAGTGTGTTTCAGGGATGAGAACTCTCGTTGGAATTTCCCTTCATAAATGGAGTTAATCCCCAGGATCTGTGTCTTCCTACAAGCAAGAGTTCATTTCTGGTAAACCCAGTGAATTTTGGGCTCAAATAATTTTTCACAGTTCACGAACCCTACGCTATTCTCACTATTAACTAAATAGGATTTATGTAAGAGGAGCTCTGGTTTGTATCAGATTCATAAGCACAGTTGAACTACATATGGTCTGTATGAGTAGGAAACACAGTTCTTTTTTTCTGGGCATGCTCATGTTTCTTACTATATTTGAGACGCTGGAAAGAAGAGCTTGCTTCTTGCATTAAAACACAGTGTGTTTCATGGATGAGAACTCTGGTCTGAATTTCCCTTCAGAAACGGAGTTGAACCCCAGGAACTGTGTCTTCTTACAGGCAAGAGTTCATTGGTAAACCCAGTGAATTTTGTGCTCAAATGATTTTTCGCACTTCACGAACCCAACGCTATTCTCACTATTAACTAAAGAGCATTTATGTAAGAGGAGGTGTGGTCTGTACCAGTTTCATAAGCAGAGTTGAACTACATATGGTCCGTATGAATAGGAAACACTGTTCTTTTTTTCAGGCCATGCTCATGGTTCTTACTGTATTTTAGACTCTGGAAAGATGAGCTTGCTTCTTCATTAAAACAGAGTGTGTTTCAGGGATGAGAACTCTCGTTGGAATTTCCCTTCATAAATGGAGTTAAACCCCAGGATCTGTGTCTTCCTACAAGCAAGAGTTTATTTCTGGTAAACACAGTGAATTTTGGGCTCAAATGATTTTTCACAGTTCACGAACCCTACGCTATTCTCACTATTAACTAAATAGGATTTATGTAAGAGGAGCTGTGGTTTGTATCAGTTTCATAAGCACAGTTGAACTACATATGGTCTGTATGAGTAGGAAACACAGTTCTTTTTTCTGGGCATGCTCATGTTTCTTACTATATTAGAGACGCTGGAAAGAAGAACTTGCTTCTTGCATTGAAACAGAGTGTGTTTCATGGATGAGAACTCTGGTCTGAATTTCCCTTCAGAAACGGAGTTAAACCCCAGGATCTGTGTCTTCCTACCAGCAAGAGATCATTTCTGGTAAACCCAGTGAATTTTCGGCTCAAATGACTTTACACAGTTCTACAACCCAACGCGATTATCACTATTAACTAAAGAGCATTTATCAAATAGGAGGTGTGGTCTGTATCAGTTTCATAAGCAGAGTTGAACTACTTATGGTCCGTATGAATAGGAAACACAGTTCTTTTATTCAGGACATGCTCATGGTTCTTGCTGTAATTTAGGCTCTGGAAAGAAGAGCTTGCTTCTACGTTAAAACAGAGTGTGTTTCAGGGATGAGAACTATGGTCTGAATTTCCCTTCAGAAACGGAGTTTAACCCCAGGATCTGTGTCTTCCTACAAGCAAGATTCATTTCTGGTAATCCCAGTGAATTTTGGGCTCAAATGATTTTTCACAGTTCACAAACCCAACGATATTCTCACTAATAACTAAAGAGGATTTATGTAAGAGAAGCTGTGGTTTGTATCAGTTGCATAAGCAGAGTTGAAGTACATATGGTCCGTATGAGTAGGAAACACAGTTCTTTTTTGCTGGGCATTCTCATGGTTCTTACTGTATTGGAGACGCTAGAAAGAAGAGTTTGCTACTTGCCTTAATACATAGTGTGATTCATGGATGAGAACTCTGGTCTGAATTTCCCTTCAGAAACGGAGTTAAACCCCAGGATCTGTGTCTTCCTACAAGCAAGAGATCATTTCTGGTAATCCCAGTGAATTTTGGGCTCAAATGATTTTTCTCATTTCACGAACCCAACGCTATTCTTACTATTACCTAAAGAGCATTTATCTAAGTGGAGGTGTGGTCTGTATCAGTTTCATAAGCAGTGTTGTAATACTTATTGTCCGTATGAATAGGAAACACAGTTCTTTTTTTCAGGCCATGCTCATGGTTCTTGCTGTATTTTAGACTCTGGAAAGAAGAGCTTGCTTCTTCATTAAAACAGTGTGTGTTTCAGGGATGAGAACTCTCATTGGAATTTCCCTTCATAAATGGAGTTAAACCCCAGGATCTGTGTCTTCCTACAAGCAAGAGTTCATTTCTGGTAAACCCAGTAAATTTTGGGCTCAATGATTTTACGCAGTTCACGAACCCTACGCAATTCTCTCTATTAACTAAAGAGGATTTATGTAAGAGAAGCTGTGGTTTGTATCAGTTGCATAAGCAGAGTTGAACTACATATGGTCCATATGAGTAGGAAAAACAGTTCTTTTTTTCTGGGCATTCTCATGGTTCTTGCTGTATTGGAGACGCTGGAAAGAAGAGCTTGCTTGTTCGTTAAAACAGAGTGTTTTTCAGGGTTGAGAACTCTCGTTTTAATTTCTCTTCAGAAATGGAGTTAAACCCCAGGATCTGTGTCTTCCTACAAGCAAGAGTTCATTACTGGTAAACCCAGTGAATGTTGGGCTCAAAAGATTTTTCACAATTCACGAACCCTACGCTATTCTCACTATTAACTAAAGAGGATTTATGTAAGAGGAGCTGTGGTTTGTATCAGTTTCATAAGCAGTGTTGAACGAGATATGGTCCGTATGAGTACAAATCACAGTTCTTTTTTTCTGAGAAAGCTCATATTTCTTGCTTTATTGGAGACGCTGGAAAGAAGAGCTTGCTTCTTACATTAAATCGGGGTGTGTTTCAATGATGAGACCTCTGGTCTGAATTTGCCTTCAGAAACGGAGTTAAACCCCAGGATCTGTGTCTTCCTATAAGCAAGATTTCATTTGTGATAAACACAGTGAATTTTGGGCTCAATTGATTTTTCACAGTTCACGAACCCAACGCTATTCAAACTATTAACTAAAGAGGATTAGTCTTATAGGAGCTGTGGTTTGGATCAGTTTCATGAGCAGAGTTGAACTACATATGGTACGTATGAATAAGAAACACAGTTCTTTTTTTCAGGCCATGCTCATGTTTCTTGCTGTAATTTAGACTCTGGAAAGAAGAGCTTGCTTCTTCATTAAAACAGAGTGTGTTTCAGGGATGCGAACTCTCGTTTGAATTTCCCTTCCGAAATGGAGTTAAACCCCAGGATCTGTGTCTTCCTACAAGCAAGAGTTCATTTCTGGTAAACCCAGTGATTTTTGGGCTCAAATGATTTTTCACCGTTCACGAACCCTACGCTATTCTCACTATTAAGTGAAGAAGATTTATGTAAGAGGAGCTGTGGTTTGTATCAGTTTCATAACCAGAGTTGGACTACATATGGTCTGTATTAGTAGGAAACACAGTTCTTTTTTTCTTGGCATGATCATGGTTCTAACTGCATTGGAGACCCTGGACAGAAGAGGATGATTCATGCCTTAAAACAGAGTGATTTTCAGTGATGAGAATTCTGGTCTTAATTTCCCTTCAGAAACGGAGTAGAACCCAGGAACTGTGTCTTCTTACAGGCAAGAGTTCATTGGTAAACCCAGTGAATTTTGTGCTCAAATGATTTTTCGCACTTCACGAACCCAAAGCTATTCTCACTATTAACTAAAGAGCATTTATGTAAGAGGAGGTGTGCTCTGTACCAGTTTCATAAGCAGAGTTGAACTACATATGGTCCATATGAATAGGAAACACAGTTCTTTTTTTCAGGCCATGCTCATGGTTCTTGCTGTATTTTAGACTCTGGAAAGAAGAGCTTGCTTCTTCATTAAAACAGTGTGTGTTTCAGGGATGAGAACTCTCATTGGAATTTCCCTTCATAAATGGAGTTAAACCCCAGGATCTGTGTCTTCCTACAAGCAAGAGTTCATTTCTGGTAAACCCAGTAAATTTTGGGCTCAATGATTTTACGCAGTTCACGAACCCTACGCAATTCTCTCTATTAACTAAAGAGGATTTATGTAAGAGAAGCTGTGGTTTGTATCAGTTGCATAAGCAGAGTTGAACTACATATGGTCCATATGAGTAGGAAAAACAGTTCTTTTTTTCTGGGCATTCTCATGGTTCTTGCTGTATTGGAGACGCTGGAAAGAAGAGCTTGCTTGTTCGTTAAAACAGAGTGTTTTTCAGGGTTGAGAACTCTCGTTTTAATTTCTCTTCAGAAATGGAGTTAAACCCCAGGATCTGTGTCTTCCTACAAGCAAGAGTTCATTACTGGTAAACCCAGTGAATGTTGGGCTCAAAAGATTTTTCACAATTCACGAACCCTACGCTATTCTCACTATTAACTAAAGAGGATTTATGTAAGAGGAGCTGTGGTTTGTATCAGTTTCATAAGCAGTGTTGAACGAGATATGGTCCGTATGAGTACAAATCACAGTTCTTTTTTTCTGAGAAAGCTCATATTTCTTGCTTTATTGGAGACGCTGGAAAGAAGAGCTTGCTTCTTACATTAAAACGGGGTGTGTTTCAATGATGAGACCTCTGGTCTGAATTTGCCTTCAGAAACGGAGTTAAACCCCAGGATCTGTGTCTTCCTATAAGCAAGATTTCATTTGTGATAAACACAGTGAATTTTGGGCTCAATTGATTTTTCACAGTTCACGAACCCAACGCTATTCAAACTATTAACTAAAGAGGATTAGTCTTATAGGAGCTGTGGTTTGGATCAGTTTCATGAGCAGAGTTGAACTACATATGGTACGTATGAATAAGAAACACAGTTCTTTTTTTCAGGCCATGCTCATGTTTCTTGCTGTAATTTAGACTCTGGAAAGAAGAGCTTGCTTCTTCATTAAAACAGAGTGTGTTTCAGGGATGCGAACTCTCGTTTGAATTTCCCTTCCGAAATGGAGTTAAACCCCAGGATCTGTGTCTTCCTACAAGCAAGAGTTCATTTCTGGTAAACCCAGTGATTTTTGGGCTCAAATGATTTTTCACCGTTCACGAACCCTACGCTATTCTCACTATTAAGTGAAGAAGATTTATGTAAGAGGAGCTGTGGTTTGTATCAGTTTCATAACCAGAGTTGGACTACATATGGTCTGTATTAGTAGGAAACACAGTTCTTTTTTTCTTGGCATGATCATGGTTCTAACTGCATTGGAGACCCTGGACAGAAGAGGATGATTCATGCCTTAAAACAGAGTGATTTTCAGTGATGAGAATTCTGGTCTTAATTTCCCTTCAGAAACGGAGTAGAACCCAGGAACTGTGTCTTCTTACAGGCAAGAGTTCATTGGTAAACCCAGTGAATTTTGTGCTCAAATGATTTTTCGCACTTCACGAACCCAAAGCTATTCTCACTATTAACTAAAGAGCATTTATGTAAGAGGAGGTGTGCTCTGTACCAGTTTCATAAGCAGAGTTGAACTACATATGGTCCATATGAATAGGAAACACTGTTCTTTTTTTCAGGGCATGCTCATGGTTCTTACTGTATTTTAGACTCTGGAAAGATGAGCTTGCTTCTTCATTAAAACAGAGTATGTTTCAGGGATGAGAACTCTCGTTGGAATTTCCCTTCATAAATGGAGTTAAACCCCAGGATCTGTGTCTTCCTACAAGCAAGAGTTCATTTCTGGTAAACCAAGTGAATTTTTGGCTCAAATGACTTTACACAGTTCTACAACCCACTGCAATTATCACTATTAACTAAAGAGCATTTATCTAATAGGAGGTGGGGTCTGTATCAGTTTCATAAGCAGAGTTGAACTACATATTTGTCCGCATGAATAGGAAACACAGTTCTTTTATTCAGGCCATGCTCATGGTTCTTGCTGTATTTTAGAATCTGGAAATAAGGGCTTGCTTGTTCGTTAAAACAGAGTGTGTTTCAGGGATGAGAACTCTCGTTTTAATTTCCCTTCAGAAATGGAGTTAATCCCCAGGATCTGTGTCTTCCTACAAGCAAGAGTTCATTTTTGGTAAACCCAGTGATTTTTGGGCTCAAATGATTTTTCACAGTTCACGAACCCTACGCTATTCTCACTATTAACAAAGAAGATTTATGTAAGAGGAGCTGTGGTTTGTATCAGTTTCATAACCAGAGTTGGACTACATATGGTCTGTATTAGTAGGAAACACAGTTCTTTTTTTCTTGGCATGATCATGGTTCTTACTCCATTGGAGACCCTGGAGAGAAGAGGATGATTCATGCCTTTAAACAGAGTGTTTTTCAGGGATGAGAATTCTGGTCTGAATTTCCCTTCAGAAAAGGAGTTAAACCCCAGGATCTGTGTCTTCCTACAAGCAAGAGTTCATTTCTGGTCAACCCAGTGAATTTTGTGCTGAAATGATTTTTTCGCAGTTCACGAACCCAAAGCTATTCTCACTATTACCACAAGTGCATTTATGTAAGAGAAGCTGTGGTTTGTATCATTTGCATAAGCAGAGTTGGAGTACATATGGTCCATATGAGTAGAAACACAGTTCTTTTTTTCTGGGCATTCTCATGGTTCTTGCTGTATTGGAGCCGCTGGAAAGAAGAGTTTGCTACTTGCATTAATACATAGTGTGTTTCATGGATGAGAACTCTGGTCTGAATTTCCCTTCAGAAAAGGAGTTAAACCCCTTGATCTCTGTCTTTCTACAAGCAAGAGATCATTTCTGGTAAACCCAGTGAATTTTGGGCTCAAATGATTTTTCGCAGTTCACGAACGCTACGCAATTCTCATTATTAACTAAAGAGGATTTATGTAAGAGGAGTTGTGGTTTGTATCAGTTTCATAAGCAGTGTTGAACTACATATGGTCCGTATGAATAGGAAACATATTTCTTGTTTTCAGGGCAAGCTCATGTTTCTTGCAGTATTGTAGACTTTATAAAGAAGAGCTTGCTTCTTCGTTTAAACAGAGTGTGTTTCAGGGATGAGAACTCTGGTCTGAATTTCCCTTCAGAAACGGAGTTAAACCCCATGATCTGTGTCTTCCTACAAGCAAGAGTTCATTTCTGGTAAACCAAGTGAATTTTCGGCTCAAATGACTTTACACAGTTCTACAACCTACTGCAATTATCACTATTAACTAAAGAGCATTTATCTAATAGGAGGTGGGGTCTGTATCAGTTTCATAAGCAGAGTTGAACTACATATTTGTCCGCATGATTAGGAAACACAGTTCTTTTATTCAGGCCATGCTCATGGTTCTTGCTGTAATTTAGAATCTGGAAAGAAGGGCTTGCTTGTTCGTTAAAACAGAGTGTGTTTCAGGGATGAGAACTCTCGTTTTAATTTCCCTTCAGAAATGGAGTTAATCCCCAGGATCTGTGTCTTCCTACAAGCAAGAGTTCATTTTTGGTAAACCCAGTGATTTTTGGGCTCAAATGATTTTTCACAGTTCACGAATCCTACGCTATTCTCACTATTAACTAAAGAAGATTTATGTAAGAGGAGCTGTGGTTTGTATCAGTTTCATAACCAGAGTTGGACTACATATGGTCTGTATTAGTAGGAAACACAGTTCTTTTTTTCTTGGCATGATCATGGTTCTTACTCCATTGGAGACCCTGGAGAGAAGAGGATGATTCATGCCTTTAAACAGAGTGTTTTTCAGGGATGAGAATTCTGGTCTGAATTTCCCTTCAGAAAAGGAGTTAAACCCCAGGATCTGTGTCTTCCTACAAGCAAGAGTTCATTTCTGGTCAACCCAGCGAATTTTGTGCTGAAATGATTTTTTCGCAGTTCACGAACCCAAAGCTATTCTCACTATTACCACAAGTGCATTTATGTAAGAGAAGCTGTGGTTTGTATCATTTGCATAAGCAGAGTTGAAGTACATATGGTCCATATGAGTAGAAACACAGTTCTTTTTTTCTGGGCATTCTCATGGTTCTTGCTGTATTGGAGCCGCTGGAAAGAAGAGTTTGCTACTTGCATTAATACATAGTGTGTTTCATGGATGAGAACTCTGGTCTGAATTTCCCTTCAGAAAAGGAGTTAAACCCCTTGATCTCTGTCTTTCTACAAGCAAGAGATCATGTCTGGTAAACCCAGTGAATTTTGGGCTCAAATGATTTTTCGCAGTTCACGAACGCTACGCAATTCTCATTATTAACTAAAGAGGATTTATGTAAGAGGAGTTGTGGTTTGTATCAGTTTCATAAGCAGTGTTGAACTACATATGGTCCGTATGAATAGGAAACATATTTCTTGTTTTCAGGGCAAGTTCATGTTTCTTGCCGTATTGTAGACTCTATAAAGAAGAGCTTGCTTCTTCGTTTAAACAGAGTGTGTTTCAGGGATGAGAACTCAGGTCTGAATTTCCCTTCATAAACAGAGTTAAACCCCAGGATCAGTGTCTTCATAAAAGCAAGAGTTCATTTCTGGTAAACAAAGTGAATTTTCGGCTCAAATGACTTTACACAGTTCTACAACCCAACGCGATTATCACTATTAACTAAAGCGTATTTATCTAATAGGAGGTGTGGTCTGTATCAGTTTCATAAGTAGAGTTGAACTAGTTATGGTCCGTATGAATAGGAAACACAGTTCTTTTATTCAGGCCATGCTCATGGTTCTTGCTGTAATTTAGGCTCTGGAAAGAAGAGCTTGCTTCTTCGTTAAAACAGAGTGTGTTTCAGGGATGAGAACTATTGTCTGAATTTCCCTTCAGAAACGGAGTTAAACCCCAGGATCTGTGTCTTCCTAAAAGCAAGAGTTCATTTCTGGTTAACCCAATGAATTTTGTGCTCAAATGACTTTCAGAGTTCACGAACCCGACGCTATTCTCACTATTAACTAAAGAGCATTTATCTAATAGGAGGTGGGGTCTGTATCAGTTTCATAAGCAGAGTTGAACTACATATGGTCCGCATGAATAGGAAACACAGTTCTTTTTTTCAGGCCATGCTCATGGTTCTTGCTGTATTTTGGACTCTTGAAAGCAGAGCTTGCTTCTTCGTTAAAACAGAGTGTGTTTCAGGAATGAGAACTCTGGTCTGAATTTATCTGCAGAAATGGAGTTAAACCCCAGGATCTGTGTCTTCCTACCTGCAAGAGTCCATTTATGGTAAAACCAGTGAATTTTTGGCTCAAATGACTTCACACAGTTCTAGAAAACAACGTGATTCTCACTATTAACTAAAGAGCATTTATGTAAGAGGAGCTGTGGTTTGTATCAGTTTCATAAGCAGAGTTGAACTACCCATGGTCCGTATGATTAGGAAACACAGTTCTTTTATTCAGGCCATGCTCATGATTCTTGCTGTATTGGAGACGCTGGAAAGAGGAGCTTGCTTCTTGCATTAAAATTGGGTGTGTTTCAAGGATGAGATCTCAGGTCTGAATGTCCCTTCCAAAATGGAGTTAAACCCCAGCATATGTGTCTTCCTACAAGCAAGTGTTCATTTCTGGTAAACCTAGTGAATTTTGTGCTCAAATGATTTTTCGCAGTTCACGACCCCAACATTATTCTTACTATTAACTAAAGAGCATTTATCTAAGTGGACGTGTATTCTGTATCAGTTTCATAAGCAGAGATGAACTACATATAGTCTGTATGAGTAGGAAACACAGTTCTTTTTTTCTTGGCATGCTCATGGTTCTTACTGTATTGGAGACCCTGGACAGAAGAGGGTGATTCATGCCTTAAAACAGAGTGTTTTTCAGGGATGAGAATTCTGGTCTGAATTTCCCTGCAGAAACAGAGTTAAATCCCAGGATCTGTGTCTTCCTAGGAGCAAAAGTTCATTTAAGGTAAACCCAGTGAATTTTGTGCTGAAATGATTTTTGACAGTTCACGAACCAACTCTATTCTCACTATTAACTGAAGAGCATTTATGTAAGAGAAGCTGTGGTTAGTATCAGTTTCCTACACAGAGTTGAACTACATATGGTCCGTATGAATAGGAAACACAGTTCTTTTTTTCAGGCCATGCTCATGGTTCTTACTGTATTTTAGAATCTGGAAAGAAGAGCTTGCTTCTTCATTAAAACAGAGTGTGTTTCAGGGATGAGAACTCTCCTTTGAATTTCCCTTCCAAAATGGAGTTATGCCCAGGGTCTGTGTCTTCCTACAGGAAAGAGTTCATTTCTGGTAAACCCAGTGAAATTTGGGCTCAAATGATATTTCGCAGTTCACAAACCAAACATGATTCTCACTATTAACTAAAGTGCATTTATGTAAGAGGAACTGTGGTTTGTATCAGTTTCATAAGCAGAGTTGCACTACATATGGTCCTTATGAGTAGGAAACACAGTTCTTTTTTTCAGGTCATGCTCATGGTTCTTGCTGTATTTTAGACTCTGGAAGGAAAGCTTGCTTCTTGCGTTATAACAGAGTGTGTTTTAGGGATGAGAACTCTGGTCTGAATTTCTCTTCAGAAACGGAGTTAAACCCAAGGATCTGGGTCGTCCTACAAGCAAGAGTTAATTTCAGGTTAACATAGTGTATTTTGGGCTCAAATGATTTTTTGCAGTTCACAAAAAAAAAACGCGATTTTCACTATTAACTAAAGAGCATTTATGTAAGAAGAGTTGTGGTGTGAATCACTTTCATAAGCAGAGTTGAACTACATATGGTCCGTATGAGTAGGAAACACAGTTCTTTTTTCAGGCCATGCTCATGGTTCTTGCTGTATTTTAGACTCTGGAAAGAAGAGCTTGCTTCTTCATTTAAACAGTGTGTTTCAGTGATGCGAACTCTGGTCTGAATTTCCCTACAGAAACAGAGTTAAACCCCAGGATATGTGTCTTCCTACAAGCAAGAGTTCATTTCCGGTAAACCCAGTGATTTTTGAGCTCAAATGATTTTTCACAGTTCACCAACCCAACATGATTCTCACTATTAACTAAAGAGCATTTATGTAAGAGTAGCAGTGGTTTGTATCAGTGTCATAAGCAGAGTTGAACTACATATGGTCCGTATGAGTAGGAAACACAGTTCTTATTTTTAGGGCATGCTCATGGTTCTTGATGTATTTTAGAAACTGGAAAGAAGAGGATGATTCTTGCCTTAAACGGAGTTTTTTTCAGGGATGGGAACTCTGGTCTGAATTTCCCTTCAGAAACGGAGTTAAACCCCAGGATCTGTGTCTTCCTACAAGCAAGAGTTCATTTCTGGTTAACCCAGTGAATTTTGGGCTCAAATGATTTTTGACAGTTCACGAACCAACTCTATTCTCACTATTAACTATAGAGCATTTATGTAAGAGAAGCTGTGTTTAGTATCAGTTTCCTACACAGAGTTGAACTACATATGGTCCGTATGAATAGGAAACACAGTTCTTTTTTTCAGGCCATGCTCATGGTTCTTACTGTATTTTAGACTCTGGAAAGAAGAGCTTGCTTTTTCATTAAAACAGAGTGTGTTTCAGGGATGAGAACTCTCGTTTAAATTTCCCTTCCGAAATCGAGTTAAACCCCAGGATCTGTGTCTTCATACAAGCAAGAGTTCATTTCTGGTTAACCCAGTGAATTTTGGGCTCAAATGATTTTTGGCAGTTCACGAACCAACTCTATTCTCACTATTAACTAAAGAGCATTTATGTAAGAGGAGCTGTGGTTTGTATCAGTTTCATAACCAGAGTTGGACTACATATGGTCTGTATGAGTAGGAAACAGAGTTCTTTTTTTCTTGGCATGCTCATGGTTCTTACTGTATTGGAGAACCTGGACAGAAGATGATGATTCATGCCTTAAAACAGAGTGTTTTTCAGGGATGAGGATTCTGGTCTGAATTTCCCTTAAGAAACGGAGTTGTACCCCAGGAACTGTGTCTTCCTACAGGCAAGAGCATATTTCTGGTAAACCCAGTGAATTTTGGTCTCAAAGGATTTTTGCCAATTCACGAAACAAACATGATTCTCACTATTAACTTAAGAGCATTTATGCAAGAGTAGCTGTGGTCTGTATCATTTCATAAGCAGAGTTGAACTACATATGGTCCGTATGAGTAGGAAACACAGTTCTTTAATTCTGGGCATGCTCATGTTTCTTACTATATTGGAGACGCTGGAAAGAAGTTCTTGCTTCTTGCCTTAAAACAGAGAGTTTTTCAGGGTTGAGAATTATGGTCTGAATTTATCTGGAGAAACGGAGTTAATCCCAGGTTCTGTTTCTTCCTACAAGCAAGAGTTCAGTTCTGGTAAACCCAGTGAAATTTGGGCTCAAATGATTTTTCGCAGTTCAGGAACCCAACGCTATTCTCACTATTAACGAAAGAGCATTTATGTAAGAGGAGGTGTGGTCTGTATCAGTTTCATATGCAGAGTTGAAGTACATATGTTCCATATGAATAGGAAACACAGTTCTTTTTTTCAGGCCATGCTCATGGTTCTTGCTGTTTTTTAGACTGTGGAAAGAAGAGCTTACTTCTTCGTTTAAACAGAGTGTGTTTCAGGGATGAGAACTCTGGTCTGAATTTCCCTGTAGAAGCAGAGTTAACCCCAGGGTCTGTGTCTTCCTACAGGAAAGAGTTCATTTCTGGTAAACCCAGTGAATTTGGGGCACAAATGATATTCCGCAGTTCACAAACCAAACATGATTCTCACTATTAACTAAAGTGCATTTATGTAAGAGGAACTGTGGTTTGTATCAGTTTCATAAGCAGAGTTGCACTACATATGGTCCTTATGAGTAGGAAACACAGTTCTTTTTTTCAGGGCATGCTCATGGTTCTTGCTGTATTTTAGACTCTGGAAAGAAAAGCTTGCTTCTTGCGTTATAACAGAGTGTGTTTTAGGGATGAGAACTCTGGTCTGAATTTCTCTTTAGAAACGGAGTTAAACCCAAGGATCTGGGTCTTCCTACAAGGAAGAGTTAATTTCAGGTTAACATAGTGAATTTTGGGCTCAAATGATTTTTTGCAGTTCACAAAAAAAACGCAATTTTCACTATTAACTAAAGAGCATTTATGTAAGAGGAGGTGTGGTGTGAATCAGTTTCATAAGCAGAGTTGAACTACATATGGTCCGTATGAATAGGAAACACAGTTCTTTTTTCAGGCCATGCTCATGGTTCTTGCTGTATTTTAGACTCTGGAAACAAGAGCTTGCTTCTTCATTTAAACAGAGTGTGTTTCAGTGATGCGAACTCTGGTCTGAATTTCCCTACAGAAACAGAGTTAAACCCCAGGATATGTGTCTTCCTACAAGCAAGAGTTCATTTCTGGTAAACCCAGTGATTTTTGAGCTCAAATGATTTTTCGCATTTCACTAACACAACGTGATTCACACTATTAACTAAAGAGCATTTCTGTAAGAGGAGCAGTGGTTTGTATCAGTGTCATAAGCAGAGTTGAACTACATATGGTCCGTATGAATAGGAAACAGAGTTCTTATTTTTAGGGCATGCTCATGGTTCTTGATGTATTTTAGAAACTGGAAAGAAGAGCTTGATTCTTGCGTTAAAACAGAGTATTTTTCAGGGATGAGAACTCTGGTCTCAATTTCCTTTCAGAAACGAAGTTAAACCCCAGGATCAGTGTCTTCCTACAAGCAAGAGTGCATTTCTGGTTAACCCAGTGAATTTTGGGCTAAAATGATTTTTCACAGTTCACGCACCCTACGCTATTCTCACGATTAACTAAAGAGCATTTATCTAAGTGCAGGTGTGGTGCGTATCAGTTTCATAAGCAGAGTTGAACTACATATGGTCCGTAGGAGTAGGAAACACAGTTCTTTTTTTCTGGGCATGCTCATGTTTCTTACTACATTGGAGACGCTGGAAAGAAGAGGATGATTCTTGCCTTAAACGGAGTTTTTTTCAGGGATGGGAACTCTGGTCTGAATTTCCCTTCAGAAACGGATTAAACCCCAGGATCTGTGTCTTCCTACAAGCAAGGGTTCATTTCTGGTTAACCCAGTGAATTTTGGGCTCAAATGATTTTTGACAGTTCACGAACCAACTCTATTCTCACTATTAACTAAAGAGCATTTATGTAAGAGAAGCTGTGGTTAGTATCAGTTTCCTACACAGAGTTGAACTACATATGGTCCGTATGAATAGGAAACACAGTTCTTTTTTTCAGGCCATGCTCATGGTTCTTACTGTATTTTAGACTCTGGAAAGAAGAGCTTGCTTCTTCATTAAAACAGAGTGTGTTTCAGGGATGAGAACTCTCGTTTGAATTTCCCTTCCAAAATGGAGTTAAGCCCAGGGTCTGTGTCTTCCTACAGGAAAGAGTTCATTTCTGGTAAACCCAGTGAAATTTGGGCTCAAATGATATTTCGCAGTTCACAAACCAAACATGATTCTCACTATTAACTAAAGTGCATTTATGTAAGAGGAACTGTGGTTTGTATCAGTTTCATAAGCAGAGTTGCACTACATATGGTCCGTATGAATAGGAAACACAGTTCTTTTTTTCAGGCCATGCTCATGGTTCTTACTGTATTTTAGACTCTGGAAAGAAGAGCTTGCTTTTTCATTAAAACAGAGTGTGTTTCAGGGATGAGAACTCTCGTTTAAATTTCCCTTCCGAAATCGAGTTAAACCCCAGGATCTGTGTCTTCATACAAGCAAGAGTTCATTTCTGGTAAACCCAGTGAATTTTGGGCTCAAAAGATTTTTCACAGTTCACGCACCCTACGCTATTCTCACTATTAACTAAAGAGGTTTATGTAAGAGGAGCTGTCGTTTGTATCAGTTTCATAACCAGAGTTGGACTACATAAGGTCTATATGAGTAGGAACCAGAGTTCTTTTTTTCTTGGCATGCTCATGGTTCTTACTGTATTGGAGAACCTGCACAGAGGAGGATGATTCATGCCTTAAAACAGAGTGTTTTTCAGGGATGAGAATTCTGGTCTGAATTTCCCTTAAGAAATGGGGTTGTACCCCAGGAACTGTGTCTTCCTACAGGCAAGAGTATATTTCTGGGAAACCCAGTGAATTTTGGTCTCAAAGGATTTTTGGCAAATCACGAACCCAACGCTATTCTCACTATTAACTAAAGAGCATTTATGTAAGAGAAGCTTTGGTTTGTATCAGTTTTATAAGCAGGGTTGAACTACATATGGTCTGTATGAGTAGGAAACACAGTTCTTTAATTGTGAGCATGCTCATGTTTCTTACTCTATTGGAGATGCTGGAAAGAAGTGCTTGCTTCTTGCCTTAAAACAGAGTGTTTTTCAGGGTTGAGAATTCTGGTCTGAATTTATCTGGAGAAACGGAGTTAAACCCCAGGTTCTGTGTCTTCCTACAAGCAAGAGTTCAGTTCTGGTAAACCCAGTGAATTTTGGGCTGAAATGATTTTTCGCAGTTCACGAACCCTACCCTATTCTCTATATTAACGAAAGAGGATTTATGTCAGAGGAGCTGTGGTTTGTATCAGTTTCATAAGCAGAGTTGAGATACATATGGACTGTTTGAGTAGGAAACACAGTTCTTTTTTTCTGGGCATGCTCATGTTTCTAACTATATTGGAGAAGCTGTAACGAAGAGGATGTTTCTTGCCTTAAAACAGAGTGTTTTACAAGGTTGAGAATTCTGGTCTGAATTTATATTCAGAAACGGAGTTAAACCCCAGGTTCTGTGTCTTCCTACAAGCGAGAGTTCAGTTCTGGTAAACCCAGTTAATTTTGGTCAGAAATGATTTTTCGCATTTCACAAACCAAACATGATTCTCACTATTAACTAAAGTGCATTTATGTAAGAGGAACCGTGGTTTGTATCAGTTTCATAAGCAGAATGGAACTACATATGGTCCTTATGAGTAGGAAACACAGTTCTTTTTTTCTGGGCATGCTTATGTTTCTTACTATATTGGAGACGCTGGAAAGAAGAGGATGATTCTTGCCTTAAAACAGAGTGTTTTTCTGGGATGAGAACTCTGGTCTGAATTTGTCTTCAGAAACGGAGTTAAACCCAAGGATCAGTGTCTTCCTACAAGCAAGAGTTCATTTTTGGTAAACCCGTTGATTTATGGGCTCAAATGATTTTTCGCAGTTCACGAACCCAATATGATTCTCACTATTAACTAAAGAGCATTTATGTAAGAGGAGCTGTGGTTTGTATCTGTTTCATAAGCAGAGTTGAACTACATATGGTCCATATGAGTAGGAAAAACAGTTCTTTTATTCAGGGCATGCTCATGTTTCTTGCTGTATTGGTGACACTGGAAAGAAGAGCTTGCTTCCTGCATTAAAACAGCTTATGTTTCATGGATGAGACCTCTGGTCTGAATTTCCCTACAGAATCGGAGTTAAACCCCAGGATCTGCGTCTTCCTACAAGCAAGAGTTCATTTCTGGTAAACCAAGCGAATTTTCGGCTCAAATGACTTTACACTGTTCTAGAACCCATCGCGATTATCACTATTAACTAAAGAGCATTTAGGTAAGAGGAGATGTGGTCCGTATCATTTCATAAGCAGAGTTGAACTACATATGTTCTGTATGAGTAGGAAACACAGTTCTTTTTTTCTGGGCATGCTCATGGTTCTTAATGTATTGGAGACTCTGGAAAGAAGAGGATGATTCTTGCCTTAAAACAGAGTGTGTTTCAGGGATGAGAACTCTGGTCTGAATTTCCCTGCAGAAACGTAGTTAAACCCCAAGATCTGCGTCTTCCTACAAGCAGGTGTTCATTTCTGGTAAACCCAGTGAATTTTGGGCTCAAATGATTTTTCACAGTTCACGAACCCTACCCTATTCTCACTATTAACAAAAGAGGATTTATGTAAGAGGAGCTGCGGTTTGTATCAGTTTCATAAGCAGTGTTAAACTACACATGGTTGGTATGAGTAGGAAACTCAGTCCATTTTGAGGGTATGCTCATGATTCTTGCTATATTTTAGATTCTGAAAAGAAGAGCTTGCTTCTTGCATTAAAACAGAGTGTGTTTCAGGGAATTTCGCTTCATAAATGGAGTTAAACCCCAGGATCTGTGTCTTCCTACAAGCAAGAGATCATTTCTGGTAAACCAAGTGAATTTTGGGCTCAAATGATTTTTGGCAGTTCACGAACCAACTCTATTCTCACTATTAACTAAAGAGCATTTATGTAAGAGAAGCTGTGGTTAGTATCAGTTTCCTACACAGAGTTAAACTACATAATGTCCGTATGAATAGGAAACACAGTTCTTTTTTTCAGGCCATGCTCATGGTTCTTGCTGTATTTTAGACTGTGGAAAGAAGAGCTTGCTTCTTGCATTAATACATAGTGTGTTTCATGGATGAGAACTCTAGTCTCAATTTCCCTTCAGAAACGGAGTTAAACCCCAGAATCTGTGTCTTCTTACAAGCAAGAGTTCATTTCTGGTAAACCCAGTGAATTTTGGGCTAAAATGATTTTTCGTAGTTCATGCACCCTACGCTATTCTCACTATAAACTAAAGAGGATTTATGTAAGAGGAGCTGTGGTTTGTATCAGTTTCATAACCAGAGTTGGACTACATATGGTCTGTATGAGTAGGAAACAGAGTTCTTTTTTTCTTGGCATGCTCATGGTTCTTACTGTATTGGAGAACCTGGACAGAAGAGGATGATTCATGCCTTAAAACAGAGTGTTTTTTAGGGATGAGAATTCTGGTCTGAATTTCCCTTAAGAAACGGAGTTGTGCCCCAGGAACTGTGTCTTCCTATAGGCAAGAGCATATTTTTGGGAAACCCAGTGAATTTTGGTCTCAAAGGATTTTTGGCAATTCACGAAACAACCATGATTCTCACTATTAACTAAAGAGCATTTATGCAAGAGTAGCTGTGGTCTGTATCATTTCATAAGCAGAGGTGAACTACATATGGTCCATATGAGTGGAAACACAGTTCTTTTTTTCAGGGCATGCTCATGGTTCTTGCTGTATTGGTGACGCTTGAAAGAAGAGCTTGCTTCTTGCGTTAAAACAGAGTGTATTTCAGGAATGAGAACTCTGGTCTGAATTTCCTTCCAGAAACGTAGTTAAACCCCAGGATCTGTGTCTTCATATGAGCAAGAGATCGTTTCTGGTAAACCAAGTGAATTTTTGGCTCAAATGACTTTACACAGTACTTCAACCCAACGCTATTATCACTATTAACTGAAGAGCATTTATGTAAGAGGAGATGTGGTCTGCATCATTTCATAAGCAGAGTTGAACTACAAATGGTCTTTATGAGTAGGAAACACAATTCTTTTTTTCAGGGCATGCTCATGGTTCTTGCTGTATTGGAGACGCTGGAAAGAAGAGCTTGCTTCTTGCATTAAAACAGGGTATGTTTCATGGATGAGAACTCTGGTCTGAATTTCCCTACAGAAACGGAGTTAAACCCCAGGATCTGTGTCTTCCTACAAGCAAGAGTTCATTTCTGGTTAACCCCGTGAATTTTGGGCTCAAATGATTTTTCGCAGTTCACAAAACCAACGCGATTCTCACTATTAACTAAAGGGCATTTATGTAAGAGGAGCTGTGGTTTGTATCAGTTTCATAAGCAGAGTTGCACTACATATGGTCTGTATGAGTAGGAAACACAGTTCTTATTTTCAGGGCATTCTCATGGTTCTTGTTGTATTGGACACGCTGGAAAGAAGAGCTTGCTTCTTTCGTTAAAACAGAGTGTGTTTCCGGGATGAGAACTCTGGTCTGAATTTCCCTGCAGAAACGGAGTTGAAACCCAGCAACTGTGTCTTCCTACAGGTAAAAGTTCATTTCTGGTATACCCAGTGAATTTTGTGCTCAATGTTTTTTCGCAGTTCACAAAACCAACGCTATTCTCACTATTAACTAAAGAGCATTTATATAAGAGGAGGAGTGGATTGTATCAGTTTCATAAGCAGAGTTGAACTACATATGGTCCGTATGAATAGGAAAGACAGTTCTTTTTTTCAGGTCATGATCATGGTTCTTGTTGTATTGGAGACGCTGGAAAGAAGAGCTTGCTTCTTGCGTTAAAACAGAGTGTGTTTCAGGTATGAGAATTCTGGTTTGAATTTATCTGGAGAAACCGAGTTAAACCCCAGGTTCTGTGTCTTCCTACAAGCAAGAGTTCAGTTCTGGTAAACCCAGTGAATTTTGGGCTCAAATAATTGTACACAGTTCTAGATTCCAACGCGATTCTCACTATTAACTAAAGAACATTCATGTAAGAGGAGCTGTGGATTGTATCAGTTTCAAAAGCAGAGTTGAACTACATATGGTTCCGTATGAGCAGGAAACAGTTCTTTTTTTCAGTGCATGCTCATGGTTCTTGCTGTATTGGAGAAACTGGAAGAAGAGCTTGCTTCATGCGTTAAAACAGAGCATATTTCTGGATGAGAACATTGTTCTGAATTCCCCTTAAGAACCGGAGTTAAACCCCAGGATCTGTGTCTTCCTACAAGCAAGAGTTCATTTCTGGTAATCCCAGTGAATTTTGGGCTCAAAAAATTTTTTCGCAGTTCACTAACCCAACGCGATAACCTCTATTAACTAAAAAGCTTTTGTGTAAGAGGAGCTGTGGTTTGTATCAGTTTCATAAGCAGAGTTGAACTACAAAAGTTCCGTATGAGTAGGAAACTCAGTTCTTTTTTTCAGGGCATGCTCCTGGTTCTTGTTGTATTGGAGACACTGGTAAGAAGAGCTTGCTCTTTGCGTTAAAATAGAGTGTGTTTCATGGATGAGAACACGGTTCTGAATTACCCTTCAGAAACGCAGTTAAACCCCAGGTTCTCTGTCTTCCTACAAGCAAGACTTCATTTCTGGTAAACCCAGTGAATTTTGGGCTCAAATTATTTTACACAGTTCACGAACACAACGCGATTCTCACTATTAACTAAAGAGCTTTTAAGTAAGAGGAGCTGTTGTTTGTATCAGTTTCATAAGCAGAATTGAACTCACTACGATCTCTATGAGTAGGAAACACAGTACATTTTATTCAGGGCATGCTCATTGTTCTTGCTGTAATGGAGTCTGTGGAAGGAAGAGCTTGCTTCTAGCGTAAAAACAGAGAGTGTATCAATAATGAGAACACTGGTCTGAATTTCACTTCAGAAACGGAGTTGAACCCCCGGTTCTCTGTCTTCCTACAAGCAAGAGTTCATTTCTGGTAAACCAAGTAAATTTTGGGCTCAAATGATTTTTCGCAGTTCACGAACCCAACGCGATTCTCACTATGAACTAAAGAGCTTCTATGTAAGAGGAGCTGTGGTTTGTATCAGTTTCATAAGCAGAATTGAACTACATATGGTCTGTATGAGTAGGAAACACTGTCCTTTTTTTCAGGGCATGCTCACTGTTCTTGCTGTAATGGAGTCGCTGGAAAGAAGAGCTTGCTTCTAGTGTTAAAACAGAGTGTGTTTCAAGGATGAGAACACTGTTCTGAATTTCCCTTCAGGAACGTAGTTAAATCCCAGGATCTGTGTCTTCATACAAGGAAGAGTTCATATCTCATAAACCCAGTGAATTTTGGGCTCAAATGATTTTTCCCAGTTCACGAACCCAACGCGATTCCCTCTATTAACTAAAAAGCATTTATGTAAGTGGAGCTGTGGTTTGTATCAGTTTCATAATCAGAATTGAACTACATAAGGTCCTTTTGAGTAGGAAACACAGTTATTTTTTTCAGGGTATTCTCATTGTTCTTGCTAAATTGGAGACGCTGGAAAAAGAGCTTGCTTCTTTCTTGAAAAGAGAGTTGGTTTCCTGGATGAGAACACTGGTCTGATTTTCGCTTCAGAAGCGGAGTTAAACCCCAGGATCTGTATCTTCCTAAAAGCAAGCGTTCATTTCTGGTAAACCCAGAGAATTTTGGGCTCAAATGATTGTACACAGTTCTAGATTCCAACCCGATTCTCACTATTAACTAAAGAACATTCATGTAAGAGGAGCTGTAGTTTGTATCAATTTCAAAACCAGAGTTGAACTACATATGGTCCGTATGAGTAGGAAACACAGTTCTTTTATTCAGGGCATGCTCATGGTTCTTGCTGTATTTGAGACACTGGAAAGAAGAGCTTTCTTCCTGCGTTAAAACAGAGTGTGTTTCATGGATGACAACACTGGTCTGAATTTCCCTTCAGAAACGGAGTTAAACCTGAGGATCTGTGTCTTCCTACAAGCAAAAGTTCATTTCTGGGAAACCCAGTGAATTTTGGGCTCAAATGATTTTTCCCAGTACACGAACCCAACAAGATTCTCTCTATTAACAAAAAAGCATTTATGTAAGAGGAGCCGTGTTTTGTATCAATTTAGTCAGCAGAGTTGAACTACAAAAGGTCCGTATGAGTAGGAAACATAGTTATTTATTTCAGGGCATTCTCATTGTTCTTGCTGTATTGGAGACGCTGGAAAAAGAGCTTGCTTCTTGCGTGAAAAGAGAGTGGGTTTCCTGGAGGAGAACACTGGTCTGAATTTCGGTTCCGAAACGGAGATAAACCCCAAGATCTGTGTCTTCCTACAAGCAAGAGTTCATTTCTGGTAAACCCAGTGAATTTTGGGCTCAAATAATTTTTCGCATTTCACTAACCCAACGCGATTCTCTCTATTAACTAAAAAGCATTTAAGTAAGAGGAGCTGTGGTTTGTATCAGTTTCATAAGCAGAGTTGAACTACAAAGGGTCCGTATCAGTAGGAAACACAGTTCTTTTTTTCAGGGCATGCTCATGGTTCTTGCTGTATTGGAGACACTGGAAAGAAGAGCTTGCTTCTAGCGTTAAAACAGAGTTTTTTTCAGGGATGAGAACTCTGGTCTGCGTTTCCTTTCAGAAACGGAGTTAAACCCCAAGATGTGTGTCTTCCTACAAGCAAGAGTTCATTTCTGGTAAAGCAAGTGAATTTTGGGCTCTAATGATTTTTTGAAGTTCACTAACCCAACGCGATTCTCTCTATTAACTAAAAAGCATTTAAGTAAGAGTAGCTGTGGTTTGTATCAGTTTCATGAGCAGAGTTGAACTACAAAGGTCCGTATGAGTAGGAAACATAGTTCTTTTTTTCAGGGCATGCTCCTGGTTCTTGTTGTATTGGAGACACTGGTAAGAAGAGCTTGCTTCTTGCGTTAAAACAGAGTGTGTTTCATGGATGAGAACACTGTTCTGAATTACCCTTCAGAAACGGAGTTAAACCCCAGGATCTGTGTCTTCCTACAAGCAAGAGTTCATTCCTGTAAACCCAGTGAATTTTGGTCTCAAAAATTTTTTCGCAGTTCACTAACCCACCGCGATTCCCTCTATTAACTAAAAAGCATTTACGTAAGAGGAGATATGGTTTGTATCAGTTTCATATGCGGAGTTGAACTACTAAAGTTCCATATGAGTAGGAAACTCAGTTCTTTTTTTCAGGGCACGCTCCTGGTTCTTGTTGTATTGGAGACACTGGTAAGAAGAGCTTGCTCTTTGCGTTAAAACAGAGTGTGTTTCATGGATGAGAACACTGTTCTGAATTACCCTTCAGAAACGCAGTTAAACCCCAGGTTCTCTGTCTTCCTACAAGCAAGAGTTCATTTCTGGTAAACCCAGTGAATTTTGGGCTCAATTGATTGTACACAGTTCTAGATTCCAACGCGATTCTCACTATTTACTAAAGAATATTCATGTAAGAGGAGCTGCGGTTTGTATCAGTTTCAAAAGAAGAGTTGAACTACATATGGTCCCTATGAGCAGGAAAAACAGTTCGATTTTTCAGGGCACGCTCATGGTTCTTGCTGTATTGTAGAAACTGGAAAGAAGAGCTTGATTCATGCGTTAAAACAGAGTGTGTTTCATGGATGAGAACATTGTTCTGAATTTCCCTTAAGAAACGGAGTTAAACCCCAGGATCTTTGTCTTCCTACAATCAAGAGTTAATTTCTGGTAAACCCAGTGAATTTTGGGCTCAAATGATTTTTTGCAGTTCACTAACCTAAGGCGATTCCCTCTATTAACTAAAAAGCATTTATGTAATAGGAGCTGTGGTTTGTAACAGTTTCATAAACAGAGTTGAACTACAAAAGGTCCGTATGAGCAGGAAACACAGTTATTTTTTTAGGGCATTCTCGTTGTTCTTGCTGTATTGGAGACACTGGAAAGAAGAGCTTGCTTCTTGCGTTAAAACAGAGTGGGTTTCATGGATGAGAACACTGGTCTGAATTTCCCTTCAGAAACGGAGTTAAACCCCATGTTCTCTGTCTTCCTACAACCAAGAGTTCATTTCTGGTAAACCCAATGAATTTTGGGCTCAAATTATTTTACACAGTTCACGAACCCAAAGCGATTCTCACTATGAACTAAAGAGCATATATGTAAGAGGAGCTGTGGTTTGTATCAGTTTCATAATCAGAATTGAACTACATATGGTCCTTTTGAGTAGGAAACACAGTTATTTTTTTTAGGTATTCACATTGTTCTTGCTGTATTGGAGATGCTGGAAAAAGAGCTTGCTTCTTTCGTGAAAAGAGAGTTGGTTTCCTGGATGAGAACACTGGTCTGAATTTCACTTCAGATACGGAGTTAAACCCCACGATCTGTGTCTTCCTACAAGCAAGAGTTCATTTCTGGTAAACCCATTGAATTTTGGGCTCAAATGATTGTACACAGTTCTAGATTCCAACGCGATTCTCACTATTAACTAAAGAACATTCATGTAAGAGGAGCTGTGGTTTGTATCAGTTTCAAAAGCAGAGTTGAACTACATATCGTCCATATGAGTAGGAAACACAGTTCTTTTTTCAGGGCATGCTCATGGTTCTTGCTGTATTGGAGACACTGGAAAGAAGAGCTTGCTTCATGCGTTAAAACAAGTTTGTTTCATGGATGAGAACACTGTTCTGTATTACCCTTGAGAAACGGAGTTAAACACCAGGATCTGTGTCTTCCTGCAAGCAAGAGTTCATTTCTGGTAAACCTAGTGATTTTGGGCTCAAATTATTTTTCCCAGTTCACGAACCAAACTCGATTCTCACTATTAACTAAAGAACATTCATGTAAGAGGAGCTGTGGTTTGTATCAGTTTCATAAGCAGAGTTGAACTACAAAAGATCCACATGCATAGGAAACACAGTTCTTATTTTCAGGGCATGCTCATGCTTCTTGCTGTATTGGAGAGGATGTAAAGAAGAGCCTGCTTCTTGCGTGAAAAGAGAGTGGGTTTCCTGGAGGAGAACACTGGTCTGAATTTCGGTTCAGAAACGGAGATAAACCCCAAGATCTGTGTCTTCCTACAAGCAAGAGTTCATTTCAGGTAAACCCAGTGAATTTTGGGCTCAAATGATTTTACACAGTTCACGAACCCAACGCGATTCTCACTATTAACTAAGGAGCATTTAAGTAAGAGGAGCTGTGGTTTGTATCAGTTTCATATGCAGAATTGAACTCCCTACGATCTCTATGAGTAGGAAACACAGTTCTTTTTATTCAGGGCATGCTCATTGCTCTTGCTGTAATGGAGTTTGTGGAAAGAAGAGCTTGCTTCTAGCGTGAAAACAGAGAGTGTTTCAACGATGAGAACACTGGTCTGAATTTCCCTTCAGAAACGGAGTTAAACCTCAGGATCTGTGTCTTCCTACAAGCAACAGTTCATTTCATGTAAACCAAGTGAATTTTGGGCTCAAATGATTTTTCCCAGTTCACGAACTCAACGTGACTCTCTCTATTAACTAAAAAGCATTTATTTATGAGGAGCTGTGTTTTGGATCAATTTAATAAGTAGAGTTGATCTACAAAAGGTCCGTATGTGTAGGAAACATAGTTATTTATTTCAGGGCATTCTCATTGTTCTTGCTGTATTGGAGACGCTGGAAAAAGAGCTTGCTTCTTGCATGAAAAGAGAGTTGGTTTCCTGGAGGAGAACACTGGTCTGAATTTTGCTTCAGAAACGGAATTAAACCCCACGTTCTGTGTCTTCCTACAAGCAAGAATTCATTTCTGGTAAAGCCAGTGAATTTTGGGCTCCAATGATTGTGCACAGTTCTAGATTCCAACACGATTCTCACTATTAACTAAAGAACATTCTTGTAAGAGGAGCTGTGGTTTGTATCAGTTTCAAAAGCAGAGTTGAACTACATATGGTCCATATGAGCAGGAAACACAGTTCTTTTTTTCAGGGCATGCTCCTGGTTCTTGTTGTATTGGAGACACTGTTAAGAAGAGCTTGCTTCTTGCGTTAAAACAGAGTTTGATTCATGGATGAGAACCCTGTTCTGAAATACCCTTCAGAAACGCAGTTAAACCCCAGGCTCTCTGTCTTCCTACAAGCAAGAGTTCATTTCTGGTAAACCCAGTGAATTTTGGGCTCAAATGATTTTACACAGTTCACGAACCCAACGCGATTCTCACTATTAACTTAAGAGCTTTTAAGTAAGAAGAGCTGTGGTTTGTATCAGTTTCATAAGCAAAGTTGAACTACATATTGTCCGTTTTAGTAGGAAACACAGTTCTTTTTTTCAGGGCATGCTCATGGTTCTTGCTGTAATGGAGTCTGTGGAAAGAAGAGATTGCTTCTAGCGTGAAAACAGAGAGTGTTTCAATGATGAGAACACTTGTCTGAATTTCCCTTCAGAAACGGAGTTAAATCCCAGATCTCTGTCTTCCTAAAAGCAAGAGTTCATTTCTGGTAAACCAAGTGAATTTTGGGATTAAATGATTTTTCTCAGTTCACGAACCCAACGCGATTCTCATCATTAACTAAAAAGCAGTTATGTAAAAGGAGCTGTGGTTTGTATCAGTTTTATAAGGAGAGTTGAACTACAAAAGGTCCGTATGAGTAGGAAAGACAGGTCTTTTTTTGAGGGCATGCACGTTGTTCTTGCTGTATTGGAGACGCTGGAGTAAAGAGCCTGCTTCTTGCGTTAAAACAGAGTGTGTTTCATGGATGAGAACACTGGTCTGAATTTCCCTTCAGAAATGGAGTTAAACCCCATGATCTCTGTCTTCCTACAAGCAAGAGTTGATTTCTGGTAAAACCAGTGAATTTTGGGCTCAAATGATTTTTCCCAGTTCACGAACCCAACGCGATTCTCACTATTAACTAAAGAACATTCATGAGAGGAGCTGTGGTTTGTATCAGTTTCATAAGCAGAGTTGAACTACAAAAGGTCCCTATGAGTAGGAAAGACAGTTCTTTTTCTCAGGGCATGCTCATGGTTCTTGCTGTATTGGAGACACTGTAAAGAAGAGCATGCTTTTGAGTTAAAACAGAGTGTGTTTCATGGATGAGAACACTGGTCTTAATTTCCCTTCAAAAACGGAGTTAAACCCCAGGATCTGTGTCTTCCTACAACCAAGAGTTCATTTCTGGTAAACCCAGTGAATTTTGGGCTCAAATGATTTTACACAGTTCACGAACCCAACGTGATTCTCACTATTAACTAAAGAGCTTTTAAGTAAGAGGAGCTGTGGTTTTTATGAGTTTCATGAGCAAAGTTGAACTATGTAATGTCCGTTTTAGTAGGAAACACAGTTCTTTTTTTCAGGGCATGCTCATTGTTCTTGCTGTAATGGAGTCTGTGGAAAGAAGAGCTTGCTTCTAGCGTGAAAACAGAGAGTGTTTCAATGATGAGAACACTGGTCTGAATTTCCCTTCAGAAACTGAGTTAAACCCCAGGTTCTCTGTCTTCCTACAAGCAAGAGTTCCTTTCTGGTAAACCCACTGAATTTTGGGCTCAAATGATTTTACACAGTTAATGAACCCAACGCGATTCTCTCTATTAACTAAAAAGCATTTATGTAAGAGGACCTGTGGTTTGTATCAGTTTCATAAGCAGAAGTGAACTACATATGGTCCGTATGAGTAGGAAACACTGTCCTTTTTTTCAGGGCATGCTCATTGTTCTTGCTGTAAAGATGTCTCTAGAAAGAAGAGCTTGCTTCAAGCGGTAAAACAGAGTGTGTTTCAAGGATGAGAACACTGTTCTGAATTTCCCTTCATAAACGGAGTTAAATCCCAGGATCTGTGTCTTCCTACAAGGAAGAGTTCATATCTGGTAAACCCAGTGAATTTTGGGCTCAAATGATTTTTCCCAGTTCACGAACCCAATGCGATTCTCACTATGAACTAAAGAGCATATATGTAAGAGGAGCTGTGGTTTGTATCAGTTTCAAAAGCATAGTTGAACTACATATGGTCCGTATGAGTAGGAAACACAGTTGTTTTTTTCAGGGCATGCTCATGGTTCTTGCTGTATTGGAGACACTGGAAAGAAGAGCTTGCTTCATGTGTTAAAACAGAGTGTGTTTCATGGATGAGAACACTGTTCTGAATTACCCTTAAGAAATGGAGTTAAACCCCAGGATCTGTGTCTTCCTACAAACAAGAGTTCATTTCTGGTAAACCCAGTGAATTTTGGGATTAAATGATTTTTCTCAGTTCACGAGCCCAACGCGATTCTCACCATTAACTAAAAAGCAGTTATGTAAAAGGAGCTGTGGTTTGTATCAGTTTTATAAGGAGAGTTGAACTACAAAAGGTCCGTATGAGTAGGAAAGACAGTTCTTTTTTTGAGGGCATGCACGTTTTTCTTGCTGTATTGGAGACGCTGGAGAAAAGAGCCTGCTTCTTGCATTAAAACAGAGTGTGTTTCATGGATGAGAACACTGGTCAGAATTTCCCTTCAGAAATGGAGTTAAACGCCATGATATCTGTCTTCCTACAAGCAAGAGTTGATTTCTGGTAAAACCAGTGAATTTTGGGCTCAAATGATTTTTCCCAGTTCACGAACCCAACGCGATTCTCACTATTAACTAAAGAACATTCATGAGAGGAGCTGTGGTTTGTATCAGTTTCATAAGCAGAGTTGAACTACAAAAGGTCCCTATGAGTAGGAAAGACAGTTCTTTTTCTCAGGGCATGCTCATGGTTCTTGCTGTATTGGAGACGCTGTAAAGAAGAGCATGCTTTTGAGTTAAAACAGAGTGTGTTTCATGGATGAGAACACTGGTCTTAATTTCCCTTCAGAAACGGAGTTAAACCCCAGGATCTGTGTCTTCCTACAACCAAGAGTTCATTTCTGGTAAACCCAGTGAATTTTCGGCTCAAATGATTTTACACAGTTCACGAACCCAACGTGATTCTCACTATTAACTAAAGAGCTTTTAAGTAAGAGGAGCTGTGGTTTTTATGAGTTTCATGAGCAAAGTTGAACTATGTAATGTCCGTTTTAGTAGGAAACACAGTTCTTTTTTTCAGGGCATGCTCATTGTTCTTGCTGTAATGGAGTCTGTGGAAAGAAGAGCTTGCTTCTAGCGTGAAAACAGAGAGTGTTTCAATGATGAGAACACTGGTCTGAATTTCCCTTCAGAAACGGAGTTAAACCCCAGGTTCTCTGTCTTCCTACAAGCAAGAGTTCATTTCTGGTAAACCCAGTGAATTTTGGGCTCAAATGATTTTACACAGTTAATGAACCCAACGCGATTCTCTCTATTAACTAAAAAGCATTTATGTAAGAGGACCTGTGGTTTGTATCAGTTTCATAAGCAGAAGTGAACTACATATGGTCCGTATGAGTAGGAAACACTGTCCTTTTTTTCAGGGCATGCTCATTGTTCTTGCTGTAAAGGAGTCGCTAGAAAGAAGAGCTTGCTTCAAGCGGTAAAACAGAGTGTGTTTCAAGGATGAGAACACTGTTCTGAATTTCCCTTCATAAACGGAGTTAAATCCCAGGATCTGTGTCTTCCTACAAGGAAGAGTTCATATCTGGTAAACCCAGTGAATTTTGGGCTCAAATGATTTTTCCCAGTTCACGAACCCAATGCGATTCTCACTATGAACTAAAGAGCATATATGTAAGAGGAGCTGTGGTTTGTATCAGTTTCAAAAGCATAATTGAACTACATATGGTCCGTATGAGTAGGAAACACAGTTCTTTTTTTCAGGGCATGCTCATGGTTCTTGCTGTATTGGAGACACTGGAAAGAAGAGCTTGCTTCATGTGTTAAAACAGAGTGTGTTTCATGGATGAGAACACTGTTCTGAATTACCCTTAAGAAATGGAGTTAAACCCCAGGATCTGTGTCTTCCTACAAACAAGAGTTCATTTCTGGTAAACCCAGTGAATTTTGGGCTCAAATGGTTTTACACAGTTCACGAACCCATCGCGATTCTCACTATTAACTAAAGAGCTTTTAAGTAAGAGGAGCTGTGGTTTGTATCAGTTTCATAAGCAAAGTTGAACTACGTATTGTCCGTTTTAGTAGGAAACACAGTTCTTTTTTTCAGGGCATGCTCATGGATCTTGCTGTAATGGAGTCTGTGGAAAGAAGAGCTTGCTTCTAGCGTGAAAACAGAGAGTGTTTCAATGATGAGAACACTGGTCTGAATTTCCCTTCAGAAACGGAGTTAAACCCCAGATTCACTGTCTTCCTACAAGGAAGAGTTCACTTCTGGTAAACCAAGTGAATTTTGGGCTCAAATGATTTTTCCCAGTTCACGAACCCAACACGATTCTCTCTACTAACTAAAAAGCATTAATGTAAGAGGAGCTGTGTTTTGTATCAATTTCATAAGCATAATTGAACTACAAAAGGTCCGCATGAGTAGGCAACACAGTTCTTTTTTTCAGGGCATGCTCATGGTTCTTGCTGTATTGGAGAGGATGTAAAGAAGAGCCTGCTTCTTGCGTGAAAAGAGAGTGGGTTTCCTGGAGGAGAACACTGGTCTGAATTTCGGTTCAGAATCGGATATAAACCCCAAGATCTGTGTCTTCCTACAAGCAAGAGTTCATTTCAGGTAAACCCAGTGAATTTTGGGCTCAAATGATTTTACAAAGTTCACGAACCCAACGCGATTCTCACTATTAACTAAAGAGCATTTAAGTAAGAGGAGCTGTGGTTTATATCAGTTTCATATGCAGAATTGAACTCCCTACGATCTCTATGAGTAGGAAACACAGTTCTTTTTATTCAGGGCATGCTCATTGCTCTTGCTGTAATGGAGTTTGTGGAAAGAAGAGCTTGCTTCTAGCGTGAAATCAGAGAGTGTTTCAACGATGAGAACACTGGTCTGAATTTCCCTTCAGAAACGGAGTTAAACCTCACGATCTATGTCTTCCTACAAGCAACAGTTCATTTCATGTTAACCAAGTGAATTTTGGGCTCAAATGATTTTTCCCAGTTCACGACTCAACGTGACTCTCTCTATTAAGTAAAAAGCATTTATTTATGAGGAGCTGTGTTTTGGATCAATTTAATAAGCAGAGTTGATCTACAAAAGGTCCGTATGTGTAGGAAACATAGTTATTTATTTCAGGGCATTCTCATTGTTCTTGCTGTATTGGAGACGCTGGAAAAAGAGCTTGCTTCTTGCATGAAAAGAGAGTTGGTTTCCTGGAGGAGAACACTGGTCTGAATTTTGCTTCAGAAACGGAATTAAACCCCACGATCTGTGTCTTCCTACAAGCAAGAATTCATTTCTGGTAAAGCCAGTGAATTTTGGGCTCGAATGATTGTGCACAGTTCTAGATTCCAACACGATTCTCACTATTAACTAAAGAACATTCTTGTAAGAGGAGCTGTGGTTTGTATCAGTTTCAAAAGCAGAGTTGAACTACATATGGTCCATATGAGCAGGAAACACAGTTCTTTTTTTCAGGGCATGCTCCTGGTTCTTGTTGTATTGGAGACACTGTTAAGAAGAGCTTGCTTCTTGCGTTAAAACAGAGTTTGTTTCATGGATGAGAACCCTGTTCTGAAATACCCCTCAGAAACGCAGTTAAACCCCAGGTTCTCTGTCTTCCTACAAGCAAGAGTTCATTTCTGGTAAACCCAGTGAATTTTGGGCTCAAATGATTTTACACAGTTCACGAACCCAACCCGATTCTCACTATTAATTAAAGAGCTTTTAAGTAAGAGGAGCTGTGGTTTGTATCAGTTTCATAAGCAAAGTTGAACTACATATTGTCCGTTTTAGTAGGAAACACAGTTCTTTTTTTCAGGGCATGCTCATGGTTCTTGCTGTAATGGAGTCTGTGGAAAGAAGAGATTGCTTCTAGTGTGAAAACAGAGAGTGTTTCAATGATGAGAACACTTGTCTGAATTTCCCTTCAGAAACGGAGTTAAAACCCACGTTCTCTGTCTTCCTACAAGCAAGAGTTCTTTTCTGGTAAACCAAGTGAATTTTGGGATCAAATGATTTTTCCCAGTTCACGAACCCAACGCCATTCTCACCATTAACTAAAAAGCAGTTATGTAAAAGGAGCTGTGGTTTGTATCAGTTTCATAAGCAGAGTTGAACAACAAAAGGTCCCTATGAGTAGCAAAGGCAGTTCTTTTTTTCAGGGCATGCTCATGGTTCTTGCTGTATTGGAGATGCTGTAAAGAGCATGCTTTTGAGTTAAAACAGAGTGTGTTTCATGGATGAGAACACTGGTCTTAATTTCCCTTCAGAAACGGAGTTAAACCCCAGGATCTGTGTTTTCCTACAAGCAAGAGTACATTTCTGGTTAACCCAGTCAATTTTGGGCTCAAATGATTTTTCGCAGTTCACGAACCCAACGCCATTCTCTCTATGAACTAAAAAGCATTTATGTAAGAGTACCTGTGGTTTGTATCAGTTTCATAAGCAAAGTTGAACTACAAAAGGTCTGTATGAGTAGGAAACACAGTTATATTTTTTTACGGCATTCTCGTTGTTCTTGCTGTATTGGAGACGCTGGAAAGAAGAGGTTGCTTCTTTCGTTAAAACAGAGTGCGTTTCATGGATGAGAACACTGGTCTGAATTTCCCTTCAGAAACAGAGTTAAACCCCAGCATCTGTGTCTTCCTACAAGCAAGAGTTCATTTCTGGTAAACCCAGGGAATTTTGGGCTCAAATGATTTTACACCGTTAATGAACCCAACGCGATTCTCACTATTTTCTAAAGAACATTCATGTAAGAGGAGCTGTGGTTTGTATCAGTTTCAAAAGAATAGTTGAACTACATATGGTCTGTATGAGTAGGAAACACAGTTCTTTTTTCAGGGCATGCTCATTGTTCTTGCTGTATTGGAGACACTGGAAAGAAGAGCTTGCTTGATGTGTTAAAACAGAGTGTGTTTCATGGATGAGAACACTGTTCTGAATTACCCTTAAGAAATGGAGTTAAACCCCAGGATCTGTGTCTTCCTACAACCAAGAGTTCATTTCTGGTAAACCCAGTGAATTTTGGGCTCAAATGATTTTACACAGTTCACAAACCCAACGCGATTCTCACTATTAACTAAAGAGCTTTTAAGTAAGAGGAGCTGTGGTTTTTATGAGTTTCATAAGCAAAGTTGAACTATGTATTGTCCGTTTTAGTAGGATACACAGTTCTTTTTTTCAGGGCATGCTCATTGTTCTTGTTGTAATGGAGTCTGTGGAAAGAAGAGCTTGCTTCTAGCGTGAAAACAGAGAGTGTTTCAACGATGAGAACACTGGTCTGAATTTCCCTTCATAAACGGAGTTAAACCCCAGGTTCTCTGTCTTCCTACAAGCAAGAGTTCATTTCTGGTCAACCAAGGGAATTTTGGGCTCAAATGATTTTACACAGTTAATGAACCCAACGCGATTCTCTCTATTAACTAAAAAGCATTTATGTAAGAGGACCTGTGGTTTGTATCAGTTTCATAAGCAGAAGTGAACTACATATGGTCCTTATGAGTAGGAAACACTGTCCTCTTTTCAGGGCATGCTCATTGTCCTTGCTGTAAAGGAGTCGCTAGAAAGAAGAGCTTGCTTCAAGCGGTAAAACAGAGTGTGTTTCAAGGATGAGAACACTGTTCTGAATTTCCCTTCATAAACGGAGTTAAACCCCAGGATCTGTGTCTTCCTACAAGCAAGAGTTCATTTCTAGTAAACCCAGTGAATTTTGGGCTCAAATGATTTTACACAGTTCTAGATCCCAACGAGATTCTCTCTATTATCTAAAAAGCATTTATGTAAGAGGAGCTGTGTTTTGTATCAATTTCATAAGCATAGTTGAACTACAAAGGGTCCGTATGAGTGGGAAACACTGTTATTTTTTTTTAGGGCATTCTCATTGTTCTTGCTGTATTGGAGACTCTTGAAAGAAGAGCTTGCTTCTTCGTTAAAACAGAGTGTGTTTCATGGATGAGAACACTGGTCTGAATTTCCCTTCAGAAATGGAGTTAAACCCCAGGATCTGTGTCTTCCTACAAGCAAGAGTTCATTTCTGGTAAATGCAGTGAATTTTGGGCTCAAATGATTTTTCGCAGTTCACGAACCCAACGTGATTCTCTCTATTAACTAAAGAGGATATATGTAAGAGGAGCTGTGGTTCCTATCAGTTTCATAAGCAGAATTGAAGTATATATGGTCGGTATGAGTAGGAAACACAGTTATTTTTTTTCAGGGCATTCCCATTGTTCTTGCTGTATTGGAGATGCTGAAAAAAGAGCTTGATTCTTTCGTGAAAAGAGAGTTGGATTCCTGGATGAGAACACTGGTCTGAATTTTGCTTCAGAAACAGAGTTAAACCCAATGATCTGTGTCTTCCTACAAGCAAGAGTTCATTTCTGGTAAACCCAGTGAATTTTGGGCTCAAATGATTGTACACAGTTCTAGATTCCAACGCGATTCTCACTATAAACTAAAGAACATTCATGTAAGAGGAGCTGTGGTTTGTATTAGTTTCAAAAGCAGAGTTGAACTACATATGGTCCGTATGAGTAGGAAACACAGTTCTTTTTTTCAGGGCATGCTCATGGTTCTTGCTGTATTGGAGACACTGGAAAGAAGAGCTTACTTCATATGTTAAAACAGATTGTGTTTCATGGATGAGATCACTGTTCTGAATTACCCTTAAGAAATGGAGTTAAACCCCAGGATCTGTGTCTTCCTACAACCAAGAGTTCATTTTTGGTAAACCCAGTGAATTTGGGGGTGAAATGATTTTACACAGTTCAGGAACCTAAGTTGAATCTCTCTATTAACTATAATGCATTTATGTAAGAGGACCTGTGGTTTGTAACAGTTTCATTACCAGAGTTGAACTACCTATGATCCGTATGAGTAGGAAACACAGTTTTTTTTTTTAGGGTATTCTTATTCTTCTTGCTGTAAACGAGTCGCTGGAAAGAAGAGCTTGCTTCTTTCGTGAAAACTAAGTGTGTTTCATGGATGAGAACACTGTTCTGAATTTCCCTTCAGAAACAGAGTTAAACCCCAGGATCTGTGTCTTCCTACAAGCAAGAGTTCATTTCTGGTAAACCCAGTGAATTTTGGGCTCAAATGATTTTACACAGTTCTAGATCCCAACGCGATTCTCTCTATTAACTAAGAAGCATTTATGTAAGAATACCTGTGGTTTGTATCAGTTTCATAAGCAAAGTTGAACTACAAATGTCCGTATGTGTAGGAAACACAGTTCTTTTATTCAGGGCGTGCTCATGGTTCTTGCTGTATTGGAGACGCTGGAAAGAAGAGCTTGCTTCTTTCGTTAAAACAGAGTGAGTTTCATGATGAGAACACTGGTCTGAATTTCCCTTCAGAAACAGAGTTAAACCACAGCATCTGTGTCTTCCTACAAGCAAGAGTTCATTTCTGGTAAACCCAGTGAATTTTGGACTTAATGATTTTTCGCAGTTCACGAATCCAACGCTATTCTCTCTATTAACTAAAAAGCATTTATGTTTGAGGACCTGTGGTTTGTATCAGTTTCATAAGCAGAGTTGAACTACAAAAGGTCCTTATGAGTAGGCAACACAGTTCATTTTTAAGGACATGCTCATGGTTCTTGCTGTATTGGAGACGCTGGAAAAAAGAGCTTGATTCATGTGTTAAAACAGAGTGTGTTACATGGATGAGAACACTGTTCTGAATTACCCTTAAGAAATGGAGTTAAACCCCACGATCAGTGCCTTCCTACGACCAAGAGTTCATTTCTGGTAAACACAGTGAATTTTGGGCTGAAATGATTTTCCACAGTTCACGAACCCAAGGTGATTCTCTCTATTAACTATAAAGCATTTATGTAAGAGGACCTGTGGTTTGTATCAGTTTCTTAAGCAGAGTTGAACTACCTATGATCCGTATGAGTAGGAAACACAGTTATTTTTTTAGGGTATTCTCATTCTTCTTGCTGTAATTGAGTCACTGGAAAGAAGAGCTTGCTTTATTCGTGAAAACAGAGTATGTTTCATGGATGAGAACACTGGTCTGAATTTTCCTTCAGAAACGGAGTTAAACCCCAGGATCTGTGTCTTCCTACAAGCAAGAGTTCATTTCTGGTAAACCCAGTGAATTTTGGGCTCAAATGATTTTTCGCAGTTCACGAACTCAACGCGATTCTCTCTATTAACTAAAAAGCATTTATATAAGAGGACCTGTTGTTTGTATCAGTTTCAAGAGCAGAGTTGAACTACAAAAGGTCCGTATGTGTTGGAAACACAGTTATTTTTTTTTAGGGCATTCTCGTTATTCTTGCTGTATTGGAGACACTGGAAAGAAGAGCTTGCTTCTTTCTTTAAATCAGAGTGTGTTTCATGGACGAGAACACTGGTCTGAATTTCCTTTCAGAAACAGAGTTAAACCCAGGATCTGTGTCTTCCTACAAGCAAGAGTTCATTTCTGGTAAACCCAGTGAATTTTGGCCTCAAATGATTTCACACAATTCTAGATACCAACGCGATTCTCTCTATTAACTAAAAGGCATTTATGTAAGAGGACCTGTGGTTTGTATCAGTTTCATAAGCAGAGTTGAACTACGTATGATCCGTATGAGTAGGAAACACAGTTATTTTTTGAGGGTATTCTCGTTGTTCTTGCTGTAATTGAGTCGCTGGAAAGAAGAGCTTGCTTCTTTCGTGAAAATTAAGTGTGTTTCATGGATGAGAACACTGGTCTGAATTTCCCCTCAGAAACAGAGTTAAACCCAAGGATCTGTGTCTTCCTACAAGCAAGAGTTCATTTCTGGTAAACCCAGTGAATTCTGGGCTAAAATGATTTTACACAGTTCTAGATTCCAACGCGATTCTCACTATTAACTAAAGAAAATTCATGTAAGAGGAGCTGTGGTTTGTATCGGTTTCAAAAGCAGAGTTGAACTACATATGGTCCGTATGAGTTGGAAACACAGTTATTTTTTTTTAGGGTATTCTCGTTGTTTTTGCTGTAATTGAGTCACTGGAAATAAGAGCTTGCTTCATTCAGGAAAACAGAGTATGTTTCATGGATGAGAACACTGGTCTGAATTTTCCTTCAGAAACGGAGTTAAACCCCAGGATCTGTGTCTTCCTACAAGCAAGAGTTCATTTCTGGTAAACCCAGTGAATTTTGGGCTCAAATGATTTTTCGCAGTTCACGAACCCAACGCGATTCTCTCTATTAACTAAAAAGCATTTATATAAGAGGACCTGTTGTTTGTATCAGTTTCAAGAGCAGAGTTGAACTACAAAAGGTCCGTATGTGTTGGAAACACAGTTATTTTTTTTTAGGGCATTCTCGTTATTCTTGCTGTATTGGAGACACTGGAAAGAAGAGCTTGCTTCTTTCTTTAAATCAGAGTGTGTTTCATGGACGAGAACACTGGTCAGAATTTCCTTTCAGAAACAGAGTTAAACCCAGGATCTGTGTCTTCCTACAAGCAAGAGTTCATTTCTGGTAAACCCAGTGAATTTTGGCCTCAAATGATTTCACACAATTCTAGATACCAACGCGATTCTCTCTATTAACTAAAAGGCATTTATGTAAGAGGACCTGTGGTTTGTATCAGTTTCATAAGCAGAGTTGAACTACAAAATGTCCGTATGAGTAGGAAACACAGTTCATTTTTCAGGACATGCTCATGATTTTTGATGTATTGGAGACGATGGAAAGAAGAGCTTGCTTCTTTCGTTAAAACAGAGTGTGTTTCATGGATGAGAACACTGGTCTGAATTTCCCTACAGAAACAGTGTTAAACCCAAGGATCTGTGTCTTCCTACAAGCAAGAGTTCATTTCTGGTAAACCCAGTGAATTTTGGGCTCAAATGATTTTACACAGTTCTAGATTCCAACGCGATTCTCACTATTAACTAAAGAACATTCATTTAAGAGGAGCTGTGGTTTGTATCGGTTTCAAAAGCAGAGTTGAACTACATATGGTCCGTATCAGTAGGAAATACAATATTTTTATCCGGGCATGCTCATGCTTCTTGCTGTAATGGAGTCGCTGGAAAGAAGAGCTTGCTTCTAGCGATAAATCAGAGTGTATTTCAAGGATGAAATCCCTGTTCTGAATTTCCCTTCAGAAACGGAATTAAATCCCAGGATCTGTGTCTTCCTACAAGGAGGAGTTCATATCTGATAAACCCAGTGATTTTGGGCTCAAATGATTTTTCGCAGTTCACGAACCCAACGCGATTCTCTCTATTAACTAAAAAGCATTTATGTAAGAATACCTGTGGTTTGTATCAGTTTCAAGAGCAGAGTTGAACTACAAAAGGTCCTTATGAGTAGGCAACACAGTTCATTTTTCAGGACCTGCTCATGGTTCTTTCTGTATTGGAGACCCTGGATTGAAGAGCTTGCTTCATGTATTAAAACAGAGTGTGTTTCATGGATGAGAACACTGTTCTGAATTACCCTTAAGAAATGGAGTTAAACCCCAGGATCAGTGTCTTCCTACGACCAAGAGTTCATTTCTTGTAAACCCAGTGAATTTTGGGCTGAAATGATTTTACACAGATCACGTACCCTAGGTGTTTCTCTCTGTTAACTATAAAGCATTTATGTAAGAGGACCTGTGGTTTGTATCAGTTTCATAAGCAGAGTTGAACTACGTATGATCCGTATGAGTAGGAAACACAGTTATTTTTTGAGGGTATTCTCGCTGTTCTTGCTGTAATTGAGTCGCTGGAAAGAAGAGCTTGCTTCTTTCGTGAAAATTAAGTGTGTTTCATGGATGAGAACACTGGTCTGAATTTCCCTTCAGAAACAGAGTTAAACCCAAGGATCTGTGTCTTCCTACAAGCAAGAGTTCATTTCTGGTAAACCCAGTGAATTCTGGGCTAAAATGATTTTACACAGTTCTAGATTCCAACGCGATTCTCACTATTAACTAAAGAACATTCATGTAAGAGGAGCTGTGGTTTGTATCGGTTTCAAAAGCAGAGTTGAACTACATATGGTCCGTATGAGTTGGAAACACAGTTATTTTTTTTTTAGGGTATTCTCGTTGTTTTTGCTGTAATTGAGTCGCTGGAAAGAAGAGCTTGCTTCTTTCCTTAAAACAGAGTCTGATTCATGGATAAGAACACTGATCTGAATTTCCCTTCAGAAAGGGAGTTAAACCCCAGGTTCTCTGTCTTCCTACAAGCAAGAGTTCATTTTTGGTAAACCCAGTGAATTTTGGGCTCAAATGATTTTACACAGTTCAGGAACCCAACGCGATTCTCACTATGAACTAAAGAGCATATATGTTAGAGGAGCTGTGGATTGTATCAGTTTCATAAGCAGATTTGAACGACATATTGTCCGTATGAGTAGGAAACACTGTACTTTTTTTCTGGGCATGCTCATTATTCTTGCTGTAATGGAGTCGCTGGAAAGAAGAGCTTGCTTCTAGAATTAAAAGAGAGTGTGTTTCAAGGATAAGAACACTGTGCTGAATTTCCCTTCAGAAACGGAATTAAATCCCAGGATCTGTGTCTTCCTACAAAGAAGAGTTCTTATCTGGTAAACCCAGTAATTTTTGGGCTCAAATGATTTTTCACAGTGCACGAACCCAACGCGATTCTCTCTATTAACTAAAAAGCATTTATGTAAGAGGAGCTGTGTTTTGTATCAGTTTCATAAGCAGAGTTGAACTACAAAAGGTCCGTATGAGTAGGAAACACTGTTATTTTTTTTAGGGCATTCTCATTGTTCTTGCTATATTGGAGACTCTTGAAAGAAGAGCTTGCTTCATGTGTTAAAACAGAGTGTGTTTCATGGATGAGAATACTGTTCTGAATTACCCTTAAGAAATGTAGTTAAACCCCAGGATCTGTGTCTTCCTATGACCAAGAGTTCATTGCTGGTAAACCCAGTGAATTTTGGGCTCAAATGATTTTACACAGTTCTAGATTCCAACGCGATTCTCACTATTAACTAAAGAACATTCATGTAAGAGGAGCTGTGGTTTGTATCGGTTTCAAAAGCAGAGTTGAACTACATATGGTCCGTATCAGTAGGAAATACAGTTCTTTTTATCAGGGCATGCTCATGATTCTTGCTGTAATGGAGTAGCTGGAAAGAAGAGCTGGCTTCTAGCATTAAATCAGAGTGTATTTCAAGGATGAGAACACTGTTCTGCATTTCCCTTTATAAACGGAATTAAATCCCAGGATCTATGTCTTCCTACAAGGAGGAGTTCATATCTGGTAAACCCAGTGAATTTTGGGCTCAAATGATTTTTCGCAGTTCAGAACCCAACGCGAATCTCTCTATTAACTAAAAAGCGTTTATGTAAGAGGAGCTGTGTTTTGTATCAGTTTCATAAGCAGAGTTGAACTACAAAAGGTCCGTATGAGTAGGAAAAACTGTTATTTTTTTTAGGGCATTCTCATTGTTCTTGCTGTATTGGAGACTCTTGAAAGAAGAGCTTGCTTCTTTCGTTAAAACAGAGTGTGTTTCATGGATGAGAATACTGGTCTGAATTTCCCTTCAGAAACGAAGTTAAACCCCAGGATCTGTGTCTTCCTACAAGCAAGAGTTCATTTCTGGTAAACCCAGTGAATTTTGGGCTCAAATGATTTTTCGCAGTTCACGAACCCAACGCTATTCTCTCTATTAACTAAAAAGCATTTATGTAAGAGGACCTGTGGTTTGTATCAGTTTCATAAGCCGAGTTGAACTACAAAAGGTCCTTATGAGTAGGCAACACAGTTCATTTTTCAGGACATGCTCATGGTTCTTGCTGTATTGGAGACGCTGGAAAGGAGAGCTTGCTTCATGTGTTAAAACAGAGTGTGTTTCATTGATGAGAACACTGTTCTGAATTACCCTTAAGAAATGGAGTTAAACCCCACGATCAGTGTCTTCCTACGACCAAGAGTTCATTTCTGGTAAACACAGTGAATTTTGGGCTGAAATGATTTTCCACAGTTCACGAACCCAAGGTGATTCTCTCTATTAACTATAAAGCATTTATGTAAGAGGACCTGTGGTTTGTATCAGTTTCATAAGCAGAGTTGAACTAGCTATGATCCGTATGAGTAGGAAACACAGTTATTTTTTTAGGGTATTCCTGTTGTTCTTGCTGCAATTGAGTCGCTGGAAAGAAGAGCTTGCTTCTTTCGTGAAAACTAAGTGTGTTTCATGGATGACAACACTGGTCTGAATTTCCCTTCAGAAACAGAGTTAAACCCCAGGATCTCTGTCTTCCTACAAGCAAGAGTTAATTTCTGGTAAACCCAGTGAATTTTGGACTCAAATGATTTTTTGCAGTTCACGAACCCAACGCGATTCTCTCTATTAACTAAAGAGCATTTTTTTAAGAGGAGCTGTGGTTTGTATCAGTTTCATAAACAAAGTTGAGCTACAAAGGGTCTGTATGAGTAGGAAAGACAGTTCGTTTTTTCAGGGCATGCTCATGGTTCTTGCTGTATTGGAGACACTGGAAAGAAGAGCTTGCTTCATGTGTTAAAACAGAGTGTGTTTCATGGATGAGAAAACTGTTCTGAATTACCCTTAAGAAATGTAGTTAAACCCCAGGATCGGTGCCTTCCTATGACCAAGAGTTCATTTCTGGTAAACCCAGTGAATTTTGGGCTGAAATGATTTTACAAAGTTCACGAACCCACGGTGATTCTCTCTATTAACTATAAAGCATTTATGTAAGAGGACCTGTGGTTTCTATCAGATCCGTATGAATAGGAAACACAGTTATTTTTTTAGGGTATTCTCCTTGTTCTTGCTGTAATTGAGTTGCTGGAAAGAAGAGCTTGCTTCTTTCGTTAAAACAGAGTCTGTTTCATGGATGAGAACACTGGTCTGAATTTCCCTTCAGAAACAGAGTTAAACCCCAGGATCTGTGTCTTCCTACAAGCAAGAGTTCATTTCTGGTAAACCCAGTGAATTTTGGGCTCAAATGATTTTACACAGTTCTAGATCCCAAAGCGATTCTCTCTATTAACTGAAAAGCATTTATGTAAGAGTACCTGTGTTTTGTATCAATTTCATAAGCAGAGTTGAACTACAAAAGGTCCTTATGAGTAGGAAACACAGTTCTTTTTTTCAGGGCATGCTCATGGTTCTTGCTGTATTGGAGACGCTGGAAAGAAGAGCTTGCTTCTTTCGTTAAAACAGAGTGCGTTTCATGGATGAGAACACTGGTCTGAATTTCCCTTCAGAAACAGAGTTAAACCCCAGCATCTGTGTCTTCCTACAAGCAAGAGTTCATTTCTGGTAAACCCAGTGAATTTTGGGCTCAAATAATTTTACACAGTTCTAGATTCCAACGCGATTCTCACTATTAACTAAAGAACATTCATGTAAGAGGAGCTGTGGTTTGTATCGGTTTCAAAAGCAGAGTTGAACTACATATGGTCCGTATCTGTAGGAAACACAGTTCTTTTTTTAGGGTATTCTCCTTGTTCTTGCTGTAATTGTGTTGCTGGAAAGAAGAGCTTGCTTCTTTCTTTAAAACAGAGTCTGTTTCATGGATGAGAACACTGGTCTGAATTTCCCTTCAGAAACAGAGTTAAAGCCCAGGATCTGTGTCTTCCTACAAGCAAGAGTTCATTTCTGGTAAACCCAGTGAATTTTGGGCTCAAATGATTTTACACAGTTCTAGATCCCAACGCGATTCTCTCTATTAACTAAGAAGCATTTATGTAAGAATACCTGTGGTTTGTATCAGTTTCATAAGCAAAGTTGAACTACAAATGTCCGTATGTGTAGGAAACACAGTTCTTTTATTCAGGGCGTGCTCATGGTTCTTGCTGTATTGGAGACGCTGGAAAGAAGAGCTTGCTTCTTTCGTTAAAACAGAGTGAGTTTCATGGATGAGAACACTGGTCTGAATTTCCCTTCAGAAACAGAGTTAAACCACAGCATCTGTGTCTTCCTACAAGCAAGAGTTCATTTCTGGTAAACCCAGTGAATTTTGGACTTAATGATTTTTCGCAGTTCACGAATCCAACGCTATTCTCTCTATTAACTAAAAAGCATTTATGTTTGAGGACCTGTGGTTTGTATCAGTTTCATAAGCAGAGTTGAACTACAAAAGGTCCTTATGAGTAGGCAACACAGTTCATTTTTAAGGACATGCTCATGGTTCTTGCTGTATTGGAGACGCTGGAAAAAAGAGCTTGATTCATGTGTTAAAACAGAGTGTGTTACATGGATGAGAACACTGTTCTGAATTACCCTTAAGAAATGGAGTTAAACCCCACGATCAGTGCCTTCCTACGACCAAGAGTTCATTTCTGGTAAACACAGTAAATTTTGGGCTGAAATGATTTTCCACAGTTCACGAACCCAAGGTGATTCTCTCTATTAACTATAAAGCATTTATGTAAGAGGACCTGTGGTTTGTATCAGTTTCTTAAGCAGAGTTGAACTACCTATGATCCGTATGAGTAGGAAACACAGTTATTTTTTTAGGGTATTCTCATTCTTCTTGCTGTAATTGAGTCACTGGAAAGAAGAGCTTGCTTTATTCGTGAAAACAGAGTATGTTTCATGGATGAGAACACTGGTCTGAATTTTCCTTCAGAAACGGAGTTAAACCCCAGGATCTGTGTCTTCCTACAAGCAAGAGTTCATTTCTGGTAAACCCAGTGAATTTTGGGCTCAAATGATTTTTCGCAGTTCACGAACTCAACGCGATTCTCTCTATTAACTAAAAAGCATTTATATAAGAGGACCTGTTGTTTGTATCAGTTTCAAGAGCAGAGTTGAACTACAAAAGGTCCGTATGTGTTGGAAACACAGTTATTTTTTTTTAGGGCATTCTCGTTATTCTTGCTGTATTGGAGACACTGGAAAGAAGAGCTTGCTTCTTTCTTTAAATCAGAGTGTGTTTCATGGACGAGAACACTGGTCTGAATTTCCTTTCAGAAACAGAGTTAAACCCAGGATCTGTGTCTTCCTACAAGCAAGAGTTCATTTCTGGTAAACCCAGTGAATTTTGGCCTCAAATGATTTCACACAATTCTAGATACCAACGCGATTCTCTCTATTAACTAAAAGGCATTTATGTAAGAGGACCTGTGGTTTGTATCAGTTTCATAAGCAGAGTTGAACTACGTATGATCCGTATGAGTAGGAAACACAGTTATTTTTTGAGGGTATTCTCGTTGTTCTTGCTGTAATTGAGTCGCTGGAAAGAAGAGCTTGCTTCTTTCGTGAAAATTAAGTGTGTTTCATGGATGAGAACACTGGTCTGAATTTCCCCTCAGAAACAGAGTTAAACCCAAGGATCTGTGTCTTCCTACAAGCAAGAGTTCATTTCTGGTAAACCCAGTGAATTCTGGGCTAAAATGATTTTACACAGTTCTAGATTCCAACGCGATTCTCACTATTAACTAAAGAAAATTCATGTAAGAGGAGCTGTGGTTTGTATCGGTTTCAAAAGCAGAGTTGAACTACATATGGTCCGTATGAGTTGGAAACACAGTTATTTTTTTTTAGGGTATTCTCGTTGTTTTTGCTGTAATTGAGTCACTGGAAAGAAGAGCTTGCTTCATTCAGGAAAACAGAGTATGTTTCATGGATGAGAACACTGGTCTGAATTTTCCTTCAGAAACTGAGTTAAACCCCAGGATCTGTGTCTTCCTACAAGCAAGAGTTCATTTCTGGTAAACCCAGTGAATTTTGGGCTCAAATGATTTTTCGCAGTTCACGAACCCAACGCGATTCTCTCTATTAACTAAAAAGCATTTATATAAGAGGACCTGTTGTTTGTATCAGTTTCAAGAGCAGAGTTGAACTACAAAAGGTCCGTATGTGTTGGAAACACAGTTATTTTTTTTTAGGGCATTCTCGTTATTCTTGCTGTATTGGAGACACTGGAAAGAAGAGCTTGCTTCTTTCTTTAAATCAGAGTGTGTTTCATGGACGAGAACACTGGTCAGAATTTCCTTTCAGAAACAGAGTTAAACCCAGGATCTGTGTCTTCCTACAAGCAAGAGTTCATTTCTGGTAAACCCAGTGAATTTTGGCCTCAAATGATTTCACACAATTCTAGATACCAACGCGATTCTCTCTATTAACTAAAAGGCATTTATGTAAGAGGACCTGTGGTTTGTATCAGTTTCATAAGCAGAGTTGAACTACAAAATGTCCGTATGAGTAGGAAACACAGTTCATTTTTCAGGACATGCTCATGATTTTTGATGTATTGGAGACGATGGAAAGAAGAGCTTGCTTCTTTCGTTAAAACAGAGTGTGTTTCATGGATGAGAACACTGGTCTGAATTTCCCTACAGAAACAGTGTTAAACCCAAGGATCTGTGTCTTCCTACAAGCAAGAGTTCATTTCTGGTAAACCCAGTGAATTTTGGGCTCAAATGATTTTACACAGTTCTAGATTCCAACGCGATTCTCACTATTAACTAAAGAACATTCATTTAAGAGGAGCTGTGGTTTGTATCGGTTTCAAAAGCAGAGTTGAACTACATATGGTCCGTATCAGTAGGAAATACAGTATTTTTATCCGGGCATGCTCATGCTTCTTGCTGTAATGGAGTCGCTGGAAAGAAGAGCTTGCTTCTAGCGATAAATCAGAGTGTATTTCAAGGATGAAATCCCTGTTCTGAATTTCCCTTCAGAAACGGAATTAAATCCCAGGATCTGTGTCTTCCTACAAGGAGGAGTTCATATCTGATAAACCCAGTGATTTTGGGCTCAAATGATTTTTCGCAGTTCACGAACCCAACGCGATTCTCTCTATTAACTAAAAAGCATTTATGTAAGAATACCTGTGGTTTGTATCAGTTTCAAGAGCAGAGTTGAACTACAAAAGGTCCTTATGAGTAGGCAACACAGTTCATTTTTCAGGACCTGCTCATGGTTCTTTCTGTATTGGAGACCCTGGATTGAAGAGCTTGCTTCATGTATTAAAACAGAGTGTGTTTCATGGATGAGAACACTGTTCTGAATTACCCTTAAGAAATGGAGTTAAACCCCAGGATCAGTGTCTTCCTACGACCAAGAGTTCATTTCTTGTAAACCCAGTGAATTTTGGGCTGAAATGATTTTACACAGATCACGTACCCTAGGTGTTTCTCTCTGTTAACTATAAAGCATTTATGTAAGAGGACCTGTGGTTTGTATCAGTTTCATAAGCAGAGTTGAACTACGTATGATCCGTATGAGTAGGAAACACAGTTATTTTTTGAGGGTATTCTCGCTGTTCTTGCTGTAATTGAGTCGCTGGAAAGAAGAGCTTGCTTCTTTCGTGAAAATTAAGTGTGTTTCATGGATGAGAACACTGGTCTGAATTTCCCTTCAGAAATGGAGTTAAACCCAAGGATCTGTGTCTTCCTACAAGCAAGAGTTCATTTCTGGTAAACCCAGTGAATTCTGGGCTAAAATGATTTTACACAGTTCTAGATTCCAACGCGATTCTCACTATTAACTAAAGAACATTCATTTAAGAGGAGCTGTGGTTTGTATCGGTTTCAAAAGCAGAGTTGAACTACATATGGTCCGTATGAGTTGGAAACACAGTTATTTTTTTTTTTAGGGTATTCTCGTTGATTTTGCTGTAATTGAGTCGCTGGAAAGAAGAGCTTGCTTCTTTCGTTAAAACAGAGTCTGATTCATGGATAAGAACACTGATCTGAATTTCCCTTCAGAAAGGGAGTTAAACCCCAGGTTCTCTGTCTTCCTACAAGCAAGAGTTCATTTCTGGTAAACCCAGTGAATTCTGGGCTAAAATGATTTTACACAGTTCTAGATTCCAACGCGATTCTCACTATTAACTAAAGAAAATTCATGTAAGAGGAGCTGTGGTTTGTATCGGTTTCAAAAGCAGAGTTGAACTACATATGGTCCGTATGAGTTGGAAACACAGTTATTTTTTTTTAGGGTATTCTCGTTGTTTTTGCTGTAATTGAGTCACTGGAAAGAAGAGCTTGCTTCATTCAGGAAAACAGAGTATGTTTCATGGATGAGAACACTGGTCTGAATTTTCCTTCAGAAACGGAGTTAAACCCCAGGATCTGTGTCTTCCTACAAGCAAGAGTTCATTTCTGGTAAACCCAGTGAATTTTGGGCTCAAATGATTTTTCGCAGTTCACGAACCCAACGCGATTCTCTCTATTAACTAAAAAGCATTTATATAAGAGGACCTGTTGTTTGTATCAGTTTCAAGAGCAGAGTTGAACTACAAAAGGTCCGTATGTGTTGGAAACACAGTTATTTTTTTTTAGGGCATTCTCGTTATTCTTGCTGTATTGGAGACACTGGAAAGAAGAGCTTGCTTCTTTCTTTAAATCAGAGTGTGTTTCATGGACGAGAACACTGGTCTGAATTTCCTTTCAGAAACAGAGTTAAACCCAGGATCTGTGTCTTCCTACAAGCAAGAGTTCATTTCTGGTAAACCCAGTGAATTTTGGCCTCAAATGATTTCACACAATTCTAGATACCAACGCGATTCTCTCTATTAACTAAAAGGCATTTATGTAAGAGGACCTGTGGTTTGTATCAGTTTCATAAGCAGAGTTGAACTACAAAATGTCCGTATGAGTAGGAAACACAGTTCATTTTTCAGGACATGCTCATGATTTTTGATGTATTGGAGACGATGGAAAGAAGAGCTTGCTTCTTTCCTTAAAACAGAGTGTGTTTCATGGATGAGAACACTGGTCTGAATTTCCCTACAGAAACAGTGTTAAACCCAAGGATCTGTGTCTTCCTACAAGCAAGAGTTCATTTCTGGTAAACCCAGTGAATTTTGGGCTCAAATGATTTTACACAGTTCTAGATTCCAACGCGATTCTCACTATTAACTAAAGAACATTCATTTAAGAGGAGCTGTGGTTTGTATCGGTTTCAAAAGCAGAGTTGAACTACATATGGTCCGTATCAGTAGGAAATACAGTATTTTTATCCGGGCATGCTCATGCTTCTTGCTGTAATGGAGTCGCTGGAAAGAAGAGCTTGCTTCTAGCGATAAATCAGAGTGTATTTCAAGGATGAAATCCCTGTTCTGAATTTCCCTTCAGAAACGGAATTAAATCCCAGGATCTGTGTCTTCCTACAAGGAGGAGTTCATATCTGATAAACCCAGTGATTTTGGGCTCAAATGATTTTTCGCAGTTCACGAACCCAACGCGATTCTCTCTATTAACTAAAAAGCATTTATGTAAGAATACCTGTGGATTGTATCAGTTTCAAGAGCAGAGTTGAACTACAAAAGGTCCTTATGAGTAGGCAACACAGTTCATTTTTCAGGACCTGCTCATGGTTCTTTCTGTATTGGAGACCCTGGATTGAAGAGCTTGCTTCATGTATTAAAACAGAGTGTGTTTCATGGATGAGAACACTGTTCTGAATTACCCTTAAGAAATGGAGTTAAACCCCAGGATCAGTGTCTTCCTACGACCAAGAGTTCATTTCTTGTAAACCCAGTGAATTTTGGGCTGAAATGATTTTACACAGATCACGTACCCTAGGTGTTTCTCTCTGTTAACTATAAAGCATTTATGTAAGAGGACCTGTGGTTTGTATCAGTTTCATAAGCAGAGTTGAACTACGTATGATCCGTATGAGTAGGAAACACAGTTATTTTTTGAGGGTATTCTCGCTGTTCTTGCTGTAATTGAGTCGCTGGAAAGAAGAGCTTGCTTCTTTCGTGAAAATTAAGTGTGTTTCATGGATGAGAACACTGGTCTGAATTTCCCTTCAGAAACAGAGTTAAACCCAAGGATCTGTGTCTTCCTACAAGCAAGAGTTCATTTCTGGTAAACCCAGTGAATTCTGGGCTAAAATGATTTTACACAGTTCTAGATTCCAACGCGATTCTCACTATTAACTAAAGAACATTCATGTAAGAGGAGCTGTGGTTTGTATCGGTTTCAAAAGCAGAGTTGAACTACATATGGTCCGTATGAGTTGGAAACACAGTTATTTTTTTTTTAGGGTATTCTCGTTGTTTTTGCTGTAATTGAGTCGCTGGAAAGAAGAGCTTGCTTCTTTCGTTAAAACAGAGTCTGATTCATGGATAAGAACACTGATCTGAATTTCCCTTCAGAAAGGGAGTTAAACCCCAGGTTCTCTGTCTTCCTACAAGCAAGAGTTCATTTTTGGTAAACCCAGTGAATTTTGGGCTCAAATGATTTTACACAGTTCAGGAACCCAACGCGATTCTCACTATGAACTAAAGAGCATATATGTTAGAGGAGCTGTGGATTGTATCAGTTTCATAAGCAGATTTGAACGACATATTGTCCGTATGAGTAGGAAACACTGTACTTTTTTTCTGGGCATGCTCATTGTTCTTGCTGTAATGGAGTCGCTGGAAAGAAGAGCTTGCTTCTAGAATTAAAAGAGAGTGTGTTTCAAGGATAAGAACACTGTGCTGAATTTCCCTTCAGAAACGGAATTAAATCCCAGGATCTGTGTCTTCCTACAAAGAAGAGTTCTTATCTGGTAAACCCAGTAATTTTTGGGCTCAAATGATTTTTCACAGTGCACGAACCCAACGCGATTCTCTCTATTAACTAAAAAGCATTTATGTAAGAGGAGCTGTGTTTTGTATCAGTTTCATAAGCAGAGTTGAACTACAAAAGGTCCGTATGAGTAGGAAACACTGTTATTTTTTTTAGGGCATTCTCATTGTTCTTGCTATATTGGAGACTCTTGAAAGAAGAGCTTGCTTCATGTGTTAAAACAGAGTGTGTTTCATGGATGAGAATACTGTTCTGAATTACCCTTAAGAAATGTAGTTAAACCCCAGGATCTGTGTCTTCCTATGACCAAGAGTTCATTGCTGGTAAACCCAGTGAATTTTGGGCTCAAATGATTTTACACAGTTCTAGATTCCAACGCGATTCTCACTATTAACTAAAGAACATTCATGTAAGAGGAGCTGTGGTTTGTATCGGTTTCAAAAGCAGAGTTGAACTACATATGGTCCGTATCAGTAGGAAATACAGTTCTTTTTATCAGGGCATGCTCATGATTCTTGCTGTAATGGAGTAGCTGGAAAGAAGAGCTGGCTTCTAGCATTAAATCAGAGTGTATTTCAAGGATGAGAACACTGTTCTGCATTTCCCTTCATAAACGGAATTAAATCCCAGGATCTATGTCTTCCTACAAGGAGGAGTTCATATCTGGTAAACCCAGTGAATTTTGGGCTCAAATGATTTTTCGCAGTTCAGAACCCAACGCGAATCTCTCTATTAACTAAAAAGCGTTTATGTAAGAGGAGCTGTGTTTTGTATCACTTTCATAAGCAGAGTTGAACTACAAAAGGTCCGTATGAGTAGGAAAAACTGTTATTTTTTTTAGGGCATTCTCATTGTTCTTGCTGTATTGGAGACTCTTGAAAGAAGAGCTTGCTTCTTTCGTTAAAACAGAGTGTGTTTCATGGATGAGAATACTGGTCTGAATTTCCCTTCAGAAACGAAGTTAAACCCCAGGATCTGTGTCTTCCTACAAGCAAGAGTTCATTTCTGGTAAACCCAGTGAATTTTGGGCTCAAATGATTTTTCGCAGTTCACGAACCCAACGCTATTCTCTCTATTAACTAAAAAGCATTTATGTAAGAGGACCTGTGGTTTGTATCAGTTTCATAAGCCGAGATGAACTACAAAAGGTCCTTATGAGTAGGCAACACAGTTCATTTTTCAGGACATGCTCATGGTTCTTGCTGTATTGGAGACGCTGGAAAGGAGAGCTTGCTTCATGTGTTAAAACAGAGTGTGTTTCATTGATGAGAACACTGTTCTGAATTACCCTTAAGAAATGGAGTTAAACCCCACGATCAGTGTCTTCCTACGACCAAGAGTTCATTTCTGGTAAACACAGTGAATTTTGGGCTGAAATGATTTTCCACAGTTCACGAACCCAAGGTGATTCTCTCTATTAACTATAAAGCATTTATGTAAGAGGACCTGTGGTTTGTATCAGTTTCATAAGCAGAGTTGAACTAGCTATGATCCGTATGAGTAGGAAACACAGTTATTTTTTTAGGGTATTCCTGTTGTTCTTGCTGCAATTGAGTCGCTGGAAAGAAGAGCTTGCTTCTTTCGTGAAAACTAAGTGTGTTTCATGGATGACAACACTGGTCTGAATTTCCCTTCAGAAACAGAGTTAAACCCCAGGATCTCTGTCTTCCTACAAGCAAGAGTTAATTTCTGGTAAACCCAGTAAATTTTGGACTCAAATGATTTTTTGCAGTTCACGAACCCAACGCGATTCTCTCTATTAACTAAAGAGCATTTTTGTAAGAGGAGCTGTGGTTTGTATCAGTTTCATAAACAAAGTTGAGCTACAAAGGGTCTGTATGAGTAGGAAAGACAGTTCGTTTTTTCAGGGCATGCTCATGGTTCTTGCTGTATTGGAGACACTGGAAAGAAGAGCTTGCTTCATGTGTTAAAACAGAGTGTGTTTCATGGATGAGAAAACTGTTCTGAATTACCCTTAAGAAATGTAGTTAAACCCCAGGATCTGTGCCTTCCTATGACCAAGAGTTCATTTCTGGTAAACCCAGTGAATTTTGGGCTGAAATGATTTTACAAAGTTCACGAACCCACGGTGATTCTCTCTATTAACTATAAAGCATTTATGTAAGAGGACCTGTGGTTTCTATCAGATCCGTATGAATAGGAAACACAGTTATTTTTTTAGGGTATTCTCCTTGTTCTTGCTGTAATTGAGTTGCTGGAAAGAAGAGCTTGCTTCTTTCGTTAAAACAGAGTCTGTTTCATGGATGAGAACACTGGTCTGAATTTCCCTTCAGAAACAGAGTTAAACCCCAGGATCTGTGTCTTCCTACAAGCAAGAGTTCATTTCTGGTAAACCCAGTGAATTTTGGGCTCAAATGATTTTACACAGTTCTAGATCCCAAAGCGATTCTCTCTATTAACTGAAAAGCATTTATGTAAGAGTACCTGTGTTTTGTATCAATTTCATAAGCAGAGTTGAACTACAAAAGGTCCTTATGAGTAGGAAACACAGTTCTTTTTTTCAGGGCATGCTCATGGTTCTTGCTGTATTGGAGACGCTGGAAAGAAGAGCTTGCTTCTTTCGTTAAAACAGAGTGCGTTTCATGGATGAGAACACTGGTCTGAATTTCCCTTCAGAAACAGAGTTAAACCCCAGCATCTGTGTCTTCCTACAAGCAAGAGTTCATTTCTGGTAAACCCAGTGAATTTTGGGCTCAAATAATTTTACACAGTTCTAGATTCCAACGCGATTCTCACTATTAACTAAAGAACATTCATGTAAGAGGAGCTGTGGTTTGTATCGGTTTCAAAAGCAGAGTTGAACTACATATGGTCCGTATCTGTAGGAAACACAGTTCTTTTTTTAGGGTATTCTCCTTGTTCTTGCTGTAATTGTGTTGCTGG